>CM067367.1:7422512-8122816 GCA_034401795.1 Chaetoderma sp. LZ-2023a
TTAGAAGCTGACTTCAAAACATTGTTTACTGTGAGGAATATCTTGGGTATGAAGCAAGTTACCTGAGGCTGATGATAGGCAGTCAAATGTGGCCTCAGTGCAAATCATCTGGTCACTACAGATAGCTGGTGCATTAACCCTTTAACACCAGAATTTCTTCAAGAAAATTCCAATTTTCTCAAAAAATATTCATTTGCAGACCAAAAGAAGACTACTTTTGAAAATTTACCACTGGAATGACTGGCTCGATTATCGAGCCAGTCTTTCTAGGAGTAAATTTTCAAAAATAGTCTTCTCTTGGTCTGCAAACAGACATTTCTCAAAACCACTGGAGAAGCCATTTTTGGCTGATATGAGTGTTCAAGGGTTAAGACAAGTCATTCACCATCAAGGTTTGGCTGACTATGGCCAGCCGCATCAAACTTATTTTCATACCTACATGGGTTGAAATTAATTAGGATGAGCAAAATTGACAGTTAAAGAGATATGTCATGGAATCTAGTTTTCTCACCTTTCACACTATTGCCTACAAATTAGGTCAAACTGTCCTAGACAACACACCACTCCTTTATCAGCATGTCCCGAGGGAGGAAAGGACCTTTCCAGTTTTAGCTATGCCCCGCACATCTCTAGCTAAGCTCCACCCACACCTCGCTCATGTTGGGATCGATCGATCTCTGAAGTCTGACTATCAATTTTTCTGGATGATATATGACATCATCCTACATGCCACTTAGTTGATTATGACATCACATGATGTCATATGATAGACGGATAAACTTGGAAAGGTCCATTCCAATCTCACCTATAATCCGAAAGAAACTAAACAGTAAATTTCACAGATGGCGGCCCGGTGGCTACACCGACAATGATTAACCACATCAAGAAGCGTGTTGCTAGGAAGCCTGCCTGTACCACAATAAAGTGATGTCGTATTTTTCAGTCATGTTTTAATGACTCACTGTGCAACTGCAGACTTATTCTTGATCTGACTGCTTTCTGTTCCTCCTTTCGCTTTATTAGTAATAAGTCTATTGTTAGTATGGCCTTTTCCTACTGGCAAGCTATAACCATCTCTTTCAGGTAGGTCTGGACAAGAGCGGCGATGATTCGCTATCATCTCTCTATTTCTGTTAAGAAGAAAATGACAAAATGAAGCAAGCATTCCAGAGAATTAGGAACCCCAACTCTTTAGTTGACCATGAGGTTTGACCTCTTGACCTCAAAATCAGACATTTCTTCGGCAATACGAACGTAACCAGGTACCAAAGTTTGATCGAGATCCATTCAGTATAACCTTAATTATTGTGCTGGATATTTTTAAACCTTTTTTTTATGATCTTGACTTTTGGACCGCAAAATCGATACACTCCTTCAGACCTCACGCCTCTCACCCAAGTGTGGTGAAGCCCACCAGTAGAATGCAAGTTTTCTCGCTGGACAGACAGACCAACAGGCAGACAAAGACAGACAGACAGGCAGGCGGGCGGGCAGGCAGGCAGGCAGGCAGGCAGACAGACAGACAGACAGACAGAGTGAAATACAATACTCTCTTACCCCTACTGAGAAAGTGTAAGTAAACATTAACTCTTTAATTGTTAACCCTTTCACTGACAAATACATTCTTTACGATATAAAACTTATTTTGTTGAATATTTTGGAATTGATTTGACTGGAAGCCGTTGCTGACTAAGGCAGGAATGGCTTCTAGTTAATTCAGTCAATCAAAATATTCAACAGCCTTCCTGTATGTTAGCATTGAAAATAACATATTGGGAATTCATCGGTGAAAGGATTAACACTGATCATGAAAAGTCAATGTCCATTTGCAGGCCAAGTCAAAACTACTTTTGAAAATTTACCACTGGAATGACTGTCTCTCTTGTCCGACAAACTCAAAAACTGCAGAGGCCGGTTTTGGCCGGCTTCAGCATTAACTCTTTAATGGTCATGCCGGCCAAAACTGGCCTCTATTATGGTCTTGTGGAGTGTCCATTTATATGCCGAGAATATAATTTTTGAAAATTTACCACTGGTATGACTGGCTCGATAACCGAGCCAGTCAGTCCAGTGGTAAATCTTTGAAAAATGTCTTCTCTTGGGCCTGCAAATGGACATTGAATCAGCAAAGATTAAGATTTTCTTGAAATAAATTGGCCATTAAATGATTAAAGTGTGTACAGTGATAGCGTGATGTAAGATATTAGCCACTTACTTTTTACCAGCCGTCGCTGCCGACGACGTCTTTCCTTCATCCGCATTCACGCTGTGCAGTATTCGGTCGCACTCAGCTAATGATGCATCATTCTCCACTCCTGATAATGCGGAATTAATTAAATCATTCATGATAGCCTTCTGCTGCTGCTGCTTCGGTCGCAAGGTCCTCTCCACCCTAAACAATGTAATAATATTATGAAGAGAACTCAGAATGGATGACGTCACATAGATTATGCAGTACCGGCATCTCCAGATTTAACCCACAAATTTCTTGAAAATTTCAGAAAATGTCCATTTACAGACCAAGAGATTATTCTTTAAAATTTACCACTGGAATGACTGGCTAAGTTATCAAACCAGTCATTCTCGTGGTAAATTTTCAAAAATAGTCTTCTCTATGATACCATATAGATAGTGTGGTGAAACAATAGATACAGTTTTGGTATCATTTTAGCCAAGATTTCAGAAAAGATCACCAAACACATGACAAATGTCTAGGTTAGTTCTAGCTTCCAATTAACCACTTAACACTCAAGGGGACCAGAATCGGTCAGCTTCAAGTGATCTTTAGTCACATTTACAGACCAAGAGGACTATTAAAAAAAATTTACCGCTACAATGACAGTGAACGCGCTGGATGATAATCGGCTAATGTTATTTGGTATTTGAAGTATCTTACATTGAAGTATTGATTGTTTGATAATGTACATAAATGTGTAAAATTTGGGCTGTGTCGCAAAACCTAGAAGCGAGATGAAACTGATTTATTCAGTTTTTCCCCGCGTCGTTAGATGCCAGGGTGAATGTGAGCATGGAGTGCTGGTTGTTGTTGTTCTTAAGACATTTTTAAATAACTGGTTCTACTTGAGGGGATGGTCTCCAAATTTGGGTGGAAGCTTGCCGGTGGAGCCCGAAGACGTGTGACCATTTTGTGATCAAATGCTAAAACGTAACAGCGACATCTTTCAGCAATGTTTTCAAAATGGACATTTCTGACGCATTTTTCAATTATTCTATTGGAGAGATCTACTCCAAACTTGGATGGTAACTTGCCTGTGGGATCCCCGAAGACAGTTGACAATTTTATGATTAAAAGCTAAACCACAACAGCAACAGCTTTCAGAAAGATTGTTTTCAAAATGGGTATTTTTGACACGATCCAATAACTCTACTTCTACTACAAGAATCTTCTCCAAACTCGGATTGAGGGTTGCTCGTGAGATCCCAAAGACATGTCACAAGGCTGGGGTCAAAAGCTAAAACCAAACAGCTGCCAGCAACATTGTTTCCAAAATAAACTTTTGACGTCATAGAAGTTTGGTTAAAAAATAAATCAATGATGCAGGTATTGGACAAATTTGTCCTGTTTTTAATAAATCAAACTAGCCACAGGCTTAGCTTAACCCTTTAATGGTCATACCGGCCAAAACCGGCCTCTGTTATGGTCTTGATGAATGTACATTTACAGGCTAAGAGTATACAATTTTTGGAAATTTACCACTGGAATGACATAAATTTTCAAAAACGGTATTCTCTTGGCCAGTAAATGGACTTTCAATAGGCAGATATTTCAATTTTCTTGACCAAATTTGACCATTAAAGGGTTAACTGTAATGAAGAACTAAGCCTGGGTTTACCAGCTGCAGCTAGTCTTTTGGTGTGTGCATGCATGCGTGCGTGCGTGTGTGCACACATACTAAATGCATACAGTATAGCCTAGAAATAACTTTAAATGCTTCACAAACAAAATAAAATGCACTGTTGAATATTTTGAACATAATTGTCAGCAATGTTTTCCAGTCCAATTATTCAACAGAACATTTCTTACTAACATGTTTCAGTTTTTGTTCTGAAACCAATTTAACTTATCTCTGGGCTGTACTGTACGTATATGTGAGTACATTTCCATTCATACTTGTTGAGGCATGCAGGTACATGTGCATGCATGGTCACAGCTTACCTAAGTGCCCTGTGCAAGGCGGTGACCTGTGATTTCTATGCATGGTCACAGCTTACCTAAGTGCCTTGTGCAAGGCGGTGACCTGTGATTTCTATGCATGGTCACAGCTTACCTAAGTGCCCTGTGCAAGGCGGTGACCTGTGATTTCTATGCAAGGTCACAGCTTACCTAAGCGCCCTGTGCAAGGCGGTGACCTGTGATTTCTATGCATGGTCACAGCTTACCTAAGTGCCCTGTGCAAGGCGGTGACCTGTGATTGCTATGCATGGTCACAGCTTACCTAAGTGCCTTGTGCAAGGCAGTGACCTGTGATTTCTATGCATGGTGACAGCTTACCTAAGTGCCCTGTGCAAGGCGGTGACCTGTGATTTCTATGCATGGTCACAGCTTACCTAAGCGCCCTGTGCAAGGCGGTGACCTGTGATTTCTATGCATGGTCACAGCTTACCTAAGTGCCCTGTGCAAGGCGGTGACCTGTGATTGCTATGCATGGTCACAGCTTACCTAAGTGCCTTGTGCAAGGCAGTGACCTGTGATTTCTATGCATGGTGACAGCTTACCTAAGTGCCCTGTGCAAGGCGGTGACCTGTGATTTGTAAGTGTGGTCACAGCTTACCTAAGTGCCCTGTGCAAGGCAGTGACCTGTGATTTCTATGCATGGTCACAGCTTACCTAAGTGCCCTGTGCAAGGCGGTGACCTGTGATTTGTAAGTGTGGTCACAGCTTACCTAAGTGCTCTGTGCAAGGCGGTGACCTGTGATTTGTACAAATTTCTTTCCTCTCTCAGCAAATCTAACTCGGATGTTTTCGACAGCAAGTCCCTCCGCAATAGGTAGACCTGGTCCTCCAGCTCCTCACACAGAGCCTAATGTAACACAATGAGAGATAATCTAGAGAATTTATGGATAAGCATTGATAATTCACCTTTCCAGAGTATATACAGTACAGACCTTAGTTAGCTTTACTTAAACGCATCCTAAAGCTCATTTAAAACGCGTCATTTTCCCGTCATTTTCTCGTAGTGATTTGCTTAGACACAGCGCGTTTGGTAAAATCTCAATACGCATCTTGAATTTTATCGTGACGGGTTAGAATTTTGACACCACAGGCGTGACATTTTGAATGACTTAATGGTTTAACTTTTTGCCCTACGCGTTTGGTAGCGTTTGAAAATTTTATGATAAATTAAACGCGCCATCAATTCCAACCGCGGTTCTCCAGTTCTTTCGACGAGTCCTATGGCTAGAAGCAACCGGTTCTCGGTTCCTAGTCTAGGCAGACCCGCTTATCAGTACACGTTTTCTCCGTACATGTATCTCGCGTGCTTAGCAAACTTTGAGCGATTCGTACAACAGATTTTAACTTATTTACGTCAATTTGTGGCTGGATTTATCAGAAGATGTATTTAATTTAGTGTTTCTTAGCGGGATTCGTCTAATTTCTGCGTTTTCATAGTGAAAATCTCGATATATCTATTGCCGAATGGACAATCGTCTTGAACTGGAATGCCATTCCATTCTGATGACGTCATCGCGTATATATTTAACCTCGTTATCTTTGATTGGCAGAGATATTGTTGGAAAAGCCATCAATGGCAAATCTGATTGGTTGAACTAATCTCATGACGCTTTGACAGTTGTGTACTATTAGACGACAGTAAAAAAGCAACATAACCTAAACAAGGATTTCCAGACTTTGGCTGTGATCTGGACAAAAACCAAGTTGGATCCAGATTGGGTACAAATTTTAATCTATGGATATATCGGAAACAAACTGGTCAGATTTTGCTCAAAGTTTAATAAAGGAGGTTGTCTAATCATACATTAAGATTTAACAACCCTGGAAGTGATGAAAAGAAAAATTATAGGCTGTGGGTTACAATCTCTGATAACTTGGATCCATCTGACGATGGAAAGTAAGTGATAACTAGATTGTTTGGTCGATGGCGTGTCATAGCAATCGACCACGTTCACTACCCAAATTCTGTAAGCATTAGGGTCCTTCCAGCCAAATTAGTTTGAAATCCTCCA
Organism: Chaetoderma sp. LZ-2023a; assembly: GCA_034401795.1. Taxonomy (NCBI): domain Eukaryota; kingdom Metazoa; phylum Mollusca; class Caudofoveata; order Chaetodermatida; family Chaetodermatidae; genus Chaetoderma; species Chaetoderma sp. LZ-2023a. Next base: position 7,428,720 of record CM067367.1, read on the forward strand.
AGCTGTTAATGTATGTATGAGACACGGCATCACACAATGATGTTCTGGCCAAAAGGTCAAAATCACTGATACGCATGGCAACCATCTGCTGTCCGCCGTCCATCCATCAACTTATGTTTTTAAACATAAGTTGACGGATGGATGGTGGACAGCAAATGGTTGCCATGCATATCAGTGATTTTGACCTTTTGGCCAGAACATCATTGTGTGATGCCGTGTCATTATAAGGAGGCATGTGTCCAAGTTTAGGACCAGTATGATCAACCAAACATGAGATATAAACAGAAAAGTTGAGCTAAACACAGATTAGACGCCGCCGGGCGACGTGCATGGTATCACAATAGCTCATTTTACTCCGTAGTTGAGATAAAAATGGCCTCTTGCACTCTATAGTAACCTACAACATTTGTTTGAATTCCATCCACCGCTTTTGGAGGAGTTGCATTACAGAGACTGGCGTGGATCGCTGTGAAAAATCTGGAGGTCATAAAGGGAAATGATCTGTGAGAGCAGGGGTTAAAATTAACATGAGCGCGAGGTTAGCAGAAATTGACAAGGGCTAGTACAACTTGTAACTGACAAACCCAATGGTAACAATTTGACATGTCAACCCTTTAATGGTCAAGGTGGTAAAAAAATTCCTCTATTGTGAGCAGAGCAAGACGACTAGTTTTGGAAATTTACCAGTAGAATGACTGGCTTGATAATTGAGCCAGTCATTTCAGTGGTAAAATTTAAAAAATAGTCTTCCATTGGTCTGCAAAGATTTGAAGGGCTATAGTAGAATCTAGTAATCACTAGTCCTATCTAAATGTAGAGGCTCATCTGGCTTAATTTAAAACTATTGCGAGGGTGTCAAATGATGTGCGAAAGTGTGGGCAGGACTATGGGAAATCTAGATAAATCTGGAAAACCCCAATCTCTGACTACATAAAATAAATGTTGTCAGCCAATCCACAATCATATGGATAACCCACATACCAAATTTGGTTGAAATCCACCCAACTGGGAGGAGATAGCATGTTGAATGCATGTAGACAAATGTATCCTAATTTTTTCAAAACATGGAGATAAAGAAAAGACTTGAGGAGATTTCAAAGGTAGGTAGGTAATTAATTCAACGTCATTATACTAAAATTAAATTTTCTTTCGGATTGAGAAATTAGGCTACCACCATCATTTAACATGCCACATTGTTTTCAGGACCTGTCGGTGAAAGGGTTAAATATAGCAAAAGTTGGAATTGGCATGAGGATAAAACAGAAATTTAGATTTTCTAATGGATGGATCCACTTTTAGCTATGCCCTGTGCGACCGTGTGTTGGGATCAGTATGTACATTCCAAATTTCATGGTAACTATAGATACAGCTAACCTGTTGAATATTTTGAAACTAATTTCAAGTAATTTGACTGGGGTCTGTTGTTAAATATTCAACAGAATGTTTACTAAATAGTAGACATACAATTCGTACAACTGACACTTAAAAGTTCAAAAGATTTAGCTACGTCAGCCTACATATGATGTAATTCATTATGACATCACATACTTAGCACTTTAACACTCATGCAGGGTTTTGCAGAGGCAGGGCCCTTGCACCATTTAGTGCTCTAAAATTTACACCATCCAATCATTACCTTCACACATGGTTCATTGGCCTAATGGATTTTAGGACATAGATATCTTCCATGTATGTACTTGATCAAACATTTGTCAAAATGACCCATGATTTCTTGAGGAAGTGGGACAGTTCACCCCACTAAGCAACCGGATCGGCAGAACCCGGCTCATATCATCCAAAACCGGTTTCTGCAGTGGTGTTGAGAAATATTTATTTGCAGACCAAGGCTATTTTTTTTACTTTATCACTGGAATGACTGTCTCGATAACCGAGCCAGTCATTCCAGTCATAAATTTTCAAAAATAGTCTTCACTTGTTCTTGCAAATAGATATTTTCCTATCGGTCATTGGTGGTCTGACTTGAATCAGTCTTTCACTCTCCTGACATCGCGATTCACTGTCCTCAGCGGTCACTCACCTGGAAACACCAACTCTCCACCGGAAAACTTTGAAGTCTAGATGCTCTCCGAGAGCAGCTGAGGTGTTTCCAGGTATAAATAGGCTTAAGGACTGTTTTGTTCCACCAAACTTCACATCACCTGAGTTGTAACCACCATGCATGCCACCCAGAAAAATTAATGAACAATCCAGCATGCTTATCAGGTACCACTGTACCACCATGCATGTCACCCAACAAAATGAATGAATAAACTGGCATGATTATAAGCGTGCTGGTTTATTCTAACAAATATTATCGGTGTGGTACGTGGTGGTATAGTGAATATCACTATGAGCAATGTACGCTGTACTCAGACAGAGTGAGATTATAGTAGCTAATTTATTATTGTGGCGTGAGACTGAGTGGTGGTAGTAAACACTTGACCGGGCAGTGCACCAGTATCATGTTAAAATACATGTAGCATTCTATCAGTATTTGTGTTGGTACACTTTTTAATAATTTATTACATAATGTACTTGTACCAACACAGATAGATTGCTATTTTGTCATGCTACTATTACAGTGCTAGGTTAGGTGTTCACTACCACCGCTCAGTCTTACTTATAGTTTTGCCCAATGGAGGAATCCAGTTTTAGCTATGCCCGGCCCATCTCTAGCTAAGCTCCACCCAAGCTTTACCTGCATTGGGATCGATCTCTGTACTCTCTGAATCTCAAATTCCTGAAAACTATACATGTAAGCTGTTGATATGACAGAAACAACTCCCAGTCAAATTAGTTTAAAAATATTCGACATCATTTTTATTAACCCTTTAATCGTCATGCCGACCAAAACTGGCCTCTGTTATGGCCTTGTGGAATGTCCATTTACAGGCCAAGAGAATAGAATTTTGGAAAATTCACCACAAATGACTGGCTCAATGACCGAGCCAGTAATTTGTCATAAATTTTAAAAAATTGCATTCTCTTGGCCTCTAATTGGACATTCAATAAGTGGATATTAAAATTGTCTTCACCAAATTTGTCCATTAAAGGGTTAAATAGAATACATATAGTCCGTCATCAATTAAGTGTCTGTGAAGATTGACGAACTTATCTACGTCACTCATTATGTCATTGATTATGTTGTCATCCTTATGCATCATGTAGTTGATTATGACATCATGATTGATGGATAAAATGGAAAGGTCCATTATGTAATGCTTATAACTCCCTGTGTAATCATATTTGTTTCACTTTCTATTTCAGCTACTGTTGAAACATAGCCAGACCACAAACAAATGTTGCAAAAATAAACGTACAAAATCTGGAACAGTAGGACAAAAATTTGAAAGACCACTATCAGTAATATATGACCTGTGACCAGCAACATCATTCATCAACACAGACAGTACTTAGCATAACCATAAAACACCGCTGATCACCAGCATGGGCAATATTATATAGGACCAAGATAGTTTACTTTTGTTCTAGAGACTGGACTTGTATTGTTATTGATCATCGATAACAATACAAATCTCAAAATCAACAGTAAAGTAAACTTAATCTTTGTCCTATATAATATTGCTGATGCTGGTAATCAGTGGTGGTTTGCGCTACTGTCTGTGTTGGTGGTTGTTTGAGCAAACTGCATCATATCAATATGGCAGCATTCAATAACAATGACATTAAACTTTTTTAAGTGAATGAATAAACAATTTAATCAAATCCAAAATGATCTGGTTTGACTTATTTACTGTATGTAAGTAAATGTTTTATGGTGTTTTCATCATTTCTTTGATCTTCAGTGGAACAAGGTTTGAGAATTTTTCCCCACTGTGAACAGCAGAACAAGGTAGTTAAAGGTAAGTAAAGCTCCAGCTCTACAACCCTTTACTGTCCAATATTTGTCAAGAAAATGTAAATTTCTGCTGAACCCTTTAATGGGTAAATTTGGTAAAGAAAATTCCAATTGTCTCATAAAATGTAAATTTGCTGATCAAGAGTATTCTGGGAGCCAGTCATTCCAGTGATAAATTTTCAAAAATAGTATTCTCCTAGTCAGCAAAAGGGCATTTCTCAGGAACACTGCAGAGGCTGGTTATGGCTGATTTGACCGTTAAAGGGTTAATAAATGCTCATTTGCAAGCCAAGGCAATTTTTTAACATTTAGAACTGTAATGACTAGCTTGGTTATCAAGCCAGTTATTCCAGTGGTAAAATCTTAAAATAGTCTTCTCTTGGCCTGCAAATGGTCATTTCTCAAGACAATTTGATTTCAGAGGCCAGTTTTGACCACTCACTGAGTCACGGTAAAAAAATAATTCTTGTTCTGCATATGGACATTTCTCAAGGCCACCACCGAACATGTTTTCACCAGCTAGAGTGTTAAAGGGTCAATTGCTAAAATTTACAATTCTTATAACAGTGACTAACTACTAACTCTTGGTATGTTATTGGTATATCTAATCATGTTAGTTAGAGCTAATTCAATATAACAAACTTCAACAGTTAATTAAATTCAAACGGCACAAATGATCATGGTGAATGCACCAAAATAGCCCAAACTTCAGAGCAAACTCTTTGTCACTGATTGGAGAAGTTCACTCAATCTGTAGTGTACCAGCTTCAAGTCTTTCCTGTAGTGGTGGCTGCCTCATCGTCAAACATGTCATCATCAGAAGATTCACTGTCCCACACATTAGCCGTCTCACCATTACTATCAGTGTCTGATTCCACGTTTACAACGCCACGATGAGTGATATTTGGTTTAAAATATATGGCACAATATATAGCCAGTAATATACTATATACATGTACTGTTAGGCCCTATGACCTGACAGCGGCTGTTATGGTCATACACCGCCCTCAGACTTTAGCGCAGAAATCAAACACATTATTCATAGTTTCGCACATCCGGGTATCTTGAGATCAGCTGCCATTAAAGTTGGGGCAAACTTAAAACATGCTAAAGAGGACTGCCCATACAAACGCATTGTTTACATTTTCCATGAAGTTCAAACCATTAAATCCTGTGTCTGAGAATCTGTAATAACCCTGTCAGGGATCAGAAAACATGAAATCATGAGTGAATTCCGCAATATATTAAAGAAAATGTAATTAAGGTTTACCGGCCCATTGCTCGTAATGTTAAATTAGCCCCTTTGAAAATGGCGTATCTCCCAGGGTATTATGGGAAATTTGATTGTGATGATGTCATTGTGATTCTATGAATATAATACAGGGTGGGAATATCGCCTCCAACAAGGGAGTACTTCTACTGTTGCATTAACAATTTCAACCGACAAGAGAAAATAATAAATTTTTTACGAATGTGTCAAAATTCTGGTGAATATTTTGAAACTAATTTGACTGAAAGCCAGCTTCCAGTCAAATTGCTTTCAAAATATTCAACATCATACTTATATAATGACTGTAAAAGTGGAATTCTGGGATTTCAGGTTCAAATGGGTAAAATGTGATAATTCATTGGTTTAGATTTGGGGCCTACTTCCCTGATAATGCAGGTTACTAGGCCAATATTGGCCCAGTAACCTGCATTATCATTCTTGTTTTAGTAAATGTGATGGCACCGATAATGAGAGTTATTGATTGTCGCAAGAGAGCCGCAGACACAAAATATATATATATATATATATATATATATATATATATATATATATATATATATATATATATATATAATATCCATTTCGCTTACCCCTGGTCGCAAAAAAACAATGTTGAAGATAAACAATCCGCTAAACTCGATCATCAATGCGTGTCTTTGTTTACAATTTTCGAGATAACTAACTTCAAGCACTGTCAGTAATAAGCCCGAGTTAAGATGCCGAAGCGGTCAAATTTATAGGCATCACACTTTCTGATTGGCAGTTTAGTTATTCCGTGTTACTGTCTACTTTTTAGTCTGTGGCGTACACGAAATGTGCGTAGATTGATGAATTGCACACACAATAATATGTTATTTTCTAAACAGTTGACGCCATCTTTGCTAAATCTGATTAAATATGCATGTATTCTCGACCAATCAGATGGTGATACCCGTTGCCGAAAATGGGTAATAATGTTATGTACTCGGATACTCCTGGAGTGTGTTCAGGAAGGCGAATGTTCGGCGAACGTTCGCATTCTACGCGGTACAGTGTTCAGTTAATAACGGAAAACGTTTTTCGCAGTCCTGAACGCACCCCAGGCATGGGTAAAACAACTATGTACGCATGTGCATGTTTATGTAAAAGCGGAGATTTTCGGTTACATATTATGTATGAAATAGTGAAATCGAAAACAACCGAATGTCAGGTTTGCAGATTTTGTAAATTGCTTCCCTTTCCGTTATAAGACAAATTTGGCATAACACTAGTCGCAACTGGTGCATATAATGTTCTAAAAAGTTATGCCTATTACGTCGGCTAAAATTAGACTATATTGTAATAAACCCATTTCAGAGAATATCTTATCTTATTCAAATATACGCAGTCATCACACTAGCTTCATACTCAGTAAAGAATATCCAGGTGCGGAGTTCACACACATCCATTTTATACAAATTTACGATTGATTACGATGATGACATTTCGACAATTATCATTTACAGCCACAAAAAAAGCTAAAGGCGATGCATGTACTTAACACATATATGGCTCAAATTGCAATTTAAATTTACATGTAAATCTAGACAGACTATAGACCGATTCCGCTTTATGTTTAATGATGCGTAGTAGGAATCTTTGTAGCGTTACTGTATACATTTGATTGCGCGTTTGACTTTTTCCGTGACGGGTTTAAAATATTTCATGATACGTTTAGCATATTGTAGGACGGGTTAGACTTTCCGTTACACGCGCCTATAAAATAAATAAAATGCGTTTGGTGTTTGGCCACGCCTGGAAACGCTACGCGTTTGGATGCGCTAAAGACGCATTTTTGTTTCGTTTTTGCTTCGTCAAACAATAAAGCTAATTAAGATCTGTACTGTATCCATCATCTGACCTCATATGACGTCATAATCAGCTCAGCGCGTGTATGATGATGTCACAATCATTAGGTCACAAAGGGTTCCATATAGACCGTCATCAAATCTCAAATAGTCTGACATGTTGTATGAAATTGTATGTCTTTGTAATTCTTTGCTATATAATAAACATGCTGTTGAATATTTTGAAACTAATTTGACTGGGTGCTGTTTCTGCTTTAGGCAGCATACAGCACCCAGTCAAATTAGTTTCAAAATATTCAACAGCTTACCTGTGTATTTTTTTGGAAATTGATAGTCAGGGTGATCAGAGATCGATCGATCCCAACACGAGCAAGGTGTGGGTGGAGCTTAGCTACAGATGGTTGGGGAATAGCCAAAACCGGAAAGGTCCATTACCCTGGATGAGCCACCAGTTGCTAGACAAACTGGAAATAGTGATATGCCCGGCAAGTTAACTTGATAATTGTCAAGACAGTCACATTTTTGAAAATTTACAACTGGAATTCCATACTTGATAACCAAGCCAGTCATTTCAATGGTAATTTTTCAAAAATATCTTTCTCTTGGCCTGCAAAGGATTACTTACTAAGTAAAAACATCGCTATTTCTTATAAGTTATGAACAATAAATGGTTAATACTATACTAGCATCAGGATAGCAGCATAGACTTCTCAAAATTTGCATCATATTTAACACCTTTCTACGCTGAAAACAGTCGCTCAATTTCAAAGTTTTATCATACATCAAAGTAATTATGGACTCTTCCAGTTTATCTATCCATCCATCATATGACATCATAACCAAGTATGCAACATGTAGGATGACATCATAATTAATTAAAACATGAACAGGGCTTCCACTAGTGGAAGTCCAGGAGTACTCTACTCCCAAAGTTCATGTTTGGACGCCCAAAACAAAGACCAAGGAAGTCCTGGACTTCTCTGGCCCTGACACCACTAACACTATGATTGTAAGCAAATTTAATGTATGGGAACCATTTTAGACTTCCATGTTTCCTGCTTGGACTCCCAAAACTACTCAGGAAGTCCAGGACTTCCTGTGTTTAGAAATGAGTGGAAGCTCTGAGCATGAATGACTCGCATTAGTCCGTCTTAAACGGTTAATAGTCTGACACGTATGAATAGCATGTCTTTACTATTTAATAAACATGGCGTTGAATATTTTGAAACTAATCTGACTGCATGCCAGCACCCAGTCAAATTACTCTGGAAATTGATAGTCAGGGAGTTCAAGGATCGATTGATTCAAACATGAATGAGGTGTGGGTGGAGCTTGGCTAAAACCGGAAAAGTCCATTATCACATGCTTAATATAACGTAAAGAATCTGTATACTATCTGACATGTGACTTACTCTACTTTCTTCCAGACTGTCATGGGGTCCAGGTGGTTCATCAAAGCAGAAAAACTCACGGGTAGGATGACTGCAAACAAACATACATCACATGCGGGTAAATACACCTGTCTAGCCAATGAAATATTAACCCTTTAATGATCAAATTTTGTGACAAAAGCTTTAAATGTTCTTATTGAATGTCAATTTTCAGACCAAGAGAAGACAATTTTAGAAAATTTACCAGTGGAATGACTGGTTCGGTTATCGAGCCAGTTATTAGTGGTCAATTTTTTAAAATTGTTTTCTCTTGGCCTGCAAATGGACATTCAATAAGAACATTTAAAGTTGCAAATGGACATTGTTCAAGACTACTGCAGAGGCCAGTTTTGGACAGCATGACCATTAAATGGACACGTATATATTCATTATGAGGTTCATAACTGTATTTATTTTGGCTAAATAAATCTACATTTTTAAGTAAACTCATGTCAATTTGCAGCCCATGACAAAAATCTTCTGACATGTCTGGCCTGCAAATGGACATTTCGCAAGAGCACTGCAAAGGCCATTTTGGCCAGAAAAGCAAAACTGCTGCTGTTTTTTAGATTTTCTAAACAGCATATGAATGCTGGTTTAAATGTCAATGGAGGATTCCAGTTTCTCAGTCAATCATATGATGCTATAATCAACTACATACCATGTAGTAGGGCTGCGCGATATACCGATACCATATTTAAAACCGATATCCTGCACTGACGGTTTCATAACCGATTATAAAAAATAAATATCGAAAAACCGAATATGAACATATTTTCGGTTTTTCGTATCAGGATTGTTAAAAATAAAAGATACTAACGAGCATGAAAATCGTAATGAATAATAATGGCCATACTTTCCATTAAGCTATGTTTGGGGCAACTAATAATTGAACGTGGCCACAATTGCGCATATTGTGTAATTCCATGTAACTCGCTGTGCGCCGAGAGAAATCAAGCAGCGAATTAATTAAATAAATATCCACTCGTCTTTTCTCTGGTAGTCTCAGATAAATTTGCAATATAAAACACAATACTAAGGCGGGAATTTGTCATTGAAATTTGTATCGGAGAAAACGTTTCTAAACAACGGCATCCATTTTATTTACGTCACTGGCTAATTAACATAATGCAAAGTCGTCCCAAAACTAAATCGCCCGAATGGAAAAAAATCTCGCCAATAAATATAATGCTGAATACATTTTGCTGATTAGGATATAATTTTAAATAAAATTATTACTCAAACCGTTTTTAAAACGTTATCTTCTATACACAATATCATATTAACTTATGAAATTCGCGTTCGCAATATTAGTTAATATTTTCTTCAAGGCATGATTTCGTCCTCGGGCCGAATTGGTTTCATGATAGAAGAAAGGGAGATAATTACATCATAATTAATTACAATCACGTGATTTACGTCTTTTCACAACCTGTTTTGCTAATTTATGATTAATTTTGACAAAATAAACGATGTTTATTTAACTGTGCGTAATAAGGTCTAATTAATAATTTCACTCCCGCGATAATGGCTATTATAAGGTATATTAAGCTTTAAACGCGTAAATCGTTACGAATGTATCAGGGCGTGAAAATATGTTTTGTTTTCGTGCTATTTTTATCATTTAAATTTTTTGTTTCATGTCCATAAAACCGATATTCGGTTAAAACCGATATGAAAAGTCATATCGAAACCGATATGGCTGTAAGCTAAACCGCGCAGCCCTACCATGTAGGATGATGTCATAATACGTGTAGGATGACATCATAATAAATTACGGTATGAATGACGTAGCTAGGTTCATCACGAACGCTTAATTGATGACGGACTAAGCGCTGTTGTACGAATTGTATGTCTTTACTAGTTAATAAGCATGGCATAGGCAGAAACAGCACCCCGTCAAATTAGTTTCAAAATATTCAACAGCTACATGTAACCTGTATAGTTTTCTGGAAATTGATAGTTAAGGGAGCGATCGATCGCAACAAGGGCGAAGTGTGTGTGGAGCTTAGCTAAAGACGGGTGGAGCTGGATTCCTCCACTGGGCGGTGGAAACAAGACCATTTTTCAAAATTTACTACTGGCCTGCAAATGGACATTTCTCAATACCATTGCAATGGCTGGTTTTAGCCGACTTGACCATAAAAGGGTTAGATGGCAAAAGCCTATTCACAACAATATATGGCCGGATGAGACTGTAAATATACATATACATAATACAGGGCCCGCCCTGGGTTTCAGATAAAAGGAGTCCATGATGGAATCAGTTTGGCAAGATTTGGAGTCAACTAAAGAAGTTTGGAGTCATAGCACCAGACTCAAAAATTTTTTCACAGAGATTTTTAAAATCTAGATGCTCCCAGAGCGCTTCTCCTGCCTTTCTGGGGGTAAATAGATGGTTATCGATCATTTCTTGACTTCTGGTTTCTCCACCATGATTTTGGTACTTGTGTTTCGCAAACTCGAAAGGGAAATAATTTGCATTTATTTCCATTCAATCTACATGTAGTACCGGATTTATCATATTTTTTACCCCAGCTACGAACTGTTTGTACATTTTCTCTGCCAAAATATCAGTATTTGTATGACAACACTCATTGGTAACATGTTTCCAGCTTGCAACAACTTCAGGCTTCATACACCTCGGGCACAATAAAATTCGATACTTTTTCCAAACATATATTTCAAAATTTCAGACCCCTATAATAATTAGTGACTAATGACCCAATATTTATAAATATCTTAACACCCTCCTCCCACCCCACCAACAAACCACACTACAAAAACAAAGAATTTAATATCTTACATTGCTGTGGCTTACCTAGTTGAGCAACCATCCCCAGCCCACTCACAACCACCTTGAAAGCAATGGCTTCCAGTCATATTATTTTCAAAATATTAAAAGAAATATGCTTTAATTTGTAAAGAATTCCACCTGTATCAAAGAACTACAGTCTTAATCGCTCCAAAAACAACAGGGGTTGAAATGTTTATAAAATTGTACCTGTGACGGGTAGATTTTTTTGCAACTGTCACCAAATATTTGTACTTGCATAAGCAGTGTACATTTCTAATATAAAACAATAACTCGCAAGTCCGCCACAATAAAAAGCGTAACCAGCTCTAAAGCATTTATTAGATAGCTTGATGCTTCTTAACTTGTACGCTTTAAACTAACAATTTACTGCAAATGCTATTTACTGGAAATAAGAGTTACTATACACCGGTTTTCCTGATATATAGCCCTGTTTTCTCGGTTGTTCCAAAGCAATGAACCACTTAAATATTGGGTAGTATTACTGTCTGAACCTTCCAATAATAACATATTGGGTCATATAACCCGTCAAAGTGGGCGCTAACATATTGCTTTACTGCGTTTAAAAGCGGCACATTGACTAGATTTTTCGTTCGCCATTAGCCATCAATATTAATCGCGAGAGTCGCACAGAGATTGGTTGAAATAAATCATGTGATTAGTTGGTTATAAAAGACAACGAGGCACGTGATCAAAATTTTACTACGATAATAATTTTCATTCATGCCTATTGACATCGGATATCCCGTGAGCCAATCAGAAACTATGAGTGCGCATTATCGATTATTATTAACTACGACTGCGCAGTCACATGACATATTCCTCATTACTGGTGAATCAAAAAAGCATCCGCTTTTGTTTCTACGAGAATTCTTAATACTTACCAGATGTACTATTATGATAATGTCTATTATCTAGTCTAGCTCAAAATAAACAATTAAAACTCTGCAATCTCCTGGTCCTGCCCATACTGTGTCCGGGAATACCATAGCCGCAGGTACCAAGTCAATTCCCAATCACAGTCAGATTCGTCTTATATTTGCCTTGGCAAACTGCGAAAGCAGCTCAGCCTCACCTCAGCGGGGCGGTTGAGGTAGGGCCATAGTACATCTGGTAAGTATTAAGAATTCTCGTAGAAACAAAAGCGGATGCTTTTTTGATTCTACATCGAATAATACTTACCAGATGTACTATTATGATAAACTCCGGATTTCGACAGCCAGGAAATGCCGGTGGGAGGAGGTGAGGCTCGAACCAGCACTCATCAACCATCCAACAGAGAAGGTTGTGAAGAGACTAGAACCATGGCATACGCTTGGGTTCTGCCATCTGACTCATAGAGTGCTAAACTTCCATGGTCTAGACCGCGCTCCCCCCCCCTCTTTTGTCCGCACAAAACCAGAGGGCTGTCCATGGGGATGCAACACCCACCAGACCCGTGTCAGCCCCAAGTCTCAGCTAGGGCAGTCCAGTAGAGTGCAAAGAAGCTACTACAACTTCAAATTTTTGAAAAAAACTATCAGTATATCGATTAGATTTTCAAATTGGAATGAGTCTTATGTCTGTATGAGAGGATAAGTATACTCTTGTACCACACTATTCACTTACGCAGTCTGGTATTTCGACTGTAAGTAAACATATTTATAGTCACTTAATTAATGTAAACACTCACCATTTTTGAGTGCTTGATCTGTTCTTGATCATCACAGGCTTGGCCCAATCCACGGTCGTACTCAGTCATGTGCATAGCGCTTGTTCAGTGTAGGCGGAAGACTTTTGTGATGTGTGCGAAGTAGTGGTCGGAAGTGGCTTAGTTTAGATTTGACAGATTGGCGACGGCTACCGGATTAAGTGCGCTGGAGATGTCGCGAAGGTAGAAATCAGTGAATGACGACTCGGCATGCCATTGTGCTACAGACATCACCTCCTCTAATGAGACACCCTCATAAAGGGCCGATAATGCTGCTAGTGCTCGGACCTGATGGGCATTCGCACGATCAATCTGCTTTCCTGTAGCGATTTTGTGCGACATCTGAATAGCGTCAACTATCCAACGAGAAATAGTATCTTTCGAGGCACGTAAATGGGGAGCTTTGAGACATAACCACACAGATTTCAGGTCGTCTCTCCACTCAGAAGTACGTTTCTTATACATTTTCAGACATCTGACAGGACACCAAGCACAAGAGTTTGGGTCATGTCTAGTTAAACGTGGCAAATTGATCGGCTGTCCTGGATATTTAAGTGACTGATTCTTTGCCAGGAAACAAAGACGTGGAAGTAGTCTTAAACCTTCACCAGTGATGACAAAACGGTCTTGTTCGGCAGAAAGCGCATGAATCTCGCTTCTCCTTCTCGCCGACGCTGCTGCAACCAAGAAAACCGATTTAATAGTTAACAGTTTAATGTCAATAGATCTAATCGGTTCAAAGGGAGCATGCCCTAAAACCTGTAGAACAAGAGATAGATTCCATGATGGGATAGGAATTGGCTGTCTAGGTCGCAGATTGCTCATTCCTTTGATAACTTCATTCAAGGTGTCATTCTCCACTCCCTCAATGGTGAGACTGGGAATGACTGAAGCTAATGCAGACTTATATGCTGCTAGGGTAGAAGGTACAAGTTTGTCAACTTCGTATAAATGACAGATAAAATCTGCTACGTGTTGAACAGATGCAGAAAAGGGATTAATATCTCTTCTCTCACACCACTGTGCAAATTTGTTGATTCTATAATTATATGTCTTTGTGGTTGAAACTCTTCTGGCTGAAGCAACAAACTTCGCTGCTTGCTCAGAAAAGCCACCCTCAATTGCACGCTGCTTGACAACATCCATGCAGTTAATTTGAACATTTCTGGTCTGTCGTGAAGGTACAGACCCTTGTTCTGAGAGATTAAATCTCTTGTGTCTGGAAGAGGGATTGGATTGCAGACCAGAAGGTCCAGCAGATCCGTAAACCATGATCGGACTGGCCAATAAGGGGCGATCAGTAGTACTTGGCACATCCCCTCTCTTATCTTTGCCAGAACTTTCGGGATGAGAATTGTTGGAGGATACGCATACGCGTACATTCCTTCCCAACTTATCGCCAGTGCGTCTACTGCTAGAGCTAGCGGGTCCGGGATCGGTGACACGTAAGTGACCATCTTTGCGTTTTGATTCATCGCAAACAGGTTGACATTTGGCTTGCCCCATTGTTTGAATAGAACCTCCGCTACCGCTTGGTTGAGCTGCCATTCCGTCGGACGACAAACCGTCCTTCGACTGAGTGCATCCGCTAGGATGTTCAATCTTCCTGGAATGTGTGCTGCCCGAAGAATAATATTCCTCTCTTGGCACCACAGCAGAAGGTTCCAAACCATCATACACAACTCCGGTGATCTCATCCCGCCCTGGCGGTTCAAATAAGACACCACTGTTGAGTTGTCTGTCCTTACTAGGACAATTTTGTCTTGAATTAGAGTCTCGAACTTCTGCAGTGCAAATACCACCGCCAATAGCTCTAGCACACTGATATGTTTCTGCGCATTGGTCCGATCCCATTCCCCTGACACTGAGTGATTGTCCAATACCGCTCCCCAACCTGTCAACGATGCATCCGTGAAGATGGACATCTGAGGTTGAGGAGGTTGTAGAGGAACACCTCGCAGGAGATTCTGTTCTGACAACCACCACTGAAGGTGGAATATCAATGGTTCTTTTACTGGTATTCTCCGAGATAACGGATCTGTTCTCTGTGACCAGAATGACATTAGATACATCTGAATCGGCCTGCGCCTGAGTGCCGCATATGGAACCACCTTCTCCAGAGATACTAGTAAACCCAGTATTCTGAGAAATTGGCACGCCGTCAGATAGGCTCCTAGAGAAACCGACTCCAAAACTGCAATCAGGCTTTTGACTCTGCTCTCCGCCGGAAAAGCTACGCCGTCCCTGAGATTGAAAAAGATTCCCAGATAAACAAACTCCTGGGATGGAGTCAGTTCTGATTTCTCTAGATTCACAATCCACCCTAGATTCTTTAATAAGTCTAGGACTACCCGCAGATTGCTGCGCAGAGTGACTGGATTCCCCGCCTTTAGCAGCCAGTCGTCTATGTAAGTGTGAACAGCTATGTTTCTCCTGCGAAGTAAAGAAGTCATGGCGAGAACCACCTTGGTGAAGACCCTCGGAGCTGTGGTCAGGCCGAAGGGAAGCGCATTGAATTCCCAAACATTGTCTTGTAATGCAAATCAAAGGTACTTCTGAAAAGGAATTGACATTGGAATATGAAAATATGCATCCTTCAGATCTATCGACACCGCCCACATGCCTTTCCTCAGCCCTGTCATTACCGCTGCTACCGTCTCCATCTGAAATCTGGGAGAAAGAATAAATTTGTTCAACGGTTTGAGATTGAGAATTGGTCTCCACCCTCCGGTACGCTTCGGAACAAGGAACATGATCGAATAGAAGCCCGGTGAAGACTGATCGCTGACTAGATGAATCGCCTTCTTCTGATGAAGAGATTCTATTTCTGATCGAATGGCGTCTAGATGGTCTAATTCCCTTGGAATAGGAGTCCATATTGGAGTCGAGGTTAACGGAACTAACGATTGATGGATGAGCCAGTCCGGATCGTAGCCGTTTCTTATCCACTGACAAACTAAACAGTCGCGCACGACCTGTTCCCATTGGTTTAGGAATAGCTGAAGTCTGCCTCCGACGGAAGGAATCTGCACACAGTTGTCGGTCAAGATTAGCCGATAAGACGCTAAATCGCTTGGGTGAAGATTCTCGACTCCATTTGTCTCCAAAGCCGTCAGGAACGAGCCCCACGGCCGCCCTGCGGCTTCTTGTGGTATGACGGTCCGGAACCGCTGCCACGGCTATCTTTACGGTAGCCGCCTCGGCCCGAACCGCCAGCCTTCCTGTCTTCCTCATACGGCCTCTTACTAGAGGACTTGTATGAGGATGAACGGCCAGGTCCTTGTGATCCGGATGACCTATGGGCATCACGGCCAGAAGGACGGAAGGGCGATCTAGGACGCTGCCTCTGCTGCTCCTGTCTATGTTGATGGTAGAACTGTTGCGGCTGAGTCCTCTTAGTCGACTTCCACGACTTGCCGACCACTCCTTGCTCCGCCACCATTGACGCAACCTTGGAGAGCGCTTGTCGTGCCGAGCCGCCGAACAAGCCTGGACCTATGAAAGGCACAGAAGATAATGCAGCCCTCATCTCCGGTCCTGGTTCTACACAATCGAGAACCATTCTCCGTCGCTCTGCCAACGTTCTAGTGATTACCCTGTGCCAGGCAATCCTGAGACAGGCGCATGGTGTCCCGAACAACTCCGGGAGCAGCCTCTGGCACCTGTCCGCCTTCCGCCGTGCAGTCTAGCATACCCTGCAGGACAGTACACCCGTGCGACAGCGCAGCCATGGCTGCCCTCGCCGCATCCTCAATGAGCGTGAGCTCATTGAACGGGTCTTTGTTGGTCTGAGAAACCAAAGGACGTGACCGCGCCATAGCCTTCCCAGCCAACGGCCTATTCAGTGCCTCTCGTTCCGCAACGGAAAGCCGTGGAACCCGGGCGTACTGATGATAGGCCAGCTCCGGAAAACGGACCCTACTCCTTATCCCCTTCGGGGCCTTTGGCAATGCATAGTCTGGCTGAACCAGACGGTATGCCGCAACTTCCAACATGTCAGAAGTCTGCGTGTCCAACGGGAGTGTCGGTATGGCAGAAGAGCCACTTGACAGAGCGCTAGCCGCACGCTCTGACATCCGTTCCATCGCCGGATCGCGCTGAGATCCTAGATCAGATGCCAACCCGAGACGATTGGTCATCCATCCAAGGACCTGCACCCATTCAGCTTCGGTGCAGAAAACGGACTCGTCCATCAATGAACTCCCGTTTTCATCCTCCCTCTCTCCCTTAGATGAGAGGGCCACCGACGATCCATGCTGAGCGCTATGATACACGTCTCTGCCAGGACAGAGCGCATCCATAACGCGACTACCAGCGGCACCGGTGTCTAACGAATCGCCAGACCCGGATTCCCCGCAGTCCATCGGCTCCAGCACGGGATCCGGGACTACGACCGCCTTAACTACGGCTGGTACCGTCACCCCGATAGGAGCCGCACCTAACGCCGCCGGGATACCAGCAGGAACCGCAAAACACGGCTCCGCCGGCATCTCCGGTTGCACAAATAGCGGATGGAAAATGCCCGACGGAACGTCGACATCACCATCCGCCTGGCAAACCCGTACAAATCCTGAGGGCGACCCCTGGGACGTACTAGGTCTTGCCGTCATCGAAATATCCGGCATGCCGGAATCTTCCATTAGCAGCAGATCTTCCTCCTCTATCGTCGGCTCTTGAGGAGCCAAGGACAGAGAAGGGGCAGGTGCATGACCCTCAGCAGAACTAGCCGGACCACCTAATGGTTGTCCTGCACCAGCTTGCCTCACCGGGACCGTGGACTGCAATGAGTCAAACATCGCCTTGAACTGGGCCGCCCATACGCCCAGCGCTGAATCCATTCGTTCATTCAGATGACCTTCAAGTCCCATAAGAGACGCCTGCTGCAACTTCGCTGCCTTGTCCTTCGCGATCCTCTCCAGCCTCGCACGTCGATCCCTGTCGAACTCTGCCACCATTGCCGACGACCACTTTACACACACATCACAAGGGCTCCCGACCTTACACTGAGCGCACACCACACAGTGATGTCACAAATACTTCCGCTTCATGAACCTGTTGCACTTCTGGCACAACGTGTCCGGATTCTTAGGTTTCTGCGAACACAAAGGAAAATTAAAACGCTGCACATGACACCTGATGACGAGCAATACGCACAACCGACTTGATAGTTAAGATTTCTTAAACACATTAACTTTCTCTTAAATTAATGATAATCAAGTCTTAGGCAGGATCTTATTTGAAACTTTTTTGAGTGAAAATTCTTTAAAAACACAACTCAGCCTTTAACTAGCGTTAAATAACCAAGAATACAGCGCCGATCGCTACAAACACCCTCGACAATGAAGCGAGAGCTAAAATCGGCGACAAACAGAGTGCCCGGACACACCAAGCCAAGAGCGACATAATTCATGGGCGCCGCCATCTTGGCTAAGGGCGCATCCATCTTAGAGGAACCGAGTCGCAAGAGAAAATTAACCGAGTACCCGAATTAAAACTAAAGGTTAACGGGTACAGAAGCGACTCCTACAATGGCTATCATTCTAAAACAATGTGCCAATTTAAGGAAATTTCAAATTATGGCACGAATGTATAAATTCTAGATTGATACAACCTGCCCCTGTGATGATTTTCCTAGCTCCTCCATGAAGCCACCGATACAATCCTTTTTCACAACCGATAACCTCTTAAATTTAACAAATTTGAGCACACTACACTTTGCGACTTCTCAAAAGCGCAAAATAGACGAATCTGACTGTGATTGGGAATTGACTCGGTACCTGCGGCTATGGTATTCCCGGACACAGTATGGGCAGGACCAGGAGAGTGCAGAGTTTTAATTGTTTATTTTGAGCTAGACTAGATAAAAGACATTATCATAATAGTACATCTGGTAAGTATTATTCGAAGTAGAATTAGCAGACCCCCCCTCTAGGTTGATTCGTGACATAATTTGTATTGTTGAAATAAGCAACCGGGATCGCGGCGTTCTGTAAGAATGGAATGTTTACGTTTTTGGAAGCGTTTATTTACGTGAATCCAGTTGGATTCCCGTATTTTTCTATTTTGGGAATATTACGAGAATCGGATTACCAGATTGCCGTCGAATTTCGAGCCCTGGAACAGCTACATGACCATAAAAAAAACAGGTTCCACTTGATATTTAAGTTAAAACTTTTTACAACAGATGTTATTCTTTCACTGTCGACATTTTCTTGGCTTATGACATCAACATTTGTCATGTTAATTGCTGCATAATAAGCCAGCTTGTGAACAGAAATTCAAGGCGAGTTGGTTCTAGGTTGAATTAACCAGCAATCACGGAAATATATATGTCGTAAAATTCAGTGTAAAAGTTAACAATCTAATTGCATCTCCATCTAAAATATATGTGGAACAATGAGTTCTTGTGATTATTTTCGGAGTATTTAATCGTAATGATTAAATATTGACCAAATACCGCAGACTGAATCAGCTGGCATCTCCATGCATCGGTTACATTTTTCTTTATAAAAAGCACAAATACACCATCGCAGAGATTCTAATTTCATCAAATCTTAAACAAATCATGATCATGGTACTATCTCTCGTAGTGAATTAATAATATTGTCACAAATCACATCGTTTTTATGGATGTTTTAACGTCTGTTTGTCATAACTTGGATTGAAAATGTTAAGTATGAGCAAAATATTGGTCGGAATTTGACGCGCCAGTTTACACGCCGAGATAACATTTAAGGGGCCAAACCTATGATTTTAGTGCCACTGGCGTGTTGACGCGTGGATAGCGCAGGCCCTGATAATATATCAGTTATTCAAGGATGGCAATGCATGTATATTTAATTATTTATGTGCCTTTAACTTGGTCTTTCATGGTCAAATTTGGTCAGGAAAATTCTCTTAGAAAATGTCAAATTTCGCAGGCCAGGCAAAGACCATTTTTAAAAATTTGCCACTGGAATGACTGGTTCGATTATCGAATCAGTTATTCCAGTGGCAAACTATACAGGTTTGCTGTTGACTAATCGAGCCAGTCATTCCAGTGGTAAATTAAAAAATATGGTCTTCTCTTAGCCTAAAAAATGGACATTTCCCAGGACCACTGAAGAAGCCGGTTTTGGCCGGCTTGACCATTAAAGGGCTAAGAGCCCTTAATTTGACCTTGATGATTACTCATACCAGGTATATGGAAGTGAGGGGTGAAGGAGGAAAGTGGTAGCTCACAATACGTTTCAGGAATTTCACAGACGTAAATTTTAAAGTGCAGCAATTTCCAGACCGATTTTATAAGATCTCCAATCAATCGCTTTTTTCAAAATGTCAAATATAGCGGTAGTCACAGACGTGAAACAGTGTGTAACATTATTACATTTTAAACAGATATTAAACCCTTTTATCGACAAGCCGGCCAAACATGCCAAAGCCTTCTTCACCACTGGTCTTGAAGAATGTCCATTTGCACAAAAGAATGCTATTTTTGAAAATTTACCACAGGAATGACTCACTCGATAACCGAGCCAGTCATTCTAGTGGTAAATTTTCAAAAATTGTATTCTCTTGGCCTGCAAACGGACATGCAATACATAAATATTTTGATTTTCTTGACCAGTGAAGAGTTATTTATTCTCTCTTAGAGTTCCATATTTTCCCAAACTTTTATCTTTGAATAGTCAAATTAGCATTCGTAGTACATGTAGTTTTAAGAAATGTTCATTTGCGGCCATGATATTATTGTTTTAATTCACCACTCGATTGGCTGGCTGATTTAATAATCGAGGAAGTCATTCCAGTAGTGAATTAAAAAAAATAATCTTCTCCTGGCCCACAATTGATAAAGGACATAAACTTGGATATCAATTCTGCATGAAAGCAAGGCTTCTGGGAATTCAAGACAAAAAGTCTAATCTCTACTAACTAGCATTAACACTCTTGCTGTGGCAAGACATCAGACAATAACTTCAATGAGCAAAAACTCTTGACTTGCTGACTATTTTCAAAACAATTTGACTGAAAGTTGCTGGTGGCTTAGCCACCAACAACTTTCAGTCAAATTGTTTTCAAAATATTTAGCATGCCCAGAGATATAACCACTGGAATATGTTGTCTGCAAAAATTCATTAGTCAGACCGTTAAAATCTGCCTCTTACCTGTTGCATATTTCTTTGTGGCTAATGACATTGTTAATAAACTCCTGTAAGCCGGACATTCTCTCATCCAGAAAGTCACGCTCAAAATTACCGGCTAAATATCTCTTTGGCGGCAAAGCGAGACGAAAATGTGGAAATAACGAACTGAGCTGTGTGAGAAAGAAAGAATTGAAACATGTATTTAGGCTTGTATGATTACGTGATTAAATCGAAGATCACGATTATGTTTTAAATCGTGAATTTATATGATTTAAATAATTGAATAATCGTGAATATTTTCTATTGCATAAAATATTTCAAAACCTAACTTTCAATTACTTTTTAATGTGATCGGTCATGAAACATGGCATTTTGCTTAGTGAATGTATGTCTGTTTGCAGGGCGATGCAAGAGAAGACTATTTTTGAAAATGTATTAATGGAAAGCCTGTCGAGCCAGGCATTCTAGTGATACATTTTCAAAAATAGTCTTCTCTTGCTCCGTAAAATGGAATTTTCTAAACACCATTGCAAATTTCATCATTGATATTCTTTTGTCGCTATGTCTTGGTAATTTGTATCCAAGCTGATTAATCGAGTAATCATGATTATTTTGTAACAAGAGGCCCATGGGCCTGTGGTGCTCACCTGGACCATTAGCATTTGAACCGTTTGCATTTAAATAGACATAATGGATAATTTTCGAACAATCAAAAGATGGCCACCAAGAATATTGAGCAATCAAAATACTCATTTGATTTCTTGAAGCCTAGCATTATAGGCTCGTTCCACCGTAATGTGTTTGATATCAAGCTGTAGTAGTAGTAGGTAGCGATTTAAAGGCTTCTGGAAATTTTTTGGAAAGTCCAAGGTGGCTGCTGAAAAAAATTACCAATTAAAACACTCATTAGAAGTCTTTAAGCCGATCACCATAGGATCATTCCACCCAGGTTTCGTTGAAATCTGTCCATTGATTAGCATTGTAAAATATTTCTGGAAAATCCAAAATGGCTGCCAGAAAAACTGACCAATCAAAATTCTGTATATATGGTCTGAAGCCTACCCACGTAGGGGCCTTCCTATTTATTTCACAAAACGTTTGGAAAAGCCAAGATGGGTGCCGAAAAAATTGAGCAATCAAGTCTGTGTAAACTTTTGAAGCCTGCCACCATAGGGTCCTTCCATCCACGTTTGGTTGAAATCGCTCAAGCAGTTAATGAGGAATAGCATTTTAGACAATTTCCGGTAAATTTTTCATAAAATTCAAGCCTTTCACCAAAAGTAACCAATTAAAATTCTGTATATAAGTTCTGAAACCTACACTCATAGGGTCCTTCCAGGCAAACTAGATTAACATCCACCAAGCAGTCAATAAGGAGTAGCGTTTTGACAATTTCCGACAAATTTTTCATAAAATCTAAGAGTTTAACCCAAAAAATTTACCAATAAAAATTCTATATACAAGTTCAGAAGGCCACACCCATAGAGATGCGTTTTGACACTTTCCAGTAGATTTTGTACAAAATTTTATTGATCAATCAAAAATTTGAATTAGAAGTTCTAGAGCCTACCTCTATAGGATCCTTCAAACCAAATTGGGCTGAAATCCATCAAGAAGCTAAGGAGGAGATGCATTTTGACACTTTCCGCAAACTTTTTTATAAAAACCTAAGATTTTTTACCCAAAAATTGAAAAATCAAAAACCCGAATAGATATTCTAGAGCTTCCCTCGATAGGCAGCAACAGCCCCCAGTTAAATTAGCTTCAAAATAATCAACAGCTTTACCTCTATAGCTACCATGAAATCTAGATTCTGGAAATTCAAACTCACCTTGGTATTGAGAGCAACAAAATCAGTGTATCTTCGGAAGACAAACCAGCTGTCCGTATCAGACTTATGCACATGCAACCTAAACACCTACAAACAAAGAACATAACCGAGCCAGTCATTTCAGTGATAAATTTTCAAAAATAATCTTTTCTTGGTCTGCAAATGGACATTTTCTATGAGAAAATTAAATTTCTCTTAAAAACATTTAACAGTTAAAGGGTTAATAGACATTTAAATATTGCCTTAACCAATAGAGGATTCCAGTTTCTCAGTTAATCATATGATGTCATATGATGTGTAGGATGATGTCATAATCAATTACGTTGTGAATGACGTAGTTAAGTTCGTCATGAACGCTGAATTGATGACAGACTAAGTGTTGTAGGAATTGCATGTCTTTACAATTTAATAAAGATTCTGTTGAACTTTTTGAAACTAATTTGATGGGGCTGGGCAGCAACATCACCCAGTCAAATAAACTAGTTTCAAAATATTCAACATCTTACCTGTATAGTTTTCTGGAAATCGAGAGAAATCAGAGTGCAGGGATCGATTGATACCAGCATGAGCAAAGCTAGAGAAGGGCATGGCATGGTTAAAACTGGATTCCTCTATTGTAAAGCAATAATAGAAATGTACATGTACAGAAAAACTAGGGAGTATTTTCATAATGATTTGAGCGTAACCCTTTAATGACTAAATTTGTTTTAAAAAAAATCAAATTATCTGCTTATTGAATGCCTATTTGCAGGCCAAGTGAAGACTATTTTTGAAAATCGACAACTGGAATGGCTGGCTCAGTTACCGAGCCAGTCATTCCAGTGGTAAATTTGAAAAAATAGTCTTCATATCGCCTGTCAATAGACATCTCTCAAGACCACTGCAGAGGCCGGTTTGGGCCAACTTCGTCATAAAAGGGTTAAACAGCGACAATACCGAATAAAATTATTCTAAAAATATTCAATGTTCTTTTTATACAAAAAAACTAATTTGTTATTAATAATCTTATCTACTGTACAATAGTGCATACATTACATGTCTAACTTACTGTAAATCTGGCTCGATGGTCCATAATCTCATAACCAATAATTGGCACTTTAATCTCATCCGTGTTTAATATCTCAGACGTACGACCAGAAGTGCCGTCAAGATCGTCATGTACTGACGCAGACCCATGACGTGGAGAACTGACTTCTGATGATGGTACCTCTGAGGGGGAATTACATGCCAGGCACACATGACCCGTGACAGCATCATAATGGCATGTACACGCCTCTGTATTGATAACAGCACCCGCAATACCCCGACGAAATGCTCCAACTTGACTCTCTTCATCACTCATGGCATTTGGTGTGCTGGTTAATGGCTCAGAATACAACTTGGACCTCTCAGGGCTTGCTAGACTCTCAGATTCACTCACATCCCGACTCATTCTTTGTATTCCACCAACACCCATAGTCTGAGATTGCGCAGCCATTACGGGGATAAATGATAGATTAATAGCACAAGAAACAAATTGACAAATGTCTCCGTCATTGCTTTAGCGTGTTTCTCATTGTGTACATGCTAAATCAGCATGGCAAGCATGAACCTAACTAATAGTACAATGTGTATTAATGCAAGATCTGTTTGAATATCTAACTATCCACCATAATCATCTAGTCACTGCGGTGACAGACACGGGAATGGCTAATTTGACTACATGCTTAACTCTGATGAAATATTAGCAGGACAGGTCTAAGGGTAGTGTACATTATGACTGGTGCCAACATGGCTGTAATGAGTCCTACTCGCATGTATGTACCATGATACGGAGTACACATAGAACATACACTGAGAATAATTGAACGTTACATGGTACGATGTTCCATCATAGGCTCAGACAAAAACCACAAAAGTACAATAATTGTCACCTTAATTGTTACATTAAGATATTGCTTAACTATTTCCCGAAATACGAGTTTCTCAAAGCCTGTACATGTATCAAGGAATTCGACTCAGCAGTCAAGAATATTTACATCAAGACATACTGGAACCAAGTCGTAGCTGAAACAGAAAAACAAGACCCATCAGATACAATCCAGCTCTGAAATAACCTAAAATGTTTCAAAAAAAATAATTCACCATACTGTTGAATATTTTGAACATAATTGGATTAGAAGATACCAAACGAAATCTAGGATTTCTTTTTTCACGAGAGAGTTGATACTTACCTCCCTAATACTTTTTGATATTGCTAAATATCGGCTTTCACTCAATAAACACTCAGATTAAAACAGTTAGGTGCCCCTACTGGGCAGGGAGTCAGAGTGTAGTCTGGCGGATGCCAGCCCCACCACCGCGCATGCGCAGACTAGCACTTCCTCTGACTAATTTATTGGCTGACACACATGCAACTATTAAGAGCCTGAAGACCGAGCCTCTGTGGGGTGGAGAGGCCGGGTCCGTATCTAGGGAGGTAAGTATCAACTCTCTCGTGAAAAAAGAAATCCTAGATTTCGTTTATTTCACTTCAAGAGTATACTTACCTCCATAATACTTTTTGATATTGCCAGAATTCGACAGGGAATTCGGCGGGAGGGAGGCAAGGTCAAAAGACCATCTCATCCCTATACGCTTTTCTGCGTTTAAGGCACTTAAACTTCTGAAACTGTGTGAAAACACAGTCAGGATTTGACCAACCATCAGATAACACAACCGATGTAAGAGAGATGACCGAATGTCATATGCGCTCCCCCCCCCTCCTGGGAGGAAGACTCGAATGACCTCAATGTCCCATACGCTCTCTATGTACAAGTGCCATGTACTACAGGACAGAGACGAAAAAGCTCCATTTTCGTATACTCTCAATAATGAACCACATAAACACACAAACCATCATCATGCTAATAACAACGGGTAACGTGACAATACAATCAACAATGGACAACACATGAACAAGACTGACCTTGTTGAACTTGGGTGCTGACATCATCTTCCCAGTGGTGAAGACTGATGCAGTGCCAAAAAAGTGGTTGTTTCCAATAATTAATTGTGAAATATATAAGCAATGAGGAAACCTCATCAAATAATGTACACCTAGTTATTTTTTCAAAATCGACAAGGCGAGAGGATTAGAGGTGTCACGGAGATAATGGTCTGTAAAACTTGACTCACAGTGCCACTGAGCAACCGACATAATGTCATCCACAGGGACCCCATTAAATAGGGCAGTGGATGTCACTACGCCGCGGACACTGTGAGCCTTGGCCACGTCAACCTGCTTCCCGGTGGCGGATTTATGAGAAAACTGAATACATTCTACAATCCACCTGGAGATGGTGTCCTTCGACGCCCTGCCATGGGGTTCAATATATGACAACCATAACGCTGACTGGTCGGTGCGCCACTCCGATGTACGTTGTTTGTACCGGAGCAGCGCCCGGACGGGACACCATGCTTTAGAATTAGGATCATATCTAGTTAAAGCTGGCAAAACAATAGGTTGACCTGGATATTTCAAAGAGTGATTCTTAGCCAAGAAATTAATCCTAGGTAGCAGCTTAAGGCCTTCCCCTGTAACCACAAAATGGTCCTCCTCGGCTGATAAGGCATGAATTTCACTCCTACATCTAGCTGAGGCCGCAGCAATTAAAAATACAGTTTTAAGAGTTAATAGTTTTATAGAAATGGAACTAAGTGGTTCAAAAGGCTTATCACCTAGTACTTGAAGCACTAGCGATAAACTCCAAGACGGAATCACAGGGGGATTCCTTGGTCTTAGATTGCCCATGCCTTTAATTAATACATTTAATGTACTTACTTCATCACTTCCCCTCTTAGCCAAGCAAGGAATAACAGACATTAAAGCTGACTTATAACCAGCAATAGAGTTAGGCTTGAGGCTATAGGCATCATACAGGTGACAGAGGAAATCAGCTACTTCCTGAATAAATGAATCCATTGGATCAATACATCTTTTTGAGCACCACTCTGCAAATCTGTTGATTTTATAATTATATGCTCTGGAGGTTGACCCCCTCCTGGCTTTGGCCATAAACATGGCTGCTTGCTCAGAAAAGCCGTCCTTAATTCTAGATTCCTTGACAACATCCACGCAGTCAATCAGAACATTGACGGATTGTTGTGAAGGGCCTTGCCCTGGAAGATAATATCGTCCATCAGAGGCAGAGGAACCGGATTGCAGACCAGAAGGTCCAGCAGATCCGTATACCACGATCGGCTTGGCCAATCCGGGGTGATCAGAAGCACTTGGCACTCCTCCTGCCGGATTTTCTGAAGAACTTTTGGAATCAGGATTGCTGGAGGGAATGCGTATGCATACATTCCCGCCCAGCTGATAGCTAACGCATCTGTTGCGAAAGCGCTTGGATCTGGAATCTGAGAGACGTACGTCGTCATCTTCGCATTCCTCTTCGTTGCGAACAAATCGATGTTGGGCTTCTCCCAATGGTCGAACAGACGATCCGCCACACATTGATTTAGTTGCCATTCCGTGGGTAAAACACTCATCCTTCGGCTCAATGAGTCTGCTAGCAGATTTAACCTTCCCGGAATATGAACTGCTTTCAAGGTAATCCTGTGATCCAGGCACAAACAAAGCAGTCTCCATGTCATCATACAGAGACTGGGCAACTTCGTTCTGCCCTGGCGGTTTATGTAAGTCACTACAGTTGAGTTGTCTGAACGAATAAGAACAATCTTGCCCTGAACTTTCCGTAAGAAATGTTCCAGGCCCAGGACTACTGCTCTTAGTTCCAGTAGATTGATATGTTCCTTTGACTGATCCAGATCCCACAGCCCTGATATTGTGGACTCTTCCAGGCAAGCTCCCCAACCCTCCATCGATGCATCTGTATACACAGTCACCTGAGGGTGGGGAGGGGTTAGCAAAACCCCCAACAGGAGATTCTCTGTCTTCAACCACCATTGCAGGCGGTGAATTAGAGGCGCCAACACTGACACATTCGAGTCCAGTGAACCTGTACTCTGGGTCCATTGTGTCATGAGAAAAAGCTGGATCGGCCTGAGGAATGACTGGTTCCAACGAAACCATCAACCCCAGCATTCTCAAGTAAACCCGTGCCAGGACATGACGACTGTCGCACACTGACTGAATTACTGAGATGAGTTTCTGAACTCTCTCCTGAGTAGGATAAACATATCCTGTCTCTAGATCGAAGAACATCCCCAGGTAAACAAACTTCTGGGACGGAGTCAGCTCAGATTTTTGAAAATTTATCATCCAGCCTAAATCCGTGAGCGTTTTCAAAACAATCTCCAGATTGGTCGATAAACTTTTAACAGCCAGTCGTCTATGTACGTGTGGACTGCTATGCTTCTCCTGCGGAGGTATGCTGCGATCGCAAGAACCACATGGGTGAAAACCCGAGGAGTGGTGGAAATTCCGAAGGGTAACACCCTGAATTCCCACTGTCTGCCCTGGAATGCAAATCTCAGGAAGCGACGGAAACTCCTCGCTATGGGAATGTGGAAATAAGTATCCTTCAAATCTATTGAAGCTGTCCACATTCCCTTCTCTAACCCCGCCAACACCGAGCGCACAGTCGCCATCTTGAAACTGGGCATCTCTATGAACTTGTTCAAGGGCTTGAGGTTGAGAATTGGTCTCCACCCTCCAGTGTTTTTTGTTACCAAGAACACGGTTGAATAGAAGCCCGGACACTTTTGTGCCGGCTGAATAGCTCCTTTTAGTATGAGGGAATTTATCTCCTCCTCGATACAAAACCTTTGCTCTGGATATCTCGGATTTGGAGTCCAGATTGGCACTAGAGACAGTCGCGATGGCGGGCCCGTCATCCAATCGGGATGATACCCGACTGAAAGCCATCGCAAGACTAAACGGTCGTGAGTCAACCGTTCCCACTCTTGCTTGTGGTCGGCTAGCCGGCCTCCCACCGGTCCACCTAGGGAGAGAGGTGGACATAAGGAGTGCAAGAGTGGCACTGTCTCCTTTGCCAGAAACACCGGAGTGGTTCTCACCGCGGTAACCGGCCCATCAGGCACGATTACCACGACCAGATCCTCACGCGCCACGCCCAGCACCGCGCGCACCTCGGTGCGTGGGTGGCTGCCTGCGCCTGAGGAGCCTGCGCCCCTCTCACTGCAGGCCGAATCGCACGTGGCCGAGGCCGACGCTGCGATGGTGGTTGGCCGTTGACCTGGCCACCTCCACCTCGAGCCTGCAGGGGACGATACGCAGGGGGTGCGGCGCGAACGCGCTCCCGACGGAGCACTTCAAACTGCTCGCGCAGCGCCCTCTGGTTATTGACCAGAGTAACCGTCTCCTGGAGGTGTCTACATCCCTCACCTCCAAAGAGACCAGGACCTGTCATAGGCATACGCAGTAGCCTATTGTACACGTCCTGGGACGGGCACAGATTGTCCAAGGCAAACGTGTGCCTTGCCCGGACACTCCTAGTCACCGCCCGAGTCATGCAGTCCAGAGCCAGGTTGATACCATCCTGGATGGCTCTCTGGACTGTGACCGGGCTCGGCTGGCGCGATGCGGATGCCGTTACTACCACCTGTAACAGCTGGGAGACGTGGGACAGAGCGGCAATCGAAGCTCTCCCACTCTCCTCCGCATCACGCAACGCGGCATTTGCCGAACGCAGTGCGTTCGAACACAAGACTCCCGTGTCAGAACGGGAGCCTGGCCGCGCATCCTCACCCAAAGCCGCGCGGTCATCCACGCTCGGCTTGGGTACCACACCGTACCTCTGGTAATCCAGGGGCACGATGCGGCAATGCCGGGCCACCTCGCGAGGGGCCTTCGCGAGACGCCCATTCGCCTTAATGGACGTCTCCGCCGCCTCGAACATGTCAACGACATGCTCTGCCAGCGGCAGAGATGGCATGGCGTTAGCAGTAGCCTTACCAGCTAACCACAGCCTGTGGTCACGCTGGCTAGCCGACTGCTCCACGGGCAGATCTGGCCTAACACTTACCAGCCACTGGCAAGCGTCAGACCAATCCTCTTCCGTGGCTAGCTGCGAGCGCTCTACAAGACGGGGGCCTTCGTCTACCTCCTGAGCGCAAGCAGCAGAGCTTGACGGCGGATATGCTGATACTCCTGGCAAGCCAGGGAAAACATGCGGGCCCGAAAGAACAGGCATGCCACCTCTGAATCTTCGAACAACGGAAACGGCCTACGGAAAGGTGATTCAGAGGTGGGGATTACCTGCTCCGAAGCAGATGATGAGGCCAACAAAGGATTTGGTCCAGGAAGCATGCCACGAAGCAACTCTGGAACCAAATCCTTTATTGTCCTCTTCATCTCTCCCAACATCTCACTACGGAAGGCCTCCATGTCCACCGCGGACGAGGCCTTCCTCTTACCCTTCTTACTCACACCCTCTCTTTTCTGCTTCTTCTTCTCCTCCTCCACCACCTTGTCCTTCGCCTGTAAGCACAAGAATTCGGACATTAGTTCACCCCCCCCCCCCCCAGTGCTTACATATCTCGCAATTAATCAAGGGACCACAGGGACTACACTGATAGCAGAGATGCGAAACAAACTTTTCCTTTAAGAAACGTCCACAGGACGAGCAACCAGGTCTCTGAAACAGGCCAAAGGACGAGGACAATGAGCAAATAGTTAAGCTTAGAAACTCAAACCAACTCAAAGAGAGGGAGAATGATCATAAAGATCACTAATCATCTGAAACCAGCGTTGGACAAAACTTTAATTGTTAATAAAGAGCAAGGCTGATTATGAGGTCATTATTCCCATGAGAGGAAAAGAAATCGATCCATAACAAACATCCAAGTGCAAGGATGAATTGTATCCATAACCAGAACATCTACAGAATGGACATTCCGACTACACAACCATCAGATACATACTGATAACAATGGCAAATACAGTTAATTTTTTCTTAAATAATTAACATCACCTCATATCAATAATTAGATACCTGACACCTTGTATAGACAAACCATTCCACGTGATGACCTGGAGCACTCCACCAAGACTACGCCTCCTAACACTCTCCACCTTAGGGGAAGGAGTTGGATAAAGAGGGCAAAGTGAGAAGACCATTATACTAGGCCTCCGACTCACTGAACACAAAAAATTTTGGTTAGATAACCTAACAGTATTAGTAGGAAATGGAACCATGGTGGAGATAAACAAACCCTCTGATGCTGTGATGTCCATTACATATCCTCACAAAGACCTGTGGACATAAACACAAAGAGAGATTAGTATTATATAGCACCTAGTTGAAATAAACCAACCATACAAGGCGCTTATCACGGTAAACGCGAGTCCCGGAAACACATTACACCGGGTAAAACTCGCTAAATTTTAATAGAAGTCACCTGATGGATAGGTCCTGGGCCGTCCTCCGGTGAAGCAACTCTCTCAGACATTCCCAACAGGCTTGAAACTTCTACCAAACAGGCTAAATCGACTTAAAAATGAGTAGAAAAGCGCAAAGCACAAAAACATGTGTTTACTCTCTGCCAATAAATTAGCAAAGAGGAAGTGCTAGTCTGCGCATGCGCGGTGGTGGGGCTGGCATCCGCCAGACTACACTCTGACTCCCTGCCCAGTAGGGGCACCTAACTGTTTTAATCTGAGTGTTTATTGAGTGAAAGCCGATATTTAGCAATATCAAAAAGTATTAGGGAGGTAAGTATACTCTTGAAGTGAAAAGTTATGTTCAAAATATTCAACTGAACATTTCTTACTGACTACATGTGGCATGTTTCTGTTTTTGCTTTGGACACATGTTAACTTATTTATAACAGGGTTCATACACCTTTCTGTGTTTGAAAGGCCACAACTTTTCCGTGACCAAAACTAACAAATTCCATTAACCCTTTACTGGTCACACCGGCCAAAACTGGACGCTAAAGTTGTCTTGTGGAATGGATATTTGCAGGGCAAGAGAAGATTAATTTTTGAAAATTTACCACTGGAATGACTGGCTCAGTAACTGAGCCAGTCATTCCAGTGGTATATTTTCAAAAATAGTATTCCTTTCCTCCTGCAAATGGACATTCAAAAGGGGAATATTTAGATTGTCTCGATAAAATTTGACCATTAAACGGTTAACTTGCAATAATTAATGTAGACTGGAATGTGTTTATGACGTAGCTACACAAATTTGAATTATTCTGCCAAATGTCTGAATACTGTGTCGTGTAACCACCAAGCCAAAGCCTTGTTTTGATAAGCTGTTGCTGTAATTGTTAGTGTATCGAGGTGATGGCGGAAACCTTTTTATTGGAATCTAATTCTCATTTGTGACCTCCTTTAACCCTTTAACACTCATATCAGCCAAAAACGGCTTCAGCGCTGGTCCTGAAAAATGTCCATTTGCAGACCAAGAGAAGCCTATTTTTACAAATTTCCCACCGGAATGACTGGCTCGGTTATCGAGCCAGTCATTCCGGTGGGAAATTTGTAAAAATAGGCTTCTCTTGGTCTGCAAATGGTCATTTTCTAAAGAGAAAATTGAAATTTTTAAAACAAATTCAAGGGATAAAGGGCTAAATACAATAGAATGAAGGAAATATCAATTTCCCTTTCTCTGAGAACAATACTTACCATTACAGATGCCAACGCTAAATACAAAGAATGCAGAAACCAATATGACCTACCTCCAGTTGCTCTCCAAGCAAAATTCAATTATCTATTGCCGGAGCATTGGCTATACAGATATAAGAGTGGTAAACTTGCAGATGTCTACAACAACCCAAATTTTCATGTAAAATGCAGTGATGATGAGAACCCCATCCCCCCTTTACAAGCACCTCGGGGTTACAGTGGAACTTCTATCACCTGGTCAAAGGATCTAGATATGTATGTTACTAAAATTTCAGATGGTTGCAACAGATTACTACCCATAGAGCTCGATGCAGACACTCTTATATGCCTGATCAATGTCTACATACCAGCATGGAACACCGCTCAAGCGGAAGAAGAGTTGTACACTACTGTGCTCGACGAACTGCATGAAATGATTGAGACACATAAACAATCCCATTACATCTTAATTGCAGGAGATCTAAATGCGTCACTGCACAGAAATTGAAGGAAATATCAATTTCCCTTTCTCCGAGATCTAACAATACTCACCATTCTGTTACTTCAGATATACAGCTGGCCTTGACAGCGGCTCTAGGATTATAGACTTAGAAAGCTTTACTGACTCCTGGGAACCGGGTACTCGGCTCCCAACTGCCGAGTACCCGTTTACCATAGAGCTCATACTGTTTGCATAGCCACCAAACAAGAGAAAACTATGGCTTGCCTCCGTGGGGCTGGGAGGCTGGGTCCGTAACAGAATGGTGAGTATTGTTAGATCTCGGAGAAAGGGA
Source organism: Chaetoderma sp. LZ-2023a (assembly GCA_034401795.1). Lineage (NCBI taxonomy): Eukaryota > Metazoa > Mollusca > Caudofoveata > Chaetodermatida > Chaetodermatidae > Chaetoderma > Chaetoderma sp. LZ-2023a. Next base: position 7,461,917 of record CM067367.1, read on the forward strand.
AATTGACATTTCCTTCATTCTCCTTCGATCAATACTCACCATTCTGTTACTTCTGATATACACCAGATTTGATCAGTAACCTGGTGGGAAGGGGCAAGCCATAAATGCTAATTTTGCCCCTTGGAGAACGATTTTAGACTTCAAACTAGACTAACGGAGACCTAAGAGGACCGTCAAGTTCACGGAACCGAATCACATTCGCATCACCTCCTCCCCCCCCCTTTTTCCTCCTAAGAAAAGGGAGAGAACTCACGAACATGTATCTCGCCTGAAACACAAATATGCCAAGAGGGTTATCTGCTCCCTGCATATTCCATGTATTAGCCTGGGAATGAGCATGAATATATAAGATGAATGAACATACACATCCATAATACAAAAAACTCTCACTATTGAATTACCTTATGATAATTGAGCTCCAGACGTACCGCCTCCAACCATTCACTGGTCCGGCCATCAATGACACAATCTGGTTGTCATCCTCTCGCTTGACCATGCCTGCTTTAGGTTCTTTTCTTACCAAAGTGAAAAAAGGGTGAAGAGCAGTGTGGTCACTATCGTTTCAAAACAGCTAAAGCGAGTGGATAGGCTGAGTCTGACACATCCCTCATATAGTAATCCGTAAATGAGGACTCACAGTGCCATTGTGCAACGGCCATGATGTCCTCTAACGGGACACCATTGTAAAGGGCGGTCGAGGCGGCTATTCCTCTGACATCGTGTGCCCTTACACCTTGCACCTAGGGCCCAGTCGCCATCTCGTGAGTAGTCTGAATGCATTCGACCACCCAACGAGAGATAGTATCCATGGATGCGGCGCCATAAGGCTTTTTATGGCAGATCCACAGATGTCTATCGTTCGACCATAACGAGTCAGTCCGTTTCTTGTACTTAGTCAAAGCACGGACCGGGCACCAGACACTGGCATCACGATCAAACCTAGTTAACTTCGGTATAATGATCGGTTTGCCGGGATATCTCAAAGATTGGTTCTTTGACATAAACTCTGCTCTTGGCAGAAGATGCAGACCCTCTCCAGAAACAATAAATCGGTCCCTCTCTGCCGAAAGCGCATGGATCTCACTGCGCCTTCTAGCTGAGGAAGCTGCCAATAGAAAGACCGCCTTTAGAGTCAAATGCTTTAGACTAGCCGAACGCAACGGTTCGAAAGGGTGCTTGGCCAGTACATTAAGCACTAAAGATAGACTCCAGGCGGGAATGACTACCGGTTGTCTCGGTCGGAGATTGCTCATTCCCTTCAACATCACATTTAACTGGGCCACCTCTGGACTATCCCTGTTGGCTAGACAAGGGATAACTGATGCCAAAGCTGACGTGTATCCAGCAACTGTGACGGGAGCTAGTCCTGAAAAGAACAGCTCACAGAGAAAGTCTGCTATTTGCTGAATAGTGGATTGAAAGGTATCAATACCCTTTTCTTCACACCAGTCTGCAAATCTGTTAACCTTGTTGTTATATGACTTGAAGGTTGACCTCCTTCTCGCAGCCGCGATGAAATCAGCAGCCTGTCGAGAAAAGCCTTCCGACGTGGAACGTTGTTTGATAACATCCACGCAGTCAATTTGAACATTTCGGGATGCTCGTGTAGGAAGCGTCCCTTGGCCTGGGAGATTATGTTCGGAATCTCGGGCAACTGCACAGGATTTTCCACCAGCAGATCTAGAAGATCCGTGAACCACGCCCTGCTCGGCCAATACGGCGCTATTAGCAGGACCAGACACGGTTCCTCCCTGACCATCACCAATACCTTCGGTAGAAGAATGGTGGGTGGGTACGCGTAAGCGTGCATCCCTCTCCAGCTTATCGCCAGAGCGTCTGTATCGACAGCATTTGGATCTGGAATCGGCGAGACATACGTCATGATTTGAGCATTTTCCTTTGTGGCGAACAAGTCCACGTTGGGTTTTCCCCAATGCTCGAAGATCCGTCGCAGAACTGGAGGGTTGAGGGACCATTCTGTTGGCAGAATTCTCTGTCTGCGAGACAAAGAATCCGCCAGAATGTTCAATCGGCCAGGAATGTGAGCTGCTTTCATAACAACTGAGTAATTCCTGCACCATTGAATCAAGTGCCACACTCTAATACACAGAGTGGGCGATTTATATATGATACTACTGTCGAATTGTCCGACCGTATCAATATCACCTTGCCGCTGATCATCGGAAGGAACTCTTCCAACGCCAGTTCCACTGCCATCATTTCCAACAGATTGATATGCAGCTGACTCTCCGGGAGAATCCATGTGCCCGAGACCTGGTGTTCTCCCAGGCAGCACCCCTCCCCTCCAGCGATGCATCCGTGTACACGGACAGCTGGGGGTGGGGTAGGTGCAGCGAAACCCCTACTAGGAGATTCTGAGGCTCCTTCCACCATACAAGATGCGACATTATCGGCTCCAAAACTGGTAACAGTTTTGACAGGGGTTCTGTTCTCTGTTTCCACAGAGACATCAGATACAACTGGATAGGCCTTCGCATTAGAGCAGCGTACGGGATAACCTGCTCCATGGAGACCATCATGCCCAGCATCTGAAGGAACCGGCTCGCCTGAATGTGGTTTCCCACTCGAAAACTCTTGAGGATGGCTAACAGAGACACCACTCTGGGCTCTGACGGGTACACCCTGCCCTCCTCGAGATTGAATCGCATCCCCAAATAAACGAAATGTTGAGTGGGTGTCAACTCGGATTTCTCCTCGTTGACTATCGAGCCTAGATCTGAAAGTAACCTCAGAGTCAGAGCAGTATCCACGTTCAACCTGGCTGCCGAGTCTGCCTTGATCAGCCAGTCGTCTATGTAGGTGTGTAGCGCCACGTTCTCTTTTCTGAGAAACGCTGTCACCGCAAGGACCACTCTTGTGAAAACCCTTGAAGCTGTCAACAGGCCAAACGGGAGAACTGTAAACTCCCATACGTGATTCTGAAACGCAAATCTCAGAAACCTGTGACAACAACTGTTCATCGGAATGTGGAAATATGCATCATTCAGATCGATCGATACACACCACATTCCTTTCCTCAATCCCGCCATTACCGACCTCAGCGTTTCCATCTGGAACCGAGGCGTATGGATAAACCAATTTAATGGCCTGAGATTGAGTATGGGTCTCCATCCCCCTGTGCTCTTGGGGACAAGGAACATGTTTGAATAGAAGCCTGGAGTGTTTTGGTTTGCTGGTTTTATTGCTCCCTTCAGAAGCAAACCCGACACTTCCTTTTGAACGGCTTCTAACTTGTCTGGCTCCCTTGGTACGGGTGTCCAGACAGGTGCCAAAGACAGATTTTGTGGTGGAAAGTCCCACCACTCTGGCATGTAACCCTGGGATAACCATCCCAGGACCAGACTGTCTGACGTCACACCTCACCAGGCTGCGACGAAACGCATGAGCCTTCCACCCACCATAGACGTCTCGACGTCTAACGGGGTTGTCCGGCTCGTAGTCCGCTCCCCCCTCTTTCTTAATGAGAGAGAGAGATAACCATTTCGTTCTAGGCACGACGGGTATAACTGGCACCGCTGTTCCTGTCGCACAGGCACGGTCCAGACGGATATGAAGGGAGCTCTCGTACCCTCAGGTATGATCCGCACCCTTCTGTCCGCCCTTTGAGGACTTACCCTTCCCCTCCTTCCCGCCTCTAGGGGGGTCAGGAGCAACCTTGGGAGGGTAGGCGCCTCTACAACCTTCCTGGCTTTCTTCGCCGGCGGCGGCTGAGAAAAACCAGTTGAAGCAGAAGTCGCAACAGGCTTAGCTTTCGCCTTGCCCTTATGCTTCTTCTGCTTCTTTGAAGGTTGTCCCGTTAGCGGTTTCCCCACAGCCCCTAGTGCGTGCGCTTGCCGCACTAGCTCTAGCTGCAGGTTGACCGCTAACCGATTCTGCGCGATACTGGCTGTATCCTCTAATATGGCCTGCGCTTGGCCACCGAAGATGCTAGGCCCTGTCAGGGGCGTCCCAAGAAGACGCTCCCTGACTGCCGTAGCCGGACGCATATGGTCAATGACCATTTGCCTCCTGGATTTAGTCACTCACGCTTGCACCCTTGTCAATGCGTCCATAGACAGCACCAGGCCGTCATTTACGCACGAAAGCGCCACAAGTGGCACAGGGTGGCCTGCCCCCGCTTCAGCCCACACCGACTGAAGGAGACGATACGAGTGGTTGACAGCGCTCATAGCTGCCCTCACACCCTCATCGCATAGGGACAGGACTTCCTCTTGGTGTACCTGAGCCTTGTCCAGAAGTGCCGGACCGGGGCCACCCTCCCCGGCACTCTGAACGCCCAGTACCCATCGGTCATCCTCGGTGACCGACGGTACTACACCATATCTGTCGTATTCCCCCCGCGGAATACGACATCTTGCCCGCACCTCCCTGGAGGCCGCAGGGAGCTGACCCTTGGTCATAAGTTGTTTGCTATAAATAGCCTCCAACAACTCTATGACCCGTGGATCCAGTCCCACCGACTGGATCCGGGCTGTGGGCAAAATCCCGTCCTGATCGACGCAACGGACGGACAGGGCGCATCTTCATCGGCCATGGCCGAATCCAGACGGGTCAACCCTGGCTAGCCACGCCAGAGCCTCTGACCAATCTATCTCCGATGAAGACACAACCGCAAACACGTCACCCATTGACGTGTTCACGGGCCTGCCAGCCACGGCCTCCCGGCAAGGAGCCACGGTTCCGCCACCACCCCATGAAACACTCCGGTCCATGGGGTAGGTCCGCACGGAAAACTGTACAGACCCGTAGCAGTCGCGGAACCGTAGCCAGACACGGGCGCCAACGGCACCATACGTTCGACTGCCGGACCAGCCGAGATGGGTGAGTACCACGCCCAGCCCGGCCGACCCGTTACCGTGTCGGCTGGTGCCAAACCAACCGTCACGGAACCGGTGCCCGGTACCAGATTAGCCTCAGTCACAGGCGGAGCCGCTGCCCTGGCTTGCGCCAAGCCAGACAAATGGAGCCGGTTCCGTCCAGGATGGAATCGACCTCCATATTCTCCACCTGCGGCATCACAGGCCGCAGCAACCTCTCCTCCTCGGCCTCCTCGTTTTCAGACTCCGAAGAGTCGTCACTAGACTGGCGGATGGCTCCCACACCTGACGGACCGGCCACCGCTACTGGACCACCCGGAGGTGGCCGCAGAGAAACAGAACCCGTCTGGCCGGAGCCAGACAGGACTGCCAGGGGGCCGTACAAGACGGCCCCCTCGGAAACCAGTCCAGAACCCTGTCCAAGGACAGGGTCCGTACCAGGCATGGGGAGAAACTGGCCCCCAACCTTTGGTAGCAGGGATGACACCAGCGTGGGCAGAACGCTATGCAGAAAACCCTGCATAGCCGGACCAAACCACGCCGGCGGTGCCATCTCCGCCACCTCCAGCTGGGGACGTGGAGCACCCCCACCGGCCGAACCGCGTTCTCCACGATTTACTCTCGGACCGCCTGACCCCGGGCAAGGAACTTAACCATCATATCCACGGACCACACTGCGCACACATTACACCTATGGTCTAGGTTACAGGGCGAACACCTAAAACAGACATGGTCCTTGAATACGACTCATACAAATTTATGGCACTCGTCACATGATGGCGGGGTTGGCTTGGCCTATAAAATAAGCACAAACCTACAATAAACAAGCGGAACGAGACCCGGATGGAAGGCAGACAATTAATTTTCAAATAATTTGACTCATAAATTAACCGTATCCCTCCCGCACCCCACCCCGCTACAACAAAGATCGCATTGATTATGACGACAAGAACGAAGCGGGCATTAAACACACCCATAATAGATCATCCAGGATGTGTAACGGCTCCAGGAATCATATCGCATAGCATTCGGGGTATATTTACCAATCAATATAAATTATATTCCCTAACGAAAGCCCAAAATGTATAACAAACTGCTGTATCACACGGTAAAACCGCAGACCACGCATCTACTCAAGAATTTTGAAACCACCGATCATTGCAAACCGATCGTGATCGCACGTAAACTTGACCATTCTAAAGTTTCCGGTACCATTTTTAGTACGCAGCACCCAGAACGAGACGCGCGAATTAATGAAAAAATTTTCTTCACATAAACATCCGAGCGACCGGGTGTGAAGTCACCCGCTCGGATCCTACGGAGAATGACGTCAGCCGATATTCGTGTTAGAAATACCGTAGCAAACACCTATTTTCATATCTGCCGATCGCCTGTTGGGGTTTAAAGAAGGCGATTGTCTGGCATATATCGTTGTTAGCACACGTCCCAGATTCTTTGGGGTCAGAAATTGGGACATGCGACACAGCGAAATTTAGAGACCTAAGTCTTTTAACTATGGATAATAAGGAATGATACAACCTGGTTATCATCGGCGGTATTCTCCATAGTATCCAGTTAAATCCTTCAAGAACGCACAAACTATCACTTTACAGATAAAGACTTAGATTTCTTTAACAAAAGACACTAAAATCCTCTCCCTGCAGAAAGCATGTATAGCTCTTGTTGCTATGCAAACAAGAATGAGCTCTATGGTAAACGGGTACTCGGCAGTTGAGAGCCGAGTACCCGGTTCCCAGTAGTCGGTAAAGCTTTCTAAGTCTATAATCCTAGAGTCGCTGTCAAGGCCAGCTGTATATCTGAAGTAACAGAATGGTGAGTATTGATCGAAGGAGAACAAGGTGTCCCTAGAGATAACATACTTAGGAGATTTATGGTAGAGCATGATTTAGAACTTCCTAGTAACTACCCTTCTCAGCCAACATTTGGCTCAGCGAGTGGAAGAGCAAAATCCCAAATTGACTACTGGATGTGTACCAGTAAATCAAAAGATCTGGTTCAACAAGTCAACATAACTGACAAACATCATCTAAATCTCTCAGATCACACTGACCTGGGAATAACAATTGCAGTAAAATTACAGTCGCAGTCACCATTGGCAGAGTACAGTAAAAGCAATGTAAATAACCTGATACCAATAGTTCTACGATGGAATAAATGTGATACAACACTTTACAAAAATCTACTGAATGTTTCTCTAAAAGAAGACACTCCTACAATTAGTTCAACCCTTGCTGTTGATCTACTTGGCCGGAAACTTTCAACTTTGATGCATAGTGCCTCAATCACAGCAACTGGTCAGTCTAGAAATCAAAAGAAATCAAGAAAGGGCATCAAAACATGGACTCCACATATAGCTAGTTTAATACACAAGAGTAAGAAGGCACATTATCTATGGAACATCAATGGTAGACCTAACAGTACAAACAGCAATATCAATGATAACCGTAAAGAAGCTCGTCAGAAGCTGAGACAAGCAATGCAACTACTAAACAGTGAAACGAGAACATCATTGCATAGCAAGATCATGGAAGCTCATGAAAATGACAAGCATACATTTTTCATGTTGATAGCAAAGCAGCGCATAACTCGTCAAAGAGGGACGCATCAGCTTATCATTGATGGTGAAATATGCAATGATGATGCTGGCATCTTGAGCGGATTCGAGAACCATTTTGGTTCACTCGCCATACCCTGGTAGACCAATCCTTCAATGAAGAGCACAAGAGAATTGTGGAACTTGATGTCCAGATAATTGAAGACGTGTGTAGCAATCATACTACTGGGATAGAATGTGAATCAGTAACTAAAGCAGAGATCCGAAAGATCATTGCCAGATTTAAGAATAATAAATCAGCAGACCCGCATGGGCTAACAGCAGAACACTTAAAGCATGCACCAACTGTGGTAACACATCATCTCGTAAAGCTAATGAACTATATAATCAGTACAGGCTACATAGAACATCTGATATGAAGCAAGGAATCTTAACTCCAGTATTAAAGAAGGGTAGCGATGATAAAAAGCCTAACAACTACAGAGGAATGTCCTTTCAATTATAGGCAAGATCTTGGATAAAGTAATTTTACAACGGACAAAGCAACAGCATGATAATGTTCAGTCAAAGCTGCAAAGAGGTTTCAATGAAAGATCATCATCAGTAAACACAGCACTTATTATTTCAGAAGTGATCAATGAAGCTAAAGACAATCGCTAGCAGCTCAGTATGGTAACCTTAGATGCTTGCAAAGCATTTGCTGTAGTGTGGCATGCGTCCTTACTCCGAAAGATCTACAACATTGGAATTGAAGGATCATTATGGCGAACCATCAAAGAGATATATACTGATGCTCAGTTTTCCATCAAGATGAATAGAACCCTCTCAGACCCATTTGTGATACGCCAAGGAGTAGGCCAAGGTGGAATTCTCTTAACAATCCATTACAAACTCTTCAATAACAACCTTCTCAAAATAATTGAAGATGTTAATATTGGTGCTAAAATTGGGCACATTAACTGCAGTGCACCAACATGTGCGGATGACATTGCCATATTAGCTCAGGACACTGATCACCTACAGGAGCTCCTAAACATAGTTCATCAATACACACTTCAAGAGTGCTACACTATAAACCCTGGAAAAGTGCATTGATTTCTCTAAACAAGCTAACTAAATCTGCTCCAGTTATTTATCTAGGACACAGACAGATCTTTGAATCTAAATGTGAAACTCACTTAGGTATAGAACGGTCAAGAAATGGGAAAGGCAATGTAGAAAAACGCATTCAAGCAACAAGAAGAACAGTCTATTCGCTGATGGGAGCTGGACTTCATGGAAATGGTGGACTTTCCCCCGTTAACTTCAGTGCATATATGGAAAATCTACTGTCTTCCAAGATTACTGTTTGGTCTAGAGGTCATTCAGATGACAAAAGCTGAGATTAGGGCATTGGAACTATTCCAACTGTCAATTCTTAAACAATTACAGTCCCTTCCAAAGAATACTACATCATCAGCAACACTATGCCTACTAGGAATAAGACCCATCCAAGCAGAGCTAGGCTCCAAAAAACTAAAACTACTAGGAAACATCCTCAGAAATAACGATACTGTAGAATTCCAGAGAGCAGCCAGACAACTTGCTGTAAAGAATATTAAGAGCAATAGTTGGTTTATGAAATGCCAAGAATCGCTTCATAAGTATCAGCTCCCAAGTGTCTACCAACTAATTAACAGCATGCCTGCAAAGTTAGCATTGAAGGTGCAAGTAGAGAAGCACATCAACTGTGCTGTACACAACGTCTGGAAAGAAGAGTTTGTCATGAAAACATCACCAAAATACTTAAATGTCAATGTATGCACTGTAAACAATGCTCACCACTGTTGGAACTCACTTGACAACACAACCAGGGATGTTAGACGAGCAGTAATAAATGCAAAGATTCTGACTGGCTCATACATCTTGCAAGCAATTCGTGCCCATTTCAATCAATATGTTGTCTCTGACAAGTGTTTACTTTGCCATCCAGCACCTGAGGACAGGAATCACTTCATTACAATATGTACAGCATTGGAGGAGTCAAGAAAACCATATTTGAAGAGTATTATCGCCACCATGTACCCAGAAAATGACCCAGTCATCATCAACATGATATTAGCTGATCCCGAAAATACAACTCAAATGATACTTGATCATACAATGATGATATCCAGATTGAACATTAAGCCATCACCAGCAAATTCTCTCAAAATTGCGAAAACTACACCTTTTCTCTGCTATGGCTTGCACCTCAAACGTACACAACTGATTGAGGCAATTGTGTCTGTATAAATACCTCAATGAACACTAATCAAAGTAAATCAGACACAATCTAAATTTACCTATTCTTCTACAAGTTATAAATGTTACTTTACAGAACTTTCTTATTAATGTGTGAATGAAAAACTCTGCAATCAATTTGACATTAATTAATTTAATCCTACTCAGCCAAAGCAAATTTCATGTATTCGTGTATTTAAGACTATGTTATATAGACATTTTGAAGAACCGTTCGTACCATACGGAATAGGGGTGAGCCCATCAAGGCTGGATTTCCACATATACAGATGGCTACTTATGACATCACAAACAAAATATGTTTGATTTATTATTTTCTCTTCTCTGAAGATATTTTTCTTTAAATCCTATTGGATAATTTATGGCAATGATCAATGAAACTGTGAATGAAGATTTCCTCATGATATTGTATGATTACTGTATTCTGCGGCTGTAGTAGTAGAAACATCCTACAGCTGCAATCAGTCCTTCTTCGCTTTTGCCCACTGTGTCTTGTCCTCAGCCAAAATCCATTCTTGACTTGAGTGTACCTAATTCTGCTTTCTTGAGGTCACCTTGTAGCACATTTAGCAGATTTATGCAATGACATCCTCTCCTGGCTCTGTATTTGCTGGCTCCGAGTAGGGTGATTTCCAATGCTCTTTGTGCTGGTGTGTCTTCTGGCATCCTTAGCACATGGCCAAACATGGACCATCCTTGCTGGCCGACTTTTACAGACAGCGGTGACGTATTACACATCTTGTATAGTGCATCGTTGGAACTTATGCTCTCTGGTCATCGGTGTCCAGTGATGGTGCGTAGGTGTTTGCGGTGGCAGGCGTCGAGTTTGTCTAGAGCTGCCTTTGGAGCTGCCCAGCTGTTACAGTTAAATACATCATCAAGGATACGCAGGTTGCATTGTATAAACGCAGTCTTTTTACCAAGGGCACCTTTGATTCGCGAATCCATAGCTTCCAGAAGGACTGGAAAGCTATGTTCCCTATGATGCAGCATGTAGCAATGTCAGCAGTACTGCAAAGCAGTGAGCCCAGGATTTTACTTTTCCTCCATGGTTCGCCGCCACAGAGTGGATCGTCATTTTCTTTAGTTTCATGCTTTGTAGATAGGTATATGTGGGTGAACTCTGTTTTGGATTCATTCACAGATTCTAAATTTTTAGTGTGCTTGCAGCTATTGGGAGAAGTTCGTCAAGAGGTTTCTTTCCCTCATCTATAAAGTCCACATCATCGACATATTCCATCTCTAGCGGCATGCCCAGTATTGAGACCGGGGTGGGGGGTTTGGTCTTGTGGAGTTTCCCCGCATGGATTTCAATACAGCAGCCAGGTAACAGGTGAAAAGCACAGGGAATAGACCATCTCCCTGTGGGAGGGGGGGGGCAGAGATCATCTCCATGTGGGGAGCCGATTGATGTCTCAAACTCTACAGCCTTCACTGACTTGACTCGTACTCTCAGCTGGATGTCTGCAAGCAGTAGTCTCACTAGCCGTAGCTCATCTTCATTGCAACTGGCATGGCGTAGTATGTCTAGGATCTTTGAGCGTTTAATTGTGTCGAAAGCTGGTGACATGTCAATGCCCATTTTGTGGAAATCCCAGTGTTTGGACATGACTACCGACACAAACATGCGTTGAGCCCATACAATGTCTGCGCAGCTGCGTCCACGTTTGAAGCTACTTTGACATGATCCGGTGAAGTCGTCAATATTGTCTCTGATGCGGCATAGAGTAACATTGGATAGGATTTTCCGTATGCTGTCAAGGAGCACAATGGGTCGCAGATTGGCTGGGGGTGGCCAGGTGGCTTCTTAGGCTTGGGTAGCGCAATAAGGATGCCTTGGCCTACAGCGTCGATGGGAAGGTGGTGCATAAAAGCTGAATTAATTATGTGCATGATCGGTTTTGAGATAATGTCACTTGCATATTTGAATAGTTCATTGCTCATGCCATCAGGTCCAGATGCACGTCCATGTTTCAGGGCTTTACGTGCCTTCTCAACCTCTGCTGTATTAATTGGTGTTAGTAATGGCCTGGGGTCTCCTGAGAATGGGTGCAAGGGCTCATCATCGTGGTCAGTGAACTGTTCCTTGAACTATTCTCGAATTTCCTCAGCTTTGCCCTGGTCAGTCCCGATAAAGTGTCCTTCAGAGTTGTGTACAGTTAGTGGTGATGTGTAGTCAGCAACTCTCAGGGCTCGGGCTGCCCAAAACATTTTGTGGCAGTCATCAGTGGCAGTGATTTCATCTGCTAGGGCATCTGCGTGTTGGATAGCAAGATCTTTTAAGCGTTAGCTAATGTGGCGCAGAATGTTGTTGCGTTCCTGGTATAGTTTGGTGCGATCTTCACTTTGGCCACTTTGATAGATGCGCAGACGTAATGCTTTCTGTACTGCTGACAGTTTTACTACGAGAGGGTCGTCAGTATACCTAGTTCTGTTGTTTTTTAGAACACCTATGGTGCTAGTAGCTGATGATTCCATAGATATCAGTATTTTGGTTAGGGCTTCGTTTGGATCGGAGCTGATGTCGATGTCAGATATCTGCTCCCCGAGTGACCTTTTTGTACGACATTTGAGTGTCAGTGTCGCTGATGAGCTTGGGTACGTTGTAGGCGACTCTACCCTCTTGTCTGGTATGGCGTTTATACATTAGGTAGAGCTGGTTCATATGGAGGCATGTAATGACTGGGTTATGGTCAGAATTGAGGTCTGTGCCTCCATAGGAACGAGCATCCCGAAGTAGGGGTTTTGCTGCTGTCTTGCATAGTATGAAATCTATTTGGTTGACGACAGCTTTTGTAGCCTTATGATAATGGATAAACATATATCCCAAACCAGCGCATCTACATTATCGGCGATTTTTATGATAGTACAATATCGCGATAATATGTACCAGTAGGCCTATGTCTTATCTGATTGAAGTATACGAATTAGGGAAAGAAAAAGATAAATTAGTGAAATGGTTATATAGTGAACAAATATTATTAGATTTTGGTGGAATCTGTGACAGTTGTTTGAATGGAAACATTTCTTTAATAAAAGACAGTTCTAAATATGATGGATTAGTGTGGAAGTGTAGCAATAGAAAATGTAATAAAAAAATTAGCTGTGACTGTGAGAAGACTCGGTTTTTAGTGGAGCTCATCTAAAATTGCCCTTGCCCTTGGTACTAACCATCCCGGAACCGTCCGAACAGCAACTTCTCAGGCCGTATTCGAACTATAAACACACCTACGTGACCTGTCACCTAGGGCTACCTACCGCCTAGTCCTATAAATATACTACCGTTGTGTTTTCGTGGCACACTATTGAAAATTTGTTGTGAAATAACTTAAATTCATTACGTGTCTACGGGGTGCAGAGATAATAATTACGTAATAACATTGTTTAATGAGAGACATACCTTCAGGAGACAAATTTCAATTTAAAAAAAAGGTTTGTCATAAACAACTGACTGAAACGGTCCAATATAAAATCTAAACACTGGTATTCAGCCCTGAAAGCGAAACGAACTATAATTCGGATATCCAGCAGGCCGATTGCTCCGATTACCCTGATTGGATATCCGAACACCGAGAGTATAATCAGATAATGATATCAAGTGGTACAAATTTGACTCGATTGCTCCAATCTATACCAAGAACCATAGTTACGTTTTAAGTGTAGACTGTAACAGAGTTCTCTTGATAATTTTTCGAATGTGTCTAGATTGGTGTTTGATAGCTTGCTAGCATCTAGAATAGCCTGCATATAGTGCTCATGCACTGTTCATGCTGATGTTGAGTCGCTTTAGTAGTTTTCGTATTCTTATGAGATATGGCTGTCTGACATGCGCTAGCACTTGGCAGTCGATAAGGAAGTGCTGCAGATCTTCTCTCTGATGGCTGCATAGCTGACATTTTACTGCTCATCCTCTGTTCCTGGTTGGGCCTCCGAAGAGATGATATCTCTGCACGAGTAGTCTTACTTTCACTGTAGCTTTGTAGACTGAGGTTTTATCTCTCTCACAGCTTCTCCATGCTATGTGTGGTAGACCGATCTTATAGGTATCCATGTTCAAGTACTGTAGAGTGCTTTTATTTTCAGCTTCATCCTTTAGTTTGTTTTCCCAGTAGTTGTTTACATTTGACGTGACTATCTTCTTCCGTGTTGCCTTAGTAGGGGTGTTTGCTAGAAGGGAGTATGCGGAAGGTAGTTCATACTGTTTCATGATTTTCTTTAGCTTTACAGTCCAGCTTTTATATGATGGTAGTTTCACAGCCAGTTGCCTTTCTAGACCCTCTCTTTCAGCAGAATTTTGACGATGTAACATTTGTATGAAGAAGTTTAGTATTCTTTTGTGCAGCTCTCCCTTAAGTGGTAGGGTTCCTAAGAGTATGTAGACAGCTGTATTTGCAGTTGAAACTAGCAGATGCTGAATTGCTTTCAGTTGTGACCGATAGAAATTCTCCAGCTTTTCAAGTTCAGTCTGAGTGAGTATAAGTCCCTCAATACCATGTAGAAGAACGGTAGTTAATTATAATAATATAAGAAGATGTGGATTTTTTCCACTTGCACCCACAGTACATATGCATAATTTTTAATTTTTTGAGTGAAACTATTGCAGAAGCCAAAGATAACAAAAAGTGATCAACACATAGTTTTCATGGATGCCAGCAAAGCCTTTGATATTGTTAATCGCAAAGGACTACTTAATACGATATATAACCAGGGAATAACAGGGATACTATAGACAATTGTTAACAACATGTGCACAGATATAACATCAGTTGTCAAATGGAGTGTTAACATTTCCAAAACAATCACTGAGAGCCAAGGAATCAGACAGGGTGGTGAATCGTCCGTTGATGTATTTATCGCTTCTTCTTCTTCTTCTTCTTCTTCTTCTTCTTCTTCTAGGAAAGCATTGGTCGATCCAGATCTTCATACTCTTCATCTGTGTCTACAACTACTTGAATGGTGTGCCGCGAAGTATCAATTTGGGCCTTATAATTGTAGAGGATGTCTTGGATTGCCAGTCGAGCCGTGTCTAGCCGCTTCTCAAAGGTTTTTCATTTTTTATTTTATAGTAGCATTTCACATTTATATTACAAAGGACAGGTAGTTCATCAAAGGCAAAGCCTATGTGGTGATGGACCCCTAACATATATTAGACAAAGAGACATTACATCATTAAATTACTGTACATATTACAAATAACAACGTTACAACACTACACGTAGCCCACAGAAAAACATAATTAAGTTATTAGTAGTTAATTAAAATAATATAAGAAGATGTGGATTTTTTCCACTTGCACCCACAGTACATATGCATTATTTTAAAATTTTTGAGTGAAACTATTGCAGAAGCCAAAGATAACAAAAAGTGATCAACATATAGTTTTCATGGATGCCAGCAAAGCCTTTGATATTGTTCATCGCAAAGGACTACTTAATACGATATATAACCAGGGAATAACAGGGAAACTATACACAATTGTTAACAACATGTGCACAGATATAACAGATTACTTTTAGAAAATCTAACTAATTTACAGTATTCACATTTTATAATGATGGGTGATTTTAATTTGCCTGGTATAAATTGGACGGACAATTCAACTGTTGGTGGCCCATGTGATACAGAATATGAATTTATCGAGACCATTAGAGACTGTGTTTTACACCTGCATATCCGGGAACCAACTAGATGCAGAGGAACAAATAAATCATCCTGTCTAGATCTACTGTTCAGTAATGAAGAGGGTATGATAGATCAACTTGAGCAAAGGGCACCGCTTGGGAAAAGTGACCATTCAATAATCACTTTTTATATACATGTGGAAATGACAAATTGTATACAACCTAAGTCGAGATACTTGTATGAAAAGGCTGATTTTGAACAAATGAAACATATGCTTGATATTGATTGGAATGAAACATTGAAAAATATGGATGTAAATATGCAGTAGGAGACTATTACTAGTAAATTGTGTACTGCTATCCAAGATTGTATACCAAAAACTAAGATTAAACAACAAAGTAAAAGGGTCCGGAAACAAATGCTTCCTTCAATCAGAAAGTTCTTGCTAAAATAAGACGAAAGCGAAGACTCTGGGCTAAATATAGATTATCAGGGGATGACACCATAAAACTTTAATATAATAGACTGAGAAACCAAATCCGACAAGAGTCTCGAAAGATAACAAAGATACACGAGCAGAAAACTGCAGACAAAATTAAAACTAATCCAAAGAATTTCTGGGCCTATGTTCAGACTAAAACAAAAATTAAGCGGGCAATCCCTGAACTCTACATTGACGAGAACAAGAACAATCTCACAGCTTCAGATAGTGCAAAGGCAGACGTCCTAGCAAACTTCTTTTCATCTGTTTTTACTAGTGAGCCTCATGGTAAGCTTCCAAAGATTGAGGCCATGGCTGTCCCACAACAAAATACGTTACAGATAAACACTGACATTATCCAAAATAAATTGCAGAAATTAAGCATATCAAAATCTCCAGGGCCAGATGGCATCCATCCTCGAGTATTAAAGGAACTAAGTAATACCTTAGCACTGCCATTAAAAATTCTGTTTGAAACATCATTAAATACCAGCAAGATACCCGTACCTTGGAAACAAGCAAATATTACTCCTATATTTAAAAAGGGAGATAGGAAAGATGTGTGCAACTATAGGCCTGTAAGCTTGACAAGTATTGTTTGCAAATTATTAGAAACATTGATTAAAGATTCAATAATGCTATATATGGAAACTAATAACCTGTTTAGCAACTGCCAATTTGGTTTTATCCCAGGTAGATCCACTACATTGCAACTTTTGAAGGTCATAGACAAGTGGCTACATATACTTGACAATGGTGAAAGCATAGATGTGGCTTACTTCGATTTTCTAAAAGCATTCGATAAGGTACCCCACCAGAGACTTGCTCATAAACTGAACATATATAATCTCAGTCCCAAAATTATTAAGTGGATAGAAAGCTTTTTGTCAGTTCGCAGCCAGAGGGTTATTGTTAATGGGCAACCATCAGAATGGAAGCCGGTGTCCAGTGGAGTCCCACAGGGGTCAGTTCTGGGACCAGTGCTGTTCACCCTATACATTAATGATTTTCCTGATGTGATAAGCAACACTAGTGAATTATATTTATATGCCGATGATACCAAACTTTTTCATGGCATTAAGTCAGTAGATGATTGTAATGAGATGCAATCTGATATATATTCACTAAATGACTGGACTAATAAATGGCTATTACATTTCAATAACGAAAAGTGTAAAATTATGAGAATTGGTAATACCACTCTTACCAATTACAGTTATACAATGACTAAAAATGGGTCTCCAATTAATTATACCGAGTTTGAAAAAGACATTGGTGTTATTATTGATAGTAAGCTGTCTTTTGAGAAACACATATTAGATAAGGTTAATAAAGCAACTTCCATAATGGGGGTTATAAGACGAACATTCGTATTTCTAGATATAAAACCATTCAAAACTCTTTACACATCACTGGTAAGACCACATCTAGAATTTGCTAACCAGGTTTGGAGTCCATATCTCAAAAAGCATATGGATTTGTTAGAAAATGTCCAGCGCAGAGCATCCAAAACTGTTCCAGGATTGTCACACCTAAACTATGAAATGAGGCTTAGAAAACGTAACATACCAAAACTTGCATATCGTAGATTAAGAGGCGACATTATAGAAGCTTATAAAATAATAACAAAAATGTATGACCCAGATGTATGCGATTTCTTTGAACTAAGACAAGAATCTATAACTAGAGGGCATAGTTTAAAATTGTATAAACCTCAGCCCCGCTTAAACATCCTAAAATACTCCTTTAAGTATAGAGTGGTGAACATCTGGAATAGCCTCCCATCCCATGTAATAGAAGCACCAACAATAGCATCATTTGAGGGGCGACTTGATAAACTGTGGGCTACCCAACCGGTATATTACGACTATTATGCTGCCGACATAAACACAGATTACTATCATGCTGACATATAAGCAAATTTAATTGTTTTTAAAATCTGTCATAAGAGGCTAGTAGTAGCCTACTTACAGAAATAGAATGTGATTGATTGATTGATTGATTGATTGATGTGATAACATCAGTTGTCAAATGGAGTGTTAACATTTCCAAAACAATCACTGAGAGCCAAGGAATCAGACAGGGTGGTGAATCGTCCGCTGATGTATTTAACGCTTCTTCTTCTTCTTCTTTTTCTTCTTCTTCTTCTTCTTCTTCTTCTTCTTCTTCTTCTTCTTCTAGGAAAGCATTGGTCGATCCAGATCTTCATACTCTTCATCTGTGTCGACAACTACTTGAATGGCATGCCGCGAAGTATCAATTTGGGCCTTATAATTGTAGAGGATGTCTTGGCGTTGCCAGTCGATCCGTGTCTAGCCGCTTCTCAAAGGTTTTTCAATTCAATTCAATTCAATTCAATTCAAATATTTTTTATTTTATAGTAGCATTTCACATTTATATTACAAAGGACAGGTAGTCCATCAAAGGCAAAGCCTATGTGGTGATGGACCCCTAACATATATTAGACAAAGAGACATTACATCATTAAATTACTGTACATATTACAAATAACAACGTTACAACACTACACGTAGCCCACAGAAAAACATAATTAAGTTATTAGTAGTTAATTATAATAATATAAGATGTGGATTTTTTCCACTTGCACCCACAGTACATATGCATTATTTTTATATTTTTAACGTTTAATGCTAGAAGATCTGCAGTTTTAAGTTGCTAGAGGTAATGGAGGGAGGGTTGGGGAGGTGGGGAGGGGGTTGAGGGTGGGGGTGGGTGGGTGGGGGGGGGGGGCGAGGGGCGTTCATCAAGCTTAAAGACAGTAATCCAGTGTATGATGTATGATGTATTATTATTATTATTATTATTATTATTATTATTATTATTATTATTATTATTATTATTATTATTATTATTATTGTTATTATTGATACTAATATATAGTGTATGATGAGCCATAATGTATGATGAGCCATGGTGGTAGTGATCTTCCTAAAATTAATAAGATTGGTAAATACATCAGACTTCCACAGCCATACTCCCTCCTCGTGTGTTCTTCTAAAGTGGTCTCCCTATGGGTGATTAACCCTTTCCCTGATGAGTAACCTATATATCGCTCAAGTCCAGAGTTAACAATTTATGAAAACTATTGAATATTTTGAAATTACTCTGACTGGAAGCTGACAGATGAACAATACAAACATTAAATTACATGTTTCGAAGGATCCAACCATTGTACATTACAAATATAAATATATAAATAATAGATGACTTTGGTTACTATAAAAATACACAGACATACATCCTTCCATTTACATCCACAGCTAACAATATGATTCCAGTCAGACTAAATTCAAACACCCTACAGAACTAGATGCGTATCATAAGCAAGGAATTTTGTCAAGGTCTCATCAGCGAAAGGGTTAGTAAGCTTCCATAATAATTGTCTTGAGGTTCTCTTTGTATGATTTTTTGGTGATAATCTGTGTGCGGATGTCTGTTTCTGTGTTGTTCCATAAGTGTATTGCTTTTGTTGATGACGTTTGTCTGGAGGCTTCTGTGCGGCAGACGGTTGTATGCAGATTTTTTTCGTGATCGTGTGTTGTGTAAGTGTATGTCTTCATTATTCTTGAAGAGGTTGAATAATGGGTTTGGTAGATTGTTGTTATAGAAGTCTCTGAGGACGGAGTATAGTTGGAGCTTTCCTACCTCTTCAAGCTTCAATAGTTTTTCTGTTTTAAAAACATTTGACCCGCTGAATCGTCTTTAATTTTTTTAGTTTTGATGAGTAAGTGTTAGTCCAAATAGTGTTGCAGTATGTGATTTGCGGTAATATTAACATGCTATATAGCGTTTTTATAAGGTGCTTTGGTAAGTAGCTTTTTAGTCGACGCATAATACCAATGTTCTTTGCAACCTTTGACATTACAATTTGTATATCTTTCATCCCATGTGAGTTTCTTGTCCAAATAGACACCTAAGAATTTTGCAAATTGTGCCTCACATATTTCTTGATTATCTACATAAATTGTAGGGAGATAAGTACTTTTCATTTTTTTATTTGTGAATAAGATGTAATTTGTTTTTGCAACATTGAGCAATAATTTGTTAATTTTAAACCAATGAATTACTTTTTCTATTTCTTCATTTATGTTTTTGTATAACGTATCAATGTTTCTCTGGCTGCAAAATGCATAGGTATCGTCTGCAAAGAGAATTAATGACAAGTGTTTGCAAACATTTGGTGGGTCATTCATATAGAGTAAGAACAACATCGGGCCTAGAATTGAACCCTGAGGAACACGACAGACTATTTCTTCACTCTTAGATAGCACTCTATTATATTGGACATATTGTGTTCTACTGGATAGGTAGCTTTTTATCCAGTCCAGTGCAATGCCTCGTATTCCGTAGTTTGAGAGTTTTTCTATTAAAATGTTATGGTATATTGTATCGAATGCTTTAGATAAATCTATAAAAATCCCAAGAATATGTTCTTTTTTGTCCAATGTATTTCCTATCTTTTCCATTATATCTATAAGAGCTAACATTGTGGAGTGTTTTTCCCGAAAACCGTATTGCGACTGGTAAAGGATAGAGTTTTTATTTAGGTAATTGGTTAGCCTGTTATAATAGTCTTTCCAAGAGCTTCAAGAACAGTGGTAGTATTGAAACTGGCCAATAGTTAGAGAAGTCAGAGGACTCTTTTGCTTTGTAAATTGGGGTTACACATGCAGTTTTGAGTCGTGACGGAAAGATGCCTTGTGTTAGTGATATGTTGCAAATGTGATTTAGTGGAGTCATTATATTTTGCATGCAATTTTTGGATACCGCCCACTTAAAGTTATCAATTGCTGAACTTTTTCTAGGATTAATTTGCATTAGTATCTTTGAGATCTCCTCTGGGTCAGTAGGGTTTAGAAAGATTGAGGAGCGCATGCTAGGACTTGCATTGGTGTTAATTTTCTTGGATAGTTCTGGGCCAATGTTAAGAAAATATTTATTAAACTTATCAGCAATTTCTTGATTATCAGTAATGACTTTGTTGTTGTTGTATACAAATTTGGATCCCTCTGTTTTACAGTTCTGTTTATTCAGCAGTGTCTTTATCAGTTTCCAAGTCTTCTTTATATCATCTTTGGAAGTAATTTGTTTTTGCATTTCGCAGAATTTGATTTAATTTGTTTCGATATTTCTTAAATTGCATTTCATTGAATTTAGTAGGAAACTTGATATAATTTAGGTATAGACTGGTTTTCTTATGGCAGGCAGTGATCAAACCCCGCATCAGCCAAGGTTTAGTGGGGTTAGTTTTGAATCTTTTAACAGTTTTGAGTTGGAAACAGTGCTCATAGACGCCTGTGCATAAAGCGGGGAAAGCGTTGTAGGCATCTTCGCATGAATCACATTGGATTATGTTGCTCCAATCAATTGTGGCCATTTTGCTTTTGAATTCATCAATATTTTCTTTCCTAAAATCTCTGCTTGTTGTGGTTTCTTTATTGGTGGCTTTTTGCCTCATTTTATTTCGTTCAATATAATATATCGGCAGATGGTCCGAGTCATCTGTAACGAAACTCCATGGAGGTTTTTACAATCTGCCGGACAACTTGTGAAGATGTTGTCGATGAGAGAAGCTTTGTATTCAGTAATTCTTGTTGGTTTCGTGATTAATGGGTAGAAACTGAATGTGTTCAACAAATTTATGAAATTTTGGGTGTAGAAACAGTTTTCTTTCAAAAGGTCAATGTTATAAGGTTATCCATACCCATAAGGTATCCAATTTTGTTCTGATTTTGTATGGATTGTAGAATTTTGTTTAATGTTTCTATGAATTTCTCATTGTCGCTTCCCGGAGGTCTATAAATTACACCAACAACTTTATTTTTTCCTTTATCTGAAGTAGTTTCGACGAAAATAGTTTCAATGTAGACTTCTATCATTGACAAGTCTTCTCGTATTGTGTACTGCACATTTTCCTTTACGTAGATGCCTATTCCACCTCCAGTTTTAGTAGATCTGTGATTTTCAACAAAAGTGTAACTAGGGATATTAATTAGATTAACTGGTGAGATTGGTTTCAGCCATGTCTCAGAGATACCTATAATGTTAAATTCATTAGAGTTAGTGTCAAGGAAAGTTGTTAGTTTGTCGATGTTCCTCAGGAGCAATCGAATATTGAAATGTAGGAGTGAAAATGAAAAAGTGTCTGCTTTTGACAATTAGATCGTTGAATTCTTTTGGCAAGACATATTCACAGTCTGGTGATGGTAATTTGACTTCTTCATTGTCATAGTAAGTATCCGGTATACTTGGTTGGTAGAATGTGTTTAGTTTAAATGGGTTAAAGACTGCATCAAGCAGGAGATTATAATTCATGTGTTCATGATCACTGTTTAGATCATGGATATTTAACATGAAGTCTGCCTGATCATCGTAGTGATTAAAGGGGAACAACTCTCTATTGCATGTAATACACTACCATGGGTCATCTGCATCCTCTAGTACTCTGTAGTCACATAGCGTGAGCTTAGAACAAGTAAGATGTGTCCAGTTATCACATAGGTCACATTTGATGGCATATTGATTTCTTTTTACTGGCTTCTTGCACGATGAACAGGGAAACTTAATGGGCATGTGGGAGGGGTAAATTGCCAACAGTGTTTTTAGACTGCAGTTCTGTTATCTTTTTCCACTGGTGCAAGTGGCTACCTGGATAAAAAGGATCTGCCTCAAAATGGCTTTAAAAAAAATGATATGACAGTTGATTAATTATTTGGTAATTATAGATATAAATGAATCTATAATATATTGAATATGTCGTTAAACATGTTGAAAATGGTTAAGAAAATGTATGTAGACTTCTAAGATACAACATGGTATGTATACATGCATAAACATAAATCAGTGATGAAAGAAATGCTATATTATGCCACAACTAAAGGTGATTCAGTAGACAGCTAAAGGAGACATAATAAAACAAGCATTCTGTAAGTATTGTATATGTCCCCTACTGGGTGAGACAAATCCGCAATTTTGCAGCAATGTCTGTGAAATGTGACTTAATCTGTAACTATTCATACTAAAGCAATGTACCAAGTTTTTACAGTCAGCGCGTTGATCTGGCAAGCTGTTCCATGATTTGGCTATTCTGATTGCGAAGCTCTGTTGCACGGTCTCGTCTTCACTCTATTCTTGAAGACATTTAGGCTGTGCCCTCTTGTTGCCAAGTCTCTTAGTGTGATATCTGGGCTAGATCTAGCACACGGATCTCACAAGGACATGAATGTCGATTACTCCTGCATCAAGTCAGAGTAAAGGTTTGCATACATGTGTAGACAAGTACACCAAACACCTGATACCTTTAATCAGAGTAACTCAACAACGGTGACTGTACTTTAACCTAGATAATCCTGGTTATTTCGCTCTGATTCCCATTCTGATGCTGAGTCGTTTCGCAACTTTGGATGCTTGCCCTGGGATGTTTCACTCATATTTTATGGAAACAGTATTTGAAATCCAGAGATAGCAATGCATACCATGGCTATTGTAGGCTTAGGAGTCATGTGCGATACGCTACTATAGACCATGAGAAAGAAATTGCCAACCTGGCTGAAACAAACCCAAAAAAATTCTGGCCATATGCACAGTCTAAAATGAAAACCTAATCCACCCTAACGAACCCAGAAGATGACCAATTAATGAACAGTATCACAACCTGGACAGACATAGAGAAAGCAGACATTCTCAAGAAAATTTTCACATCATTATTGATAAAAGAACCAGATCGAGATCAATCCACCTAGATTCACTACATGTTACCAACGACCATGTGCACACAAGTTTTGCAAACCTTAAAATAGCAAGTTCATCAGGTGTTGACAATATATACACGAAACATGTACCGAAAAAACTCGCAGACACACTCCCCATACCTCTCACCATAATTTCCAACACATCACTTAAGACAGGGCCATTGCCTTATTATTGGAAAAAGGCCAATGTATCCGCTATGTTTAAAAAGGGAGACAAAGATTCAGCTGGAAACTACAGATCAATAAATCTACCCAGCATAGTATGTAAGACTCTTGAACCAATTATCCTGGACACACTAACTGAGCACATGAAACGTAGTGACCTACTTAGCAGTAACAATTCAGCTTTAACAGTAGATGCTCAACAGGTCTCCAAATTTTGAAACTTCTTGATAGATGATCTGAAATTTTAGATGATGGCGACTGTGTGGATGTCATCTACTGCGAGAAGATGATAGTCTAAGATGTCAGTTAGAAGCGATTAACTGGGTATTAGAGATCGAAAACTTGAACACTGAGCAAACATGGCCCAATGTTAAGTCAGAGATATTGGACTCAGTGAAGAACTGCATCCCCCGCAAAACTGCAAAGAAGCTATCCAATTGTCAAACAAAGAAAAGTCTTTGGTTAATTGCCAGTATTTGTGAGAAACTTCACGAAAAGAGACATGCTTTTGATCAATTCAGAAAGACACATTCAGAATCAGACTACCATGAGTATGCAAAACGGCGAAGTGGGAGGTGAAGAAGGCTAAAAGAGACTTCGAACGTGAGTTTGCCAAGAGTTCTAAGTGCAACCGTGAGAATCTCTAACAGGCTCAATAGCCTATCTAGTTCAAGTTCAATATTATTTATTTCATGGTTTATGTACATTTAAACAGATACTACAGGCAGTCCATCCAAGGCAATGCCTATAAAATGATGGACCCCTTACAAATATATATCACACTATATCACAAACAAGAGACGCACAAAGAGGACAACAATAAAAAGCATTCACATAACTTGCAATACATAAAAATACATATGAAGAAATTAACATGTACTGTTTGTTGTAAAACCTGTTTGGGGTGGGTGGGGTTTGGTTGTGGTGTATGTGCTCGCCATGGTTGATTACAATACATATCATACCATATTTATGTATCATCATTAATGCTTAGGCCCGACCAATTTTATCACAACAAATTGGTATGACCTTATGCTATAAGTAACATTAGTATTATTGTGATCATCAACATAATCATTAAGATAATTAATTAATTAATTAATTAATAACACTGTTGTTGTTGTTGTTGTTGTTGTTGTTGTTGTTGTTGTTGTTGTTATTATTATTGTTAGCGTCATTATCTTAATTATAGTCAACTGTCCCTAATTATCATCATAGACATAATTATGTACATCAGGAACATCATTCATTTAATTTGTGTTCTGACTGAATGCATCTGCCTTTGAAACACTGTTGATTGGGTATTCGGATTTTGTCACTAATTAATAGATGCGAATAGGTGTCCATTTTGGTTACAATGCTGGCCTCATGGCAGGTGTCTTCTCTGTCTATGTTTGGCAGCATTGTTACCAAATGGTGACCATTGGGTTGATGTTGGGGACTTGCAGTGTGCCAAGGGTTATTTCAGTAGTTTCCTATTAAAAGGTTCTTTACAGTTTTCTTGTATGAGGTCTTGGTTAAAATTTGTGTGTGAACGTTTGCATCTGTATTATTCCATAATTGTATTGCCTGTGTGGAGGGTTTTTGCATGGATGTTCGTGTATGGCAGGGGCTCATGTAAAAGTTCTGTTTTGTTTCGGTACGTGTTACATGAATGTATTTTGGTGTTGTTTTTCAAAGAGATTTGATAGTGGTGTCGGTAGGTTGCTGTTGTGGTAGTTTTTAAGGATTGAATATAATTGGATTTTCCCAATGTCTTCTACCGTAAGTAGATTTTCTGTTTTGAAAATGCTTTGGCCCTCTGCTATTTGTGCAAACAGCTTAATGCTTTTCTTTTGTAGTGCTTTCAGTTTTGTTGGTTTATTTTGGTAGGTGTTAATCCAGATCATGTTGCAGTAGGTGATGTGCAGTAATATTAATGTGCTGTACAGTGTGTTTAATAAATTATTTGGAAAGCATAGTTTAAGTCGTCGCATGATACCCACATTCTTTGCAACTTTAGCTGTAACAATTTCTATAATCCAGGTAAGATTCTTGTCTAAATATACGCCAAAAAATTGTGCAAATTGAGCTTCATGTATATCCTGATTATCGATAAAGAGTTTTGGGAGATTTTTGGATTTCAGTGTTTTGTGAATAATAAATAATTAGTTTTGCTTACATTTAGTGACAACTTATTTACTTTAAACGTTAAACTTTAAAACATTTTCCATTTCATGATTTACATTTTTATATAATATATCTAACAGAAGAGGAGTATGTGACTATGTGAAGGTCAACCAGATGCAGACACAACATGAAATAATACATGTATTAAAATTTGGTAGGAGTTGGCTATGGTTATGTCCTATGAATTGGTTATCCTATTGGTTGTCCTATGGTTATGTCCTATGTCTAGAATTCCCTAGATCCGCCTTTCATTTCAACCCCATGAAATGGAAAACAAACAAAAAATCACATTAAAGAAAATATTGCTATTAATCGTATAATGATATAATCCATGTATTTTAGCACATTCCACCAGCCTCGTTAAATAGATATCGAAAAGTTGATTGTTTACTATTTGTCATTATTAAACCAAAGAACCAGTTTTCGTGCAAGGAATTCTGATTCACATAATCATATAATGTAGATCGAGTATCCACCTTCGGGGCGCCTAAGCAGAAATTAAGTTGGCTTACCTTGTTAGTGTCTTTATCCCTCACCAAGCTCCAAATCTGAAGAAAATCCATAAAACGAAATGTCAAAACAGCGCCAGTAGGCGATGCAGTGTGGCAGTGACAGTGTGGTAATCCATTTACTTAGGAAGAAAGACTTGGTGACAGTCGAGAACGTCCAGAGAAGGGCTACAAAACTTATCCCTGTGCTCCAAGACCTGAGCTACTTAGAGAGCTGAAGCTACCCACACTGACCTACAGAAGACTGTGAGGAGATATGATTGAGGCATTCAAGATGTTGAGAGGCATATATGACCGTGAGGTTTGCCCAACTATTCCGCTCGGAGATTCTGCAACTCGAGGACACCATCTAAAAATTTATAAGATGAGGGCAAAACAGTCAGCTAAGTCAACACAGCTTCTGTATCAGAATAGCCGATCCGTGGAATAGTCTGCCAGAAGAAGTTGTGAGTGCACCAACTGTAAATGCCTTTGAAGCAAGACTTGACAAATAATGGGCAGGACAGGAGATGAAATATCGGTTTGATACAGCCCTAGAGATCTCTGCTGCAAGATGCAACGCATCAGATAATGTAACAAAAGATGAAGAGGAAGAAGCTCTGGACTCATAGGACATAACCTTTCATCCAGTATCAACATGCGGTTACATACGGTAGCTGATGACGTATTTCACAAAATTCAAAAACGATGACGTCCTGTTTCGGTGATACCTCCTACAGGCTCGTCCAAAAGTTTGTACACTGTTACAGCATCATTAAATGTCACATGAATGATCGGAAAACATAAGCTAATTCTTCAGACGTATAAAAATGGGTGAAAGGCTTCCCAGAAAGTTGTTCTCAACGGCAAATTTTCCAGCGAAGCCTCTGTTACATCAGGAGTACCTCAAGGGTCAGTCCTTGGTCCACTACTTTTCTTAGGATTCCTTAACGACCTGTCAGAAAGCGTCACGGCATCCACAACAAGACTCTTTGCAGATGACGGTTTTCTTCAAAGTGTTATTAAGGGAATAAGACATAGCAGAGCACTACAAGAAGACCTAACCGGCTTGACGAAGTGGGAAGCTGATTGGCTGATGGCATTCCACCCTTGGAAATGCCAAGTGGTACATATAACAAACAAGACGAAGCCATCTACATTCACTTACACGATCCATGACCAGCCACTAGAGAGTACCGATAGCATCAAATACCTTGAATTGTCCATCCACAAGAAACTCTCATGAAATGAACACATTAATTCGACTGTGAAGAAAGATGAGCGCACAAGATCATTCCTCCAGCATAATATCCGTTCCTGCCCAATGAAAGTCAAGACACAGTGCTACACCACATTGGTGAGACCCATGCTCGAATACGCATCGATAATATGGGATCCGCATTGCCAGACTAACATTGACAAACTGGAAGCACTTCAGAGGAAATCAACCCGCTTCATCAAGAATGACTACAGCCGGTACAGCAGTGTCACTGCAATGCTCCAGGAGCTAGAAATTCCAACTCTTGAAGAGCGCCGTGCTAAATCCAAAGTCACCATGATGTACAGGATTGCCAATGACCTGATTTACATCCCAAGCAATCAACTTCAACCAGTTAAGTCAGCTACCACGAAGGTTATCAAAAACAACCTTTTAGTACCGCACAGCAGACTGACTAGCTTCCAAAAATCATTCTATCCAGATACAATCAGATTGTGGAATTCACTGCCTGCTGATGTCGTCGAGAGTCCAGACCTGAACACCTTCAAGCTGAAGGTCCAGTCTGTGAGGCTACGCTAATACATAATTTGCAATATCATAACTTTTAATTGTAAATACAAATTTTTAACTTCCCTCTGCTGCGACGCCTAGTATGACTTCTCAAGCTATGAGTGATGTACTGTAATAGAAGAAGAAGAAGAAGAAAAACTGTTTGTATTTACATAGACAGACTTAGACAGGTATTCCTCAGAATGATACGGACAAATGGGCTATAGCCTTATTCTTACCCCTCACGAAAAGTGGTAACTCGCATTTATTTCTGTTATTGAAAACATTATAGACAATTTTATTTATAGTGTTTTAACCAGATTTAGTGGCAAACCGAAAGCCCATTGTAAACCTATGGGAGGGGTTAGAATCAAGATATAGCCGACAGATGAACGTATCATTTGTTCTAATGACTGGTTGAACAGCAGTATGTCAAATGAGTCCAGTGAATGCTGGTCTTGATGTCGCATTGTGCTCATTTTGTGAAGACCACCGAAGCACAATTGTTAAGTTATTTTGGTTGAAATAATTTACAAACGCAACAGTTCTCGTCGTCATTATTGTCATCATCAGATATATCACTGTCATTAACAATTACAGGACGTTCTTCCTGAAGGGCAGAGGGGCCTGGCTGTGGTGATGTGGTTTGCTTGTTTTCGGTTTGTCTAAATGGTGCCTGGAATTTCTGTTGCTTTTTCATTTGTGACGAATCTGTTGAACTACTGCAGATACTGGTTGATGGCCACTTTCCTTTGTTTGCTTGCGTAGTCTGATAATCTTCAATTTTTTGTAGAGTCTCATTCTCAGTAATGGCCGCACCGCTTACAATGTTGCTTACTGTCTGTCTGGGTTTTTTCCAAATGTCTGCTTCTGGGAAATACAGCTGATAAGTGGTACAAAGAATGCTGAATGTTCAACGTTATCTGAATTTGGTGCTGCGTTATTATCGTTTTCGTTTGGTTTCTCAGGGGATGGCAGTGGGATGTATGCTGACGCTGGAGCTAGTTGTGAGGGCTTTATCACAGAAGCATCAAATGAAAAATATTCCTGTACGCCTGAAAGCAGATTTGTGATTTCCTGGAGACAATGCGCTCTCATGCTTTGGATGCTAAGGCTGACACATTGTATCTTGTAATATTCGAAGATGGATTACTTATAATAAGTTTGTGGCATTCAAAGTTATAGATCTTCTGAAATAAGCAACATCCAGTGGCTGAAGTAAATGACTTGTATGAGCGGACAGTACGATGAGGTCTACATTATTATTTCAAGCCCAGTTGATGAGTGGTATATTTATATGTGACTTGTGACCATCAAATATAAGTAGAACTGGTTGTTCCTGGCATTCTCTTTGAATATACTTCATGAAATGTGACTGGAGAAATTCCTGGAATACATGAGTATTTGACCATCCACTGTCACTTACTGCCACAGCCGATCCTGTTGTAGTTCCCTCCAGTAGCTCATCTTTAAATCTCTTCCCTTTGAATATAAAGAATGGGGGAATCATTGTTCCTATTGCATTGCCACAACCAAGAATAGTAGTGATGCGAGAACAGGATGATGTGACTGCTGATGTAAATTTCTCACCACTGACAATGACATTGGTTTCTGTTTGGATTCCCTTTTCGTCGACATAAATGCACTCGGGTTTATCCTTGAGATTGTACTTGGTAAGAATTTCGTCAAGGCAGATGAAATAATCACTGATGGTTTCTTTGGGAGCTGCTTTAGCCCTGTAATTAACTAGGGCTCATGGTTTCCGGATGGCCAGCTCTGGCCACCGCTTTATAAAGGACCGCCTAAACCAATTTTTTGTAAATGGGTGTTCTCTGCCTCTCTTCTTCAAATAAACAGCATATTCAGAAGCAATGCTGATTACTTCATTGCACGTATAACCATATCCGAGTTCTGCCATTGATTTTATGTGTTCTACAAGCACCGCCTCTTCTTCCTGATCAAGAACTGGTGCAGGGCCAGATGATGTTGCGTAAAGTATTCTGAAGCTCACCATAAATTATAGCGGATCTTCTCACAGAGAGTTTGGCTTCTATAGCTGCTTGAAAAGCATTTGTCATAGTTGTTGGTGAATACAGACAGTATTTTGCAGTGTTTTGCAATGAATGTGCCTATGGAGAAAAAAGAAAAGAAGCTTTTGTATGCATATACCAAATATGAGAGTGTAACTTTACTTTGGTCTGCGTGTGCGTATGTGAGTGTGTGCATGATTACATGCTTGCTATGTGTGCATGCACGTGCATGCGCATACACGCATGCTACATACGTGTGTGCATATATTGGTGCATGATTAGATGCATGCTGCGTGCGTGCATGAATGAATGTATGTGTGCGTTTTGTAGGCTCTACATCTCACTTCATGCTTTTTCAATTTGCATTTGTAATTATTAATACGTGTATGTTTGTGGGTAAATGATTCTCCATGAACTTTAGCATACATTGTAGGCCTAGTTATTAAATATGTGTACAAGAGACTGGAGTCATGACTTAAACAGTAGAAACAACGGGCCTACATTTCATTACATTTCAATTTTGCTGCACATATTACAGCCAAATATCGCTTAGATCACATACATACATATCATGTACAGCTTGTTGAAGAAAACTGTGCATATACTCCTTGATTCTGCAAATAATGTGCTAAGAACAGGCATTCCGTTATTGACTTTTGAAACACCCTCTAAAGTATAGATTTTGACATTTGTCACGTGACATAAACGGAACAGATGACAGGGAGGCATTTCCATTCACTGAAATAAAATTTCTTTGTTTTAAATGTAAAAACAGTAATTTAAATCCATATAATAAAAAGTAATAAGAAAACTCACCATTTTTTACACACTAAAGTTGATTTAGTGTCCACTTACCATTTTGAGAAATGATGTGATAAACGTTAGCGATAATTACCATGTTTTTTGACAACAAAATTATGACATCATCAGAACATGCATTCTTACACTGCGCATGCATAGCGAAAGTTCACCGGAACTAGAGCCTCACCGAAACTGGATACTCGGCGATTCATTTATGTGTTAACTTAATTACATTAATATTTACAAATATATACAGGCAGTCCATCTGAATCAGCTACACAATATTCTATACACTATTTGGCTATATATGGTCTGAGTATCGGTTTCTAACCGGGTATTGACCTACAGTTTTGCTGATTGCATAAGAATCTAAAGCAACAGAAACCTTAATGGAGGAGGAGTCCTTATGGCAGTAAGCACAGATTACCTGACCACACCAGAAACTGACCTGCAAACCCACTGCAAGATTGTATGGTGTAAGATAGAAATAGTTGGACAAAAGACCTGGGCTCATACTACAATCCCTGTAGGTGGGGCTTAGAATACACCTTCCGTATCCTCTGCGTGTCGTAAGAGGCGACTAAAGGAGGTAAGGGTGAGGTAACCCTGACAGAAACCTCGAGTGCTGAAGACGGAGGTTCCAGGCCGCACAGCGCACTCTAATGAACTATGGATCCACGCACTTAACGCTTATGATCATGTCAATAGTTACTTAGGACTGGCGGTATGATCAGCGAACGAAAAGAAGAAGAAGAAGATACTACAATCCCAAAACATCCAATGAACATAACCTCCTCGAACTAGAGAAAAGTCTCACACGGGCACGTAAAACTAACAATGCATCTGTAATAGTAGCTGGTGACTTCAAGCTACCAGGATAGGACTGGAAGTCCAAGTGCCTCAAACATGACACAGCCCGTGTAAATCTCCACCACAAATTTGGCGATATACTTGATGATAATGGTGTAGTACAAATTGTAGTGTCTGAGTTGCGGGGACAAGACACATGATCTGATCATCACAAACAGAGATCATTCCTGGAGTATCAGATCATGACGTTGTATATACAGAAATCGACACCACTCTGATTGTTCTTGAAGAAACCCACCACAAAATACCTTTATATAAGAAAGCCAGATGGGACAACATAAAGTCTGATATCAACAAAATAAGCCAAGAAATCCTACAGATGGAAAAAGACAACAACAGCGTAGACGAGATGTGGACTCACTTTAAGACCAGCCTAGAACAGGGTGTAGCTACCCATATACCACACAAAGAGGCAAGAAAGAGAGATCGTCAATGATGGCACTATCGTATACCTGACAATATCCTCAGTCTCAGATGAAAGAGAGCTTCAAGCAGATCGCGACAAGCTAGCAAAATGGGAAGAAGACTGGCTGATGAAATTCCATCCTGACAAATGCACTGTGTTAAATATCAGCAGAAAATGCCATCCATTTAGGCACCAGTACATATTGCACGATCATCCACTAGAGGCGGCAAAATCTGCCAAATATATTGGTGTCACAGACACTATAACATCTGATATACAGTGGAATGGCAACATCTGCAACAAAGCAAACAGGACCCTCGGTTTCCTAAGGAGAAATCTCAATATAGCATCAACAAGCATCAACAAGCATCAAAACCAATGCCTCCAAAACTTTCGTCCAACCCACTCTAGAATATGCTAGCACTGTTTGGGACCCCTACCACCAAAATGAGATTCATCAGCTAGATATGGTCCAAAGATGAGCCGCTCGATACATACTCAGCAGATTGTGCAACAGATCGAGTGTAAGCAACATGTTGAACCATCTTCAATGGCCATTGCTCGAAGACCGGCGTAAATTTGCATGTGTATAAAATCGCCAACAATCAAGTGCACGTCAATAAGGAGAACCGACTCATCCCACCAAAAGACTTCTCAAGAAATATGCACAACCTGGCATTCCAAGTCACCTCCTGTAGAAATGAGTACCGTAAAGAATCGTTCATCCCATGTACCATCGGGGACTGGAATGCCTTACCAGCAGCTACAGTACAAACTGAGAGGCTTGACATATTAACGTCTCTCACACAGTAAACGCAGGGAGCTTTTTAATGTGCCCCCCCCCCCCCCCCCTTAGATCCGCGGCTGACATACTCATTTAAATGTTTTTAAATTAGTAACATGGAAGATGATTCATTCATAAAGAGATTCTCAATTTTGAGTTTGCTTGCGGCTATTGGGAGAAGTTCATCAAGGGGTTTCTTTCCTCATCTATGAAGTCCACATCGTCGGCATATACTTTGATGTTGCTCTCAAACCACATACATTCCACATAACTATGGCAAGCTCCTGGGAAGATTGCGTCGTCCGAGGATGTCGAGCACAGTTTCTTGTTTGAAGAAGGTTAGACATAATCAGAGTTGCCTCTGTATGCAGATGTGAGCCTGCAATCCTTGATGAGTTAGTTCACTTTGTACTTGCGGAGGAGACTGGTGTGAAGGTGTCATCTTTCTCCCCTTTAATTACGCCTTTAAATGGTAAAATAAGGTCAAGAACATTTTTTTCTCGGAAAATGCTGATTTTCAGACCAAGAAGATAATTTTTTTAATTTACCGCTAGAATCAATCCAATCATTCCA
The DNA here is from genome assembly GCA_034401795.1 of Chaetoderma sp. LZ-2023a. NCBI lineage: Eukaryota > Metazoa > Mollusca > Caudofoveata > Chaetodermatida > Chaetodermatidae > Chaetoderma > Chaetoderma sp. LZ-2023a. The sequence goes on from CM067367.1 coordinate 7,495,539, forward strand.
GTAGTAAATTTCCATACAACCTCTTTGTCTACAAATGGACATTTCTCAAGACCACTACAGAGGCCATTTTGGTAGGCTGATGTGATCATCATTTTGCTTATTTTCTACTTAGTACGTATAAGATTTTGACCAATCCTTAGAATAAATTGGCTTCGATGTAATTGCCTCAAAAGTGCTTCTAAAGGACTTGTGCTTGTACTTAAACTCTTTCAGAAGAGGTTTGCCCCATGTTAACGTGACTCGAGGACAGTGGCACTTTTATCTAGCATCCTGCCAACATAGGGATTACATCTTTCAGGGGTTGAGTATGTTTTCTCATTTCATCGGTCACTCTTTACTTGGGCGGGAAGTCATTACGTACCATAGTTGATTATGACGTCATAGGAGTGATGGACAAACTGGAAACCTCTGTTGGCTGTTGAATATATATACCATGTAAGTCTCCACTGACATGATTGCATATGAAATCTGCAGAATTTTATACTCTTTCAGATAGTTTTCTCAATTTAAATCCAACTCCGCAACACTTCCCATCCAATGCAACAAGGATAAATTTGTTCAATACCCACGTCGTTGAGACATTTTTCAGTCAGACCGCCATACGCTCAAAGGTGTCTATTTTGCATGCAATGTTGCTGAAAGCTGTTGCTGTTGCGTCTTAATTTTTGACAGTAAAATTTACATACATTTTCGGGACTCCAGAGACACGCATCAACCAAAAAAGATCGTTCCATTAGAGTTATTGAAAAATGATTAAAAAATGTATGTTTGAATATAATGTTGCTGAAGGCTGTTTCGCTTTTAGCCACAAACTTGGCCTACATGTTCGGGACCACATGGGCAAGTCTCCACCCTGGTTTCGATAAAATTGCACCAGTAGAACCAGAGTTGTTATTACACCACAAAAACATCTGTAACATTCAATCACTACTTGCTACTGTAAATCAACTACTCTGCATTTAGCCACCAGAATAAGATTTTTATGTTTGCTTACATACCCCCATATGCCTATTCTATTTCATTATACCCTCAACCAGGCTACTGGTAGGTTACACCCCCAGCATATGCCCTGAAAGAGACTGGCACCAGTCTATGCTCACTCCTCTGTGACACCTGTCAGTGTGCATGTCTGTGCATGCGCAATGGAGCCCAAATAGGAAACAGATTCACGTTTCAAATATTCTGCAAGCAGTACAGTCAGCCATATACCAGCTTAAGTTTTTATACTTTATACTGTGTCAGCTTTACATTTTGAAAGTTCTCTACAACAGGAATATGCCTAATATGAAGTCCATTCTTCCTAAGTAAAGTTTATTGAATATTTCATGGTTTTGTTGCCTTTATTATACTTTTACGTCTGTGTTACCGGTTTTCGTGGTAGTCCAGTTTCGTGGTAGTCAAACATGTCTTAAAGTCGTCATCATCATCATTTGAAAGCCCTCAATTTTCTATCTATTAACTTCGCTTATAACTCATGCTTTAGTGCTTTCGACTTATATCCCTAAGAATTTTCTCTGTTAGTCTTTTTTCTTTGGGGATATTTGAATTTGATATTTCCCGCCTTTTCTAAGCATTTGTTTTGCATTCTTTAGCTGAAACTCCAAAATTTTAGAGAAGTTCTTTTTAAGTTCTTCGAAGCTGTATGCTTCATTTTCTATTTTATTTTATTTTTTAGGAGTCAGTTAAGAGACAATTAAATGCACTTCAGCTAAGTGTGATCGGGACCACTCCGTGGAGCTCTTGGGTTATGTTTGCATCAAGTGTACAACGTGTACACCATTAGCGATGCGCAGAATTTGCAAAGGTTGGTCGTCGACTCTTTCGAACTCATTAAAAAAATATTTTTATGGCTAAATCCGCATTGTCCTCTGATCGCTCCCCCTCCGTTGCTTCTAAGTCTAAAGCCGTTTCATTTTCTGGTACTTCTGTGTCTACTCCGCCAGCAAGAGAGGGGGTGGGGGGGGGGCGGCCCTCTTCCTCTAATTCAGAGGCTATCATGGCTCTGTTTGCTCGTTTCGAGTCATTTGCAACCATTTTAGCCAAATCGTTGGATGAACCCATTTCAACAGCCATTCGCACGGCTGAGGAGGAGTCATCAGAGTCGATTGAAAACCGGAAGGTGAGCATACGCCCGCAAATAGGGGAAACCGACTACCCTCGTGTCCAGACAGGAGGTTTGGTCGCCGAAACCATAGCCCAAAGACTAAGAAAATGCCCATAAAGGTGGTTTCGTGCAAGTCACCGGGCAAAACCCACCTAAGCCTTGAGGAAGGGCATTACCCTCAAGCAATGGTGTCGGCAACGGAAGTCCCAGATTCAGCACACTATGCCAAGGTCCAATTTTCCGTGATACCGGTAGCTAGAAACATCCAGAGATCACCTGTTATTAACTTAGTTCAGTCAGGAAGCTCGGTAGCTTCTGGTTTGACAAGCACTTCCGCTGCTCGGTAGATTCGGGTCTGCAAGACCCTGGTTTACTTCCGGCCGCTTCCGGTATGGCTTTCTGGTTTTGCCGGATATCCAGGTCCTCAAGACCCTGTTAATTTTCCGATTTCTGGTAGCCACATTTCCACTTCCGTTTCCGATTCCAGTGTTAGCTCTTCCCTTTCTGGTTTGAGGGGTACTCTTCTGGGTTTTCAAGATCTGGCTGAGCATCCGGTTTCTGCTTCTGGTTTAGCTGCGACTTCTGGTTTGGTCAGTTATCAGGGTCTGCAGGATCCTGTAACGGCCTTTTCTCCGCCCCAGCTTCCGCTTCCGATTTCCGGTTTTCCTTCCGGAACTAGGTCTTGCGCATCCGGTCACAAGTTTCCTGGTCATACAGGTTCCTCTTCTAACCGGACCCTAAGTTCAGATTTGCAGTTTGTTAATAATGGTTCTTTTTCCAACGAGAGAAATTTGGTTATTACCATTAATTCCCATTCTCATGTTAAGGATTCTTCCGGCTCGTATTATTTTCACGCTCATACGGATCAGAACTTAGTTAGATATGGTAATCTTCAGGATTTTGGAACCGCTTCATCTTTTTTGCCGCCAGTTAATGTTGATGCTTCTTCAGGTTCCTTCTCTTCCTCTTTTCGTGATGTTATGTCAGGTTTAGCGTCTTCTGATTCTATTCCTCCCCTTTCTTATCCTCTTTCTTCCTCTTCTTTGTCGGCTAGAGATTTTTCTTCCCATCATGTCTCCAATTCCTCCTCTTTTTCAGTCTTCTACTCTTCCTCCTCCGGGGTTTTCCCGCCTTCCTTTTGCTAACAATTCCTTTCCAGGAGGTTCTTCGGATCCCTCTTCTGCTTCTTCCTCCTTTAATCATTTGGACCCTATAGTTTCTGTTGTGCTTTCCTCTGAATGAGAGTTTCAGATTGTAGACTCGGGTCTGGATTTTTCTTTGGTCTCTGTTGTCAGAGACCCCTCCCTTAATCGTTCTTTTGTTTCGGCTCGATTATTGAGTCTTTCTCGGTTTTCGGCCAGTGGTCTGGATCAGATTCCTTTGGCTTCTGTTCAGCAGGATGATGTTGTCCCCATTCTGGCTGATCAGTTTTCTTCTGTCTCAGATTCTTTAGCTGCGTCGGCTCCTCATGTGTCTCGGAGGTCTTTCTCTCCTTCTAGATTTCCAGAGTCTAATGCCTCTTTCGATTCATCTCATCATTCTTCTTCCTCTCATTTTCGCGCTTCTTCCTCCTCAGTTCCCAGATCAATCAGGGCCAGGGATCTGAAGAGGTTTTGCCTGGTTAGGGCCTCTTCGGATGACTGGTCCCTGGCTCATCAGTGGATTGCGCGTAAACTTTCTCTTCCTCTTAAGGATGAATTCTCTATATACCCGCCCTCTTTTGGGTCTGCTCTTTCCTCCTCTGACTCCTCCTCTTTGTCTCCTCACGTTCTTCCGGTTGACAGTCTGGTAGTTGACATGTTGGACTTCTATGTTAACGATGTTCATTCTAAGGATTTTTCTCTCACTCCCAAGTTTGATGCCTCTGTTTAGATTCCCAAGGATGATTATCTTCGAGTTGCTTCCACTCAATCAGTCAATTGCTCTACTTGGGATATTCTTTCTTCTAATTTGAAGGATTCTGCTAAAGTCGAAGGCTTTTTTCGTGCATTGGTTGATGTTTCAAGAGGCTCTCTTAATTCTGTCTGTAGGTCCTTAGGTTTTATTACTTCTAATAGAAGGTCTAGGAAACTTCTAGAGGTTAATGTTTCTAATAATCTCAAGAGTAGTCTGATCTCTGCTCCTCCTTTCAGCCAGGATATTTTTGGTCAGTGCTCCACTAGTCTAATTCTGATGAGTCAGAGCGTGTTAGATCTTCTAGGGATATTCAGTCTCAGATTTCTCTTTCTAGACCCTCTATTAAGAGAGATTCTTCCTCAGTTAAGAGCCCCAATTCCTCTCCCTGGAGGAAGAGTCTTAGACTGGACGAGCTTGGGGCGTATCCTTCCAGGATAATTACAAACTCGAATAGATCATTTTCCAATTCCCAGGAAAGATCAGTGGAGGAGGATCGTTTTGAGTCAATCTCTTCCCATCGTTCTAGGTCCCAAGTTCGGGAGTCCCGTTCGTTTCAGGCGAGAGGGGGTCAATCTTATTCTCGTAGACCCAGGTCAAGACCCAGAGGTCGTTCTTCTTACAGAGGTTTCCAGGGTAAGAGAGTTTGAAGTTATGGCCTCCGCCTGGGTAGGTACAGCCCTCTTTCTTTCTCCAGTCTTCCCTTCCTCTTCGTTCGCCTTCGGATCCATTAGTCCAGTGCCTTCTGCCCAGCATGCCAGTAGGAGGGCGCCTGTCTCTGTTCTGGGAGACTTGGCAAGCCCTCGTTCAGGACTCCTGGCTTGTAAATCAGATTCGCTGGGCGTATCCTCCTTGGATCCGTCATCGTCCTCTCTCCTTCCCATGTGGACACCTGTTCCCTCCAATTCGGAGAAGTTTGTGGCCTTAGAAGAGGAGTTGGAGACTATGATCATCAAGGAGGCTATAGAAGAGGTTCCCCTTTAGAGAGTAGACCCAGACTACTATTCAACCATTTTCTTAGTTTCCAAGAAAACAGGAGGTTGACGTCCTATCATCAATCTTAAGACGTTAAATCTTCTTATTTTAGCCCCGAAGTTCAAAATGGAAACCATCTCCCAGATCATCGCCAGTCTAGATCCATGCATGTGGACTTCTTCCATCGACCTAAAGGATGCCTACTTTCATGCTCTTATCCACCCATCTTTCCGAAAGTTCATGAAGTTTGCCTACAAGGATCGGGTATGGAAATTTCGAGCCATGCCCTTCGGCCTGACCACAGCCCCCTTCCTGTTTACTCGTCTGGTATCAGCCGTGGCAGGAATCTTGCACAGTCATTCTATCCCTCTTCATGTGTATATAGACGACTGGTTAATAAAAGAAGTCTTCCTCAATTCTTTCAGGAGTCATCAGAGAGGTTTGCAGTCTGGCATGCAACCTAGGTTGGATTTTAAATCTAAAAAAATCAAGTCTAGTCCCCTCCCAATTCTTCACCCACCTTCGATCTGACTCGGGCCTAGTTTTTTCATCAGATCCAAGAGTAGAGGCAATTTCATTGGCAATGGACATTCTGTCAAATTCACCTGATATCTGAGTATTTCCCAATATTTCCCAGTATTTCCCACTGCCCTGGGAAATACTAGTATTTCCTGAGAAATTGCCAACCCTGTTAGAAATCCTTCCGAGCCTTTGTTTTTTGCTTTCTTATGATCTGATTTTTATACCTGCTCCCAAGATTGCCTGCTTCTTCATTATACTGTGGGAATCCAATTTGGATATTATGTGATGGCGCCATCTGGGCGGGCAACAGAGTAGTTTCTAAAGGATATCTTCACAATCCTGTTTCGGACATGTCGTTACATGTTGAAACTTAATAGGATCATTGGACTAGATCTGGTGAAGAAATCGATGATCATCAAAAGTCCAAGATGGTTACCTGGAGTTCTCATTCAAAATTTGTTTCCAAAATGATAACGGTGTCGCTTTGAAACTTCATAAGTTGATTGTACTAGGTCTGGAGAAGAAAACTATCAAAATGGATGATGATCCAAAATCCAAGATGTCAACCATCCACTGTCATGGCTAGTCACCATCTTGTTAAAATGACTCTCTGGAAGCTCTGGGAATAGATAAGAACTAACAAGAAACCGAGTTATATCATCCACCAAGTCTCAGGCCATCATAATAATGGAGCATGCCTTTGTAGTGCTTTTGAGAAATGTCCATTTGTGGACCCAGAGAAAAATAGCTATGACTATCTTAAGGCGATGCTAATCTCATCTCAAATGTTATACTGCACCGATAGAATATGGTTTATAGATTCCATATCATTCATATCCTGTCACATTCCCTGATCTGTATCGCAATTATCTATTTTGTAATATCAAGTAAATGTTGAACATTGATCGACACCATTTTGTCTCCGAGCTATTGTGTGGGATGTCATGTAAGCTCCAATGCATCACATTCATTATTATGTAATGCTTGTCCCATTGAATATTTTGAAACTAATTTGACTGGAAGTACAACTTCCAATCAAATTGGTTTCAAAATATTCAACAGCTTACCTGTAGGGTTGCTTTTATACCGCATTGCCAAACTGTAGCTGGCGCCTCTATGACTGAGCGTATATACCGAGGCAGACACTAAGATTTTTCGGATTGGTTGAAAATTAAATCATGACAGCCATCATAGGGTGTAGAAATGTACTAACATTTAACTACTAAATCCTGAATATCTTTCCTTAGTGCCGTGATAAAAAGCTTAAAATTACCTGGATGGTTTATGAGCAGCGTGTTAGATCACCTGAATAGCTATCAAGAGATGGGATTAGTTATCCTTTAATAACTGGTCGCACATTTGATGGGTAAATTTAGAAGGATATTGGCTTCATCTGCAAATGGACATTTACTAAGCCAAATTTTCAATTTTCTTGATAAGTCTTGACCGTTGAACTAATTTTAACCCTTTCACTGCTAAATTCCCTGTATCTCAATCTCAGGGCAAACAAACAGAAAAGCTGTTGAATATTTTGAAATTAGGCAGCAATGGCTTCCAGTCATATTATTTTCAAAATATTCAAAAGAGTATGCGATACATCATAAAGAATTTACTTTTTCAGGGATTTCAACATTTGTCGGTGAAAGGGTTACTAGCATTATCAGTATTTTGTATTTCAGACGCTGAGCTGCATGTTGATCGGGTTGACTGACCTTTGACCTTAGTTCACATTACTTTGTCCTGAACATTAACCGTCATCATGCTTTACACATCAGAATTTCATTCAGAAGCCGTGAACTTGGTGTTTGTTATTGCAAACTGGATGGTGCGTCCATTTCTCGTCACGGTCAGTCTGTTTGTGTCGTGTTTCCTGCCGACCACCAAGGAACTGAAGGACCATGGCCATATGCACATTTATTACAAGAAAATTAACGTACCCGTGTACTTCTGCCTGCTATTTGTCTTCGCTCCGTTGGCATTTTGGGGATTTGTAATCAGAAATATCCTACACTATTTTCGGAAGCCGTACAAGTATTCATGCTACGAGTCATTAACAACGAGGGGAGCTTATAGGCTTAATGAACCGAGCAAGCTTTGTGTGGCGACGGCTAATATGTGCTTACAGGGTGAGTGGTTATCAAGAATGAATAATCTGTCCGATAATTCCACACGAGCAGACCGAATCGGAGAGCGTATAGTCGCGGATCAGTTCTACGCAGATTCAATTGCTTTTGATCCTAGCCGAGATGAGAGAGTGTCTGATAGTGAAAGCGCCGCTGGTAACGGGCCTGATCTTACTCAGTGTACATTTCGTCAGAACATTTTGACACATTTTCCTGCCGTTGACTTTTTCTCTGTACAGGAGTGTTGTGATGGTGAATGTTCACAGCTGCTTATCGATGCTCTGCACAGATTCTACCCGTATATCCTGCACAATATAGGCGTGAATAGCTTCAATAGTAACTGTTTCTTACTGAACAGTGGCTTGTTGTTTGCGAGTAGGTTTCCTATTCTCGATGCAGACTTCAAGCCTTTCCAGGACAGCTATAGCCAGTGTCGCTTTATTTCAAAAGGACTCCTCATGGTCAAGGTATGATTAACCCTCAAATTTGCTCAAGAAAATTTCAAGGTTCTCATAGAAAATATTCATTTGCTGACCAGGAGAAGATTATCGAGCTACTGTAGTAATTCCAGTTTTAAACTTTTTTAAATATTCTCTTGGTCGGCAAATGAACATTTCTTAAGATCCTTGCAGAAGGCATTTTAAGCCGGCTTGACCATCAGCTTGAATGTATTTGGGGAAATGAAGGTTGTTTCATTAGCAAGGCAAAAATGAGACAAAGCTATCAATATAGATCCAACAGCTCCCAATCAAATTAGTTTCAAAATATTCAACAGAATGTTTATTAAATTTTTAATTGATCAGAGATATAATTTAGTGACAGACTTTGATGTTTGTGATGGAGATACATTATTAGCTCCCCTGACCTGAAAGGTCAAGTGAGCTTATGCCGTGGTGACTGTCCGTCGTGTGTCTGTCCTTCGTCTTCTTCTCAAGAACCACTACGCCGATTTCAATTATATTTGGCAGGAAGCATCATGAGGACATAGGGATCCAAGTTTGTTCAAATGACGCCGATCGATCAATTTGGCCGGTGGCCATCTTGGCCTTTGGCCGATTTTAGGAAACGTCTTTAAAAATCTTCTCCGAAACCGTTTGTGGGATTGATGCAAACCTTATGAAATATGATCTAGGGCAAGAGCTGAACCAAGTTTGTTCAAGAGAACTTGATTGTTCAAATGGTTCGGTAGCCATCTTGGTTGACCTAGTTTTAGCGAAAATTACTTCTCCAGAACTGCTGATGGGATTGGGTCGAAATTTGGTAGATATGATTAGGGACTAAGGGCCATTAAAATTTGTTCAAGGTAAGTTGATCCATCAAAAAACATGGCCACAGTGAGCCAACCAAAATATAGCGTGTTTGGTGGCCATATTGGACTTTTTTTTTGGAGGGATTTTGAGGCCGAAATTGGTTTTATATATGTTTTTGGGTATTCTGATCTCAAATTGGCAATTTTTGAAACTGTCTGATAAAAGGTTTGATGGCTATCTTGGATTATTTTTCCGCCAAAGTCTCCCATGCTAAAGCAATGGTAAATTAAAAATGTCTTCTCGAGAACTACTATGCTGATTTCAATTATACATGGCAGGATGCTTCCTTAGGACACAGGGATCCAAGTTTGTTCAAATGAACCCGATCGAACAATTTGGCCGACGGCCATCTATTTCGGCCGATTTTAGGAAATGTCTTTAAAAATCTTCTCAGAAACCATTTGGGGAATCGATTCAAAACTCATGAAACTTCATCTAGGGCAAGAGGTAAGCCAAGTTTCTTCAAGAGGACTTGATTGTTCAAATGGTTTTACCGGCCATCTTGGTTGACCTTGTTTTAGCGGAAACGACTTCTCCAGAACCGCTGAAGGGATCAGGTCGAAATTTGCTAGATATGATTAGGAACTAACGGCCATTAAAGTTTGTTCAAGGTAAGTTGATCCATCAAAAAACATGGCCACCGTGGGCCAATCAAAATATAGCATGTTTGGCAGCCATATTGTATTTTTATATTTGATGGATTTTGAGGCCGAAATTGTTTTTATATATGTTTTTGGGTATTCTGAGCTCAAATTTGCCATTTTCGATACTGTCAGATAAATGGTTTGATGGACATCTTGGATTATTTTCCCGCCAAAAGCTCCCATACTAAAGCAATGGTAAATTTAAAATGTCTTCTCGAGAACATCTAGGCCGATTTCGATTATATGTGGCAGGATGCATCCTTAGGACATAGGGATCCAAGTTTGTTCAAATGAACCCGCATCTTCTATTTCGGCCGATTTTAGGAAATGTCTTTAAAAATCTTCTCCGAAACCACTTGGGGAAACGATTCAAAACTCATGAAACTTCATCTAAGGCAAGAGGTAAGCCAACTTTCTTCAAGAGGACTTGATTGTCCAAATGGTTCGGCGGCCATCTTGGATGACCTAGTTTTCCCGAAAACAGCTCTAGACCCACTGAAGTGATCAGGCCAAAATTGGGGAGATATGATTAGACACTAAGGGCCATTAAAGTTTGTTCAAAGGAAGGTTATCCATCGGAAAACATGGCTGCCGTGGGCCATTCGAAACGTAACATATTTGGCGGCCATATTGGATTTTTTATTTGATGGATTTTGAGGCCGAAATTGGTTTTATATGTGTTTGTGGGTATTCTGATTTCATATTTGAAATTTTCTAAACTGTTGGATAAACGGTTTGGCGACCATCTTGGATCTTTTTCCTGCCAAAAACTCCCATACTAAAGCAATAATAACTGATTTCAAGTATATTTGGCAGGAAGCATTCTGAGGGCATAGAGGTCCATGTTTGTTCAAACAAAGCAGATCGGCCAATTTGACTGGCGTCCATCTCGGATTTTGGCCAATTTTTAGAAATGTCTTTAAATCTCCGAAACAGTGTAGGGGATCAATTCAAAACACATGAAATATCATCTAGGGCAAGAGCTGCACCAAACTTGTTCAAAGGAACTTGATTGGGCAAATGGTTTGGCGGTCATCTTGGATAACCTAACTTTTGCCAAAACAACTCCAGAACCACTGAATGGATTGAGCCAAAATCTGGGAGATATTATTAGGCGATGAGTGCCATTAAACTTTGTTCAAGGACAAGAGCTACATCAAAAACATGGCCACAGTGGACCAATCAAAATGTAGCGTGTTTGGCGACCATATTGGACTTGCTAAAATGTCCACAAACTCATTTAAAAGACTACTACTAACCATCCCACCAACAATTTTGACAAAAAAATTGGATGCTCCAGCAGTCCAGGTGAGCGACACAGGCCCAAGGGGCCTGTTGTTTTGATTGTAACAACATCTAACATGTGACATATTTGATTATGATATCAGATATTTGAATGACAGATTGTATCCCTCCATTGTGATGATGGAATCGTGTTTATTTTTGTGCATTTAGCTCTGTGTCTTGCCCTATCTTTCAAGATAGGTTTTAAATAATGTTGAAGCAAATTTATATGTATGTTTACTTGCACAGTGTAACATTGATCTGTAGGCAATAGAATAAGTTCATTTAGTAGAGAACTGTGTGCTTTTCATAAAACCTTTTGTGCCTAGATATGAATTATGTTCAGGAATGGCCAATCTTGGCAGACTTGAAAATCTGGTTACCTACGCTGCGAAGACACCGCACCATGTCATTAATTTACAAGGTCGAGGTTCCTATGATACGCTTACACTACTGTAGTCTATCCCAAATTTATCCTGAAATCACAATACCTCATTCTTATATCTAACAGCACACATGGGTATAGTGTTGAATATTTTGAAACTAACTTGACTTGAAGCTGAAGAAGTTAGTTTCAAAATTTTCATAAAATCCAGCTAGCTTTAGACTTATTTTTTAAAGATGTACGTGTACCTGATCAGTAGGATTGGCAGAGTTTGTGTATTTTGATGCTGTATAAATTCTGGTTTTGTATTGTAGGTATTACTCGGCGTCAGTGATACTGGTCAGCCTCATGTTGGATATATTTATAACACACATCTTCAGGTGTATCAAGGTACGGCTGATTCATTTATTATTTTTATCAGACATGTCAGAGTGCATAGTGATCCGGGAAAGCGCTTAACCCTTAGGGGCTTACGGAATAGAAATGAGTCAATGATAAAAGGGATAATTTGTTGAATATTTTGAAAGTAATTTAACTGGGAGCTGTTGCTGCCTATGGCAAATAGGGAAAGTTCATAATATTCATCAGCTTTCCAGTAGTGGTTTTAAGATTGAGACGCTGACATAAGGATGTTGTGTCACTGTGATTTATGACATAATCTGCAGTGACATTGTTGCGTCATGCAAAAGTTATGTCATAATATTAGTGCCTCACTATGTTATTAAATAATAAATGATTTGATAACCTGTGTTGGTTTTGCTCAACATTTTGTTTGTTTATTCTCGGTATTTAGTAACGGCAATAAACACTGAACATTACATTGAAGCATTTATTTAATTATTTCTACGAATTAATGTATAATAAATAGGTTAATATATATTTTTGCATCCAATATGTGTTTTTATTTTACTCATCCACATTGTGTTAACCCTTTAACCCTTGAATCTAGATTTAGAAAGCTTTACTGGCTCCTGGAACTGGGTACCTGGTTCCCAACAACCGGCTACCTGTCTGCCAGAGACACTCATTCTTGTTTGCATAGCAACAAGAGGATACATTGCATTTTTTGCTTGAGAAAATCTTAGTTTCTTTGTGCTTTCTTTGTGCTTTCTTTGTGCCTATTTGCTGTTTTGTTTCTGGAATTACTGGATTTACCATGGAAGGAGCCACTGAATCTCAGGTTGTATTCTTTCATGTTATTTCTCTTATGGAGACTTATGTCTCTAAAATTTCGTCTGTGTTGCATGTCCCATTCTCCTTCGATCAATATTCACCATTCTGTTAGTTCTGATATACAGCTGGCCTTGACAGCGGCTCTAGGATTATAGACTTAGAAAGCTTTACCGACTCCTGGGAACCGGGTACTCGGCTCCCAACTGCCGAGTACCCGTTTACCATAGAGCTCACTCTTGTTTGCATAGCAACAAGAGCAATACATGCTTTTTGCATTAGGGATTTTAGTGTTTTAAATAATCTAAGTCTTTAATCGGTGATAGTTTGTGTGTTCTGAAAGGATTAACTAAGGACTATGGAGAATACCGCCCAAGACAACCAGGTTGTATTGTTCTTTATTATCCATAGTTAAAAGACTTAGGTCTCTAAATTTCGTTGTGTCGCATGTTCCAATTTCGGACCCCATAGAATCTGGGACGTGTGCTAACAACGATATATGCCAGGCGATCGCCTTCTTTAACCCCCAACAGGCGATCGGCAGATATGAAAATAGGTGTTTGCTACGGTATTTCTAACACGAATATCGGCTGACGTCGTTCTCTGTAGAATCCGAGCGGGTGACGTCACACCCGGTCGCTCGGATGTTTATGTGAAGAAAATTTTTTTCATTAATTCGCGCATCTTATTCTGGGTGCTGCGTACTAAAAATGGTACCGGAAACTTTAGAATGATCAAGTTTACGTGCGATCACGATCAGTTTGCAATGATCGGTGGTTTCAAAATTCTTGAGTAGATGCGTGGTCTGCGGTTTTACCGTGTGAGACAGCAGTTTGTTATACATTTTGTTGTTTTCTTCACATATCCTGCTGCTTTCGTTAGGAGTATAATTTATATTGATTAGTAAATATACCCTGAATGCTATGCGATATGATTCCTGGAGCCGTTACACATCCTGGAGGATCTATTATGGGTGTGTTTGTGCCCGCTGCGTGCTTGTCATCATAATCAATGCGATCGTTGTTGTAACGTGGCGGGGTGGGGTGCGGGGAGGTTACGGTTAATTTATGAGTCAAAATTATTTGAAAATTAATTGTCTGCCTTCCATCCGGGTCTCGTTCCGCTTGTTTATTGTAGGTTTGTGCTTATTTTATAGGCCAAGCCAGCCCCGCCATCATGTGACGACTGCCATAAGTTTGTCCGTGTAATGTTCAAGGACCATGTCTGTTTTAGGTGTTCCCTGTGTAATATAGATCATAGGTGTAATGTTTGTGCAGTGTGGTCCGTCGAAATGATGGTTAAGTTCCTTGCCCAGAAGGACTTGGCTGGGTCTGACGCGGGGTCAGGCGGTCCGAGAGGAAATCGTGGAGCGCCCGGTTCGGCCGGTGGGGGTGCTCCACGTCCCCAGCTGGAGGTGGCGGAGATGGCACTGCCGGCGTGGTTTGGTCCGGCTATGCAGGGTTTTCTGCATAGCGTTCTGCCCACGCTGGTGTCGTCCCTGCTACCAAAGGTTGGGGGGCAGTTTCTCCCCATGCCTGGTACGGATCCTGTCCTCGGACAGGATTCTGGACTGGTTACCGAGGGGGCCATCTCGTACGGTCCCCTGGCAGGCACGTCTGGCTTCGGTCAGACGGGTTCTGTCTCTCTGCGGCCACCTCCGGGTGGTCCAGTAGCGGTGGCCGGTCCGTCAGGTATGGGAGCCGTCCGCCAGGACGGCTCCACGGTTGACTCGTCTAGTGACGGCTCTTCGGAGTCTGAAGACGAGGAGGCCGAGGAGGAGAGGTTGCTGCGGCCCGTGAAGCCGCAGGTGGAGAATATGGAGGTTGATTCCGTCCTGGACGGAACCGGCCTCCATTTGTCTGGTTTGGCGCAAGCCAGGTCAGCGGCTCCGCCTGCGGCTGAGGCCAATCCGTTACCTTGCACCGGTCCTCCATTTGTCTGGTTTGGCGCAAGCCAGGTCAGCGGCTCCGCCTGCGGCTGAGGCCAATCCGTTACCTTGCACCGGTTCCGCGCGGCTTGGTTTGTCACCAGCCGTCATGGGAACGGGTGTGCCGGGCCAGGCGTGGTACTCACCTATCTCGCCTGGTCCGGCAGCCGGACGTGGGGTGCCGTTGGCGCCCGTGTCCGGCTATGGTTCCGCGACTGTTACGGGTCCGTACGGGTTTCCGTGCGGACCTACCCCATGGACCGGAGTGTTTCATGGGGTGGCGGCGGAACCGTGTGGTAGCGGAGTGCCTGGCGTGTCAGCCGTGGCTCCTTGCCGGGAGGCCGTGGCTGGCAGACCCGTGAGCACGTCAACGGGTGACGTGTTTGCGGGGGTGTCTTCATCGGAGGTAGATTGGTCAGATGCTCTGGCGTGGCTAGCCAGGGTTGACCCGTCTGTGGTTTCGGCCACGGCTGATGAAGATGCGCCCCATCCGTCGGTTGCGTCGATTAGGACGGGGATTTTGCCCGCGGCCCGGATCCAGTCAGTGGGACTGGATCCACGGTTCATAGATTTGTTGGATGCTATTTATAGCAAACAACTAATGACCAAGGGTCAGCTCCCTGCGGCCTCCAGGGAGGTGCGGGCAAGATGTCGTATTCCGCGGGGTGAATACGACAGGTATGGTGTAGTCCCGTCGGTCACGGAGGATGACCGATGGGTACTGGGAGTCCAGAGTGCCGGGTCGGGTGGCCCCGGTCCGGCACTAGTGGATAAGTCCCAGGTACACCAGGAAGAAGTCCTGTCCCTATGCGATGAGGGTGTGAGGGCAGCGATGAGCGCTGTCAATCACTCTTATCGTCTCCTTCAGTCGGTGTGGGCTGAAGCGGGGGCAGGCCACCCTGTGCCACCTGTGGCGCTTTCATGTGTTAATGACGGCTTGGTGCTGTCAATGGATGCATTGGCAAGGGTGCAAGCGCGAGTGACGAATTCCAGGAGGCAAATGGTCATTGACCATATGCGTCCGGCTACGGCAGTCAGGGAGCGTCTTCTTGGGACGCCCCTGACATGGCCTAGCATCTTTGGTGGCCGAGCGCGGGCCATCTTAGAGGACACCGCCAGTATCGCGCAGAATCGGTTAGCGGTAAATCTACAGCTAGAGCTAGTGCGGCAAGCGCACGCACTAGGGGCTGTGGGCAAACCGCTAACGGGACAGCCTTCAAAGAAGCAGAAGAAGCATAAGAGCAAGGCGAAAGCCAGGCCTGTTGCGACTTCTGTTTCAGCTGGGTTCTCGGAGCCGCCGCCGGCGAAGAAGCCCAGGAAGGTTGTAGAGGCGCCTACCCTCCCCAATGTTGCTCCTGACCGCCCTAGAGGCGGGAAGGGCAAGGGGAAGGGTAAGGGTAAGGCTAGGGTTGCACGATTATTCACTTTTCATAATCGCGATCATTTAAGAAAAATAATCGCGATCATACGATTAATCATGAACTATATTAACTACGTCAATGCTGCTTAGAGGACGTTATTATGCTACTGCAGATTGTAAGATTATGGGTTAGGCACATGGGTATATATATATACATGGACAGAATACCCCTGTTGCTGATTGCAAACAAAGGAATGTATCCAGATTTTTCTAACCTGAAAACGGAAGGTACCGTATTTCGTTTAATTGTAGCCTATGCTCTAATAGAAGTCCACCCCCTAACTTTGACACATGAGCTCCAATGATTTCTTAGCAGTTTCAAAACGGCAAAACTATGTATTAGAAGCCCACCCACTAACTCAGCAGATAATTTGTAAGAATAGTGTGTATAATAATAACAATCGTGGCACAGTGTGTGTCTACTTCTGACCGATCTCTGCCCTGATACATTTCCGGCCCCTCTAGAAGTCAATACAGGCCTCGGATTTGTAAATCTCGACCACCTATTAGATTAATACTAATAGTAGGCCACGTATGTTCAAGATATAATAAAGTTTATTCCACACTTTTGTAGTTAAAATGCGCTTAAAACAGTCTTGGCGTCATTAAATAGCTTCCTTATAAATATATTTCAAGACCAAATTTATGTACCAAACAAGTACGGGAGAAAATGCGCATCTATTTTGTAACGCCGATCAACATTAAATGATCCAAATTGAATTATTACGAACGACAATATAGTCGGCTTCTTAAGTTGGCGAGCCAGCGGCTCTTTTGCGATGGGAGGCGGCGTGTTCTCGCGAGATATTATACGCTAACGGGAGATTATCAAACGGGTACCCGTTATTCAGATCAGTATAATACTCAGTTCCTATTGCGCAATGATAATATATATAAATTCCCGAGTTCCGAGTCCCCGATTCCAGAATACTTATATCCGAGTACTCGCTCTAAAATAAACTCTTCAATTGGAGGCGAATCACGTGATTTGTATTTGTTTCACGACGCCATTTCATATCAAATTGTGGATTAATTTTGATGTAATAAACAACCTTTATTAAAGGATACGCAATATTTAGGCGCTCAAATCAAATAATTTCACTTCCCCGGTGATGTTTTGAGGTATACATTAAACATAAGCGTAGGCGGTGAGAATTTTTACGGGAGAAAATGCGTTGAATTTCCGTGGTATCAGTTCTGGAACTTTTTGGGGAAAACCGTTAGCTCATAACTATTCAGAGAATGGGGAACGCGGGATAAGCGTGTGTGATTACAACAACAATGACAAATAGCGACCAAGTAAACAATCTTTATTCATCTAAAACTAATCATGAGTCAATACAAACAAATCAGTTATTTATTTATTTAGTTTATTTAATCATTCACACATTCGGCTGATAGCCGGATGTTTGTTTCCATGCTTGGTAACGCGAGCAGTTTCACAAGAGTAAAAGTGTCTTGTAAAAAATTTCAACATGGCGATTATACGATTATTTCATTTTATAATCGTCCACGATCATTTTGAATTATATAATCGCGATTAATCGAATAATCGAAAAATCGTGCAACCCTAGGTAAGGCCTCAAAGGGCGGACAGAAGGGGCCGAAGCGTACCTGAGGGTACGCAAGCTCCCTTCATATCCGCCTGGACCGCGCCTGTGCGACAGGAACAGTGGTGCCAGTTATACCCGTCGTGCCTAGAACGAAATGGTTCTCACTCTCTCTCGTTAAGAAAGAGGGGGGGGGGGGGGGCGGACTGCGAGCCGGACAACCCCGTTAGACGTCGAGGCGTCTATGGTGGGTGGAAGGCTCATGCGTTTCGTCGAGGCCTGGTGAGGTGTGACGTCAGACAGTCTGGTCCTGGGATGGTTATCCCAGGGTTACATGCCGGAGTGGTGGGACTTTCCACCACAAAATCTGTCTTTGGCACCTGTCTGGACACCCGTACCAAGGGAGCCAGACAAGTTAGAAGCCGTTCAAAAGGAAGTGTCGGGTTTGCTTCTGAAGGGAGCAATAAAACCAGCAAACCGAAACACTCCAGGCTTCTATTCAAACATGTTCCTTGTCCCCAAGAGCACTGGGGGATGGAGACCCATACTCAATCTCAGGCCATTAAATTGGTTTATCCATACGCCTCGGTTCCAGATGGAAACGCTGAGGTCGGTAATGGCGGGATTGAGGAAAGGAATGTGGTGTGTATCGATCGATCTGAAAGATGCATATTTCCACATTCCTATGAATCGGAGTTGGCACAGGTTTCTGAGATTTGCGTTTCAGAATCAAGTATGGGAGTTTACAGTTCTCCCGTTCGGCCTGTCGACAGCTCCGAGGGTTTTCACAAGAGTGGTCCTTGCGGTGACAGCGTTTCTCAGAAAAGAGAACGTGGCGCTACACACCTACATAGACGACTGGCTGCTCAAGGCAGACTCGGCAGCCAGGTTGAACGTGGATACTGCTCTGACTCTGAAGTTACTTTCAGATCTAGGCTGGATAGTCAACGAGGAGAAATCCGAGTTGACGCCCACTCAACATTTCGTTTATTTGGGGATGCGATTCGACCTCGAGGAGGGCAGGGTTTACCCGTCAGAGCCCAGAGTGGTGTCTCTGTTAGCCATCCTCAGGAGTTTTCGAGTGGGAAACCACATTCAGGCGAGGCGGTTCCTTCAGATGCTGGGCATGATGGTCTCCATGGAGCAGGTTATCCCGTACGCTGCTCTAATGCGAAGGCCTATCCAGTTGTATCTGATGTCTCTGTGGAAACAGAGAACAGAACCCCTGTCAAAACTGGTGCCAGTTTTGGAGCCGATAATATCGCATCTTCTCTGGTGGAAACAGCGTCAGAATCTCCTATTAGGGGTTTCGCTGCACCTACCCCACCCCCAGCTGTCCGTCTACACGGATGCATCGCTGGAAGGGTGGGGTGCCTGCCTGGGAGAACACCAGGTCTCGGGCACATGGACTCTCCCAGAGAGTCAGCTGCATATCAATCTGTTGGAAATGATGGCAGTGGAACTGGCTTTGGAAGAGTTCCTTCCGATGATCAGGGGCAAGGTGATATTGATACGGTCGGACAATTCGACAGTAGTATCATATATAAATCGCCAAGGCGGGACCAGGTCGCCCACCCTGTGCATCAGGGTGTGGCACTTGATTCAATGGTGCAGGAATTACTCGGTTGTTTTGAAAGCAGCTCATATTCCTGGCCTATTGAACATTCTGGCGGATGCTTTGTCTCGCAGACAGAGAATCTTGCCAACAGAATGGTCTCTCAACCCTCCGGTTCTGCGACGGATCTTCGAGCATTGGGGCAAACCCAACGTGGACTTGTTCGCCACAAAGGAAAATGCTCAAATCATGACATATGTCTCGCCGATTCCAGATCCAAATGCCGTCGATACAGACGCTCTGGCGATAAGCTGGAGAGGGATGCACGCTTACGCGTACCCACCCACCATTCTTCTACCGAAGGTATTGGTGAAGGTCAGGGAGGAACCGTGTCTCGTCCTGCTAATAGCGCCGTATTGGCCGAGCATGGCGTGGTTCACGGATCTTCTAGATCTGCTGGTGGAAAATCCTGTGCAGTTGCCCGAGATTCCGAACATAATCTTCCAGGCCAAGGGACGCTTCCTACATGAGCGTCCCGAAATGTTCAAATTGACTGCGTGGATGTTGTCAAACAACGTTCCACGTCGGAAGGCTTTTCTCGACAGGCTGCTGATTTCATCGCGGCTGCGAGAAGGAGGTCAACCTTCAAGTCATATAACAACAAGGTTAACAGATTTGCAGACTGGTGTGAAGAAAAGGGTATTGATACCTTTTAATCCACTATTCAGCAAATAGCAGACTTTCTCTGTGAGCTGTTCTTTTCAGGACTAGCTCCCGTCACAGTTGCTGGATACAAGTCAGCTTTGGCATCAGTTATCCATTGTCTAGCCAACAGGGATAGTCCAGAGGTGGCCCAGTTAAATGTGATGTTGAAGGGACTGAGCAATCTCTGCCCGAGACAACCGGTGGTCATTCCAGCCTGGAGTCTATCTTTAGTGCTTAATGTACTTGCCAAGCACCCTTTCGAACCGTTGCGTTCGGCTAGTCTAAAGCATTTGACTCTAAAGGCGGTCTTTCTATTGGCAGCTTCCTCAGCTAGAAGGCGCAGTGAGATCCATGCGCTTTCGGCAGAGAGGAACCGATTTATTGTTTCTGGAGAAGGTCTGCGTCTTCTGCCAAGAGCAGAGTTTATGTCAAAGAACCAATCTTTGAGATATCCCGGCAAACCGATCATTATACCGAAGTTAACTAGGTTTGATCGTGATGCCAGTGTCTGGTGCCCGGTCCGTGCTTTGACTAAGTACAAGAAACGGACTGACTCGTTACGGTCGAACGATAGACATCTGTGGATCTGCCATAAAAAGCCTTATGGCGCCACATCCATGGATACTATCTCTCGTTGGGTGGTCGAATGCATTCAGACTACTCACGAGATGGCGACTGGGCACCAGGTGCAGGGCGTAAGGTCACACGATGTCAGAGGAATAGCTGCCTCGACTGCCCTTTACAATGGTGTTCCGTTAGAGGACATCATGGCCGTTGCACAATGGCACTGTGAGTCCTCATTTATGGATTACTATATGAGGGATGTGTCAGACTCAGCCAATCCACTCGCTTTAGCTGTTTTGAAACGATAGTTAGTGACCACACTGCTTTTCCCCTTTTTTCACTTTGGTAAGAAAAGAACCTAAAGCAGGCATGGTCAGGCGAGAGGATGTCAACCAGATTGTGTCACTGATGGCCGAACCGGTGAATGGTTGGAGGCGGTACGTCTGAAGTCCTGTTATCATAAGGTAATTCAATAAGTGTGAGTTTTTTGTATTATGTATATGTATCATGTTCATTCATTTTATATATTCATGCTCATTCCCAGGCTAATACATGGAATATGCAGGGAGTAGTTAACCCTCTTGGCATATTGGTGTTTTCAGGCGAGATACATGTTCGTTAGTTCTCTCCCTTTTCTTAGGAGGAAAAAGGGGGTGGGGGGGGCTGTGACGCGAATGTGATTCGGTTCCGTGAACTTGACGGTCCTTTTAGGTCTCCGTTAGTCAAGTTTGAAGTCTAAAATCTTTCTCCAAGGGGCAAAATTAGCATTTATGGCTTGCCCCTTCCCACCAGGTTACTGATCAAATCTGGTGTATATCAGAAGTAACAGAATGGTGAGTATTGATCGAAGGAGAATGCAGGAAATGTCAATTTCCCTTTCTCCGAGATCTAACAATACTCACCATTCTGTTACGGACCCCGCCTCCCAGACCCACGGAGGCAAGCCATAGTTTTCTCTTGTTTGGTGGCTATGCAAACAATATGAGCTCTATGGTAAACGGGTACTCGGCAGTTGGGAGCGGAGTACCCGGTTCCAAGGAGTCGGTAAAGCTTTCTAAGTCTATAATCCTAGAGCCGCTGTCAGGGCCAGCTGAATATCAGAAGTAACAGAATGGTGAGTATTGTTAGATCTCGGAGAAAGGGAAATTGACATTTCCTGCATTTTCTGACCCCAGAACTGGGACGTGTGGTTACAACGAAATATGCCAGATACGGTCACCTCCTTTAATCCCAACGGCGATCGGGCAGTAATATGAAACTAGACGTTGGCTATACGGTCTTTTAACACTAAAATCGGCTTACGTCGTTCAACCGTATTATACGAGTGGGTAATGTCACACCCGTGTTATCTCTCGGATTTTTGTGGTGAAGGAAATGTTTCATTAATTCGCGCATCTTATTCTTGGTGATGCGTGCACTTTTGTACCAGAAACTTTAGAATTATGTCAAGTTTTGCGTGTTAGTCACGAATTGTTTGCATTGATCGATGATTTCAAAATTCTTGATTAAAGATGTGTGTTCTGCGGTTTTACCGTGTTCTACAGCAGTTTGTTTATGCATTTTGTTGTTTCCTTCACATATCGTTTTGGCCTTCGTTTGAGAAGTATAATTTTGAAATTAATTCTTAAATATACCGAAATGCAATCGATATGGTTCCTGGTTCCATGTTTATACCTCCTGCAGGATCAATTTATGGGTGCATTATTGGCCCGCTCTCATTCTTGGCGCCCGCTTATGCGATCTTGGTTGTAATGTTGCGGGTGTGGGGTGTCGGAGGAGTAACTTTTAATTTATTGTCAAAATATTTGAAAATTATTTGTCTGCCTTCCATTCCTGTTCCGTTCCGCTTGCTTATTTTAGGTTTTTGCTTGTTTTCAGGCCAAGCCTACCCCGCCATCTTGCTCAGAGTGTAACACATTCGTCAAGGTCACGTTTAGGGACCATGTCTGTTTTCGATGTTCAAAATGTAATAATAGGTGTAATGGCTGTGCAGTGTGGCCGGTCGAGTTTTTAGTCGAGTTCCTTGCCCAGAAGGACTGCTGGGTCTGACGCGGGGTCAGGCAGTTCGGAAAGAATTCGAGGAGCGTCCCTTTCGGCCCCTTGGGGGGGGTGGTAGGGGCCGCTCATCATCTGCAGTTGGAGGGTTTGGAGATGGCACCCCCGGCGTGGTTTGGGCCCGCTATGCAAGGCTTCTTGCATAGCGTCCTGCCCACGCTGGTGTCGTCTCTGATACCAAAGACTGTAGGGCAATCTCTCTCCATGTCCGGTACAGACCCTGTCCTTGGACAGGGTTCCGGACTGGTTACCGAGTGGGCCATCTTGTATGGCTCCCTGGCAGTCCCGTTGGGCTCTGGCCTGGTGGGTACTGCTTCTCTGCGGCCACCTCCAGGTGGTCCAGTAGCGGTAGCCGGTTCGTCGGGCATGGGAGCCGTTCACCATGACGGCTCCAATGCTTCTTCATCCGGTGACAACTTCTGGGTCTGAGGATGAGAAGGCCAAAGAGGAGACGTTGTTGCGGCCTGAGATACCGCAGGTGGAGTGCATGGAAGTCGGTTCCATCCTGGACGGAACCACCCTCCATCTGTCTGGCTTGGCACAAGCCATGGCAGCCGCTCCGCCCGTGGATGAGGTCACACCGGTACCGGGCACCCGTCCAGTGCTGGTTGGTTTGCCACCAACCGACACGGTGACAGGTGTTGCTGGCCAAGCTTGGTACTCACCTATCTCGCCTGGTCCGGCGGCCATACATTGGGTGCCGTTGGCGCCCGTGTATGGCCACGGTTCCATAACCGCTATGGGTCCACACGGTTTTCCGTGCGGGCCTACTCCATGGAACAGTGTACTTCATGGGGTGGCGGCAGAACCGTGCGGTACCAGTGTTGCTGGTGATGTGTTCACGGGGGTGTCTTCTTCGGAGACGGACTGGGTTGATGTTCTGGCTTGGCTAGCCAGGGTGGACCCGTCCATGGATTCGGCCACGACCGAGGAAGACATGCCCTGTCCATCGGTTGCATCAATTCGGATGGGTGGGGGGGTGGTCTTGCCCACAACTCGGATTCAGTCCATTGGACTGGATCCAAAGTTCAAGGAGTTGCTCGAGGCTATTTATGCCAAGCAACTCTTGACCAAGAGCCAGCTCCCTGCGGCCTCTAGGGAGGTGCGGGCAAGGTTCCGTATCCCCAGAGGGGAGTACGAGTGGTATGGTGTGGTCCTGATGGTCACTGAGGATGACCATTGGGTTCTTGGTGTCCAGAGTGCTGGAGCGGGTGGTCCCGCTCGGGCGCTTGTGTACAAATCCCAAGCACACAATGAGGAAGTCCTGTCCCTTTGCGATGAGGGTGTGAGGGCAGCAATGAATGCTGTCAATCACTCCTATCGCTTGCTTCAGTCGGTGTGGGCTGAAGCTGGGGCAGGCCACCCTGTGCCATCTGTTGCACTTTCTTGTGTTAACGATGGCCTTGTGCTGTCGATGGACGCGTTGGCCAGGGTGCAAGCACATGTAACCAAGTCCAGGAGGCAGATGGTCCGTGACCATATGCGTCCGGCTACGGCTGGCAGGGAGCGTTTGCTTGGAACACCCCTGAATGGCCCTAGCATCATTGGTGGCCAAGCGCGAACCATCCTAGAGGACACGGCTAACATCGCGCAGAGTCGGGTAGCAGTTAACCTTCAGCTGGAGCTAGTGCGTCAGGCGCATGCACTAGGGGCTGTTGCGAAACTGCTAACTGGTCAATCTGCCTCCAAGAAGCAGAAGAAGCATAAGAGCAAGGTGAAAGCCAAGCCAGCTCCTTCGGCTCTTGCTGGGCCTCTCAGCCGCCTGCAGCTAAGAAGGCGAGGAAGGTTGTGGCGGCTCCTGCCCAGCCTAGTGTTGGCCTTGATCGCCAGATCGTCCTCCAAGAGCGGAAAGAAGGGAGTGGATCGTACCTGAGGGTATGGTAGCTCCCTTAATATCCGTGTGGACCGCGCCTGTGCGACAGAAACAGCGGTGCCAGTTAGACAAGTCAAGCCAAGACCAAAATGGTTCTCTCTCTCTCGTTAAGAGGGGTGGGTGGGGGTTGGGAGCAGATCGCGAGCCAGACACCCGCATTGGGCGTCAATGCGCCTATAGTGGGTGGAAGGCTCATCCGTTTCATTGAGGCTTGGCGAGGTGTGACGTCAGACAGTCTGGTCCTGGGATGGATATTCAAGGGGTACATGCTAGAGTGGTGGGATTTTCCACCACAAAATCTGTCTTTGGCACCTGTCTGGACTCCCGTACCAAGGGAGCCAGACAAGTTAGAAGTCATTCAAAACGGAGTGTCAGGCTTGCTTCTGAAGGAAGGAATAAAGCCAGCAAACCAGAACACTCCAGGCTTCTATTAAAATATGTTCCTTGTCCCGAAGAGAACAGGGGGTGGAGACCCGTACTCAATCTCAGGCCATTGAATTGGTTTATCCATACGCCTCGGTTCAAGATGGAAACTCTGAGGATGGTAATGGCAGGATTGAGGAAAGGAATATGTGTCAGTCGATCTGAAAGATGCATATTTCCACATTCCAATGAACAGGGGTTGTCACAGGTTTCTGAGATTCGCGTTTCAGAACCATGTTTGGGAGTTTGTAGTCCTCCCATTCGGCCTGTCGTCAGCTCCAAGGGTTTTCACCAGAGTGGTCCTAGCAGTGACAGCATTTCTCAGAAGAGAGAACATGGCACTTCACACCTACATAGACGATTGGCTTATCAAGGCGGACACACCAGCCAGCTTAGAGGTGGATACTGCTCCGACTCTGAAGTTACTTTCAGATCCAGGCTGGATAGTCAACAAGGAGAAATCCGAGTTGACACCCACTCAACACTTCGTTTATTTGGGGATGCGATCGATCTCAAGGAAGGCAGGGTTTACCCATCAGAGCCCAGAGTGGAGTCTCTGATAGCCATTCTCATGAGGTTTCGATTGGGAAACCACATTCAGTTGAGGAGGTTTCTTCAGATACTGGGCATGATGGTCTCCATGGAGCAGGTAATCCCATACGCTGCTCTGATGCGAAGACCTATCCAGTTGTATCTGATGTCTCTGTGGAAACAGAGAACAGAACCCCTGTCAAAGCTGGTACCCGTTTTGGAGCCAATAATGTCGCATCTTGTATGGTGGAAGCAGCGTCAGAATCTCCTAGGAGTTTTGCTTCGCCTACCCCACCCCCAGCTGTCCGTGTACACGGATGCATCGCTGGAGGAGTGGGGGCCTGCCTGGGAGATCACCAGGTTTCGGGCACATGAACTCTCCAAGAGAGTCAGCTGCATATCAGTCTGTTAGAACTGATGGCAGCGGAACTGGCACTGGAGAAATTTCTTCCAGAAGTCAGGGACAGGGTGATATTGATACGGTCGGACAATTTGACAGTGGTATCATACATAAATCACCAAGGAGGGACCAAGTCTCCCACACTGTGTATGAAAGTGTGGCACTTGATTCAATGGTGTAGGAATTACTCAGTTGTTTTAAAAGCAGCTCACATTCCTGGGCGATTGAACATTTTGACGGATGCTTTGTCACACAGACAGAGAATTCTGCCAACAGAATGGTCTCTCAACCCTCCAGTTCTACGAAGGATCTTCGAGCATTGGGGCAAACCAAACGTGGACTTTCACCACAAAGGAAACTGCTCAAATCATGAATTATGTATCGATGATTCCAGATCCAAATGCCATCGATACAGATGCTCTGGCGATAAGCTGGAGAGGGATGCACGCTTACGCGTATCCATCTACCATTCTTCTACCGAAGGTCTTGGTGAAGATCAGGGAGGAGCCGTGTCTGGTCCTGCTAATAGCGCCATTCTGGCCCAGCATGGCGTGATTCACAGATCTTCTGGATCTGCTGGTGGACAATCTGGTGCAGCTGCCCGAGATTCCGAACATAATCTCCCAGGCCAAGGGCCGCTTCCTACACGAGCACCCAGAAATGTTCAAATTGACTGCGTGGATCTTATCAAACAACGTTCCATGTTTTTCTCAACAGGCTGCAAGTTTCATCGCAGCCGCGAAAAAGATGTCAACCTTCAAGTCATATAACCACAAGGTTAACAAATTTGCAGAATGGTGGGTGTGAAGGAAAGGATATTGATCCCTTTCAATCCACTATTCAGCAAATAGCAGACTTTCTCTGTGAGCTATTCTTTTCAGGATTAGCTCAGGACTGTCATGATTGCTGGATACAAGTCAGCTTGGGCATCAGTTGTTATTACACCACAAAAATATCCATTACCGTTCAATCACTACTTGCTAAATCAATTATCTGCATTTAGAATTTTATGCTTGCATACACTCCTCCCCATGCCTATTCCTATAAATATGGACCCTCAACCAGTCTACTGGTTAGGTCCATCTCCAGTATATTAACTGATATAGACTGGCACCAGTCTGTACTCACCATAGTGACGCCTGTCACTAAGTGCGCTTGCGCATGCACACTGGAGCCCAAATAGGAAACAGATTCACTTTTCAATTATTCTGCAAGCAGAACAACTGCACAAATATTATCAGAAAGTTTTTAAAGCTTTGCGCTGTGTCAGCTTACTATTGAAGGACTTCCTCGCGCTAAGATATGCCTATTATAAAGTCTATCCTCCCAAAATTATGTTTTTGGAAGTATTTCGTGGTTATATTGAACTTTATAACTATGTATATTTATGTTACCGGTTTTCGTGGGTTTCGTTTTCGTGGTAACAACTTTAACATGCCTAAGTCATCATCATATAAAAACACTCTATTACTCCAGTGAGCCCTTAATCACTTTCAGTTAAAAGAAAAAATAGAGCTTTACAAGGAATTACATTTATTTCCCTATGATAGAAAACAAGCTTGAATTTGAACTGTTCCGAAGGCGTTTGCATGTTTCTAGACTCCTTTTATCGAAATTCTAAGCTGTATGCTTCTTTCGTAATCTTTTTCCGTTTTTTAAGAGTCTGTTTTAACGACCGATAAATCAAGTGCGCGTCCTCAATCTGTGAACGAGTTCACTTTGTGGAGTATGGAGGACATTTCTGTTTTAAATGCACTACATGTACCCCCACATCGATGTGCGGGTTTTGCATCGGGTGGTCTGCGTTTGTATCTAAGTTTCTTTAAGGATTATTCGTCTTTACAGCGCTGCCCTATGGTCGTCCTTCCCCTTCCTCCATTGCTAGTAGACAAAAGCTGTGTCTTTTGCAATATTCTAATATGTCTAATCCAGCAGCAACGGAGGGGGCGGGGGCTTTTTCGACGAATTCGGAAGCAGTGATAGCTTTATTTGCGAGATTTGAATCCTTCGCTGCAGTTTTGACTAAATCTTTAGACGAAAGAATATCTTCTGCCATCATGGAGGCCAAGAAACAGGAAGTTTCTTCTGATTCCGACGATAGCCCGAGGGCTAGCGGGCGTTCCCGCAAATGGGGGAAACTGATTCCTCTAACGTCAATGCAAGTATTCAGGTCTCCTAAGCAGAAGTCTAGAGTGACTAAGCTCTTGAAGGTGAGCTTGTGTAGTTCACCGGTCAAACCCACATTAGACTTGAAGGTGACGGGCATAACCCTGAAGCAGTGGTGGCGGAGGCAGAAGCTGATGTCCATAAGCCTGGTGCTTATGCTAATGCCAAAATTTTCGATCATACCGGTCGTCAAGATTCTTCATAGGTCGCCTATAGCCATAGTCCGGGTCTTCAAGATCTGGTTCTTACTTCCGTTCTGACCATTTCCGGTATGACTAATAAGCTCTTCCGACTTCCGCTTCCGGTTGGGACGTACTTCCGGGCTAGTGAATGAATTAAGAATAAAGAGCAAATAATTAGAGCAAATAAGCTCTCGAAGGTGATCTCGAGCAGGTCACCGGGTCAAACCCACGTGAGTCTTGAGGTTGTAAATAAGAAGAAAAGGCATGACCTTCAAGCAGTGGTGGCGGCGGCGGAAGCCCCCGTCTTTAACATATATGCCAATGTCAATGTCTTTGATCAGTTGTAGTGGATTCAGGTCCTCAGGACAGGGGTTACTTCCGTTTCCGGATCTACCTCCGTTCTTTCCGTATCCGGACTGACTTCCGGTTTGCATATTTCCGGTTCCTATGCTTATTCTGGTTTTCTAATGTACATCCGGGTTCAGTTTCCGGGTGTCTTCTTCCGTTTTGCGCATTTCCGTTTCCTATTTTTACACTTCCGGATTTGTACATCCGGGGATAGGGTCATTACCGGTTTTCATGGTGTTCTATGATTAACTTCCGGTTCTGTCTTCCTTTTTTGGATTTCCGGTGATAGCTCTTACTGAGATTCCAGTTTTGTCTTTCCTAGGATCTAGTCATCATTTTGTCTAAGAGTTAGTCTTATTTCAGTAAGTGCTTTTAAAATCGGAATGTTTAATCGCTGAAAATATTAATTCCGAGACATTGCCAGTCTTGAAGTCTCTCTTGGAATTGTAGATATTCAGAATTTATTCTTTTATCAGTGAAACATTTCAACGTAATTAAAGACTCTTCCAACTGGTTGCCGGATGGGTTTTTTGTTGCAGTTGATAAGTCAGTCTGTATTCTACGCATTATCGCTAGATGTCGCAATTAAAATTAACTTTTAATTTCTTCCAACTTTAGATGGCCAGTTTTCTTCGGGCCGTTCAGCCTTTTTTCGCGCTCTTTTTTCCTCTTATGTCGGCAGGTTGACATATTTATTTTAACCAAGGGAATTAATTTCTTGAAGAAAATTCCTGTTTCTAGCGTAATTCTTAGTCTAATTCTGACAGGCGCTGAAAGGAATAGATTCAGTAGTGGATTCATATGGAAGAGAATGGCTCTAAGATTAATGATTACAAGAGCAAGAAAACGCTGAGAATAGAGAAATAAGATTAGAGTGAAGGAAGAAGGAATAAAAGCCGAGTTTTTTCTTCTGCCTTGTCACAGTCATGGTCTAGGTGAGTCTTTTTGCTTAGATTTTATATTGTCTCTGTTTTTCAGCATTTTGTTTCGTGATTCATCCCGTAGTGTTTAATCATAATCTAGTATTAGTGTTTTGTGTATTTAACATCCAGCTGTTTCCGGGATTCATTATCATTCTATCAATCATTCCTTTTTATTAACATATCAAACTCAATGACATCCGTCTTTACAAGATGATAATATTGGTTCTAAGTCTTTAATTATAATGGGTAAAGATAAGTATAGGTCTCTGCCTTCATCCTCTGCCCCTTCTCCTAAAGTTTTCTTCTATTCATGTTCTCCTTCCTCTCTCTCTCTCTCTCTCTCTCTCTCTCTCTCTCTTTCTGTCTTCATTCTCTTTTCCCTCCTATGGGGTTTTCCCGTATTTCATCTTCTATTAATCTTCCCCAGGGATCTTCTGGTCCTGTTCTTTCCTCTTCATCTTCCATTCTTCTTAATTCCTCTCTTCCTCTTCTTCCTCTTTTGATCATCTTGATCTGATTGTTTCTGTCATTCTCTCTTTTGAGCTTGAGTTTCTAATT
This sequence comes from Chaetoderma sp. LZ-2023a, assembly GCA_034401795.1. Lineage (NCBI taxonomy): Eukaryota > Metazoa > Mollusca > Caudofoveata > Chaetodermatida > Chaetodermatidae > Chaetoderma > Chaetoderma sp. LZ-2023a. The sequence continues at coordinate 7,525,129 of CM067367.1, forward strand.
GTTGATTACGGTCTGGTTTTCTCATCTGTTTTTAGGGATTCGTCCCTTGTTCATTCTTTCATGTCAGTTTTTTATCTATTCTTTCCATGTCCTCTGGTCAGGATGTTCTATCTGTTCACATTCCTTCTGATCAATCTTTTTCCTTTTCTGATTCTTTACAGTTTTCTTCTCTTCTAGCTTCCAAGAGGCCTTGCTCTCCTCTTTCCATTTGAACTGTTGATTCTATGGCCTCTGGTGACTCTTCTCATCTTTTTTCTTGTCCATCTCCAACTCCTTCTTCTATTCTTCTATTTCCTAGTCGGTCAGGGCTGAGGAGATTTTGTCCAGTCAGGGTCTCTTCGGATGACTGGTCCCTGGCTCACTGGTGGATTGCTTAGACTCTTTCTCTTCCTAGTAGGGACGAATTTTCTATAGATCTTCCTTCTTTTGTGTCGGCTCTTTCCTCTTATAATTCTTCTTTCTTGTCTCCTCTGGTCTTTTCAATTGACAATTTGGTCATTATCATGATAGTTTTATTTGTGAATTATGTTAATTCTAAGGAATTTATACATACATGAGAGCGTTCAGCCCAGGGTAGGTTTTCCTACCCTGTCATTAACTCTGAAACATTCAAATCTGCATTAATTTTAATTTAACAAGGGGGTATGTCATGATTAAATCTCATGATTCTTACTCCCAAGTCAAGATGGAGACCATCTCCCAGATCATTACCATTCTAGACCAGGGTATGTGGTCGTTTCCATGGACCAAAATGATGCCTTTTTTCATGTTTTCATTTACCCTTCCTTCAGAAAATTCCTGAGATTTGCTTACTAAGATCGAGTTTGGCAGTTTCGCGCCATGCCTTTTGGCCTGACCACGGCTGCTTTTCTTTTTCTCGCCTAGTCTCAGCCGTGGCAGAAATTTTCACCGTCGTTCTATCCATCTCCACGTTTATATAGAGGATTGGTTAGTAAAGTAAGTCTTCTTCAATTCTCTTAGGAAAATCTTCCAGAGGTTTGCAGTCTAGCATGCAACCTAGGGTGGATTTTAAATCTAAAGAAATCAAGCCTAGGTCCCTCTCAAATCTTAACGCATCTAGGCGTTTCTTTCGATCTGACCCAGGGTCTAGTCTTCCCCTCAGATCTAAGAATAGAGGCTTTATCAGTGGCAATGAAAATCATGTCTTCTTCTTCCATGGTCTGAGCAAGATTTCTGCTAAGAGTGATAGGTTTGATGGTCAGCGTAGAGAATGTTATTCCATGGGCGGCGCTGATGAGAAGACCTTTCCAAATGTATTTAATGTCCCTTTGGAAGCAGTCGGTTCACTCTATTTACCATCAGATTCCCATCAGAGAACACTTGATTCCTCTTCTAGATTTTTGGAAAGACCGCTCTCTGCTTCTGATGTGTGTTCCACTGGTAAAGTCCTCCCCTCAGGCGATTATCTTCACAGACGCTTCTCAGGAGGGATGGGGAGCGGTCTGGGACTCCCTGTCGGTTTCCGGTCTTTGGTCCCTGGAGGAGTCTGCAGCTCATATCAACATTCTGGAATTGTGTGGTGTCAAGAAGGCTCTCCTTTCATGGTCAGATCTTGTGATAGGTTTCAAAGTCTCGATTCGGTCGGACAATTCAACAGTGGTCTCATATCAACAGGCAGGGGGGGGGGTGTATAAGGTCATCCTTTGTCTAGAAGTGTGGAACCGTCTCTTATGGTGCCGCAAGAATCAGATTCTTCTAGTGTCTCCTCATGTCCCAGGCAGTCTGAATTTTCTTGCGGACCAACTGTCACGTCCCAGTAAATTCGCTGAGTGGCAGTTAAAGAGGTCGATTGTCAAAGCGATTTTCAGTCTTATGGATCGTCCTCTGGTAGATCTGGTTGCAACGTCTCTGAATGCTCAGATCTCCTCTTACATGTCTCTTTTTCCGGACAGTCAAGCCCTGGCGGTGGATGCCTTGTCTCGGTCCTGGACAGGAATGTTCGTCTATGCGGTCCCTCCAACAATTTTGATGCCATTAGTGTCAGAGCTCTAGATAAGCAGGGTTTTTGCGTTTTCACCCAATAAAAATTGCCAATCACCCAATTAATTTTTAACATCATGAGTACTGAAATAGGAAATCACACAATTAATTTCAGTTCTCTTGCTAATAATGTATAATAACACAATTAAATTCCAAAGAAACCCAATTTTCAAAATTTCTAAGAGTGAATCACCCAATTATTGAAAAGCTTATCTAGAGCTCTGGCTGGTGTTGAAGAATGTCAAAGAACAAATCTGCGAGATTCTTTTATAGTTCCTTTTTGGCCAAAGAGGATTTGGTTTGTAGACTTTCTAGATCTCCTGGTAGACTTCCCTCGTATTCTCAAGTAAGAGGTCTTTGTCTTCATCCAAACCCAGAAATCTTCAGTCTGTGTGTTTGGAGAATATCGAAACTAAAGTCTACGAGAATAAAGTTTCTTCAAGATCTCCAGAGTTGAACCACAGAGTTTACAAGTGTCGACTTAAAATTTTTGGAGAATGGTGTTCAGACCAAGGTCTCGTGCCAGAGTCTGTTTCTATTCCCCAAGTATTAGACTTTTTTAACATATCTCTTTGATTCCTTCCATTTATCAGCTAATTCGGTTAGGGGATATAGATTTTCTCTGGTATCTTCTCTTCCTTGCCTTCTGTATGCCGATATCAAGGACACTAAGACCTTTAATAGTTTTTATTAGAGGGCTAGGCAATATTTGTCCTCCGATAGCTAAGCCTTTACCTTCATGGAACTTGGCTTTGGTACTTCAAGTGCTGGCAGGCCGTCATTTTGAACCTCTCCTCTATTAGTATTAACGGCCTCTGCTAGAAGGCGTTCAGAATTCATGCTTTTTCTGCTGAAAGGGAGAGATTTATAGTTTCAGGAGATGGTTTAGTTTTAATCCCAAAAGGGATCTTTTATCTAAAACTCAGTCTAACCGGTTTCTTGCTAGTCCGATCATTTAAAAATCATTATCGTCTTTTTCGCCTTCCGATAAACTCTGGTGTCCTGTTAGGGCATTAAGAATGTACAAACAGCGAACTGATTTCAAAAGATTTGATCCGTCCCTTTTATGGTTTTCTTATGCGGAAGAGTTAACTAAGCCGGTCTCAAAGTTTACGATATCCTGATGGATTTGGGAGACGATTAAGCTTTGTTACGAGATTGCATCTCCGGAACAAATTAATCTCTCGCATATTAAAGCTCACGATGTTAGAGGAATGGCTTCCTCTTTTGCAATTTTTGCTGGTTCGTATTTAGATGAAGTCATACAGGTTGCAGGATGAAAATCTGAATCCTCTTTTACAACCTTTTATCTGAAAGATCAGAGTGCAGCAGCCTCCTTTCGTAATATTACGATTTTAACCAAAATTGCTGAAGACCATTTACCAAGCACATCTCGCCATTTTCGTTAAGACTAAGAAATGGTGAGAGTTTATTTTGGTTTTTATTTATCTCTAAATTCAAGTTTTCCTTATTTGGTAATCACGGTGTGATTGATTTAAATGCACTATTATGTTATGTTATTAACGTTTGGATAAGATTGGTTTGATTTTTATCCTTGTTTGTTGATTCTCAAATCGCCTCCCACCTAATGTTTTAAGTGGGGCACTGACCAAATCTATGGGTTTAGCAAGTAGTGATTGAACGGTAATGGATGTTTTTGTGGTGTAATAACATCCCCCCCCCCCACAGAACCCCCTTGCGGGTTGGTCTGTTGTTTTATTAACCACTATAAAAACATACTTACCGTTCAATCACTACGACCCGGCCTCAGCCACCCCGCTTGGAATTGATTTGAGAATTTTCCTATAATATTTGGCACTTAAATTCAGAAAAGTTAATCTGTTTCCTATTTGGGCTCCAGTGCGCATGCGCAAGCGCGCTTAGTGACAGGCGTCACTATGGAGTGAGTACAGACTGGTGCCAGTCTATATCAGTTAATATACTGGAGATGGACATAACCAGTAGCCTGGTTGAGGTTCCATATTAATAGGAATAGGCATGGGGAGGAGAGTATGCAAGCATAAAAATCTTATTCTGGTAGCTAAATGCAGATAATTGATTTAGCAGGTAGTGATTGAATGATAAGTATGTTTTTATAGTGGTTAATAAAACAACAGACCAACCCGCAAGGGGGTGAGTGGGGGGTTATCCCTTATCTAGCCAACATGGATAGTCCAGAGGTGACCCAGTTGAACGTGATTGTGAAGGGAATGAGCAATCTCCGACCGAGACAACCGGTAGTCATTCCAGCCTGGAGTCTATCTTTGGTGCTTAATGTGCTAGCCAAGCACCCTTTCGAACCTTTGGGGTCGGCTAGTCTAAAGCATCTGACTCTTAAGGCAGTCTTTCTATTGGCAGCTTCCTCAGCAAGAAGGCACAGTGAGATCCATGTGCTTTCAGCAGAGAAGGACCGATTTATCGTCTCTGGAGAGGGTCTGCGACTACTGCCAAGAGCAGAATTAATGTCAAAGAATCAATCTTTGAAATATCCCGGAAAACCGATCATTATAGCAAAGCTAACTAGTTTTGATCGTGATGCCAGTGCCTCATGTCCAGTTTCCAGTCCGTGCTTTGACCAAGTACAACAAAGTCTCTATGGTCTCTACAGTCAAATGATAAACATCTGTGGATCTGCCATAAGAAGCCATATGGCGCCGCATCCATGGATTCTGTCTCTCATTGGTTACTCGAATGCATTCAAACTACCTACGAGATTGCGACTGGGCACCAGGTGCAATGTGCTAGGGCTCACGATGTTAGAGGAATCGCCACCTCAACCACCCTATTCAATGGTGTCCCGTTAGAGGACATCATGGTTGTTGCACAATGGCGCAGTGAGTCCTCTTTCATGGATTACTATATGAGGGACATGTCAGACTCCTCCAATCCACTTGCTTTAGCAGTTTTGAAACATTAGTCTGGTGGCCACACTTCGTCTCCTTTTAGTAACTTTGAAAAAGCAAAAGTAGTGAGGACAGACATGGTCAGGCGAGAGGAGTTCAACCCGAAATGTCACGTCTGGTCAAGAGTGTGATGGTTGGTGGTGTTACGTCTGGAATACAAAATTCATGAGGTAATTCAAGTTAGACTGTTTTTTGTATTATGTTTATATATCATGTTCATCCATCTTATATATTCATACTCATTCCCAGGATTATGTGTGTCAAGAGCAGTTAACCCTCTTGACATACTTGTGTTTTCACGCGGGATGTATGTTCGTTAGTTCTCTTCCCTTTGTGGAGAAAGGGGGGGGGGGGTTGTAGGTGGGGGAGCAGTGATGCGAATGTAATTTGGTCCCAAACTTGTCGGTCCTTCTAGCTCTCCGTGTGACAAGTTTAAGTCTAGATCTTTCTCTAGATTAAAATTATCATTTAACTAGTTATACATACGTTACTATTTGATTATGTTTTATTATACCCCATCTTGATGTATTTATTAATGTATTGTATTTGTATGTATGGGAGACACGTGTATAAGACTTATGTCTTACTGTGCTCCCATTGAACAAAATAAATTCTGTTTAAACCAAGTAATGTAATGGTAAGTATTGATCGAAGGAGAATGAAAGAAATTTTAATTTCCCTTTCTCCGAGATCTAAAAATACTTACCATTACATTACGGACCCTGCCTCCCAGCTCCACGGAGGCAAGCCATGAGTTGGTTCTTGTTTGGTAGCTATACAAACAATATGGCTAGCTCATGGTGGTGGGTACGGTCCGTTTGTTGGGGGCAGGTTCCAGGAGCCGGTTAGTGCTTACTAAATCTGACGATTCTTAGAGCACAGCAACTGTAGGTGCTGTTATTCAATAAGTAATGTAATGGTAAGTATTGTTAGATCTCGTAGAAAGGGAAATGGAAATTTCCTTCATTCCATATTTAAATTGGTAGTAATCACGCCCATGGCACAAAAATTATCTGGAGCCCTGGGTATGTATATGGATTTCCTGATGTTTGGGTTTTCGTGGCACTTATCTATTTTTAAATATTAGTGCTCGAAAACAACCCCCAGCAATGATATATAATGTGATATTGTGAATATTTTCTCAGATATCATTATCGTCACCAGAAACCCAATACGGCGAGCTCTAGAGGAGATGAAAGTAATGTGCTTGATGTTGCTTTGATTCCAGGTCGATCAGGTGTATCTGTGAAGCAATTGAACAACATAATGCAGTGGACAGCAGAGTTCAGAACTGCCACACAGAGACAACAAGATCATCTAGTCTTTGATATCATATGCGGTGACTTCAATTTTGACAACATGTCACCAGGTACAACGTACATGGCAAGCTCAGTGTCTACTACAAAGTATCTACATTTTACCTCATACATAAGTTAAAATGTTTCCAAAGCAGAAACATGTTAGTTAGTACAATTTTTAATACAATTTAAGAAATGTTCTGCTGAATATTTTGGACGTAAGTAATTTTATTGAAATCCATTGCTGCCTTTGCAATGCCATCTGATCCAAATATGTTTAAAATATTTGTATGTAAATAGTAAATACATAGTATGGTTTATTTGGTTTTTGTATGTAAATAGTAAATACATGGTTTATTTGGTTTTTGGAAACATGTAATGTTATTTCAGAGCTATACTGGATGCACAGTCCACAATGCTGTCACAATGATTAGCAATTTAACCCTTGAATTTCTTCAAGAAAATTTCAATTTTCTCATAGAAAATGTCAATTTGCAGACCTGGAATGACTGGCTCAGTTATCAGTTAAATTTTCAGAATGAGTGTTCTCTTGGTCTGCAATTGGACATTTCTCAATACCATTGCAGAATCCGTTCATGACTGATATGAGTGTTAAAGAGTTAGCGCTCAAGATGTGACAAAAACAGCTTTTACAGTGGACTTGTGAAATGAGCATTTGCAGACCAGGAGATGACTATTTATGAAAATTTACTACTGGAATGACTGGCTTGATAACCGAGCCCGTCATTCCAGTGATAACGTTTCAAAAATAGCCTCCCTCTTGGTCTGCAAATGCAGGTGTGTGTGTGGGCGCGCGCGCGTGCATGCATGTGTAAGCCTCTCCAAAGCTGTCTTTAAAAACAGCTTATCCGATTTGTCTCAAATTTTGGCACAACAAACATGACAAAGGAACTTGGCACAAACTAAGTGTTCCAGATTTTGCCTGTGATCCAGTTAAAAAGCCAGGTCGGATTAAATTCTTGATCTATAGAAACTACTGGTCAGATTTGGCTCAAATTTGAGCGTACACAAGGATTCCACAATATTGGGTACATGTATGATCTAGAAATTAAAAAATCTTTGTAGCCAATAAAAACATGCATGCACGCACCCTTGTGCATGTACACACACTTTGTAATTAGATCCTTGGCAATTCACCTTTAGAGAGTACCCACCCATCATCTGACCTTGTATGATGTCATAATCAGCTCAGCGCGTGTATGATGACATCACAATCATTACATCACAAAGGGTTCCATATAGACCGTCCCCAAATCTCAAATATTCCGACACGTTGTATGAATTGTATGTCTTTGTAATTCTTTGGTATTTAAGAAACATGCTGTTGAATATTTTGAAACTAATTTGACTGGGTGCTGTTGCTACCTTAGGCAGCAACAGCACCCAGTCAAATTAGTTTCAAAATATTCAACAGCTTACCTGTATGGCTTTCTTGAGATCGATAGTCAGAGATCGATCGATCCGAACACGAGTGAGGTGTGGGTGGAGCTTAGCTAGAGATGGGCGGGGCATAGCTAAAAATGGAAGGGTCCATTATGCCATTGAATTGTGCACCTACCGTCTACTTAAACTCACCTCAGGATAAATGTTGTGGTAACCAGAGAATCTGAATAATTATCCCCACATGTTTTAAAAAACTGGAGTGGATATTGAAATTGCTTCCATCCCTCTACCTGTCCATCCAGCTATCTCAGAAACTGTGTGGTGGAATACAGTCAAATTTGTTATGTGAGTTACACATGATTGCAGACTGCAAGATGACATTTGCATTAAGGTGGGGTGGATGGGTCGGGGTGGGGATAGGTGGGGGTGGTTGTAAGGATGGACATGGGGCCAGCAAGGCCAAGTTGACAGAATTCAACCAAATGTGGTATGTTAGTTACCCATATAAATGGGAGACACTATTTACATCAGGCTCTGACATCGGGGAGTGGGAGCCAGAATGTCAATATTGGGGAAAGAGTGGGGCTTTGCGATGGCGTGCACGTACGCACAATATAACAAAACAAATGACTGGACATTCTAGTTCCTCATTGTTATACCATCATTACGCTGTCTTGTCTTTGTTATTAGGTGACCAGAAGGAATGGTCGCATCCTTTGTTCAGTCAATACATAGACGTGTGTCGTGAGAAGCCTGGCTCCAATCATCACTGGGCCGTTGGTGAGTACAACAATGTTTGATCATACTGAATATAAAGACAAGCTGGAGTTTTTGTTTAGCACAATGGTTAAACTGGTCAAAACTGGACTTTGGAGGAATGGTTTTGAGAAGTGTCGGATTTGAGGCCAAGAGAAGACTTTAAAATTTTATCACTGGAATGACTGGTAACCGAGCCAGTCATTCAAGTGGTAAATTTTCAAAAATAATGTTCTTGCTCTGTATATGAACATTATGCTGGCCAATCCAGCAGTCATGCTGGTTCTCGCAGATTGCCAGTTCTCAGGCTAGAGATGTGGCCTTAAATACATTATGATGCATTGTACTTAGCTTACTGCGACACGATCGTGCCAAGTACATTATAATTATATGATCTATGGCCATTTTTATGCTAAGATATATCTAGTTTTGTGACCACTTATATTACCATGTACCAAGGGCAGACCAGGCTTTCATAAATTATTAGCCAAGAGATTAAGCCAACTACCCTTTTTCTTAGCCAAATCTGAACTGTTTAGCCAGCTGAAGGCGGCATAACAGATACAAGATCATTTTGAAACTATTTTGCCGGGAAGCTGTTGCTGCCTTAGGCAGCAACAGCTTCCAGTCAAATTTCTTTCAAAATATTCAACAGTTGGCCTATACTGGGTGCTTTTAATCCGAGATATGCGTATTTCAGGGTTTATTTGGTCACAATAAAAACCTATATAACTACTGGTTACATTGTCACTTACATAAATATTTATCTTAAGATGATATTTAAAGTGAATTTTAATGATTCTCTGCTTAGAAACTATGTATTTCTATTTATGTATTTCTATAATATGATTTTAATCATTAATCAAATATTTAGCCAAACCTGCTTTCTATTAGCCAGATCTCAATTTTACTAGAATTTGGCTAATTGGCGAATGGCTAAGTCCATCATTGTGTACATATTGACTGATATGTGTTGTGCACAGGTACAGAAAGGCGACATGCAACTCTCTGGGATTGGGAGGTCTCGTCTCCGGAGGGCCTCAGGAAGGCATTACGTGATCCAAAACTACGAACAATTTACATCATCGATGCCGATATTAACAAGCCCACGATCGAGATGTATTATTCTATGCCGAAGCGTGATAGTCATGGCAATGTTATTGTGAGCCCGCAATCAGGTCGTAGGAAAGTGGATTATCTCCTGTTCAACAAAGATTCACCCGTGGTATGTTAGCAAATTGTTAACCATTTAACCCTCAAGCTAGTCAAAATGGCTTCTGGCATTGCCTTGAGAAATGTCAATTTGCAGACCATGAGAAGACCACAATTTTCCACTGAAATGACTAGCTTGATAATCGAGCTAGTCATTCCAGTGATAAATTTTCAAAAATAATCTCTTGGTCTGCAAATTGAGATTTCTATCAGAAAATTGAAATTTTCTTGAACAAATTTGAGGGTTAAAGACTTTAAAATACCTTTAATTTAGAAGACACTTCAAGAAAGTGATGTGAAAATCCTTATTAATATGTGTTGTTATATAAATATTGTCACACATTTAAGAAAAAATAGGCGCTCACCTCCCTCCTGTCTGCCAGGCATTCTGTCATGCTGTCTCCTCCGAAATGTTTGGTGGAATTCAAGAAATTGCTTACCGTATGTGAGATACCTATTATTAGTGTATGATTGCGGATTGTGAGGCCACTTTTATAATGGCCTCCACTCCCTGAGGGTGGGAGGGAGGTCATGGTCAAAATATCCAAGTTGTTAAAAGCTTGAGAATTAGCACATATCCACACTAGAAGTTTATAAATGATGACTTGTGTTAGACTCTCAGGATTTGTAGCTTTAACGCTCAAGCTGGCCACAAATGCCTTCTGCACTGGTCTTGAGAAATGTCCATTTGAAGGCCAAGAGAAGACGTTTTTTGAAAATTTACCACTGGAACGACTGGCTGGATATAACCTCAAACTATCAGCCAGCATCGGTTCATGTTTAATGAATGTCCTTGTTTTTGGAAGATTACCACTTAGTTATCACGCTGTACATTTCAGTCTTCTTCTTTGTTCACTCTTACACCTGGAGTTCAGCTTTTGAGACAAACAGGGCTGTTCTCTGCATGTCTCCAAGGCTCTCGTACAACTTTTTGTTCTAGTCCTGTTGGTGTGCTTTCATGATTTTGGACGAGCTTCTCAAACCTCTCAACTCTCACGCATTCAGCATGAGACTTGGCTTCATTCTCACTCCCTCGTGCAACTACATGATCTAAATCTCATGCAGCTGGCATTTTCATTATAGTATAATTCTTATTATTGCAGTAAGTCTAAGAAACAGTTGCTGGGTAATCATGACCTCCGTAGTGCCATCTTGGAGCCAAGATATGTTAGGGAAATTGATGTTTCTGCGACTCAGTGCACTTTTCTCAGAGCATTTAATGTGAGCAATATTCCAGGGGAAGGACTTCTGGACTCCCACCTTAAGGAGCCTCACTATTTCAGTTTTCAACAGTTGAGAGTACTTTCTAGGAAACGTGGCTAGTAAGCAGGTCACCATTCTCTTACAAGTAAATCATGATGTGTTGTGCGTGTTTGTGTGTGCGTGCACGCGCTTGCGTGTGTGTAATAATACATAGATTTTAGCATGTGGTGTTAGCACATAACTTTATTACACAAGTGAGAAATATTGATATGCAATGGTTTAACACTAAATATGGCCTCTCTAGTGGTCTTGATAGATGTCTATTTGCAGAGCAATAGATGACGATTTTTAAAAATTTATCACGAATGACTGGCTCGATAACCGAGCCAGTCAATCAAGTGATAAATTAAAAAACACATTTTCTCTTGGTCTGAAAATGAACATTTTTAATGAGAAAATTTAAATTTTCCTGATCAAATTTGAGAGTTAAATGGTTCAGGAATGTTATTATATGGAATCTAAGCCTGCTTAAATGTGATAAAATTAGATTTATTCTTCCTTTTCAGAATGTCACAAATTATGATTTCATTACACGCCTGTGTCCACTGACCGATCATGTTTCTGTAGCCATGACATTTACACCAGCCGTCCACTAATCAGGGGGTGTTGGTATTCGGAGTGATGGTGACTCGACCAGCATTCTACTGGACATTTGCTGACCTGCTGTGTAATGTAACTCTATTGGATATATTGGTTAGATGCCGACTAGGCTTGTACAATTATGTGATTAAATCTAAACTCATGATGATTTTTTAAATCATGAATTTATATGATTAAAAATTAAATAATCGAATAATCGTAAATAATTTCTACTGCAGAAAATATTTCAAGACCTACCTTATAATTACTTTGTGATGCAACCATTCAAGAAAATTGTCGTTTTGATCAGGGAATGTCCATTTTCAGGCCAAGAGCCAGACATTCCAGTGATACATTTTCAAAAATTATTTTCTCTGTTTCTCTGGAAATGCGCACTTCTAAATGCTGGTGGAGCTTTTGTCATTCATATGGTATTGTTGAACATTGTCTGTCTAATTTGTACCAAGGCTGATTAATCGAGTAATCACGATTGTTTTAAATTGTGATCACTCAAAGAAATAATCGTACAAGCCTAATGCTGACGGCTTTTATTCAGTGTTTTAAGTGGATAATCATGAAACCTTATTTAGAACAAGATGGTTATATCTTGAGAAGGAAAGCCAGGTTCTTGCAATAAGTTAGATGTTGAACCAGGCGCTATTCTAAACAGACATGTGTAATAATATTAGTAATGTGATGTCAATAAAAGTCAGCCTATATGTTATTAGCTCTGAAGGCCATTCCTCCTCAACATTTCTTTCAAATGCCTTATTCTCAAGAATCACTGAACCGATTTCAACCAAATTTGTCAGGAAGCATCCTTGGGTCATATAGATCCAAGATTGATGAGTATATTAGCTCGCCTGCTGAAAATCTTTGGTACAAAGATTACATTAAGAATATACTCGAGCTTTTCACCAGATAAGTTAATACACGTAAATAATTGTTTTAATCCTTTATTGATCGAATTTTGTCTCTGCAGTTATCTTGTGAAATATCTATTTGCAGAACAAGAAAAGATTATCTTTAAAATTTTAGCACTGGAATTACTGGCTCGATAACTGAGCCAGTCATTCCAGTGGTAAATTTTCAAAAATAGCATGCAAATGGACAGCCATTAACCTGTACCACGCTGATGTCAAAATTTTTTAATTTTCAAATTAAATTAAAAGATGAACTGGTGAACTCGTAGACAGCAACATCATGTACTAAAATTGTTGAAAAATGTACACCAGTTTCCTTGCTATTTACACAGGAAAAGATAGAATATTGACATCAGAGTGGTAAGGCTTAAAGGGGATCACAAATGAAGAAAGGTCAACGTACGCAAGATTATGCGTTTGTATTATTTATTTAAAATAAAATATTAGTATATTTTCAAATTCCTTAATAGTAAGTCACAACAGAGCCATTTTCTTCCAGTTCACCTGAAAATCATGGAGTGACATCATCGCCTGAATAATATTTTTGATTTATAGTCTACAACTGGAGGCTCCCTGAAACGCTAACATATTATCGACGTGTAAGAGAAACACTAGTGTTTGTTAAAGTAGAACTTGGATCGGAGTGAATGCCCCGCTTGGTAACTATTAGACGTCAGTGAGTTCTAATATGAAAACATATGTGGCGTAAACTGAATCCATGTAACAAGTCACACACTGACTTCATACCATGAATTTTATCATGTGCCAAAACTCATGACTAACCCTTTAATGGTCAAGCCGGCCAAAACCAGCCTTTGCACTGGTTTTAAGGAATGTCCCTTTGCAGGCCAAGAGAAGACTATTTTTGATAATTTACCACTAGGATGCCTGGATCGATAACCATGTCAGTCATTCCAGTGCTAAATTTTCAAAAATAGTCCTCTTGGCCTGCAAATGGACATTCAGTAGGCAAATATTTAGATTTTCTTGACCAAATTTGACCATTAAAAGGTGAAACAAGATTTTGACTGGGAGTTTGTGAACCTCTGTCAACATCCTTTTGATTTATAAAATATGATAAAAACTTATTTTGTGATTTGAATTTTCTTGAAAGCTATTTGCGGTTAAGGTAACAATATAAAGGTATGACAGCATTGATTGTGTTGACTCGTGATAAATTAAAAACATATATCCCTGTTATACAGGAAGCCATTGGTACTTGCCTTTTCTTGTACCCACTTTGTTTCAAATATTGGCATTTGACATCCCATGTGCCCACTTGTGTCCTATTGATACACAATGAGTCCTCATTGAGGAAACTTGCCTTACGCAGCTTGTATTCTTTATACATCAATATATATATATATATATATATATTATGTTCTTAACTCCATAACCCTCATACCAGCCAAAAACGGCTTCTGCAGTGGTCTTGAGAAATGTCCATTTGCAGACCAAGAGAAGACAATTTTTGAAAATTGACCACTGAAATGACTGGCTCGATAACCGAGCCAGTCATTTCAGTGGTAAATCTTCAAAAATAGTCTTCTCTTGGTCTGCAAATGGACATTTTATAGGAGAAAATTGTAATTTTTTAAAACAAATACTATGTTACTATGAAGGTGGAGATAGAAAGAAATGAGGTTTTTAGTCTATGCATCTATTCCTGTATCTGTGTGTTACAGTGTTACAGAGCATTTTCCAGTCACTCAAATAATCACTCACTTTTGTGTATGCAAGTAACATTTTGCCTGGGGATAGAGCTGTTTCTCTCAGGGATCAAAATAAGAAATTTGGACATGCCAGGCCATAAAAATTACACGTTCCTGCGGTCCGGGGCAACCACTTTTTACTGCAGGACAACCAAATTTGAGCACATTGGTTGCCCTGGGGAGCAAGCTAGATAATGTGTTATTTTCTCGGCATGTAGTCATGGTGAATATTTATCTTATTTAGTCTTTAATCCGTTAACACTCAAATTTTTTCAAAAAAATTTACATTTTCTCAGAAAAAATGTCTATTTGCAGACCAAGAGCAGACTGTTTTTGAAAATTTACCCTAGAAGACGTGAGTGGGGGGGGGGGGGGAAGGATGGTGTGTTATCCAATATGGTTGATGCCAAGGGGGTCCATGGTATGGAGCTGATGAATCCAATATGCCGCTTTAGTTCATCTAATGGGTGTATTAGTATCAGTCGGGGTTGCTTCTCAAAGTATGACTCTGTAAGAGACATCTGTCCTTGCGGGATTTGCAAGGTTAAGGTGTTTGGCCACTGGTGTGTCCTTTTTGTGCCCGATGTCTCTGAAGTGTTCTTGTATTCGGATTTTGAATTCTCTTTTGGTCTCCCCATCATATTGTTTATGACAGAGGGTGCACGTGAGGAGATAGATCAAGTTCCTTGTTTTGCAGTTTCCAATGATTCTGGCGGAGAATATTTCTCCTGTGTGTGTACTGCGGAATCTACTACATTTGTCCATTTTGCGGCAAATCCCGCAATTGCGGGTGGGGCATGGGATTAATGGGTTTGTGTGTGTGCGGGGGAGGGGGGGGGGGAGGTGGGAGGAAGGCTCTGACGGCCTAATCCTTAATGGTGGGATTTCTTCTGTACCCAAAGAGGGGTGGGTTAGAAAATATCTCCCTGCCCTTAGGGCTGCTGGTGAGAACTGGACAGTATTGCCCGGTTATTGAGCCAGTCATTCCAGTGGTAAATTTTCGAAAATAGTCTTCTCTTGGTCTTTAAATGAACATTTCTCAAGACCACTGCAGAAGCTGTTTTTTTGCTGATATGAGTGATGAAGGGTTAATATAATACTTGAGTTGCTATTTACAAGTATTCTGAAGTCATTATAGATTATAACAATACATGTAGATATTTTCAACAGAATTTACAGAAATGGGGCAACCTGGTACAGTTGGGCAACATAATTTAAAGGGCATGCTTGCCCCTGGAGGCGACACTATATTTTTTCTAATATTCGAGCCCTGCATGCGCAATACATGTAAGAATCTCAATAGCTGCAGATGAATCATGAAAATTAGGTCATGCTGACCTACTTTTGTTACATTACATACCTTAAGCCTACGATACATGCATACACCAAGTTTGAAACAACATCCTGGCATAACCTTTTGTGACTGACTGACTAACTAGCTACCTAAGGGACGTCGAGGTGTATTGATCCGCTACCCACACCACCACCTGTCTAACGTGACCAGTAACCACTCTTCGTATGTAAACAAGGACAAATTTGTGCAATAATTGTCATTTGCGTTGGGAAGAATTTTTTTGTTACTATGACCTTGATTTTCACCTTTTGACCAAAATTTATAGGACATTTACAGGACTCCATGCACCGCCTTCCACTCATATCTGGTCAAGGATCCAGTAGAGCCAGAGTTATTGACAAATTGTGTCTCGGGCACATAGTTTTCAAAATAATCATTTTCTCAAATCTGGTCGCTGTGGCCTTGACGTTTTGACCCAAAACTTATGGCACAATTTCAGGACCCCACGGACAACCTTTCCTCCATGTTTGAATACTGTATACCAAAAGCTCATGAAATTACATCCCGAAATAATCTTTTTGTGAATGACCGACTGCCTGACTGACTAAGAGACATGGCTGTTTATTGGGCTGCTCCTCGCAGCTAAGAATGTCTGGTCCAGATAATTTTGCAAACCTTGGGCTGCAGGTGCATTCCAGGGTTTTATGTGCATGCAGTCTATTTGCAATGCATGTCAAATCCCAAATATTAACCATTTGAACGTGAAATACCAAATTCTAAAACTGCTCTAAAATTGATCTCTCACCGATGTATTCCCCCTATCTCATTTTCAAGGATATATTGAAATTCGTTTGACTGGAAGTCGTGGTTGCCTTAAGCAGCAACGTCTTCCAGTCAAATTAATTGAAAAAATATTTTGAAACTAATTTGACTAGAAGCTGTTCAAAATTTTCAACAGCTTGCTTGCATAGCGACCTTGAGATTAGGATTCTGGGTGAAAAGGGTTAAATGCAGTGTGCATGTACAGTAGAACAAATGTATATATATATATATATATTTGAAAATTTACCACCGGAATGACTGACTCGGTTTCGGTCATTAAAGGGTAAAATAAAGTTAGTGTTATAAGATGCTGCTCGATGATGGTCGCTGCTGACAAGGACTGTTATTATCAAAATGTGTATCTTGTATTAGTGTTGGGAATTGGTTCTATTTTTGTGATCGATGATTGGTTTTAGATACTAAACGATGGTCAATTAATGATTGATCATAACAGGTTCTCATTTTTTTACCCATTTTGAATGCAGTAATTATTGTATGTTCAAAGATAACTACCCCTTTCAAACAAAGTCGCAGGTATGAGAGATTCTTAATAATTTAAGAAATAATCTGTTGAATATTTTGAAACAAATTTGACTGGAAGCTGTTGCTGCCTTAGGCAGCAACAGCTTCCAGTCAAATAAGTTTCAAAATATTCAACATGTTATTGGCATGGTTGCTTTGAAATTAACGTACTATTTCAGTGCTGAAAGAATTAATGTCTTAGACTAAGGAGTAATACTATATAGTTCTAACAATTAAATTTAAATTCTTTTCCAAAAAGTATTCGTTTTCTAGTCTGACCAGTTAAAATATATTAATAGTCAATTTATAAACAACCAAAATCGATTTCTGAAATCATGATCGATCTATTGGTTGAACATACAAACCAATCAATCATCTATCAAATCGATTAATCGGAACAACACTATCTTGTATGATGCCACAAACTCATCATTTCATCGGCTGATATTTGTATAGCAACAGGTTTTATTTGTTCAATTTGACTACCAAGTACCAGTCTGTTTTTCTAAGCCTTTCACCAATAACTTCACTCTCAGGCCAACCATGCAGCAATACCTCTAATATCAGAATTTGATTTATTTGGGGATTTGCTGTTGAAAGGGTTAATAGGAGAATAAATCTATTTTATATTTATTTGATAAATTAAATTTATTCAGAAATATTTTTAAAACTATTGTATAGAGCATAGAATATCCATTTTCAGTATTCCCGTTAACTGTTTTATATAAGAATGTTTTTAAAATAAATATTTATCATCAATTATTTATAGATCTGCATTGCTTTCTTTAGTTTCTAGAGATGTGAAAGAAATAAGAAACAATGAAGTGTGGGCCCCTCTAAACCACCTTTATGCATATGGGCCCTGGTGTATTGCGCGTGCGTTTGATAGGTAAATACTACACAGTGCAGTGATATGCAGAGCTGTCACGTGTGTATTTACTGTATTACTTAGCTGCCAAGCCCTCAGGCCAACACCTACTGGCTGACTGCAAGCTCTATAGTTATTGGTTTGATTGGCGCCTCTCGAGTCCCTGATTCCAGGTCCCATCCACGCCATCTGGTTTTATTTCAGTCTATTATTGCTACGTCCCCGTCTTTTACACTAGTACCCATTTATACCTCTGGGTGGAGAGAGGCAAGGAGAGGAGACTGACCATGTTTCCAATGACAGCGAAATAGTGCAGGGCTTGGCACGAACCAGGTTCTCCGGTTAAGTAGTCCCGAGGGCTAGCAAACTACCACAAGCCACCATTTTGTATTACCTCTATGTACTGAGTGAATCTTTTTATAATGTGCAAGGAATTCACCTTTCCAGAGTATGCATCTATCATGATCATAATCATTACGTCATAAATGATTCTATATGGCCCTGTTAAAAGGAAACTAACATATACTGTTGAATGACAGCTTTATATAACAATCAACCTATACCCACCAGTGAAAAACAGAAATAAATCTGAATAATTAGAAAAAAGCAGCTAAATACCATTTATGGTATTCTGACAGGAACCAATTAGTGACGAAGTTGGACCCATGCGCTCTGGTGTATGCTGAGCGAATAAATACTCACTATAGGCTGTCATATAAGCTGGTTAGCCACTGCGTCCTACAGGTAAAATACTGTCTAGTTTTAAAACAATTTGACTGAAAGCCATTGTTTCCAAAGACAGGGTCTACATTCAGTCACACGAATGTCAAAATATTCAATAGGCATCATATTGCGACCTTGGAAACTAGCTGTGTATTTTGAAATCATTTTAAACGAAACTTGTTGCTTCCACCAGAAAAAGTGACTCAAATATAACGTTTTCAAATGGATCAATAGTGAATTAGCAGTAGTGAGTTAATCACTCTACATAGGTGCCTATAGAGAATACTATTCATACCGCTTACAAAACTATATTCAGGTGCGCTTTCGTTGTATTCGGGTAGGCCTATGCGGTATACCTGCACACACGGCGGAGTGAGAAGCACCAGCTTGGTCACTAATTGGCTCCAAGTTAAGCGCTCTTAGATTTAGTAAATGCCTTTGCGCAAATAATCCCGATTCATTTCCATTTTTAACCGATGGTAGTTTATTTAATATGGTATGAGATTACCAATAAACATCATTTGTTATTTCCATTTTCACTTCCTTTAACTCTTAATAGTCTGACACATATGTATTGTATGTCTCTACTATTTAATAAATATGCTATTGATTATTTTGAAACTAATTTGACTGGACACTGTTGCTGCTATTGAGCAGCAGAGCCCAGTCAAATTAGTTCCAGAATATTCACTATCTTACCTGTATAGTTTTCTGGAAATTGATAGGGAGTTCAGAGATCGATCGATCGATCCCAACACGAGCAATGTGTGGGTGGAGCTTAGCTAGAGATGGGCGGGGCATAGCTAAAAGGGAAAGTTCCATTAATAGAGTCTTGTTTAGGTGGGATTCAACAATATGATTCATCAACTTTTCTTGTGGCCATCTTGGATTTTCTGAAAATATCTGGAAAATCGCTAAATGGACTTATTACTCATTAACAGTGTGGCTGCCTTCAACTTGTCACGATTATCCCTATAGTGGTGAAGTCTGACCGTGTATACAGAAATTTGATTGGTCAACCGTTCTGCTGGGCCGATTTCAACCAAACTTGTCTCGAATGACCCTTTAGCATGTTTAGTGGTAGCCTTCCAAACTTGTATATACATACAGAAATTTGACTGGTCAATTTTTCCAGTGTCCATCTTGGATTTTACAAGTTTTCGGAAAATCAGTTTTACTCATTAACTGTTTGACGATTTTCAACTAAACTTGGCTGAAAAACCCTTGTGTGTTAGGCTTATGTCCCGGGTGAGCACCACAGCCCCTTGGGCCTCTTTGTTCATGTACTTACTCAGTGAGGCCGGAATACCAGCCTTTCGAATCTCGGCATTGTTTGCAATGGACCTTTCAAGAGTAATGACGTCATAATCAGCTAAGGGGCGTTTAGGATGATGTCATAATCATTACGTCATAAATGATTCTATATGGCCCGTCTAAACTCTTAATAGACCGACACGTTGTACAAATTGTATGTCTCTACTATTTAATAAACATGCTGTTGAATATTTTGAAACTAATTTGACTGGGTGCTGTTGCTGCCATAGGCAGCAACAGCACCCTGTCAAATTAGTTTCAAAATATTCAACAGCTTACCTGTAGTTTTCTGGGAATTGATAGATAGGGTGTTCAGAGATCGTTCTGTTCCAACATGAGCGAGGTGTGGGTGGAGCTTAGCTAGAGATGGGTGGGGCATAGCTAAAAATAGAAAGGCCCATTCTTTGCGCTAATCATGTACGCTCGTGGTGTGCGTGACTAACTTTGAAGTAAACTCAGGATTCAGAGCTAAAGGAGCATATAGTTCGTGAAAACCAGCCTCTGCAATGGTCTTAATAAATGTCCATTTACAGGCCAAGAGACAATACATATGAACCCACATATAAAGGCCAATTGTCTATAAGGGCTATTTATCCGTGGTCCATAGCATGGCATTTATTCAGGTTTGACGAAACTTCATGCATTAGTTTCTAAAAAAATCATTTCAAACTAGTACACATTTACTGTACAAGTAACTGTACATCTGCATGCTCTGCCATTATCTGTAGTAAAACTGCTGACTCGCATTGTGTTACTATTGCATTAAAATACACCGCAATTTAAACCATTCCTATGATAAACTCAAATCATTATATTATTTAAGTAATATATCATTGGAAAGCGCAGTCAGTTGCCGAAACATTAATGCATTATTTGTTATATTTTTGTAAGATTTTCACTGAGTTATTTGTGTATATAAAATACTCCATTATACCCAGATTCATTAAATCAAGTGGACAATAGGGACTATTTTAAAATTACAATCAACTGCATTAAATTTTACAAAACTATAAAAACGAATACAGAAATGCATAGGAAATTTTTAGCTTTTCAATGATGCAATAATATGAAATTAGTTCTTCATGTAAACTGTTTAAAGTGCATTGTTTCGGATTTCAATAGTAAACTAATTCTGTTTTCGCATCAGCTATCATGGTTACCAGCCAGAAGTGGTATGCGCAATGCATTCTGGGAAGGTATTTTCACAAAATACGCTAATGTGGGAAAGGTCTATTAATATAACAATTTTGATTGGTCCGTTTTTTCATGAATTAACTTCACTTGAACAAACCTAAATGGCCATTAGTCAGTCCTTAATCATATTCCCCAAATATCACGCTGATCCTTCAGCAGTTTCGGAAGTACTTTTTTGCACAAAAATTTAGGTCATCTGAGACAGTTGCCAGACAAATTGACCAATCAGGTTTTCTTGAATAAACTTAGTTCAGCTCTTGCTCAGCAGTTTCGGAGACTTCCTTGAATAATCTTGGATATCTATGACTCAAGGATGCTTCCTGAAAAATTTGGTTGAAATTATTAGTGGTTCTTGAGAAGCCATTTAAATGAAAAGTTGATGACAGACAGATGGTGAAGTCGCCATGACATAAGCTCACAATCTGCAGGCTGTATGCTGACTCTCAACCGGCCCTATGAGAGATATTTGGACAAATGAACGGGCTGTGTAGACTAAATATTCTATCTGGCGGAAGAGCATTGAGAACTCAACACTAATCTGCAGGTTGTCATCAGGGCACAAAACTCATGTTGATCTGGAGGTCATGGTGAACCAATTATAGAAATTATCTTTCTCCTGAAACCCCCAACAGAAGCCCCTTGTGGGATGGTCTGTAGTTTTATTAACCACTATAAACATACTTATCATTCAATCAGTACTTGCTAAATCAACTACTCTGCATTTAGCCAACAGAATAAGATTTTGATACTTGCTTACAGGCCTCCATATGCCTATACCACTTCATCTCACCATCAACCAGGCTACTGGTAGAGTACACTCCCAGCATATGGCCTACTAGAGCCTGGAACCAGCAAGTAGTGATTGAATGGTATAGAAGTTTGTGGTGTAATAACCCCCCCCCCCCCCCCAACAGACCCTCCTTGTGGGATGGTCTCTAGTTTTATTAACCACTATAAACATACTTACAGTTCAATCACTACGACCCGGCCTCAACCACCCCACGTGGGAATGATTTGAGAATCTGTTTATGGCATCTTGCATCTATTTGGAAAAGTGAATCTGTTTCCTATTTGGGCTCATATGCGCATGCACAGTCATTCGCAGTGACCGGTGTCACAGAGGAGTGAGTATAGACGGATTCCAGTCTCTAGTAGGCCATATGCTGGGAGTGTACTCTACCAGTATCCTGGTCGAGGGTGTGATGAAGTGGTATAGGCATATGGAGGCATGTAAGCAAGTATATAGATCTTTTTCTGGTGGCTAAATGCAGAGTAGTTGATTTAGCAAGTACTGACTGAATGGTATAGATGTTTGTGTTGTAATAACAACTAGCGTTTTACTGAGTGGATCTGAACAGGGCATGGATATCCACACTCCTGATTGTTACTGACTTCATCATAATCAGCTAGCGTTTAGCTGATGGTTGTAGCCAATATCATCATCATTCATGATATCAGAATTATGGGGGGGCTTCAGAGGGAGCTTCAGAATGGTTAAGTGACCCTGTTCTCCAAATTTTATGTGGTGAAAGCTTGTCAAAAATACTAATGTTACTCATGGAATATCAGTTTTAGAATTGCATGTGCAGATTGAATTAATTGAAAAATACAGTGCCTAATATTTTCAACCAATATGGCATCTCGGCATTCCATGTTAGTTAACGTGGACGACGCACCAACATGAATCACAAATCTCATGCACTTCACTTGAACATATGAACAGTCAAACTATGAAGCATTTATGTGTGCATAATAACTTTAATGCACTCTATCTGATGTGTTGATGACTGCGTAAGTGAGTATCCATGTTTGAGTACAATAGAATACCACGAAACATACAGCATTTTGCTCACATACAAGAACACTATGTATTTGCATGAGACTCCATCCACAATAGATTAACCTTTAATGGTCAAGATTAGACAGGAAACTAAATATTTATTAGCTCACCTGGCCTGAAAGGCCAAGTGAGCTTATGTCATGGCGATTGTCCATTGTGTGTTCATCCATCATCCGTCCATCAACTTTTCCTTTAAATGACTTCTCAAGAACCGCTGGGCCGTTTTCAATTATATTTGGCAGGAGGCATCCTTAGGGCATAGGGATCTAAGTTTGTTCGAACGAAGCCTATCGTCCAATTTGGCCAGCGGTCATCTTGGATTTTGGCCGATTTTTAGAAACGTTAAAAATCTTCTCCGAAACCGCTCGAGGCATTGAAGGAAACCTCATGAAATATGGTCTAAGGCAAGAGCTCAACTAAGTTTGTTCAAGAGAACTTGATTGGTCAAATGGTTCGGCGCCCATCTTGGTTGACCTAGTTTTAGCGAAAATTACTTCTCCAGAACCGCTGAAGGGATCATGCCGAAATTTGGCACATGATTAGGGACTAAGGGTCAGTAAATTTTGTTCAAGAGAACTTGATCCGTCAAAAAACATGGCTGCATGGGCCAATCAAAATATAGCATGTTTGGCGGCCATATTGGATTTTTTTATTTGATGGATTTTGAGGTCGAAATTGGTTTTATAGGTTTTTGGGTATTCTGATCTCAAATTTTCACACCAAACGCTCCCATACTAAAGCAATTGGAAATTTAAAATGTCTTCTTGAGAACTACGGGGCCGATTTCATTTATATTTGGCAGGAAGCATCCGTAGGGCATAAAGTTTCAAGTTTGTTCAAACGAACCCGATCGGTCAATTTGCCCAGCAGCCATCTTAGATTTCGGCCGATTTTTAGAAATGTCTAAAAATCTTCTTGTCGAAAACCATTTGAGGGATCGATTCAGAACTCACGAAATATGATCAAGGGCAAGAGCTGAACCAAGTTTGTTCAAGGGAACATGAAACAAGAGGCCCAAGGGGCTTGTATCGCTCACCTGCATCATAGGCATTTCAACCAGAAAGGCCATCAACAATAAGTAGAACCCTACAGAGTTGAGCAGAATTATAACAAGAAAACAGAAGCCATGTTTCTTTATGTATCAACTACTTTTGAAGAAAACTTAACGGCCCTTAGTCCCTTATCACATCTCCCAAATTTCGGCCCAATCCGTTCAACGATTCTGGATACGAAGTTGTTTTCTCGAAAACTAGGTCATCCAAGATGGCCGCCAAGCCAATGGACCAATGAGGTTCTCTTGAACAAATTGGTTCCCCTCCTGCATTAGATGATGTTTCATGAGTTTTGAATCAACCCCCAAGCCTTTTCGGAGATTTTTAGACATTTCTAAAATAGGCTGGTTTAGCCAGTGGCCATCATGGATTTTGGCCGATCAGCTTCGTTTGAACAAACTTAGACCTCTATGCCCTAAGGCTGCATTCTGCCAAATATAATTGAAATCGGCCCAGTGGTTCTTAAGAAGTCATTTAAAGAATTCCCCATTGCTTTACTATGGGCCCATTGCTTTACTGTGGGAGCCAATGGCAGGAAAACAAACCAAGATGGCAGTCACACCGTTTATCCAACAGTCTCGAAAGTGGCATATTTCAACTCGCCACCCTGATAAGCAACAGCAATTTTCACCATCAAAATACATCAAATACCGGTTGATGCCGGCCATGTTTTTTAACGTACAAACTTCCTTTGAACAAATTTGAATGGCCCGTGGTCCCTAAGTATATTTACCAAATTTCAGCGCTATCCCTTCAGTGGTTCGGAAGAATTCGTTTTCGCGATAACTACATCATCCAAGATGGCCACCAAGCAAATAAGCCAATCAGGTTGCCTTGAATAAACTTGGGTCTAACGTTGCCATAGATGATGTGTTATGAGTTTTGAATCAATTCCTCCAGCGGTTTCGGAGATTTTTTAGTGGTTTTAAAAATCGGCCATTTTGGCCGGTGGCCATCTTGGATTTTGACCGATCCGCTTCATTTGAACAAACTTAGATCTCTATGCCCTATGAAATCGGCCCAGTGGTTTTTAAGAAGTCGTTTAAAGAATTCCCCATTGCTTTACTATGGGCCCATTGCTTTCAGGCCAGGTGAGCTAATTAATTACCTAGTTTTCACAAAAACGACTTCCCCAGAACCGCTGAAGTGATCATGCCGAAATTTGTGATATATGAATAGGGACTAAGCCCCATGAATGTTTGTTCAAGAGAAGTTGATCCGTTAAAGAATATGGCCGTGGTGGGCCAATCAATATATAGCGGGTTTGGCGGTCATATTTGATTTTTTTTATTTGATGGATTTTGAGGCCGAAATTGGTTTCATATGGGTTTTTGGGTATTCTGATCTCAAATTTGCGATTTTCGAAACTGTTGGATAAACGGTTTGGCGGCAATCTTGGATCATTTTCCCGCCAAAAGCTCCCATACTAATGGGAAATTTTAAATGGCTTCTCGAGAACTACTGGGCCGATTTCAATTATATTTGGCAGGAAGTATCCTTCGGGCATAGAGATCCCATTTTGTTCAAACGAAGCCGATCGGCCATCTTGGATTTCATCTGATTTTTAAAAATGTCTTTAAAAATCTCCAAAACCGTTTGAGGGATCAATTCAGACCTCATGAAATATGATTTAGGGCAAGAGCTGACACAAGTTTGTTCAAGGGAATTTGATTGACCAAATCGTTCAGCGGCCATCTTGGATGACCTCGTTTTCGCAAAAACAACTTCCCCAGAACCGCTGAAGCGATCAGGCCGAAATTTGTGATATATGATTAGGGACTAAGGGCCATTAAAGTTTGTTCACGAGCAGTTGATCCATAAAAAATCTGGCCGCTGTGGCCTATCAATATATAGCTTGTTTGGTGGCCATATTGGATTTTTTTATTTGATGGATTTTGAGACTGAAATTGGTTTTATATTTTTGCGTATTGTGATTTCAAATTTGCCATTTTCGAGACTGTCGGATAAACGGGTTAGCGGCCATCTTGGATCATTTACCCGCCAATGAGAAATGTTAAATGTATTCTCGCGCCATTTGGATTTTGATCGATTTTTAGAAATATCTTTAAAAATCTTCTCCAAAACCACTTGGGGGATCAATTCAAAATGCACAAAACGCATCTAGGGCAAGAGCTGCACCAAGTTTGTTCAAGGGAACTTGACTGGCCAAATGGTTTGGCGGCCATCTTGGATAACCATTTGCCAAAACAACTCCATAACCACTGAGTGGATTGGGCCGAAATTTGGGCGATATGATTAGGCAGAGTGCTATAATTTTTTCAAGGAAAGGAGCTATGTCAGAAACATGGCCGTAGAGAACCAATCAAAATGTAGCGTGCTTGGCGGCCATATTGGACTCATTTAAAAGACTACTTCTAAACCACCCACCAGAAATTTTGACAAAAATGCATAGTGCTTCAGGTGAGCGACACAGGCTGCTTGGGCCTCTTGTTTGATGAATGTCCATTTGCAGAACAAGAAAACTATTTTTGAAAATTTAACACAGACTGGCTCGGCTCCTGAGCCAGTCATTCCAATTTTCAACAAAGAGCCATCAGAAGATGGCATATCCACCCGGATCCAAATATTTCAGATAAACATACATCAAGAGTGGACATACATGTAACGTTAATTGTAAAGGACAATATTTTAGAAAAATTAATCAATGGAAAATGAAATAGTGACACTACATCTCGCCTTAAAGAAAGAGAGATTTGTAAGTGCAGGTTCAATTCCGTTCAACTATTATGGCCGGAGAATTTTGGTGAATTTTAAGTTTTTCAATGGAGATAACTCAGAAAAATTGGGATGAATTTCTTCAAAATGGAATCAGCACTGCTTCTGAAATTAATATATTCAGTGACAAAGGAATTGAGAGCATAGGTTCAAAATTCTTCAAGATCTGGCACGAACAAGAGAATTTTGATGAATTTTAAGTATTTCAGGGGAGATAACGACCACAGACCCACCTATGGTTTGTCTGTCATTTTATTAACCACATAAACATACTTATCGTTCAATCATTACTTGCTAAATAAATCTACTTACATTTAGCACCAGAAAGTTTCTAATCTTGCATTTAATGCCTTCTAATGCAAGAACCACAACTCTCTACTCTAGTCCAGGTTTCTGGATGGAGTAGACTCCCTTAATGTCAATCCAACAGAGACTTCTAGAAATGTAGCTAAACTGTAGGAGTTGTGTTGGCATCGTGAAATGATTGTCAGAGATGGACGCACCGACAGACTGACATACATACATTCTATACAGACGCATGGATGTACAGGCAAAAGGATAGCACATGCACATATTCAACTGATAATGAGAACCCTTACTAAGTATCAAAAGAATCACAGCTAAATTGTAGTCGTGTTGATAAGAAATGATTGGTACTGCAGTTTATGTATCGGCTTAAAGGTATTTAAAGGGGGATAACTCTGTAATGAATAATTTTCTGGTCACGAAAAAAGAACATACACATCTTCAGATGGTAATGCCTAGATTTACCACGTTTCAAAAGAATTGTAACTAAACTGTAGGAGGAGTTGCCTTGACAAGGATGGACTGACAGATGAACATACATTTGGGACAGATGGATGGGCGTACAAGTATCCGGATAGCACATGCACTTACCAAGTTTCAAAATAATTGCAGCTAAACTATAGGAGTTACGTTGGCAAGAAATGATTACCAATGCAGTTTATGTATCAGCTTTAAGATATCTAAAGGGGGATAACTCTGCAATGAATAATTTTTTAGCGGCGAAAAAAGCACATGCACATCTGTACATGATATTGATAATGTCGACGAAATTTTAAGCTAATCCATTGAGATGTCTAGGAGGAGTTACGTTGACAATAAATGATTGTCAGAGATGAATGGACCGACAGGCGAACATACATATATTTTGGACAGCCGGATGGATGTACAGGTATACGGATAACACATGCACACCTTCACATGGTAATGATAGTACTTACCAAGTTTCAAATGAAACGGAGCTAAATTGTAGTTGCGTTGACAAGAAATGATTGGCAATGCAGTTTATGTATCAGCTTTAAGATATTTAAAGGGTGATAACTTTGCAATGAAAAATTTTTAGCTGCGAAAAAAACACATGCACATCTGTACATGACACTGATAATGTCGACGAAATTTTAAGTTAATCCATTGAGACCTCTAAGAGGAGTTACGTTGACAAGAAATGATTGTCAGAGATGAATGGACCAACAGGCGAACATACATACATTTTGGACAGACGGATGGACGTACAGATATAGGAATAGCTCATGCACACCTTCACATGGTAATGATACTACTTACCAAGTTTCAAATGAAATGGAGATAAATTGTAGGAGCTGCGTTGACAAGAAATGATTAGCAATGCAGTTTATGTATCAGCTTTAAGATATTTACAGGGGGATAACTCTGTAATAAACAATTTTTTGGCCGTGAAAAAAGCACATGCACATCTGCACATGATAGTGATAATGTGGCCAAAATTTTAAGTTAATCCATTGAGACATCTAGGAGTTGCATTGACAAGAAATGATTGCCAGAAATGAATGGACTGACAGACGGACATACATACACTTTGGACAGATGGATGGACGTACAGGTATACGGACACCACATGCACACCTTCAGGCGGGAATGATAACACTTACCAAGTTTCAAAAGAATCGGAGCTAAACTGTAGGAGTTGCGTTGACAAGAAATGATTGCAGACAGGGACAGACGGACGGACATTCTGATCACTATATTCCCCCCCCCCCCCCCAGACCGGGGGAGGGTGGATAAAAATGGTGCTGACTCAAAGCTCATGGATAGCTATTAGGCTTCACTGATATAGCTCATCCATCAATCGGATGATAGCGCGGGATGAGTCGTGTGATGCTACACAGCTTGAAGCTCTACATAAAACAAATATCTCTTATCATATTTAAGATTCTTATCTTTTATTAGTATATAATGGATATAATGGACAAGTATTAATGATTTATTAACTGTTTTGATCAATAATCAATATTTAGCAAAGAAATCTTTGCTTCATGAACATAGTGAATGTCTGAATGTCTCATTTGCAGGCTAAAAGAAAACTATGTTTGAAGATTTACCACTGGAATGACTGGTTTGGTTATCGAGCCAGTCATTCAAGTCGTGAATTAAAAAGATAATCTTCTCTTGGCCTGCAAATGGACATTTCTCAAGAGTCCATTATTTGTCGGCTTGACCGTTAAAGAGTTAAATCCAAACTGAAAATTTCAAAATAGGAATTCACATACAACACAGCTCAGAAATAACCTGTAATACATTGTACTGTTGAATATCTTTAACACAATAGGCCCCTATGTCGCTCACCTGGAACATTGGCAACTCAACTAATCTTTATTGAGTTTTACATCAATCAGTGCCACTTCCAATGAATGACTCAGTCAAATGGTTTAGTTTTCGAGATATTGACAACAATTTGTGCATTGCTTTTGAACAATATTTAAGCGAAAATAGAAGACATCAGTGCTAACAACAGAAATTGATGACATGCAGTCAAACTTGTATTAAAGTTCTCATATCCCCTTAAATATAGACACTTTTGCACGAGATATGTGATGCCTGGTGATTTCTGTTCCATTTACCAAGACTGCAATGTTACTCAGCATGCAATGCCATGCCTCCATAATCGTTGTAACTATTGGACGCCATATTCGTTTAGTCTATTGTCTGCACAAGCCAGGATTTCTCAAACAAAACCAACCCGCTTGCACATGCAAATAGTCATTTGTCCACCAGCTCTGGAAGCGTTAGCATGCACGTAGGATGTATTCATGGCAGTATATATTCCAGAGTCTGTATTTCAACGCTGTTCAGAGAAAGTGTGTCAATTTCCATGAGAAAATATGAGAAAGCTTTTATATACTTTGAAAATAATTTGCGTGAATGTTGTTGCTATCAATAACAGCACCAGCATTCTGTCAAATTATTGTCAAAATAATTAGTAGATAATGCGATTACTACCTGCTACCGATTTGATACTAATTTGAATGAACATTGTTGCTGCAAGAGGTTTCAGTCTGTATGTTCTAAAATAATCATTATTTCACTCAACACTCGCTACGTATTTGCAGTGCAGTTTTACTGTAAGTTGTTGCTGAATAAGGCACCGACAACATTTTCAAATTGTTGTCCATAGAATCATATGACGTTCAATATTGCTATCTAAGTAGAGTGAGTATATGCCCAAAATTCGCTTTGCCTACGTGAAGGAAATATTTAGTCAAGCTAGGGTGTGTACGTTTCCGCTCGATCAATGCATTTCAATCAAATGCACAATCCCAGCAATAAACTTACACGCTGTTTGCTAATCATTCAGTCTTCGCGAGAAAGCATATGTATGGCATAAGCCTATGCTCAATCTACTTATATAGTAAGATATTGACTGCATGTGCACGGATAATAATTCTACAATGTCGTTGGTGCCTTAGTAATCAGCAACTTAGTCAAATTCCTCTTCAAATCAGTAGCGAGTGTAGACTGAAAATTATAATGGTTATTTTAGACTGAAAGTTGCTGCACCAACAATGTTCAATCAAATTAGTATAAGATATGTTGCAGGAAGTCTTCCCATTACCTACTAATTATGTTGACAATAATTTAACTGAATATTGTTGCTGTCATTTATAGCAACAACTTTCACACAAATTATTGTCAAAGTATATAAAAGCTTTCTCCTATAGTCTCTGTTCATTTGGGGGACTCAGCTATTCAAGAATGGGATATTCCAGAATATCTGAGTTTTGGCGTTTCATCATTAAATTCTTGCAATTTAATAATTAATTTCCCAAATTTCACTAGACAGTAGGCTTTTCAGCATTAAATTCTTGCAACCCAACAAGTAATCTTCCAAATTTCAATAGGCAATAAGGTTATCATGCCCCACCGCTTGGACACGTGCACCTAGGTAGGTTAGCGCCTTACTGTTCCTTCGCGTCTCCACTTGAACAGTCTCAGCTAACAAGCCAAGAGTGGTGGGGGATGATGTACGATTGAACGTACTAATTTGGCTTGTGCTCCCACCAAGGTGACTCTCATCTATGGACACGGACAGTCTGCACGTATCGGTGCCTGTATCTCATCACCTATCCGGTACCTGCGTGACGAGCACAAGCCAAAAATCTGGGGGGATGAGCTGAGTCTGCTCCACTTGCCAAAATATAGTGTATAGTGTTATCAATTAGTAATATACAGTTATATAGATTGTTCATGAATACAAATGAAAGTACAATCAAATCACTCATAGTATTGGTTTTTCATAAATAAAAGCTTTCTCCTAGTCTCCTGGAAATTGACACACTTTCTCTGAACAGTATTGAAATACAGACTGCCGAATGTACCGCTGTGAATACGAATTACGTGCGTGCTTACGCTTCCAGAGCGGGCAGACAAATGACTATTTGCATGTGCAAGCAGGTTGGTTTTGTTTGAGAAATCTTTGCTTGTGCAGACAATAGACTAATCGACTATGGCGTCCAATACTTACAATGATTATGGAGGCAGGGCATTGCATGCTGGGTAGCACCTCTGGGTAAATTGATCAGAAACCAACGGGCATCTCATATCTCGGGCAAGTGTCTATATTTAAGGGGATATGAGAACTTTAAGACACCACTCAAGTGAGAATCAGAAGGCAGTCTCTTAAGCCAGCTGGTTTCTTAACCCTTTAATCATCAAGATTTTTCAGTAAAATTAAAATTTTCACTATATGTCCATTTGCAGGCCAAGATGTGGAAATTTTTGAAAATTTATCGAGCCAGTCAATCCAGTGGGAAATTTTCAAAAAATAGTCATCCTGGCCTGCAAATGTACAATCCTCAAGGCCACTGCAGAGGCAGGTTTTGGCCGGCTTGACTGTTAAATGGCTAATAAAGGTTCAAATTAATTGCTTAATTGGATTTAGTAAATGAAGCAAATAGTCTTTAAGGCAGGTGGTCTTAACCTTTTCACCCATAAATCCTGGAAAAGGTATATTCTTTATGATATAAAACTTATTTTGTTGAATATTTTGAAATTAATTTGACTCGAAGCCAATGTGGCCAAACATTTTTGATAAGTTTTCCTCGAACAGGGTAGTGTTGGCATTAGGGGGCTGGCATGGCGGGGAACTAGTCAGGTGGGAAGGCAAAGTGGAATATTAGCCTAAGAGCTCTCTGAAGAATCGGTTTAGGTCTTCATGGAGTTGACCCAAGTCTGGATTTTCAGGGGTTGGACTGAAACCCAGGCCCTTCTCCAGGACTCTGATGGTTTCAGGGTCATGGTTGAGTGATGAAATATTGAAAACAAACTTCGAGGCGTAGCTTTCATTGTTCTGTATTATGACCTATGGTGAAATCTCAGAGGAGATAGCTGCTGGGTTGATGGACTCCCTGGAGCCCTAACAATCAGGGGTCTAATACTCCTTAAATTGGTACTGGAAAGGAACAATTTTTCCTTTAACGCACAACACTACATACAAGTAGAGGGTACAGCTATGGGCAGCAAAACTGCTTGCACCTATGCCTGTATCTTTATGTCCATCCTAGAAGAATCTCTCCTCACAAACGCACCAACACAAGCCAACCTCTACCTGAGGTATATAGATGACATCTTTATGGTCTGGGACCATGCCTTCCTAGAATACATGAACAAGGCTCATCCCTCCATTAAATTCACTGCAGAAATCTCTGATTCACGGCAACGTGGCTCACCTAACGGGGCCACATGGTTTTCCAACAACTGCTGCTACAAAATTCTGGATAACGGCAGCAAAGGTGGCGCAAATATCCATTTTGGATTAAATCTTCCTACCATACCCACCAACCAGAAGTCTGAAATAAGCGGCTCTGGCCTAACCAACAGTAGGGATATTCTTAAAAAAGCTTACAATACACTTCCAAAGGCTATCAATAGAAGTGAACTATTTCTGAAAGATTTTAAAATTTTGAAGAACACACTGAAGAAATCGGGTTTCATTCCTGTGGGCGGTAAAAGACCGCCCATCAACGCCACTACCACAGCGGCGCCTACAACATCGAGTGAGAATCAGATGCCATCAACCAGCACCATTAATGACACCATTCGCGCTATCATGGTTGAAGAGATGCTAAATTCTTTATCAAACGGCGGCACCGAGCCTCTTCCAATAAGCAAACACAGAAGCAATAACTGACGCTGAAGATGCCAAGGACAACTTAAGCAGCCTATTTGGCTCAATCTCATCGAGCCCGCTAAGCATGGAGGTGAGTGGGATTTTGTCCCCTCTAATCACTACTCCCCGCATTGGGATTTTCAGTACACCCTGTGTGACGCCCCTCTACACCGCTGGCCACAAAAATGTCCCAGCGGCGGGAAAGGGGTCCCGCGCAGTGGACTTCTTAACATGCCAATTCTAGTTTCCATAGGGACAAATTTCCACTCTGTCCCTCCATCAGACTGCATACGAGCTCAGGCTATCCCAGCTAAAAGACATAGACCAACCAGCTCGACAGCGTCCACATCAGAAGATGCACCTATGTGCAAAACCATCAAAAGATGTCCACCAAACAAGGTTATATGGCGTGAGTTGGCCAACCTAGCCAAAACCTTACAAAAAACCTCAATTCGCATTCTGGAGATCTTTGAAAACTACAAGATATCACGGTAATACACTAACTGACTGTATTGAACTCTCTCAATGTTTCACATTAGTCTATTACAGTGTCAACATCTTTTCAACAGTTCATAGTCTCATCACCTCAGGACTTTAAAACTTCAATAAATCATTCATGCAGAACTTTAAAATCCCATCTGTTGTTGTACAACCCATACACAACTAGGTTATAAAACCTCTGATGAACTTCCACAATGGAGCGAAATGCCATAAAGCCGGATCTGGGAAAGGGCCAGGAATCTCCTCGCCCACTGCTTCCCAAAGTCTATTCTATATATGCCTATGTCCCCTCACCCTACCCATATACGCCAGTCTCACCATTCAACCCCCCTCCCCCCCCCCCCCCCCCCCTTCTTTCCACATGTACACTCACACGGCACCCAGCCTTGTTCAGTACCCTTGAAATAACATCCTTTCAAGGCTCCTCCTACTGCGCATGCGCACATACAGGCGCCTTGAAGGGCACCCTTGAAATCGGACCCTTGAACACAAGGGTCCCTCTTGAGCACGGGTCCGTCCCAATGCGCACGAGCATGCGCCTTGAATGGTACCCTTGCTACTGGGACCCCAATTTTGGGGAACAAACAAGGAGCATGCGCGTGCGCATGTGCAGTTGAGGGGACCCTTGCCAGGGTTCTGAGGCATATAAATAGTGAGCGCAAACCCAGTGCTAAGCGTCCGACTTTCGTCCTCAATTCGAGGACAAGCGTCAGGTATGCCTACAACAGCCACCCCCCCCCCCCCCTCCCTCCGGTTAATTTAGTTTCAAAATATTCAACAGGTTTGCTGTATAGTTAGCATGAAATTGGAAATTCAGGATTCAAATTACATAAATCGATGCAAACACGTGCAAAGCATGGGCGGAGTGTAGCTACAAATGGGCGGGGCATAGCCAAGTGGATTCATCAATTTCGAGCTAAGCTACACCACACCCTCTTTTGTTACACCAAACCCTCTTTCCTTTTTAACACTCAAACCTGTGATCTTGTCCATCCACTTTTGCTTTAAGACACCTCCATTGTAGTTTATCTTAAAAATTCCTATGTCACATTCATAATTCTTGTCTGAAAGATTACGGAGCTGGCTATACTTGTTACCGGTTATCATGATTTACGATAGCTTAATCACCCCCCCACCACCTTCTTGTGTCAACTTAACCCTTTAACCCTCATATCAGCAAAAAAATGACTTCTGCAGTGGTCTTGGGAAATGTCCATTTGCAAAACCAAGAGACAATTTTTGAAAATTTACCACTGGAATGCCTAGCTCGATAACCGAGCCAGTCATTCCAGTGGTACATTTTCAAAAATAGTCTTCTCTTGGTCTGCAAAAGGACATTTTCTGAGAAAATGTAAATTTTCTTTGAATAAATTCGAGGGTTAAAGATTAATTGTAAAACTGACCAACATTGCAGTGGTCTTCGGACATGGCTATTTGAAAGGCCTAGAGAAGCATTTTTTAGTATTTACCACTAGAATGACTGGCTCAGTAACCGAGACTATCTAACCGATCCGAGACTATCTACCAGTTATTCAGCTTTTGAGATAGACATCATGTAGATTTATTATCCGTCTGGTTGCTGAGTTTTTGCGGCGCCATATTCCACAGGTTATATCTCCGGACCTGTTAAATATTTTAAAAACAATTTGACTGAAAGTTGTTTGTGGCTAAGCCACCAACAACTTTCAGTCAAATTGTTTTCAAAATATTCAGGAAGTCAAGTTTTTGCACATTGAAATTTTTATCTGGGGGCTTGCAGCGGCGAGACAGTTAATAAGACTTAAGACTGGATGTCATCTATGAGGAGTTTGTATTCTGCTCTGAATATTGAAGCCATTCTGATGAAGGGTAGGAGCAGTACTGACTTCCTCAGTCTCCAGATACATGAAATGGGACGTTGAGTTTGCGATGTTTTCCACTCGTATATTGTTTTATTTGCTGGACAGATAAACGTTTCACAGTAACATGGCACACCTTTAAGTGTTGTTTTTCTACATGATGCTGATAGGACTCAGTTTTAACTAAATACTTGCAAACCTCACATTGTATGTAACGGTGTTTAAATGGATTTGGCGGGCAATTCTTCATTGGAAAAGTCTGTGATTTACCAGGCTTTACCAGTATAAGGCCATGCACATACGACATGTGTGCAGGAAGATCATAAGAACGAA
The DNA here is from genome assembly GCA_034401795.1 of Chaetoderma sp. LZ-2023a. Lineage (NCBI taxonomy): Eukaryota > Metazoa > Mollusca > Caudofoveata > Chaetodermatida > Chaetodermatidae > Chaetoderma > Chaetoderma sp. LZ-2023a. The sequence continues at coordinate 7,560,662 of CM067367.1, forward strand.
ATATCAGCCCACAAGCGACACATTTCCGTTTGTTTAAAGGGAGAACAAAGTCTGCCCAGGTTAGGCCATGGGTTGCTTCCATGTGATCTAGAATGCTGATTACAGGGCTGTCACAGATGAAACATTTGTGCTTAGTTATAGTTTTATTCTGTTGAGTATCGCCGATGAATGGTGTTGGTAATAGTACTGGCACAACGGTACATATAGGCTTACAGATTGCCTTATGTAGATTCAGGCCCTGTCGACTCCAGAAGCGACCCTGGCAGAGGCTGCACCAAAAGGACGGCCCAGCAGTGAATACTCTATCTGAGATGCTGACTTTGTGAGCATACAGTAGATGAAGACGCAGAGCTGTTCTACTCTTGACAAATCCCTGACATATTTCGCATATAGTAAGGTCATTACGTGTACTATGATTATCAGAAATTGTCTGGCTACGAGACGCTTTGATGTTATCACTACTGACTGAAGTCTGTACAATAGCAGGAGTTACAGCATTTGTTTGCATTGGTGTTTTTACAATAGCAGGATTTTTAGCATTGTTTTGCATTGGTCTTTTTACAATAGCATGACTTTCAGCATTGGTTTGCATTGGTGTTTTTAAAATAGCTGGATTTTTAGCATTGGTTTGCATTGGTGTTTTCTGTGCTGCATTGACATTCTCTAGATTTTCAAGCAACTGATCCTGTTGTTTCAAGATTTGCATGGCTTGAGCATTCTGTTCTCGCAGCTGCTGAAGGTGTGTGAGTTGTTTTTGGTGATGCACATTGTACTGTGACATATCTGGATCTGACAGAAATTGAGGGATCATGCTTGGGTTGACTGCCAGCTCATTGAGCATAGCGGATAACATTCCTGGCTGCTGAGAAGCAGATCCAGTAAACATTGTATCAAAACTGTCTTCTCCCACTGTACGCTGCTTGTTAAATGATGTTACCGGTTGAATTGTTTGCCTAATAGGAAGCTGTTGTTGCACTCTTCTGTTGAGAAATGAGCTTACCGGTTGAACTGTAGGATTACTGGAAAGCTGTTGCTGTAACGATGTCTTAGATACGTTTGCAGGATTAGCTCTGTTGTAACTAGCATTAGATACATTGGCAGTTTTATCAACAGGTGTCTGGTTGGGTAGACATTGGGGTTGTGACAACTTGTAAGGGGGAAAGCTCTGCACTCGTGGTTTCAGAAACATACCATCATGAAGACAGTATGTCACATGTGAAGATGTTGGACACAGATTGGTAATTAACTGAAATGTCCGTTCACAAAGTGTCTTGTGCTTAAGATACTTGCTCGGGGAGCTGGTTTTGTAGTTGCACAATGAGCACTCATATTTCTTCGTTTTTCTTTCGAAGAATGCCTGTTCCATATGATCTGTCTGCATATGGTTCTCAAAAATAGACACATTTCGTGTTGTAAATGTACAATAGCTGCATGAAACAATGCTTCGTGGGTCGGTGTGCGGATGTTGTTGATGCCAATGCATAACATTGCTGGACTCTGTACGAAAGCGGCAAAGTTTACACCTTCTGGTCATTCTCACATTGAGATGCTCAGTAAGGTGGTACAATTCCTCCTGACTCTTTTTGGCACTCTCAAGTTGAACTTTCGCTATATCTGGCAACTTTCCAGTATTCAGCTTCTTATTCTGCAAGTCAATAAAATGTTGCAGAATAGTTGACTTGACTATATCGGAACCAATATCTACTAAAGACTGAGACCAGACCCTAAGTTTCTTTGTCTCTGTTGCTGCTTGATTGCTAGCCTGCCGAACAATTGGCTTCGCAAGTACAAACTCAGGATTCATTTGACCACTCAACCTTTTCTGTTGCTCTTCAACAGGAACATGTAGTCTCACATGGCCTGTAGAATTGGTCGAAACACTAGCCACTTTGTCTGTGATCATAACTTCATCATATTTCTTAGCAGGAGCGGTTTCAGAGATGAAATACTCACCCGTTTTCTCATCTATCACAAGGTATGCTACATTACATATGTCAGCAGGGCTTTCATTTACTTTGCCATCAGACGATTGCACATCTTCACGGTAAGAAGCATCATATCTCACAAATTCATTCATGTCCTTTGAAACAGAAGAATCAGTATTTCTTTCATTGGTACCATCTTTCTCTTCAGAAACGACAAGCTGACCAGTTTTCTCATCCAACACAACAGAGACTGTTGTAGATTCTGAAGTGATACTAGATTTAAGCTTTTTCTTCACTCTAACATCAGAACTATCATTCACTTTATTTTTAGTAGATTGCGTCTCATTATGGCTTGTCCCATCAGATCTGGGCATCATTGACCCAGAATTCAAATGCCCGTCTACAGATAATGTCACGCTATCCATTTCATCACCACTCCTATCTGTCTGTTTCATGATTGGATTGACGGTTTCCACACCTACATCGTGGGACATTTCAACATCCATTTAGAATCTGGTAGTCGGATATAAAGTGCAACCAACCTGAAACAATGAGAAAATACATGATTATATATCGAGCATATAATAGAAGCAGAAACACCTTAAGATTGCGATTATTGCTTTGAGTGATCACAATTGATTATATAAGTATAATTGTGATTACTCAATTAATCAGCTTGGGTACAAATTACCCAGACATAACAACAAAGGCATATCAATGACGAAAGCTGCAATCATGCTTAGACGTGTCCAATTTCAGGCCAAGAGAAGACTATTTTTGAAAATGTATCACTGGAATGACTGGCTCGCTACTCGATTTTAATTGATTTTTTTTCTAAGATGGCTGCCAAAAAAGTTGACTAAACTAATTTTTTAATTAAAAGCCTTGTTAGGTTGAAATCAGACAATCAGTCAATGAGTAATACTTTTTTTTAACGATTTTCAGAACATCCAAGATGGCCACCTGAAAAATCCTGCATAACCTCAAACCGTTGTATAGAAAGTATGAGGATATTCTAGGATTTCCGACGTTCAGTTACAAATGTCCAAGATTGTCCGGGCTAGGTTGAGTATGGACAATCCCGGATAACCTCAGACTTTTACATAGAAAGTCCGGAGATATCCTAGGACATCCTGCCTCCTGCCTCCAGGCCGAAAAATTTAGAGAGTGAGCTAATAATGGATATCAAGATTTAAAATATAATTTCAGCAAGACATTAACACTTTAACCTCTCAAATTTAGTCAAGAAAGTTTCAATTTCCTCATAGAAAATATCCATTTGCTGAGCAAGAGAAGACTATTTTTTAAATTTACTACTGGAATGACTGGCTTGGTTATCGAGCCAGTCATTCCAGTTGTAAATTTTCAAAAATAGTCTTCTCTTTCTCTGCTAATGGATATTTCTCAGGAAAACCACTACAGAAGCCATTTTTGGCTGATATGAGTGTTAGTTAAATGCTTAATACTGTATGATATCCTATTTGATATGTTTGCTATAACCAGAGATTGTTAACATATTAAATGCGTTAGAAATCTGGGTCGCTCTATTACTATAGAGCTTTTAAAGAAGTTGAACCAAAACTGGTAACTGCTAATAAATTTCTGCAAATCAATATCTCCCAATACAGCTATTTCCATTATAAGGTTACTATTGCTAAATATTCTATCTAACATTTGCATTAGCATTTTCAATGTAGTAAATTCTGTATCCAGAACTTATAATACATTATATATCAATGATTTATGTCTTCACAGACACTTAAATTTGCCACAAATTTAGTTCATATTAGGTCAAGTGTCCGGACAAGCTCGTACTTTAAAAGTTCTGTTTTCGGATTTCTAACTTCGCGCTTGTCCATGCTTTTCCGGGTTAGATAAGCATGGTCATGCTCAGACTATTGAGTTCTGCGCTTGGCTGTCACTAGGTTTCAAAGCTCGGATATCCTAGAATTTCCGACCAACCAGTTTTTTTCCGGGGTTATCAGCCCGGACTATCTATGGATTTCTGGGATTAGTGGTAAAAGTTTGGAGAATTTTTTGCAAAGTGTACAGGTCAGAAACAACTTTCCAAAACAAAACAAGAGGCCCAATGGGCCTGTATCGCTCACCTGGAACATTGGCATTTCAACTAATCTTACTTAAGTTTTACTTCCAATGACTCAGTCAAATGGTTTAGTTTTCGAGATATTGACAACAATCTCTGGACTGGTTTTTTTGCATTAGTGATTTTGAACAATGTTTAAGTAAAAATAGATGATATCAGTGCTAACTACAGCTGGTTTCTTAACTGTCTCACTGCTGCAAGCCAGTGCAGCCAATAATTTCAATTTTCAAAAGCGCTTCACTTGTTGAATATTTTGAAAAAATTCGACTGAAAGTTGTTGTCGGCTTAGCCACCAACCATTTCAGTCCGATTGTTTTCAATATATTTATCAGGTTCAGATATATAACCTTTGGGATATGTCATCTGCAAAAACTCAGACGCTTACTAGAGGTTTAAATACAATTTGAAGAAAATGGTCTCTAAAGGCAGGTAGGTGGTCTTTATAGCAGGTTATTCCCCACCACCACACAATCCATTTAACACATGCGCATTTGGCTGAATCACCAAGTTAGCAGCAGAGGTAGGGTGAGCTGGAGTTGACTTAAAAAATAATTTGACTGAAATCATTGCTGCCTTAGGCAGCAACAACTTTCACTGCTGCCTAAGGCAGCAACAACTTTCAATCAAATACATTTCAAAATATTTTTAAGAGCATAGATGTCAAAGCACATAATACATATCTTAAATATTTCGGCAGTATTGGAAAGGTTAATCCGTTAATTGGAATTTAATATCTAGTTTGGCAATAAAATCTGACATAGTGATAAATCAATGGACGGTGGAAACAAACACATATTTGCCCTATGAAAGTAAGACTGCAAATATTTAAGGAGTGGTAACTCTATCAGTTTCATTTTTACAACACAGATATTAGAAGCCGACATTAACATTGTGACCAAGTTTGGTGTCAATCCGTCAAGAAATAACAAAATGAGCAGCCATTGTTGGTGAGACAGACAGACAGATGGATGGACGGACATACAGAAGACGGATGGGGGTCATCGCTATACGACAGCTGACTGACAAGTAAGCGGAGTTAAGAAAACCAATTTGGGCTTCAAAATCCATCAAATAAAATCCATATGCCCTAAGGATACTTCCTGCCAAATATAATTGAAATCGGCCCAGTGGTTCTTGAGAAGAAGTCGTTTAAAGAAAAAAGTTGACGGACGGACAGACGGACATAAGCTCGCTTGGCCATTCTGGCCAGGTGAGCTAATAAAACGTACTGTTGACTGTTTCAAAATTAATTTGATAGTAAGTCACTGCTGCTGGTTCAAATCAAATTAAGTCCGAAATATTCAACAGAACATTACTTACCGTAACTCTTTCATGGTCAAGCCGGCCAAAACCGGCCTCTACAGTGGTCTTTAGGAATGTCCATTTGCAGGCCAAGAGAAAACAATTTAAAAAAATTTATCACTGGAATGACTGGCTCGATAACCGAGCCAGTCATTCCAGTGGTAAATTTTAGAAAATAGTCTTCTCTTGGCCTGCAAATGGACATTCAATAAACATTTTAAATTTCTTGACCAAATTTGACCAGTAAAGGGTTAAATGTGTTCATGTTTCTGGGTATTTTTTGGAAACATGTTAGCTTATTTATGAGCTATTGATTCCCACACGACATAGCAAAATGGAGGACTAGTTTTAGCTAAGCCCCGCCCATCTTTAGCTAAACTCTACCCACACTTTGCCTCGTTGAGATCGATCGATCCCTGAAATCCAATTTCCAGAAAACTATACAGGTAAACTGTTGAATATTTTGAAAGTAATTTTACAATGGCAGCAACAGTGCCCAGTCAAATTAGTTTCAAAATATTCAACAGCATGTTTATTAAATAGTACACATACAATTTGTACAATGCATAGTTCGTCACAAATTGTGTTCGTGATGACTTATCTACGCCATTCATGATGTAATTGATTACGATGCAATCCTACACGTCACATAGTTGATTATGACATCATATGATGGATGCATAAACTGGAAAGGTCCATTGAATGTCTAATATTAACCCTTTAACCCTCGAATTTGTTGAAGAAAATTTAAATTTTCTCATAGAAAATGTCCATTTGCAGACCAAGTGGACTATTTTTGAAAGCCAGTCATTCCAGTGTTAAATTTTAAAAAATAGTCTTCTCTTGGCCTGTAATGGACATTGAAAAAGCAGATATGTCGATATTCTTGACAAAATTTAGTTATTAAGGAGTATTGAAAAAGCAGATATGTCGATATTCTTGACCAAATTTAGTTATTAAGGAGTTAATAGGCAAGATTGGTATAAAGAAAATCTCAAATTTTGCTTGGTAACCATGGTAACTGTTCATTTGCAGGCAAAGATTAATTTTTAAAGTTCAGCGCTGGAATCACTGACTTGGATGTTATCATGCCAGTCATTCCAATAGTAAATTTAAAAAAAAAAGGTCTCTTGGTCTGTAAACCGACATTCCTAAGATAGATCTAGAGGCCTGCTTTTTCCAGCTTGCCCACCAAATGGCTAGTGGTAACCGTTCATTTGCAGGCAAAGATTAATTTTGAAAGCTTACCACTGGAATCACTTGGCTCTGTTATCATGCCAGTCATTCCAATGGTAAATTTTCAAAAAAATGGTCTCTTGGTCTGCAAACTGGCAGCTTGACCACGCCAAAGGGTTAAAATGGCTGAGAAAGAGCGAGAGGATGGGGGAGGGTGTTGGAGTGAAATCTATATCTTCACATTGTCCATAAAAGCAAGCCAGCATGCTTTTGCCTTTATTTTGTTCTATTTCTACCCAATCTGGTGTATATACAATAAAAGCTGAATGTCAAGGCCATTGGGAACTCATACTTCTCAATCTACACATTTTGCACTTATACAGTGGTGATTTGTTTACCATCCATTAAAGGAATAATAACAACACACTGGGTGTGTCCACCCGTGGTGGGTGTGTTGGTCCAGGGAAAGGGCGTCCCTTATCCTGCTTGGTTTGTGCATATAGGCTCCATCGGGTGGAGCTGGTGTATCCAATGACATTCTTTCTGTGTTCTCCATCAGGTGGAGTTTTCATCGTCCAGGTCAGATGAGAATACCTATGGCGGTTTGATATCAATCTGAGATGTCATTGGATTCTGATTTTAGAGGGGCGTAGTTCCCCTACACACTTATGGATGGTTATTACCGGTTCTGCCATTTTTGCCAGTTGGGCAACTTTTTTTGGTGGTTGTGGTCAACTTCATCGGTTGTAATTGTTACCGGTTGTTTTGGTGGCATTCAGGTCTGTGTAGACCTGGCGGCTTGCGTGTCCGAACCTACTGAGTTTAGACTCAGTGTGGACAGCGGAGGTATTGTGACTATCTCCGTTTCCCGTGGCAACGGATTGCTGGATGAATCAATTGTGAAATGACAGATACCATCCATTAAACACACTTGGTACTTTTGTTCATTCGTTAATCGATTGACAATATCTCCATCTGCTCATGTAGATGTTCTGTTGCGCCTCGCAATGGCCCTTTCCATTTTTAGTTATGCCCCGCCCATCTCTAGCTAAGCTCCGCCCATACCTCGATCATGTTGGGATCGATCGATCTCTGAACTCCCTCATCATCAATTTCCAGAATACTATACAGGTAAGCTGTTGAACATTTTGAAACTAATTTGACTGGGTGCTGTTGTTGCCTACCGCAGCAACAGCACCCAGTCAAATTAGTTTCAAAATTTTCAACAGCATGTTTATTAAAGGTCATATATGGCGAGTGTATTTTAAGACATAATATATCCAGTCTTTCCAAATCATATAGCTGTTATCAATTTGCTAATACATGGCATATTTTTATATTTATTGCCGATAAAGTACATAGCTTAAGAATATTGCGTCATGAATTACCTCCCTTGAATTCCAAACAGCTGTGATGTCATGGAACAACCGCTAAGCAAAGCTAATACAGGCAATACTGTTTAACCAGGGTAACTTTTTCATTCTATTGTATTTAGCAATGAATTTTGAAATAGGCAATAATCTCAATGATATTCCCTGTAGACATTAGTCAGAAGTTTATAATAGCGCCGATGCCATATTTAAATATGAATATCTCGGGCACGAAACCTCCCTTTATATATGAGATCCGCTCCGAGAAAATATCTCTGTGATTCTGTAGATACTGTATTTTTACCACACTTTATATCTTGCTACATCCAGTATTGGTGGGATGGTTGTCAAGTGCAGATCTAGGATTTTATTATGGAGTTAGTCCAATATGGGTCTGTGAGTGAGGGCGTGTCCCCTCCAAATGGACGTTTGGGGAGATATGGGAGGGTTGGGGGGGGGGGGGTCTGGTTCTTCTACCTGAAAATTTTGATGCTATGCGAAATCATTTCCTGCATTCCATTTGATAAACAACATATCTATTTTGTATCCAAACTGCGCCTATAATTCAGCAGTATCTGTTATGATTTTCCAAATGTAGCTCTATTGAGGCACCCCACCCCTCATCGCACGTAAGCATGCACGCATGCACACACACACACACACACACACACACCAAATGCAAAGCCCACCGGTAGATCTGAATTTGAAGATATTTGCCTATGGCATCGCAATCAATTGATTTGATTAAGTCTAAGACTAGAGAAAGCTAGGCCCATATTGGATAAACTTTATAGGCCCATATAATTAAATCTCCTGTAGACTTAAAACAAACTATTTGCGACGATCTAAAACATCAATTTTAACAAGCATTGGTTGCAATATCATTTAGGGATATACATTATGCCAGTAATGACTGACCGGGAGTGGGGGGGGGGGTGCGGACTTCTCATAGGCTACATGATTAACCTACTTGAACAAGCAAATAACACTGCCTTCAGTTGCAAAAATTATGCCAAAAATACCTGTGGTCGGGCCTACCCATTGCCACTTATGTTTCCTGTCATTCTAAACATAGGCCTACACATGCGTATCCTATATGCATGTGGGCGAGGAGCTAAATTGTGGGTATATATCTACCATTTCTTTGAATGTAATGTAGCTATAATGTATAAATTTACGCATAACGACACTCACTCTCCCACGCTTTTACTGGAGTAATTTGTAGGTTTACGTACTAGAGACAAATGCTGGCCCTGAGTGTGTACAATTGTAGTGTATACACTGAAAAAGCACATATATGAGTGAAGTTGCGCAAAAAACATGACGATAATAATTTATAACAGGTGGGTAAGATGAACTAAATTGTCATATTTAGATAGGCCTACGTTTATTAACAGTACACAAGTTTACGTTGGATAGCTTTCGCGTTGAAGACTGCCAAAATTGTTTGTTTACTATAAGCTTTCACTGACGTCCGCATGAACTGAAAGAGAGGGGATCGATAACTGATATGTCAGTCTTCCTATGAATTTGTTCATCTGCTACTATCTATGTGCTTCCATCACACGGAATGCTGGTTTTACCCCCTGGTGGGAATATTCAATAAGCGCGGTGGTAATTTCTCAAAATAATATGCTTTGCATCAACGTGAAAATATGCAGGGCCCATCAATTCCCCAACTGGCAGACGCCCACATCCCCCCTTCCCACCCCCACCATCCAACCATTGCTACGGTCATGCAATGTCTATTGGACGCTTATTATTTTTCTTCGCCTATTCAACTGTAATCTTACTAGTGACACAGGCTTATGCATGTTAGGTAAAACCAGAAGGGTTTCTGATAAAACCTACAAACAGTTGGTCTCGAAAATGATGAATATATGCTATATAAGCTTTAAAAACACACACGTACATTAAATTTTCTTGTCATTTACAGGCTAATTTTGTTCACGCACATTTCTATCGAGCCAAAGTCTCCATTGAAGCATAAGTTAACCTCGCGGCTTAATATTAGCTATTTGGCGAATGTTAGACACATACAGCTTGTTTGTTTTTAATTACTATACAATAATGCCGTAAACACTTGCAAAATTGTATATAAAATGGATTTCTCCAAATATGACCTTTAAATAGTAGAGACAGACAATTTGTATAACGTGTCGGACTATTAAGAGTTAAAGACGGGCCTTACAGAATCATTTATGACGTAATGATTATGACGTCATCCCACACGCCGCTTAGCTGATTATGATGTCATATGATATCATTACTCTGGAAAGATCAATTAGTATAAGCAGAATTTCATAATACTAGTATTATGGAATTGGATGGGCTATTGCAATCACACCCCCCCCCCCCCCCCCCCCCCCCTCATTCTGTCTGTACAAGTTGCATTTTTTTAGTGTGAGGGGGGAAGGGTGGGGGAAATCCAAGATGACCGCTGGAAAAATTGACCAATCACATTTCTGTATACAAGTTCAGAGGCTTCTGTACGACAAAGTCCAATCAGCCAAGGATGGTTGAATTCAGGCTAATAGTTAATAAGAAATAGTCTTTTAACTGATTTTGGGGGAAATCTTTTGAAAATCAAAAATGGCTGCTGAAAAGGTTGACCAATCATATTTCTGTTCACAAGGTCAGAAGTCTACCACAATATGGCCATTTGAGTCAAGTTTGGTTGAATTCACCCAATCCGTTAATCATAATCAGTTGAAGTTGATTTCCCATTTTTTGAAAATCCAGGATGACCACTAGAGAAATAGAATTAAGTTTTTCATTAGAAGAGTTAAGTGTACCTCCATCTAATAATCCTTCAATGAAAGTTTCAATGAAATCACGCCAGTAAGCAGTTGGGTTTAAAAATTTTTCTAGGAAATTTGTGGAAAATCCAAAATGACCACCAGAAAAATTACCAATCAAATTTCTGTACATAAGTTTGAAAGTTTCCCACTATAGGGTCATTCAAGCCAGGTTTGGTTAAGATCGGGCCAGTGGTTAATGAGCAGAGGGATAACTAATTTTCCGGAAATCTTTGGAGCCGTTGGAAGTCCTGACCAATCAAATTTCTGTACACAAGTTCAGAAGTGGCGACTTTAAAAGCCTGGATATTTGGATCGCAACAAGCAAAAACAAATGTATGTGAAAAAATGGCTTCCACCTGGTTGTCTTTCTCTTAAATTAAATGTCAGTCTAAATGTTGATTTTAAAATAGAAAAGTAAGTGTGATAACATACTATTTATTAAACAGTGACACTGTCTTGTCAATACTCCAGGTAGGCTTGCGCGACTACATGATTAAATCGAAAATCGCCATTATTTTTTAAATCGTGAATTCATATGATTAAAGATTAAATAATCGAATAATCGTGAAAAATATCTACTGCATAAATGTTTCGAAATCTACATTCTAATTCACTCTTTAATACGATAGGGCAAGAAAAGTAATTTTTTCTCATGTCCATTCGGAGGCCAAGAAAAAAAGCTTTTGAAAATGTAAAATGTATCGCTGGAATGACTGGCTCGAGAATCGAGCCAGGTATTCTCGCGATATATTTTCAAAAATAGTTTTCTCTTGGCCTGCAATTGACCATTTCTAAACACCATTGTAACTTTAATCATTGATATGCTTTAGTAGGATGATTAATCGAGTAATCACGATTATTCTTAAATAATCAATCAAGATCACTGATAATCACGCAAGCCTAACTCCAGGTATATATGTTGTACAGATGTATTCTCCAAAATCAGTAGCTGATAAAGTGAAGAGCAGCATGATTCTAAATGTTTTGAAAAATGGATGAATCCAGTTTTAGCAATGCCCCGCCCATCTCTAGCTAACCTCCCACGCTTTGCCTGTATTATGGGCGATCAAACCCTGTCTCAATCTCAATTTTCAGAAAACTATACAGGTAAGCTGTTGAATATTTTGGAACTAATTTGCGCCCAGTCAAAGTAATTTCTAAATATTCAACAGAATATTTATTAAATAGCATGAATAGTAAAGACAATTCGTATAACATCCCTTAGTCTGTCATCAATTAAGTGTTCGTATCGAACTTAGCTACATCATTCATGACAAAACTAACTTGACTGGCTGCTGTAGCTGCCTATGGCAGCAACAGCGACCAGTCAGAGCAGTTTCAAAATATTCAACAGAATATTTATTAGATAGTAGACATACAATTTGTACAACAACGCTTAGACTGTCATCAATTAAGCGTTCATGACGAACTTATCTACGTCATTCATGATACCATTGATCATAACGTCACCATGATGTAGTTGATTATGACGTCATATGATTGATTGAGAAACTGGATTCATCAATTAGATTAAGTCCATTATGACGGATTACTAACAAACAGTAATAATATAATCCACTCTTACATGACTGCTGGCATTGTACCAGCTTTCTATATCTGCTTATAATCTTATGATTTATATACTTATTAAATAATGTTGTACACCTGTGTACACCTGAAAAAATTACATTAAGATATATATATTTACACACAACTGTACCTCAACAAAACCATTCAAAATCTAGCACATAATTTCACAGAATGAGGCTGTGACGTCTCTGTCCACAATTTAGGTAGGAAACTATAAACTCAGATGTAAAGCTCCATGCTTTAGAAAGTAAGCAATGTAAGTAATGCAAGTAGGGCTGCAACGATTCTCTAAATTAACATAACCCTTTCACCCATAAATTCCTTGTATCTCAGTTTCATGGCAACGATAAAGGAAAACTGTTACATATTTTGAAATTAATATGACTGGAAGCCATTGCTGCCTAAGGCAGCAATGGCTTCCAGTCATATTAATTTCAAAATATTCAGGAAAATATACTTTACCCTAAAAGGAATTTACTTTTTCAGGGATTTGTGTTGAAAGGGTTAATTTTTTTTACCCTATAAAGCCAACTGGTAAAGCAAAGAGCTTGGAGATAAACTGCTTTATTAGTGTTTCTAAGTACCACGATACACAGATACGCTTACTGTATCGCAATATCATGATAGATGATAAATCGTTGCAGCCCTAGATAAAGGAAAAACCTGGGCCCATGTTCCCGAAGCTTTCGTTATGTTAGCGATATCGTTACACCATACTAAAGCAATGGGTGTAATGATATCGCTAGCTAATGATAGCTTCGGGAAAATGGGCCCTGGACTTTTTAACATCTTTGTATCCAAGTACAGTCCAGGCTTATCCACTTTAGTTATTACAAGTCATGACAGTGTTCACATTTCAAAGTTCAGGCTTATCCTGGCTAGCGACGATAACCCTGGATAATCATGGATCCTGAAAATCCAGGGCTATCCATGGATTACTTGAGCCTGGATAAGTGAGGATTTCCCTAGATATCTAGGCTCACTAGTTGTCCAGGATCAAAAAGCATGAACTAAACTCGGGAAATTTAGGGAATTCCAAGGATACCCAGGCTAGTGAGGAAAAGCCTGGACTATTTTTCGCCTGGGTTAAGTACTAAGTATAATAACTATGTATATATAGTATGATAGCTCTTATAACCATACAGGAAGCATATGGCATAGCACTAAATTATGTCAGCAGCGTAACAAATTATGATTTTTATACATATCTACAAAAAGTTATTATTATTATTATTATTATTATTATTATTATTATTACCGGTAATATTATTATTATTATTATTACCAGTATTATCTTTATTATTATTATTATTATTATTACCGGTATTATCTTTATTATTATTATTATTATAAAATAAATCAATATTTGATACATTCCCTTGCAACATTTTACATTGATCAAACCATGAAATTTGTTCAAGTAAATCTTATCGAAAATGTACATTTGCAGACCAAGATTATCTTGGAAACTTTATCACTGGAATGACTGGTTCAGTTATCGAGTCAGTCATTCCATTGGTAAATTTTCGAAAACAGTCCTCTTGGCCTGCTTGGTCTGCAAATGGACGTTTCTCAAGACCAGTGCATAAGCCATTTTTGGCCAGCTTGAGTGTTAAGGGCTACGGTCAGGGCTTTAGATTACCCCTTAACTGTGACTTTACAAGTCATGCCCAAATGAAATCCACCCATATTAGTGAGCCCAAATTAAAATCTTACTGACTGCTATGAACACTACTGATTTACCCTCAATTAAATACTCAGAGATGGATGCTGTGGCATTTTATGGCCATTCAGAGGTCTTATAGTGCTATTAAAACTAAAATGGCTCAAAATCTAGTTTCTAGGAGCATTGATGGCTCCTGGACCAGATACATGTAGGTAGGTGGTGTGTCCAAATGAGGTAATTCTAAAGCCCTTGACGGTAAATCCTATGAATGATATTTTGATTTCTATCAGAGTGAAAAAATAACAATAATAGAAGAAAGGATGAGAAACACAATTAGGAAAGACGGATCCAATCTGTCACTCAAGTATCTAACATCATAAGCAATGGATCTTTCCAGTTTATCCATCCATCATATGATGTCATAATCAATGTGACATTGAGGATGGCATCATAATCTGTGATGTCATGAATGACATAATTAAGGTCATCACGAATGCATAATTAGTGATGGATTAGTGTTGTTTTACGAATTGTATGTCTACCATTTAATAAAATTGCTGTTGAATATTTTGAAACTAATTTGACTTGCCGCAAATCAGTTTCAAAATATTCAACAGCTTACCTGTAGTTTTTCTGAAAATTGATAGTCAGGTAGTCCAGGGATCAATTGACCCCAACACGGGCGAAGTGTTGGTGGAACTTAGCTAGAGATGGGTGTGGCATAGCGAAACATGGGTTCCTCCATTGCGTCACATGTAGGCTGACGTCACAATCATAATGATGTATTTACCTCTGTAATGAAAATCAAAAACTCCGTCATTAGCGTATCAATTTTATGTCTTTGATGCCGCTAAAATTTAATAACCATTCTGTTAAATATTTTGAAACTAATTTGACTGGGCGCTGTTAATGCCTTAGCACATAGTCCAATTAGTTTTGAAAAATTCAACAGCTCACTGTATAGTTTTCTGGAAATTTAGATTCAGGGAATTCAGGGTTCGATAAATCTCAACAAGGGCAAAGCGTGGGAGGAGCCTAGCTAAAAGTGGATTCATCCATTATATCACACGGAGGCTGACGTCACAATAATAATGTGGTATAGCCTGTTAAACTCTGTCATTAGTGTATGAACTGTAGATCTTTGATAAATTTACAATTTAACCCTCAAATTTGTTCAAGAAAATTTAAATTTTCTCATAGAAAATGTCCATTTGCAGACCAAGAGAACATTACATTTTGAAAATTTACCACTGGAATGACTGGATCGGCTATTGAGCCAGACATTCCAGTGGTAAATCTTCAAAAATAGTATTTTCTTGGTCTGCAAATGGACATTTCTCAAGTCCACTTGCAAAAGCCGTTTTTGGCTGATATGAGTGTTAAAGGGTTAATAAAGATTCTGACATAGTCAGCAACAGTCCCAGTCAAATTAGTTTCAAAATATTTCCAAAATGTTGGTCCGGGATCCTAAGATAATTCATAATACGGAAAATTTGTTACCTTTTCAGGATGTATTAATTGTTGTAGTTTTCGTTACCGTCAAACAATTAATCCATCCTAATTTTCCTTATTATAGTTTCAAAATGTTCAACAGCTTTAACCTTCCCACCTTGAAATTAGGGTGCTGGGAATTCAGGATTCATGATTGTATATAATTAAATCGATTCCAACATGCGCAAATTGGGCGGAGCTTAGTTAGAAATGGGCGGTGCATAGAAATGGGCGGAACATACCTAAAAATGGATTCCACTATTGCAGTTAACCCTTTGATCCTCAAATTTATTCCAGCACATTGAAATTTTCTCTCTGACAATGTACATTTGCAGACGAAGACTATTTTTGAAAACTTACCACTTTATCGAGCCAGTCATTTCATTGGTAATTTTTCAAAAATAATCTCTGGCTCTGCAGATATGGACATTTCTCAAGACCGCAGCAGCAGCTGTTTTTGGCCAGCTTGGGTGTTAAAGGGTTAACAATAGCAAGCATAATTTCATTAACGGTATATTATAAGCGCAATACTTGAAAATATTACAACAAAAAATGAAAATCAGTGATTTCTCAAATTGATGTTCCACAATGTAGCATGAAGACTGTTTAGCAGTGCTGTGTCAAAGAACACGCAGACAGCATATTGTGTACCTTTCCAGTTTTAGCTATGCCCCGTCCATCCCAAGTTAAGCTCCACCCACGCTTCGCCCCGTCTCAATTTCCCGAAAACTATACAGGTTAGCTGTTGAATATTTTGAAAGTAATTTGACTGGGTGTTGTTGCTGCCATAAACAGCGTCCAGTCAAATTAGTTTCAAATTTTTCAACAGAATGTTTATGAAATAGTAGATATACAATTCATACAATGCTTAGGCCGTCTTCTACGTTACTCATGACATCATTGATTATGACATCATCCTACACATCACATAGTTGATTATGATATCATATGATTGATGAATAAACTGGAAAGGTAAATTATCTACTGCACTGACCTCTCAACCCATAAATTAATATGAATTCCTCGGACAACACAGGCCCAGTTTGATGAAGAGCCTTCAGTAGAACTTTAGTTATCATCCACAAAATAAATAGGGGTCTATGGGTAACAGTGAGTTTGGTGAGGATCTCTTCAATAGACCTTTCCACTTTATCCAGCTATCGTATGATGTCATAGTTAACTACATGATGTGTAAAATGACATCATAATCAATGAAGTTATGAATGACTCAAGTCGATACGTACGTTACGAAGGCATAATTGAAGACGGACTATGCGTTGTTGTACAAATTGTATTTCTTTACTATTTAATAAATATTCTGTTGAATATTTTGAAAACAATTTGACAGGGCACTGTTGCTGCTATAGGCAGCCACAGCACCCCGCCAAATCAGTTTCAAAATATTTAGCAGCTTTTCTCGAAATTGATAGTCAGAATTCAAGGATTGATTGATCCCAAAATGAGCAAGGTGTGGGTGGCACTTAGCTAGAGATGGGCAGGGCTTAGCACAGATTGGAGGTCCATAGAAAATGAGTTAACTGTCTGACAGCTGCAAGTCACCAGAGAATATTTTCAAAGGGCAATAACTCTGGACATATTGCATACTTTGAAAACAATTTGACTGAAAGTTGTTGGTGGCTTATGTTTTCAAAATATTTAGCCAGTCCAGAGGTATAACCCCTGCAATATGTTGTTTGCAAAAACTCAACCGCCAGACGGTTAATGCATGAAAATGAAAGCCTGAATGGACAAATGAATGAACAAACAAACGGACAGAAAACATAGATGCTATATAACCCGCATATATATCTATAATATATGGGAATATATAGAGCCTCTAATGAGAGAGCAACAAACGAATGAAGAAAAGGTAAATGCTGTATCTATATGGAGGACTAGTGAAAGAGCAAAAGGAGGATACTTCAATGGTCAGATTCTCAGGGCTCACATTTTTTTCACTTTTCACCTCAAACTGATTTCAAAAAGAAAATTCCGAAAATTTATATAAATACAAGATTTAAGAGTCACCATGTTTTCCAATACATATATAGAACCTCGACTTTACAACTTTGAATTGAGCTTTCACGCTTGACTTCAAAGACAATTCTACTTATAATGACCAAGGCTAAGTACAGACGGCCTATCAATACATACACTTATTAGGAACCGTGACCTTTTGACCCCAATATCATTGTATCACCCTCTCTAATCACAATGATGCATGTGTCCATGCTAGGTCCAGTACGATTAACCAAACATGAGATATAACCCGCTAAGCAGAGCTTAATGCAAAATAGCAATATTGATAAGAGGCCCAAGGGGCCTGGTATCGCTCACCTGCATCATAGGCATTTCAACCAGAAAGGCCATCACCAATAAGGAGAACTCTACAGAGTTGCGCAGAATTATAACAAGAAAACAGAAGCCATGTTTCTTATGTATCAACTACTTTTGAACAAAACTTAACGGCCCTTAGTCCCTTATCATATCTCCCAAATTTCGGCCCAATCCGTTTAACGATTCTGGATACGAAGTTGTTTTCGTGAAAACTAGGTCATCCAAGATGGCCACCAAGCCAATGGACCAATCAGGTTCTCTTGAACAAAATGGTTCTCCTCCTGCATTAGATGATGTTTCATGAGTTTTGAATCAACCCCCAAGCTGTTTTGGAGATTTTTAGACAGTAAAAAAAATTGGCTGGTTTAGCCAGTGGCCATCTTGGATTTTGGCCGATCAGCTTCGTTTGAACAAACTTAGACCTCTATGCCCTAAGGCTGCATTCTGCCAAATATAATTGAAATCGGCCTAGTGGTTCTTGAGAAGTCGTTTAAAGAATTCCCCATTGCTTTACTATGGGAGCCCATGGCAAGAAAACAAACCAAGATGGCAGTCAAATGGTTTATCCGACAGTCTCAAAAGTGGCATATTTGAACTCGCCACCCTGATAAGCATATATACAGCAATTTTCGCCATCAAAATACATCAAATACAAAAAAGCCAATATGACAAAAAGCTAAATTTTGATTGGTTGATGTCGGCCATGTTTTTTAACGTACAAACTTCCTTTGATCAAATTTGAATGGCCCTTGGTCCCTAAGCATATTTCCCAAATTTGAGCGCTATCCCTTCAGCGGTTCGGGAGAAGTCGTTTTCGCGAAAACTACGTCACCCAAGATGGCCGCCAAGCAGATAGGCCAATCAGGTTGCCTTGAAAAAACTTGGGTCTAACGTTGCCATAGATGATGTGTTATGAGTTTTGAATCAATTCCTCCAGCAGTTTCGGAGATTTTTTAGTCGTTCTAAAAATCGGCCATTTTAGCCGGTGGCCATCTTGGATTTTGACCGATCCGCTTCGTTTGAACAAACTTAGATCTCTATGCCCTATGGATGTTTCCTGCCAAATATAATTGAAGTCATTTAAAGAATTCCTCATTGCTTTACTATGGGCCCATTGCTTTACTATGGGAGCCTCTGGCGGGAAAACAAACCAAGATGGTAGCCAAACCATTCATCCGACAGTCTCGAAGGTGGCATATTTGAACTTGGCACCCTGATAAGCATATATATACAGCAATTTTCGCCATTAAAATATATCAAATACACAAAAATCAATATGACCAACAAATGCTAAATTTTGATTGGTTGATGCCGGCCATGTTTTTTAACATACGAAATTCCTTTGAACCTATTTGAATGGCCCTTGGTCCCTAAGCATATTTAATAAATTTCAGCTCTATCCCTTCAGCGCTTCAGGGGGAGAAGTTGTTTTCGGGAAAACCATGTCATCCAAGATGGCCACCAAGCAAATAGGCTAATAAGGTTGGCTTGAATAAACTTGGGTCTAACCTTGCCATAGATGATGTGTTATGAGTATTGAATCAATTCCTCTTGCGGCTTCGGAGATTTTTTAGTGTCTAAAAATCGGCCATTTTGGCCGGCAGCCATCTTGGATTTTGACTGATTCGCTTCGTTTGAACAAACTTAGATCTCTATGCCCTATGAATACTTCCTCCCAAATATAATTGAAATCGGCCATGTGGTTCTTGAGAGCAAGTCGTTTAAAGAATTCCCCATTGCTTTACTATGGGCCCATTGCTTTACTATGGGAGACTATGGCGGGAAAACAAACCAAGATGGCAGGAAATGAAGGAAATTTCAATTTCCCTTTCTCAGAGATCTAACAATACTCACCATTCTATTCCTTCTGATATACAGCTGGCCCTGACAGCTGGCTCTAGGACGATAGACTTAGTAAGCTTTACCGACTCCTGGAACCGGGTACTCGGCTCCCAACTGCCGAGTACCCGTCTGCCATGAAGCTCATATTGTTTGCATAGCCACCAAACAAGAGTAACCCACAGCTTGCCTCCGTGGGGCTGGGAGGCTGGGTCCACAATAGAATGGTGAGTATTGTTAGATCTCGGAGAAAGGGAAATTGAAATTTCCTTCATTCTCCTTCGATCAATACTCACCATTCTATTACTTCTGATATACACCAGATTTGGTCAGTAACCTGGTGGGAAGGGGAAAGCCATAACTGCTACTTTTGCCCCTTGGACAAAAAAAAGCTAGACTTAAACTTGATTAAAGGAGACCTAAAAGGACCATCAAGTTAACGGAACCGAATCACATTCGCATCACTGACCCTCCCACCCACCCCTTTTCTCGCAAGAAAAGGGAGAGAACTCACGAACCTGCATCTCTGCCTGAAAACACAAATATGCCAAGAGGGTTAACTGCTCTTTGCATATATATATATATATATATATATATATATATATATATATATATATATATATATATATATATATAAATATATATATATGTATTAGCATGGGAATGAGCATGAATATATAAGATGAATGAACATGATATATAGACATAATACAAAAAACTCTCAATCTTGAATTACCTCATGATATTTGGATTCCAGACGTGGCGCCTCCAACCATCAGTGACACAATCTGGTTGACATCCTCTCGCTCGACCATGTCTGCTTCTTAATCCTTTCTTACAAATGCCAAAAAAGGGAGAAGAGCAGTGTGGTCGTATAACTATCGTTTCAAAACAGCTAAAGCGAGTGGATTGGCGGAGTCTGACACATCCCTCATATAGTAATCCATGACCGAGGACTCACAGTGCCATTGTGCAACAGCCATGATGTCCTCTAACTGAACACCATTGTAAAGGGCGGTCGAGGCGGCTATTCCTCTAACATCGTGTGCCCTTGTGCATTGCACCTGGTGCCCAGTCACAATCTCATGGGTAGTCTAAATGCATTCGACTACCCAACGAGAGATAGAATCCATGGATGCGGCGCCATATGGCTTCTTATGGCAGATCCACAGATGTCTATCATTCGACCGTAACGAGTCTGTCCATTTTCTGTACTTAGTCAAAGCACGGACTGGGCACCAGACACTGGCATCACGATCAAACCTTGTTAGTTTCGGTATAATGATCGGTTTGCTGGGATATCTCAAAGATTGATTATTTGACATAAACTCTGCTCTTGACAGAAGACGCAGACCTTCTCCGGAGACAATAAATCGGTCCCTCTCTGCTGAAAGTGCATGGATCTCACTGCGCCTTCTAGCTGAGGAAGCTGCCAATAGAAAAACTGCCTTTAGAGTCAAATGCTTTAGACTAGCCGAACGCAACAGTTCGCAAGGGTGCTTGGCCAGTACATTAAGCACTAAAGATAGCCAGGCTGGAATGACTACCGGTTGTCTCGGTCGGAGATTGCTCATTCCCTTCACCATCACATTCAACTGGGCCACCTCTGGACCATCCCTGTTGGCTAGACAAGGGATAACTGATGCCAAAGCTGACTTGTATCCAGCAATTGTGACAGGAGCTAGTCCTGAAACAGCTCACAGAGAAAGTCTTGCTATTTGCTGAATAATGGATTGAAAGGTATCAATACCCTTTTCTTCACACCAGTTTGCAAATCTGTTAACCGTGTTATATGACTTGAAGGTTGACCTCCTTCTCGCAGCTGCGATGAAATCTGCAGCTTGTCGAGAAAAGCCTTCCGACGTGGAACGTTGTTTGATAACATCCACACAGTCAATTTGAACATTTCGGGACGCTCGTGTAGGAAGCGCCCCTTGGCCTGGGAGATTATGTTCGGAATCTCGGGTAACTGCACTGGGTTTTCCACCAGCAGATCTAGAAGATCCGTGAACCACGCCCTGCTGGGCCAAAACAGCGCTATTAGCAGGACCAGGCACGGTTCTTCCCTGATCTTCACCAATATCTTCGGTAGAAGAATGGTGGGTGGGTACGCGTAAGCGTGCATCCCTCTCCAGCTTATCGCCAGAGCGTCTGTATCGACGGCATTTGGATCTGGAATCGGCGAGACATACGTCATGATTTTAGCATTTTCCCTTGTGGCGAACAAGTCCATGTTGGGTTTGTCCTAATGCTCGAAGATCCTTTGTAGAACTGGAGGGTTGAGAGATCATTCTGTTGGCAGAATTCTCTGTCTGCGAGACAAAGCATCCGCTAGAATGTTCAATCGCCCAGGAATGTGAGCTGCTTTCAAAACAACCGAGTAATTCCTGCACCATTGAATCAAGTGCCACACTTTGATACACAGTGTGGGTGAATTCATCCCGCCTTGGCGATTTATGTATGATACTACTGTCGAGTTGTCCGACTGTATCAATATCGCCTTGCCCCTGACCCTTGGAAGAAACTTTTCCAATGCCAGTTCCACTGCCATCATTTCCAACAGATTGATATGCAGTAGGGTTGGGCGATATTGCTCAAGGTATGACGATATCGGTATCTCATTAAAATACCGCGGTATCACGATATATCGTCATTTGGGTGAGGTGTGGAGTTAGGGTGTAAACATAGAATAACATGTATTTCAAATTGGTGGTGTCTGCAAGTTATTTTCATTAAATTTGTTGCATTGAAACCGTAAATTAAGATCGCCATGATTACCATTTCCGCATATTTAATACACGAAATTCCACACTTTGACACCCTTCAATATACAGTTTAAAGCAACGAATGTAATGCAACTAACCCATCACAAATAAGAAAAATAAAGGATTTTCTTCTGTTCTTGTGTTGTATTTTATGTTATCTTTACCTCACGCTTTACCTCACGACAACTGTCAAAAGATTGAGCAAGGAATACGCATTAACTTCATCGCGCAGAAAGGAATTCTGCAGAACGAAATCTGATTGGCCGCCGTATCATACTTGAGCCAATCAGAATTCACACTGCAGAATTCCGACAGCTGTTATCACGGCCGCTGCTAGCATAGACGATGCAAATTAATAAAATAACACTGCATGATTTTGAACGAGAACGAGCGTGAAGACTGGAAACAATTATATCAGATTCTATTTGGTCTGTAATATTAAATACTAATTTGCCCCATTGTAGACCTATTCAAATTCGCTCACTACTTAGCGCGTTTAGCCATTGATCTCAAGGCGTAGCCGGGATGTGTGAAATTAACCCAGTTAACTCTGCAGCCAAGCCTGCCACAACTGATAGAAAACTGGAAATAATTAGGCCTAAATTCTTTATTTTAAGGACGTTTCTCACTTAGAATAAATCCGTAATGTTATATGTGGAATGAATTTTGATCTGATTCGTTTAAAAATGCTAAATATATTGTATAAAGTAACATAAAATCGTATAACGGTAAAGCAAGAGATTAACTGCCCCCTCACCCACCGTTCCAAGCTGTGGTATTGATAAGGGATTAAGTGTGTGTGGTTCCCTATCGACCTCAAAAGTGTTAAAGTTTAAATCTTTCACGGTCAGAAGAATGTTTAACCATGCAGATCAATGACTAATGGATAAATAGCTTGACCTGTAGTAATGACGTCATCAGAATGAAATGTGGGTAGTGCAAATGGTATTCCCCACTGACTAACACTCAGAATAAGGCAAGAAAAAAAATGGCGTGGTCTATTTATGCAATTATGAAAAGTGAACAACAAAGGATTATTTTGTACTTTAAATCATTTTATTAGCGCAAACAAACCATGAATTAAATGAACACAGATTATTTTGGAGTTTATTAAGTTTTTATTACCTTAGACAGACTAGATTATTACTTAAAGACTATTACTGGACCGAATAGAGGTAAGAGTATGACATTTCTAACTTAGTTATTTATACACCTGTGCAAAAGTTAAGCACCACCCTATTTTTACGCACATGCGAGGGTATATTCATGTGCTATGAAGAAAGCAATAGCATAAACATTTATGTACCCATCCATCTTAGTGCAAGAGGTAATAATGCAACTAGAGGAATGCTGATTATGATGGTGGGGAAACACTGTATGTTTTTGTTTGAACTTGAAAACGAGGCCTGAATATGGTTACGTTGACACAACTGACAACTATTGCCCTACAGTTGACACACGTGGCTAGATTGTCATTAATGGTGTCTGAAAACGAAGTTTAACATCTGTGCACGAGTTTGAGACTGTCATTATTAATACCGGGTATATCCACCTTGTGCCTGGATGACGGCCTGGACACGACGTCTCATGCTGGTCACCAACCGACTGATACGCCATTGTGGTGGTATTCGTTGCCATTCAAGATGGAGTGCGTCTGTTATTTCCTGTAGGTTCTGCACAGGAGGATCCCTCCTTCTCACCATGTTTCCCAGAATGTCCCAGATATGCTCAATAGGGTTCATGTCAGGGCTCCTTGCTGGCCATGGTAGGGTTTCGATGGCATTCTGGCGGAGGTATTCATGCACAGCTCTAGCACGATGTGGTCGGGCGTTGTCATCCATGAATATAGGGTGCGTTCCGGGTGCATGATTTACAAAATGAGGGACCACAACTCTATCCAGTACGGAATCTTGATATCTTTCTCCATTTAGTGTTCCAGGTACAGTCAACAGATCCAGCTTACAATCAAATGAGATGCACCCCCATATCATAACGGAACCTCCACCAAATGGAACTTCTTCCATGATGTTACGTTGGTCGTACGCCGTGCATCTGGACCTCCATACACGAGTTCGACCATCTGTGGCATGAAGCAGGAACCGACTTTCATCGGACCAGTGTACCCGTCTCCAGGATCTCATGTTCCAGTGTCTTCTTTCGTTGCACCACCTCATACGCTCCTCTTTGTGGTGTGCAGTGAGGAGAGGACGTCTGACAGGTCTCCTAGCTTTCATGGCAGCAGCATACAGTCTCCTTTTGACGGTAGACATTGACACTCTATTGCGCGTTTCCCATTGCTGGCTGAGCACTCTGCTGTTGGTGAATGGAGATCTCCTAACAAGGCGTACTAGGGCTCGATCATCACGGGCAGTAGTCTTCTTCGGTCTTCCAGATCTAGGCCTGTCCTTCACCTCGTTAGTTTGCCCATGTTTTGCAATCAAACGACTGATTACAGTATGGTTAATGTTCAGCTGTCTGCCAATCTCTCTGCATGACATACCAGTGGTATGCATGCCTATGATTTGCCATTTCACACGATCACTTAACCTTCGTCTTGCCATAGCGGTTCACAATCAAGAGCTAATTCTCTCTGTACAAATAAACCACGGTCATGAACACAAAATTCCTAATCTTGTCGCCTAAATCTGTATGTAATGTTCTACACCTCAAACTGGACTTTTACATAACTGAACACGTCTGCTGTTTCCCGCCACGCACGGACATCAAGCGGCGTGAAGTCATGCATGCATGTGCATTTCGTACTTGGAATTATGTCAGCTAACGCGGGGACAAAATGTATGGCAGCCTAGTTGTACCATCATGTTTCTACGTTCTATTGTTTTTGCTGGTGCTTAACTTTTGCACAGGTGTATATATTATGCTCACAGTTTAAAGTACAATATCGTCCTGTCGGTATTGACGATATTTACGATTTTTCGTAATTATGATGATTTCAGTATCGGTATTCGGTATATCGCGATATTGACGATAATATCGAAAAATCGCCCAACCCTAATATGCAGCTGGCTCTCCTGGAGAGTCCATGTGCCCGAGACCTGGTGTTCTCCCAGGCAGGTCCCCCCCATCCCTCCAGCGATGCATCCGTGTACATGCACAGCTGGGGGTGGGGTAGGTGCAGCGAAACTCCTACTAGGAGATTCTGACGCTTTTTCCACCATACAAGATGCGACATTATTGACTCCAAAACTGGCACCGGCTTTGACAGGGGTTCTGTTCTCTGTTTCCACAGAGACATCAGATACAACTGGATAGGTCTTCGCATCAGAGCAGCGTACGGGATTACCTGCTCCACGGAGAACATCATGCCCAGCATCTTAAGAAACCGCCTCGCCTGAATGTGGTTTCCTAATCGAAAACTCTTGAGGATGGCTAACAGAGACACCACTCTAGGCTCTGACGGGTAAACCCTGCCCTCCTCGAGATCGAATCGCATCCCTAAATAAACGAAATGTTGAGTGGGTGTCAACTCGGATTTCTCCTTGTTGACTATCCAGCCTAGATCTGAAAGCAACTTCAGAGTCAGAGCAGTATCCACCTCTATCCTGGCTTATGTGTCTGCTTTAATCAGCCAATCGTCTATGTAGATGTGTAGCACCACGTTCTCTTTTCTGAGAAACGCTGTCACCGCAAGGACCGCTCTTGTGAAAACCCTTGGAGCTGTCGACAGGCTGAACGGGAGGACTATAAACTCCCATACTTGATTCTGAAACACAAATCTCAGAAACCTGTGACAACTGTTCATTGGTATGTGGAAATATGCATCTTTCAGATCGATCGATACACACCACATTCCTTTCCTCAACACTGCCATTACCAACCTCGGAGTTTCCATCTGGAACCGAGGCGTATGGATAAACCAATTTAATGGCCTGAGATTGAGTACGGGTCTCCATCCCCCTGTGCTCTTGGGGACAAGGAACATGTTTGAATAGAAGCCTGGAGTGTTCCGGTTTGCTGGTTTTATTGCTCCCTTCAGAAGCAAACCTGACACTTCGTTTTGAATGCCTTCTAACTTGTCTGGTTCCCTTGGTACGGGTGTCCAGACAGGTGCCAAAGACAGATTCTGTGGTGGAAAGTCCCACCACTCCGGCATGTACCCCTGGGATAACCATCCCAGGACCAGACTGTCTGACATCACACCTCGCCAAGCCTCGACGAAACGCATGAGCGTCAACGACGCCTAATGGGGGTGTCTGGCTTGCGATCCGCTCCCCCCCCCCCCCCCCCTCTTGAAGAGAGAACCATTTTGGTCTTGGCTTGGCCGGTCTAACTGGCACTGCTGTTCCTGTCGCACAGGTGCTGTCCAGGCAGATACGAAGGGAGCTCTCGTACCCTCAGATACGATCCGCTCCCTTCTTTCCGCCCTTTGAGGACTTACCCTTCCCCTTGCCCTTCCCGCCTCTCGGGCGATCAGGAGCAACATTTGGGAGGGTAGGAGCCTCCACAACCTTCTTGGCTTTCTTCGCCGGAGGCGGCTGAGAAAACCCAGAAGAAGCAGAAGCAGCACCAGGCTTAGCTTTCGCTTTGCCGTTGTGCTTTTTCTGCTTCTTAGGTTGAATGGTCAGCGGCTTAGCTACAGCCCCTAGTGCGTGCGCCTGACGCACTAGCTCTAGCTGCAGGTTCACCGCCAACTGATTCTGCACAATGCTAGCCGTGTCTTCTAAGATGGCCCACGCCTG
This sequence comes from Chaetoderma sp. LZ-2023a, assembly GCA_034401795.1. Taxonomy (NCBI): domain Eukaryota; kingdom Metazoa; phylum Mollusca; class Caudofoveata; order Chaetodermatida; family Chaetodermatidae; genus Chaetoderma; species Chaetoderma sp. LZ-2023a. The sequence goes on from CM067367.1 coordinate 7,587,728, forward strand.
GCCACCAAAGATGCTAGGGCCTGTCAGGGGCGTCCCAAGCCTCCTAGACTTGGTTACACGCGCCTGCACCCTTGCCAATGCATCCATAGACAGCACCAAGCCGTCATTGACGCACGAAAGTGGCACAGGGTGGCCTGCCCCCGCTTCAGCCCACACCGACTGAAGAAGGCGATAAGAGTGGTTGACACCCTCATCACAAGGGGACAGGACTTCATCGTGGTGTCCCTGAGATTTGTCCACCACTGCCTGGGCGGGGCCACCCGCTCCAGCACTCTGGACACTCAGAACCCATCGGTCATCCTCGGTGACCGACGGGACAACACCATACCTGTCGTATTCCCCCTGTGGAATACAACAGCTTGCCCGCACCTCCCTGGAGGCCGCAGGAAACTGGCCCTTGGTCATGAGTTGCTTGCTATAAATAGCATCCAGTACCTCAATGAACCATGGATCCAGTCCAATAGACTGGATCCGGGCTGCTGGCAAGATCCCCGGGGCGCATCCTCCTCGGCTGTGGTCGGAACCACAGATGGGTCTACCGTGGCTAGCCAAGCCAGAGCCTCAGACCAGTCCATCTCCGAGGAGGACACGGCCCTACCAGCAACGGCCTACCGGCTAGGAGCCGTTGCTGACACGCCAGGAACTCCGGTACCGCACGGTTCCGCCGCCACCCTCTGGAACACACCAGTTCATGGAGTAGGCGCACGGCAAACCGTGCGGACCCGTAGCGGTCGCGGAACCGTAGCCAAACACGGGTGCCATTGGCATCCCATGTCTGGCTGCCGGACCAGGCAAGATAGGTGAGTACCACGCCTGGCCCGGCACACCCGTCACCGTGTCGGTTGGCGGCAAACCAACCATCACGGGACCGGTGCCCGATTGGCCTCAACCACGGGCGGAGCCTCTGCCCTGGCTTGCGCCAAGCCAGACAGATGGAGGGCGGTTCCGTCCAGGACAGAATCGACCTCCATATTCTCCACCAATGGCATCACAGGCCGCAGCAACCTCTCCTCCTCGGCCTCATCTTCAGACCCCGAAGAAACCGTGGAGCCGTCCTGGTGGACGGCTCCCATGCCTGACGGACCGGCCACCGCTACTGGACCACCCGGAGGTGGCCGCAGAGAGACAGAACCAGTGAGGCCGGAGCCCGACGGGACTGCCAGGGGACCGTACGAGACGGCTCCCTCGGTGGCCAGTCCAGAACCCTGTCCAAGGACAGGGTCCGATCGAAACATGGGGAGAGACTGCCCTACAACTTTCGGCAGCAGGGACGATACCAGCGTGGGCAGAACGCTATGCAGGAAGCCCTGCATAGCCGGACCAAACCACGCTGGCGGTGCCATCTCCGCCACATCCGGTTGCAGACGTGGAGCGCCCCCAAGGGCCGAAACGGACACTCCACGATTTGCTTTCTGACCGCCTGACACTGCCAAGTCCTTCTGGGCAAGGAACTTCAACATCATGTCAACCGACCACACTGCACATACATTACACCTATTATCAAGGTTCCATTTCGTACATCGAAAACAGACATGGTCCTTAAACAGAACCTGAACGAATTTGTGGCACTCGTCACACGATGGCTGGGCTGGCTTGGCCTATAAATAAGCACAAACCTACAATAAGCAAGCGGAACAAAACAGACGGAAGGCATACAATTAATTTTCAAATATTTTGACCATAAATTAACTGTAACCCTCCCGCACCCCACCCCGCAATGTTACAGCAAAGATCGCATTAATTATGACGACAAGAATGAAGCGGGCAATAATACACCCATACACTGATCCTCAAGGATGTATCACGGAACCAGGAATCATATCGCATAGCATTCGGGGTATAGTTACTAATAAATATAAATTATACTCCTAATGAAGGCCAAAACGATATGTGAAGAAACAACAAAATGAAAACAAACTGCTGTAGCACACAGTAAAACCGCAGACCACACATCTAAATCAAGAATTTTGAAACCACTGATCATTGCAAACAGATCGTGATAACACGCAAACTTGAAATTCAAAAGTTTTCTGGTACCAATTTTAGTACGCAGCACCTAGAATCAGATGCACGAATTAATGAAACATTTTCTTCACATAAACATCCGAGACACAAGGGTGTGACGTCACCTGCTCGGATCTTACGGAGAACGATGTCAGCCGATATTTGTGTTAAAACACCATAGGCCAACACCTATTTTCATATCTGCCGATCGCCTGTTGGGGTTTAAAGAAGGCGATCATCCGGCAAATTTTGTTGTTAACACACGTCCCAGATTCTTTGGGGTTAGAAATTTGAACATGCGACACAAACAAAATTTCAAAGACCTAAGTCTTCTTAATTATGTAATAACAAGGAATTATACAACCTGGTTATCATCGGCAGCATCCATGTTAATCCAAATATCCTTTAGAGAACACACAAGCTATCACAATTTAATCACAGAAAAAAGACTTAGGTTTAAACAATCTTAAGACGTCCCAACTGCAAAAAGCATGTATCTCTTGTTGCCATGCAAACAAGAATGAGCTTCATGGCAGACGGGTACTCGGCAGTTGGGAGCCGAGTACCCGGTTCCAGGAGTCGGTAAAGCTTACTAAGTCTATAGTCCTAGAGCCAGCTGTATATTAGAAGTAATAGAATGGCGAGTATTGATCGAAGGAGAAACCGTTTATCCAACAGTCTCGAAAGTGGGATATTTGAACTGGCCACACTGATAAGCATATATAAAGCAATTTTCGCCATCAAAATCCATCAAATACAAAAAAGTCAATATGACCAAGAAACGCTAAATTTTGATTGGTTGATGGCGGCCATATTTTTTAGCGAACAAACTTCCCTTGAACAAACTTGAAAGGCCCTTGGTCCCTAAGCACATTTACCAAATATCAGGTCTATCCCTTCAGCGGGTCGGGAGAAGTTGTTTTCGCGAAAACTAGGTCATCCAAGATGGCCATCAGGCAAATCGTCCAATTAGGTTGCCTTGAACAAACTTGGGTCTACCATTGCACTAGATGTGTTATGAGTTTTGAATCAATTCCTCCAGCGGTTTCGGAGATTTTTTAGTGTTGCTAAAAATTGGCTATTTTGGCTGGCGGCCATCTTGGATTTTGGCCGATTGGCTTCGTTTGAACAAACTTGAATCTCTATGCCCTAGGGATGCTTCCTGCCAAATATAATTGAAATTGCCCCAGTGATTCATGAGAAGTGGTCGTTTAAAGAAAAAGTTGACGGACGACGGATGGTTGCCACGGCATAAGCTCACTTGGCCTTTCAGGCCAGGTGAGCTAACAATGTGTTTATCAATGTCACACTGACATTGACCTCTGATACCAAGGTCATTCTGTCATACACTCTCATGGTAGGGAGGCGTGTGTCCAAGTTTGGGTGCAGTATGACTAACCTAACATGAGATATAAACAAATAAGTTGAGTTAAGAGCAAAATGTTATTGTACAAAGAAAAGTTTTGCCATTACGGTATCACTAGACTTGCGTAACTATGTGATTAAATCAAAAATCATAATTATTTTTTAAATCGTGAATTTAAATGATTAATAATGAAATTAATCGAATAATCGTGAATAATTAGTACTGCATAAAATATTTCAAAATCTGCCTCTTAATTTACTCTTTAATACGGTCAGTCACGAACATTGACATTTTTTCAGCGAATGTATGTCCATCTGCAGGCCAAGAGAAGTCTATTTTTGAAAATATATCACTGGAAATTAATGACTGGCTCGATCATCTGGCCAGGCATTCTAGTGATACAATTTAAAAAAACTAGTCTTCTCTTGGCCTAGAAATGGACATTGTTAACCACCATTCCAGCTTTCGTCATCGATATATATGCCGTTGGTGTTACGGGTATTTATGGGTAATTTGTAGCCAGGCTGATTAATCAAGTAATCATGATTATTCTTAAATTATCGATCGTGATCACTCAAAGCGATAATCACACAAGCCTAGGTATCGCACTGACATTAAAATTTAACCTTTGACCTTTGATATGCCAAGGCGATAGTAACATGTGAAGCACCTCTCCATAATTGGGCCCTGTCTGCTTAAACCCTTTAACACTTATATACACCTGTGCAAAAGTTAAGCACCAGCAAAAACAATAGAACGTAGAAACATGATGGTACAACTAGGCTGCCATACATTTTGTCCCCACGTTAGCTGACATAATTCCAAGTACGAAATGCACATGCATGCATGACTTCACGCCGCTTGATGTCCGTGCGTGGCGGGAAACAGCACACGTGTTCAGTTATGTAAAAGTCCAGTTTGAGGTGTAGAACATTACATACAGATTTAGGCGACAAGATTAGGAATTTTGTGTTCATGACCGTGGTTTATTTGTACAGAGAGAATTAGCTCTTGATTGTGAACCGCTATGGCAAGACGAAGGTTAAGTGATCGTGTGAAATGGCAAATCATAGGCATGCATACCACTGGTATGTCATGCAGAGAGATTGGCAGACAGCTGAACATTAACCATACTGTAATCAGTCGTTTGATTGCAAAACATGGGCAAACTAACGAGGTGAAGGACAGGCCTAGATCTGGAAGACCGAAGAAGACTACTGCCCGTGATGATCGAGCCCTAGTACGCCTTGTTAGGAGATCTCCATTCACCAACAGCAGAGTGCTCAGCCAGCAATGGGAAATGCGCAATAGAGTGTCAATGTCTACCGTCAAAAGGAGACTGTATGCTGCTGGCATGAAAGCTAGGAGACCTGTCAGACGTCCTCTCCTCACTGCACACCACAAAGAGGAGCGTCTGAGGTGGTGCAACGAAAGAAGACACTGGAACATGAGATCCTGGAGACGGGTACACTGGTCCGATGAAAGTCGGTTCCTGCTTCATGCCACAGATGGTCGAACTCGTGTATGGAGGTCCAGACGCACTGCGTACGACCAACGTAACATCATGGAAGAAGTTCCATTTGGTGGAGGTTCCGTTATGATATGGGGGTGCATCTCATTTGATTGTAAGCTGGATCTGTTGACTGTACCTGGAACACTAAATGGACAAAGATATCAAGATTCCATACTGGATAGAGTTGTGGTCCCTCATTTTGTAAATCATGCACCTGGAACCCACCCTATATTCATGGATGACAACGCCCGACCACATCGTGCTAGAGCTGTGCATGAATACCTCCGCCAGAATGCCATCGAAACCCTACCATGGCCAGCAAGGAGCCCTGACATGAACCCTATTGAGCATATCTGGGACATTCTGGGAAACATGGTGAGAAGGAGGGATCCTCCTGTGCAGAACCTACAGGAATTAACAGACGCACTCCATCTTGAATGGCAACGAATACCACAATGGCGTATCAGTCGGTTGGTGACCAGCATGAGACGTCGTGTCCAGGCCGTCATCCAGGCACAAGGTGGATATACCCGGTATTAATGACAGTCTCAAACTCGTGCACAGATGTTAAACTTCGTTTTCAGACACCATTAATGACAATCTAGCCACGTGTGTCAACTGTAGGGCAATAGTTGTCAGTTGTGTCAACGTAACCATATTCAGGCCTCGTTTTCAAGTTCAAACAAAAACATACAGTGTTTCCCCACCATCATAATCAGCATTCCTCTAGTTGCATTATTACCTCTTGCACTAAGATGGATGGGTACATAAATGTTTATGCTATTGCTTTCTTCATAGCACATGAATATACCCTCGCATGTGCGTAAAAATAGGGTGGTGCTTAACTTTTGCACAGGTGTATATCAGCCAAAAACGGCTTCGGCAGGTCTTGAGAAATGACCATTTGAAGACAAAAGTAAACTATTTTTAAAAATTTATCAATGGGATGACTGGTTCGATAACTGAGCCAGTCATTCCAATGGTAAATTTTTAAAAATAGTATTCTCTTGGTCTCCAAATGGACATTTTCTATGAGAAAATCAAATTTTTTTGGAATAAATTCAAGGGATAAAGGTTTAACCAAACAAGAAGTATAAATTATATAATTAGGTTTAGCCCTTAATCCCTCAAATTTGTCTAAGAAACATTTAGATTTTCTCATAAAAAATATCCATTTGCAGAACAGAACTGTTTTTGAAAATTTATCACTGGAATGACTGTTATCGAGCCAGTCATTCCAGTGATAAATCTTCAAAAATAGTCTTCTCTTGGTCTTCACCCCGAAAGGCTGACGAAGCAAAATTTGGAAATGAAGTTCTAGATGCTTCTATCCAAATTCGGTTGAAATCTGTCAAGCAGCTATGGAGAAGTGTTTTGACAATCTCCGGTAAATGTTTTATAAGATCTAAGATTTTCACCTAAAAAAGTGACCAATCAAAATTCTGAGAAGTTCTGGAACCTACCACCATAGGATCCTTCCAACCAAATTTCATTGAAATTGGTCAAAACTGAAAAACATTGACCAAAGTTTTGAATAGAAGTTCTGGAGCCTAGCACCATAGAATCTTTCCAGCCCAATTTGGTTGAAATCCATCGAGTGATTAAGATGTGTTTTGACAATTTCCAGTAATATATATTTTTTAAATCTAAGATTTTCACCTAAAGAATTTACCATTCTAAATTCTGACTAGTAGTTCTGGAGGCTATCATGATAGGTGAAATCTGCACTTTGACAATTTCCAGTAAATTTTTCAATAAGATTTTCACTCAAAAAATCATCAAATCAAAATTCTGAACAGTAGTTCGAGGGCCACCACCATAGGGTCCTTCCAACCAAATTTGGTTAAAATCCATCAAGCAGTTAAGGAGATGCGCTTTGACAATTTCTGGTAAATTTTTCATGAGATTCTTTCCAGCCAAATTTGATTGAAATCGGTCAAACCGTTAAGGCGATGCAATTTGAGGGATGGATTACTGCCGGCCGCCATGGCATAAACTCACTGCCCTTGCACTGACTCGGGATGGCATAGTAACCATGTCCAAATTTGGTTGCAATATGATTAACGATTCCTGGGATATAATGCATGTAACGCAAAACCAAAAACTTAATCAAGATTGGACAGTGACAGACACACAGATAAAACAAGCCAATCACTACATTGGTGAAAGTTCAAAGATTTTCATTAGTAATAAGTACCGGGGTAAATAAGTACTATAATGGGCCAGCATTTCTTGTAAAACCTTAAACTGACAAACTAACAGGTCCGATGTTCCATCTAATACATGTAGTCTGTCACCAAACGATGCTACAATCATAATCATTTTAGACCAAAAAAAACAAAAATAAAAAACCCCATATTTTTCCAACTAATTTTAGACTTCTAAATTTGTGCCATGATATGCTTAGTTAGAAGCAGGAGCTTACGTATGTCATGATACAGAAGAAAGGGAAAGCAAACAGACAAATAGAGAAATAGGAAATATATCACTAGACATAACAAAACTTTCCTCAAAAACAGTTTTCTTAAATCAGGACATAAACTATTGTTTTTTCAGTCTTCGTGATATACGCCGTGGAGATTTATTAACCGGACTATACATAATGTCATCTAATATAACAATAGGTCCTTTTCTATCGATGTCCGCATTTGAGGAGCGTGTATTTGGCATACTGAATTTATTCTGCTGAAGGCTCGTAGTACCGGTTTCCTCTGCAGATACCTGCAATGCGGAGTTGAGTTTACAGTGCTTTCCACGAGCATACTGTGATATTTTCTGTTCTGATAAACGATTCACAGCAACACAGCACTTTCTTAGGTGTTTTGTTTCTACATGATTTATGTCTTTATTTTCATTTGTATTTGCGGGCAACTGTTTGAGGGGTTTGCATTCTGCATTAAGCCGTTGTGGGCTACATGAAGAACTACCGACTTCTGCATATACATGAGATGCAGAGTCAAGTTTGCGATATTTTACTCTAGTGTACTGTTCTATTTGCTGTTCAGACAAACGTTTCAGAGATACACAGTACATCTTTAGGTGCTTTATTTCTATATGACGCTGATAGGAATTGGCTTTCACGAAATATTTGCAGATCTCACATTGCATGTAACGGCTATGAATTTTCGTTAGACGAGCCGGATTGCATTTCTTCATCAGAGGTGACTGTTTATCGGGATTTACCAGTATAAGGCCATGCGTGCATGACATGTGTGAATCAAGATCGCAAGAACGAAATATGAGCCCACAAGCGACACACTTCATTTTGTTATAAGGTAGCAAAAAGTCTGCCCAGGTTAGGTCATGGACTGATTTCATGTGAGCTAGAAAGCTGATTACAGGACTGTCACAGATGAAACAGATGCGCTTAGTTACAGCTTTATTCTGCTGAGTATTGACAATAAATGGTATTGGTAAATGTACTGGAGCCACAGTGCTAGCCTTACAGATTGCCTTATGTACAGTCAGACCCTGTCGACTCCAAAACTGACCCTGGCAGAGGCAGCACCAGAAAAATGGGGTGCTGGCATTGAATGCCTTATCCGAGATGCTGACTTGGTGAGCGTAGAATAGATGTAGGCGCAGAGCTACTGTATTCTTGACAAATCCTTGACATATTTCACATGTAATAACATTCAGAGTTGAATTGACATTATCGCTACTGACAGTAGCATGAGTTTTAGTAGTGGTTTTGACAAGAGTTTGCTGTTGCAAGTTGGACTTCTGTAAATGTTGAAGCAACTGATCCTGTTGTTTCAAGATTTGCATGGCTTGAGCATTCTGCACTTGCAGCTGCCGAAGGTGTGTGAGTTGTTTTTGGTGCTGCTCATTGTACTGTGCTATATCTGGATCTGACTGAAATTGAGGGATCATGCTTGGGTTGGCTGTCAGCTGATTGAGCATAGCGGGCAATATTCCTGGCTGCTGAGAAGCAGATCCAGTAAACATTGTATCAAAACTGTCTTCTTGTCCGACTATACGTTGCCGCCCTATATTCTGCTGCGCTGCTGGGTTAAGAAATGAGGATACCGGTTGAACCGTCAGCCTAATAGGAACCTGTTGTTGCCCTCCTCTGTTGACAAATAAGGTTATCGGTTGAACTGTCGGCCTAAGAGGAAGCCGCTGTTGCCCTCCTGTGTTGAGAAATGGGCTTACCGGTTGAACTGGCGGCCTAAGAGGAAGCCGTTGTTGCCCTCCTGTGTTGAGAAATGGGCTTACCGATTGAACTATTGGCCTAATCCATGTAGGATGTTGTTGTTGCCCTCCTGTGTTGAGAAATGGGCTTACAGGTTGAACTGTTGGCCTACTAGGAAGCTGTAGTTGCCCTGTGGTGTTAAGAAATGAGCTTGTTGGTTGAACCGTCTGCTTAATAGGAAGGTGTTGTTGTCCTCCTGTGTTGAGAAATGGGCTTCCCGGTTGAATTGTCTGCTTAATAGGAAGCTGTTGTTGCCCTCCTGTGTTGAGAAATGAGGTTATCGGTTGAACCATCTGCTTAATAGAGGGCTGTTGTTGCCCTCCTGTGTTGAGAAATGAGGTTATCGGTTGAACTGCCTGCTTAATAGAGGGCTGTTGTTGCCCTCCTGTGTTGAGAAATGAGGTTATCGGTTGAATTGTCTGCTTAATAGGAAACTGTTGTTGCCCTCCTGTGTTGAGAAATGAGGTTATCGGTTGAACTGTCTGCTTAATAGGAAGCTGTTCCTGCAAGGATGCCATAGGTACGAATGGATGATTAACTATCTTGTATGCCATTGCATTGGATACATGGGCAGGATTATAAATAGGCACCTGCTTTGCTACACTTTTGGCTTGTGCCAATTTGGAAGGGGGGAAATTATGCTCTGATGGTTTTATAAACAGACCATCGTGAAGACAGTACGTCACATGGGAAGCTGTTGGACACAGATTGGTAATTAACTGAAATGTTCGTTCACAAAATTTCCAGTGCTTACAATATCTTTTCCGAGAATTTGTTTTATAGTTGCACAATGAGCACTCATATTTCTTCGTTTCTCTTTCAAAGAATGCCTGTTTCATATGACCTGTCTGCATATGAATATGAAATGCATCAAAATTTTGTGTTTTAACTTCGCAATAGCTGCATGATACAATGCCACGTGGGTTAGTGTGTGCGTGTTGCTGGTGCCAATGCAAAACGTTGCTGGACTCTGTACAAAAGCGGCAAAGTTTGCACTTTCTGTTCATTCCCACATCGAGATGCTCAGTAAGGTAGCGCAATTCCTCTTGACTCTTTTTGGCACTCTCCAATTGAACTTTAGCTACATCGCGAACCTTTCCAGTATTCTTCTTATTCGGCAAGTTGATAAAATCTTGCAAAATAGTTGACTTGACTAAATCTAACCCTATATCCACTAAAGACTGAGCCCAGACCGTAAGTTTCCTTGTCACTGTTGCAGGAACGACATCTGATACCGTGTCATGTTTGCCACTAAGATTCATAGCCTGTGGAACTGTTGGCCGCAACATTACACACTCTGGATTCACTTGAAACCTTAAGAGTTCATTTTGTTTTTCAACAGGAACATGTAGTATCATATGTCCTTTACAAGCGGTCGAAGCACTATCTACCTTGTCTGTGATCACAATTTCATTATCTTTCTTATCCTTCGTAACAGGCACTGTTTGAGACATGAAGAATTGACCCGTTTTCTCATCTAACTTAAGGTATGCTATATTACACATGTCAGTAGGACTTTCATTTACTTTCTTATCAGAAGATTGCACATCATCACGGCACGTTTGATCATATCTTACAAATTCATTTATGTCCTTTGAAACAGAAGAAACACCATTAGTATTTCTTTCATCGTCACCATCTTTCTCTTGAGAAACGACAAGCTGACCAGTTTTCTCATCCAACACAACAGAGACTGTTGTAGATTCTGAAGTGTTACTAGATTTAAGCTTTTTCTTCACTCTAACATCAGAACTATCATTCACTTTATCATTAGTAGACTGGGCCTCATCAAGTCTTGGCCCATCAGATCTGGCCATCATTGACCCAGAATTCAAATGCCCGTCTACAGATGATGCCACGCTATCCATCTCATCATCACTAAGATCTATAATTGTGGTGCCAGCACTGACAGTTTCCACACCTACGTCGTGGGACCTTTCATCATTCATTTCTCTGGTAGTCAGATAACAACTTCGACCAACCTAAAACAATGAGAAAATACATGAGGATATTTTATATCTAGCATATAATTAGACTTGTGCGATTACTGCTTGGAGTGATCATGATTGATTATGTAAGAACAATCACGATTACTCGATTAATCACAGACATGACACACAATAACAACAAATGTATATCGATGATGAAAGCTGCAATAGTGTTTTATAAATATCCATTTGCCGGCCAAGGGAAGACTATTTTTGAAAATATATCACTGGAATGCCTGTCTCAATGCTCCAGCCAGTCATTCCAGTGATACATTTTCAAAAACAGTCTACTCGTGGCCTGCAAATGGACATGCATTTGCGGAGAAACGTGTAAATTTTCGTTACTGATCGCATTAAATAGTAATTAAAAAGTAGGGTTTGAAATATTTCATGCAGCAGAACTTATTCAGGATCATTCGATTATTTAATTTTTAATAATATATTATACCATTATGTTAAATCCACAACTTAAAAAGTTATCCCGATTTTCGATTTATTTACGCAATTGTGCAAGCTTACTTATAATACTAGCAGAAATAGTGTAGTACCAAGGCTTTAGATTACCCCATAGCTATGACTTTACAAGTCATGCCCAAATGAAATTCGCCTATATTAGTGAGCCCAAATTAAAATCCTACTGGTTGCTATGAACACTAATTAACTGATTTACAGTCAATTAAATACTTAAGAGATGGATGCTGTGACATTTTAGAGGCCATGATTGCCATTTAAATGAGGTAAATCTAAAGCCCTGTGTGCAGCAGATAGAGAGTTGTGTACCAGAGAAGGAAATAGATCTTGCGAACAAGATTGCTATGAAGACTTTGGCATGTTTGAAATAAGACAACTCAGGGCCTTGCCGTTTCTCTGGGTTCCACTTAACCCTCTCGTGCCTACACCGGCCGTAGCCGGCCAGCTCACTCAAGACTACATATGCCGAGGATGGCCTACACTATAAAATGTCATTGGCAACAAGATTTTGACAGTTGTCTCCCATTACTAGCTGTTAGACGCGCACAATAACGAGCCTAATTTCCGCTATTTATCACGTCATCAGAATATGCATAACTGCTATTTTAAGAAAGTACACTCCCACCCCACCCACACCGCCGTTCAACTTGTGCAGAATTCCAGTGAGTCCCACACACATCATGGAATAGTGTATAGCGCTATCAGAAATTCTATTACTAATGCGTGGGCTGTCTACGGCTGGTGTAGTTCTAAGTGAACAGGTTGTTTTAGGTATAAATATTGTAGACATTTGAAAGTAACTATTTATACAGTTGAAACATGTTAAATTAACGAAAATGAAAGGGTTAAAACTCTTGAGCTGATGTCATAAAATGCACCCTTTAACTCTTTAATGGTTATGACGGCCATAGCCGGCCTCTCTTATGCTCTTGTGGAAAGTCCACTTACAGGACAAGAGAATAATATTTCAAAATTTACCACTGGAATGACTGGCTCGATAACCGAGCCAGTCATTCCAGTGATGTGAAAAATTTACCACTGGAATGACCGCCTCAATAACCGAGCCAGTCATTCCAATGATAAACTTTCAAAAATTGTATTGTCTTGGCCTGTAAATGGACATTCAATCGGCAGATGTTTCTATTTTCTTGACCAAATTTGACCATTACAGGGCTAATGAGCCAAGATCTTTCACAAAAATTTTTCCTCAGTCTATGTCCATTTGCCGGCCAAAATAAAACAATTTTTGAAAATTTATCACTGGCTCATATTGAGCCAGTCATTCCAGTGGTAAATTTTCAAAAGTAGTCTTATCTTTGCCTGCAAACAGGCATTCTGCAAGACCACTGCAGACGCTGGTCTAGGCCGGCGTCACCATTAAAGGGCTAATTCCCAAATGGTCAACGTATTTGGTTGAAATAGCCGGATATAACACAAAATCTACTGACTGCATGCTTTAACTGCTTATACCAAGAGACCCTAGGTGCCTGTATAGCTCAGATATGGGGCAATTGCTTTGTATTATATCACAATTACTATTACATCGAAAAAATAATACATACTTATATATGCATGATTATTGTACTGTATTCTGTGGCTGTAGTAATAGAAATATTTTACAGCTGCAATCAGTCCTTCTTCGCTTTTTGGCCTATATATATATATATATATATATATATATATATATATATATATATATATATATATATATATATTGGAGCTGAGGAAGCTAGGATTTTGGATGATGATAAGACAAACTGTGGACAAAAGCTACTCCAATTTGTAACTGTAATAGATTAAAATTAATATTACTTTGCAAATATGTATATTACAATTACTTTCTACTAATATGCCACTATATATGATTGGTTTCCAAGCAATGAGACAGGGGTGGGGGAGAGAATGGTGGAGGGAGAGAGGCGGAGTTTTGAATAGACACTAGGAATTTTATGTAATTTCATTAACCATCTGACTGCTGAGTCTTTGCAGATGACTTATTCCAATGGTTATATCTTTAGATTCATTACATATTTTGAAAACAATTTGACTGAAATTTGTTGGTGGCTAAGCCACCAACAACTTTCAGTCAAATCATTTTCAAAATATTCAGCAAGTTAATAGTTTTTGCTAATTGAAATTATTGTTTGGTGGCTAGGAGCACACAGTTAATAACAGCAGTACAGGTAAGTTTTAAAATATATGAGAGGAATCTTGTTGAATATTTTGTAAATAATTTAACTAAACATGGTTGCTGCCTAAAGAAGCAACTGCTTATATCTCGTAATATTATTTTTTAAATATTCAACAGCTTCCTTGTACTGTTGTTTCTTTATAGGTAGTGTGATTTTCATCAATTAAGGTGTTACCACTGATTTACAGTATATAAACGGTATATAATCCAAGCAATTAAGAAATTACTCCGCACACCCACCCATATTTCCATTCAGACTTCCAGGCTAAATCAGTCTATAAACAAACTCTTCTAAATAGTATAAAACAGACATTAAAATTTTTTCTTTCTAATTGCAAACAAGAGGCTCAAGGGCCTGTGACGCTCTCCTGGACCATGAGCAGGCATGATAGATAATTTTCGGAAAATCCAAGACAGCCACCAAATAAATTGACCAATCAAGATTCCTGTTTGCTATGTTGAAGCCTATCGTCACTAAGGATCATGCCACCTAAGTTCTGTTGACAGCGGCCCATTGATTAAGGAGTACTGTTTTTAAACGGTTTCGGAAATTTTTCAGAAAATCAAAGATGGCTGCCAAAACATCGACCCATTAAAATTCTGAATATGTTTACTAGAGGCTACCAATACAGGATCCTTCCAGCCAAATACGTTTGAAATTGCCTAAGCGCTTAATGAAGAATAGCAATTTTAAACGAATTCCAAATTTTCGGGCAAATACAAGATGGCTGCCAACAAACTGACCAATCAAAATTCTGTATACAAGCTCTGAAGCACACGACTCTAGGGTCCTTCTAGCCGAGTTTGCTTGAAATTGCTCAAGCGGTTAATGAGTAACCTTTTAACTGATTTCCACAAATTAAAAGAAATCCAAGATGAACACCAAAAATATTGGTCACCCAAAATTCTGTACACCGGTTCTTAAACTTTACAAGCCTAGTATCCTCCCAGCCAAATCTGGCTGAAATTGCTCAAGCAGTTAATGAGTAGTGTTTTAAAAGATTTCCCGCCATTTTTCGGAAAATCAAAATGGCCACCGGACGAACTGACCGATTAAAATTCTGTATAAATGATCTGAAGCATACCACTCTAGGGTCCTTCCAAACAAGTTTGCTTGAAATCGGCCAAGTGGTTAGTATGTAGGCTTTTAACTGATTTCACGAAACTTTCAGAAAATCCAAGATGGCCGGCATAAAAATCGACCAATCACAATTCTGTATACAAGTTCTGAAACCTACCAGGCCAGATTCTTCGCACCAAATCTGGTTGAAATTGCCCAAAGAGTTAATGAAGAGTAGCGTTTTAAATGATTTCCCGCCATTTTTTCGGAAAATTCATGATGCCCGCTGAAAAAAATCAACCAACCAAAATTCTGTACACAAGTTCTGAAGCATACCACTCTTAAGCTCTGTTTTCGCGATCAGATTAAACTGATCAAATTTGTGAAATTCAATACAATCTTACCATCTAAACAAAAAATCTGAAGTTTGAAGGCGAATCTCGAAATACGTCATCATTGTTGACGCCATCAGCCAGCAAGCACTTTGAATGCGGGCTGATTTTGATGAGAGATTTATAGTTGAATGGCAGGAAGATTTGTTAAACCCGCTTTATAAAATTAAACAGAAAGCAGACGGCGATACTGTCCATAGTGGGCGGGCCATATTGTCTGCTGCCACCGTTGGCAATGCTAATGACATCATTACCAACTTGACAATGCTAATGACATCATATTTCTTCTTCAGATTTTTCCATCGGATCTTTTCGTCAGATTTGACAGATTAATCTGTAAATTTAATCTGATCATCTAATCACTCTTCAGATTCGCGCTACTGCTTCAGATTTGTCTGTCAGATTAATCTGATCGTGAAAAACGACGGGCTTAAGGCGAGCGACCAAAACCTATTTTTTAGATTTTAATTCCCCCACCAGACAGAAATCTACAAGACGTTTTTTTATAATACATTTTGCCATGTTCTCCTCAAATATTTGTGTTTGATCTTCAGGGTTTTGGAAATGGTAATGTAAACAAACATGGTAAACAGTATTTAAAATGAACACAAAATCAACTACATGTATTACAAAAATTATGATTCATAAAATTAGAATTTTAGTATGTTTACACTAGATCCTTAAACAAGAGGCCCAAGGGGCCTCTATCGCTCACCTGCAATTATTGGTCACTGGAACTACTGAACAAAACGAGATGACCATTGGAACAAGATGGTCACAAGCCAAACTGGCTGTTCGTCATCGTTTGAACAAACTTTAATCTCTATGCCGTAAGGATTGATCATGTGAAATATAATTGAAATCGGCCCAGTCATTCTCGAGAATACATTTTAGCGGGTAAATGATCCAAGATGGCCACTAAACGTTTATCCGAGTCTCGAAAATGGCAAATTTGAAATCACAATGCGCAAAAAAATATATGAAACCAATTTTGGCCCCAAAATCCATGAAAAAAAATCCAATATGGCTACCAACACATGCAACCTTTTAATTGGCACACGGGAGAGCTCTAGATAAGCAGGGTTTTTGTGTTTTCACCCAATAAAAATGGCCAATCACTCAATTGACTTTTAACATCATGAGTACTGAAATAGCCAATTACTCAATTAATTTCAGTTCTATTGCTAATAATGTAACAATTTGGCTAAGAAAACCCAATTAAATTCCTAAAAACCCAATTTACAATATTTCTTGGAGTGGATTTACTCAATTACTGAAAAGCTTATCTAGGGCCGCGGTGGTCATCTTTTTTGACAGATCAACATCCGTTGAACAAACTTTAATGGCATGAATGTTGCTTAGTCCCTCATCATATATCACAAATTTCGGCCTGATCCCTTCAGCGGTTCTGGGGAAGAAGTTGTTTTTGCGGAAACTAGTTCATCCAAACTAGCCACTGAACCATTCGGCCAATCAAGTCCCTTGAACAAACTTGGTTCAGCTCTTGCCCTAGATCATATTTCATGAGCTCTGAATCGATCCCTCAAACGGTTTCGGAGAAGATTTTTAGACATTTCTAAAAATCAGCCGAAATCCAAGATGGCTGCTGGCCAAATTGGCCGATCGGCTTCGTTTGAACAAACTTGAATCTCTATGCCCTAAGGATGCTTCCTGCCAACTATAATTGAAATCGCCCCTGCAGTTCTCGAGAAGACATTTTAAATTTCCCATTGCTTAGTATCCATGGGAGCTTTTGGCGGGAAAATGATCCAGGATGGCCGTCAAACCGTTTATCCGACGGGTTCGAAAATTGCAAATTTGAGATCAGAAAACCCAAAAACATACCGTATATAGAACCAATTTCGGCCTCAAAATCCATCAAATAAATTCCTGTGACTAAACCTAGAATTTTGATTAGATCACAACCATACTTGGTCAGGATGTTACCATTTGGTTCCTGCAGGTGGTGATTGATCTGGCCACTACATCCCAAAGTGAAAGAGTACCTCATGGGCATTAAAATTACTAGTTTTCATTTTTGGTAGAAATGAACTCTTCTTCATCAGAGAAGGTCAATGAACATATTAGATGATACCTTGTGATATCCTTTGCTGTTTCCACCAACCATGGGTCCCAGGCTCAGGTGGAAGAGCACTGTATAGCCCTCAAAATTACCAGTTTTCGTTTTTGGCATAGATTATCGCCCTTTAACCATACAAGCTGATTGAGATTGTTCGATTGAGTGAAATGTTTGGTTTTTGGACCCCCAGCTAACTTTGCAAATTTTTCGGTTATTTGACACTTTTGGGCCCTTCCCTTGATTTTCATGAAAACTTTACTTAAGGTATACACTTATGCCGGATCCAGTCGTGATGGTTTTGGAGTGATCCAACCTCAAGGTCAAGGTTACTCCTTAGTTGTCAAAGTTACCAGTTTTCGTCTTTGAAATTAGCTCCACTTGGCCAGAGATTTTCAATGGTCATGTAAGAAAAGGGTGTATACTATATCCTCATGGCCAGACAATGTAGATTTACAGTTACTTCAGTAAGTGTCTTCTAGTTTATTATTAATTTGTTACATGGTCACCGATACCTATATCAGTGAAAGAGCTGCCACCTGATATATGCTCCATGTATCACATTGAAAGACAGGTAGAGGCTGTCAGAACTGGGCTGCAACCACTTAGGTTGCCATCAGCCGCAGCACGATCTGCATCTGTGAAAGAGCAGCCACCTGATATATTTTCAACGCCTCAGCATAGTTTTAGTTTTCTGGCTTCATCATTCAATGCTCACTACCTTTCTGTCATTTTGCTTGAAATCTCATCACAGATTTATGAATCATTGGTATATGATCCTGGAAAATGTCGACACATTATTGGTCATTACTTGTACGATGTTCTCTTCCAAGGTTCGTGGTTCATCTGGCCCTTGGAAAACACTCTTCTGTTTTAATAGCTGCGTTTGATGTAAATACATGTAGTCCTTTGTAAATACTTGTATTTGTAGTCTTCACTGTACGTAAACTATACGTCTTCTTGGCCACAAGTCTTCTATTGGGCTCACCTAGATCTGAGTTGTATAGTTGCTGCTTCCACTGATCTAATTTCTTGTTATTCATTCTCATAATTGCATCACCCTCCTGTGGCTCGGTCACACAGACCATTAAGGATGATGCACACCTGTTTTTGTTGAACCCTACTTTCAGTGATGACTTCTCACCTCATTCCGCCTCGGTATTTGGACCTGAGAATTAATATCCTCTGTCGCAAGGTTACGCTGGCCCGTAGAAAGGAATTCTTATGGTCATGCTTGGGTAGCAATTTTCGAGGTAGATATTCATATTTGTCTGTATTGGCGTTACTGTTATACCGATTCATTCATTTCTTGGCAATGCTATATATTCAATTCTTACACTTAGCTAGTTGGTTATTTGAGATTTTCTTTGTGGCTTAATTGTTCTGGTTTTTTGAGAGCCCTTTCCACCTCTTAGATTTATCCTTGTAGTTCCTTCCTGTTGCTTGATGATTCTGGCTCTGGGAGTATTCCTTTACCAACTTAGTTTCAATAATGAGAATTGAGATGCCTTCTTACAACTTGGATATCGTCCACGGAGATAATTCTAGTTCTGAGTAGAAGAGTTACTAAACCTTGCATTACTAGTATAATGGACCTTTCCAGTTTTAGCTATGCCTCGACCATCTCTAGCTAAGCTCCACCCACACCTCACTCATGTTGGGATCGATCAATCTCTGAACACCCTGACTATCAATTTACAAAAAACTACACAGGTAAGCTGTTGAATATTTTGAAACTAATTTGAGTGGGTGCTGTTGCTGCCTAAGGCTGCAACAGCGCCCAGTCGAATTAGTTTCAAAATATTCAACAACATGTTTATTATTAAATAGCAAAGAATTACAAAGACATACAATTTATACAACGTGTCGGACTCTGAGATTTGACGACGGTCTATATGGAACCCTTTGTGACGTAATGATTGTGACATCATCATACACGCGCTGAGCTGATTATGATGTCATGAGGTCAGATGATGGATGGATACTCTGGAAAGGTGAATTTGAACAATGCTCAGCAAATTTTATCATAACACATGAAATTCCGCTATGATATATATCCTCCAGGAGGCTTGAATAAACTGGCACACTTAAAAGATTTCCATTACATGTACAGCAACAATAAAATGTTGTTGCTCTAGTCACCTGAGGTTTCTAACACATGAAAGTCATCAGCCTTTGAAATTTGCCACAGCAATCAGCAACGCTGTGGTAAAAGCCGTGGAAAAGTTAATTTGCGACAGCAAATATTTGCCATTTAAGAAAATTACAGGCCTAGCTACTTAAACATGAGTTTATCATAGATACAAAATATCAATCATGATATCCTATTAAAGTAGATTTCTACAATTCACCAAAAGTAGAATACAGATTAAAATTAATGAAATTTGAAAAAATGCTGTGGTAGTGCAGCAGAATTACAATCATAAGCAGTGATGTGCATATTCAAATGCATTAATTATAATAATATAACAGCAGTTACCACAACACTATGAATTCAGATATCATGCTGATGTGTGTTCAGGTAAACACAGGAAAGGATAATCTACCGACAACATTGGTAAACAGCTGAATCTAAAAACCAGCCTATTCAGTTAGCTGAGTCTATTTCTGGCCAAGAACTTATGCAACTCTTTACTTAACCCTTTTGCTGACAGATGCTTGCGAACACAAATAATTTATATAAAACTTAAGCTGTTGGTTATTTGAAGCTAACTTAACAGGAAGCTGCCTAAGGCAGCAATGGCTTCCAGAGTCAATTAACCCTCAAAGACATCCAACAGTTTTCCTGCATGGTTGTGTTGAAAACGGGATATTGGTGATTGGTTAAAAAAGAACTAGACAAACTTATTTATAGGGTCATGTTGATTAGTCATGCTGGTTGCTTGAAATTGAGTCACTGTGTTAAACAATGGTGGGCAGAATTGATTGTGTGGGTAGCCGTGGGCGTATTGATGACATTATGAAAATTATCATGTTCTTGACCTTTGTTGCTGCGGGCTTGTTGATGACATGAAAATTATCCTATTCTTGATCTTTGTTATCAATGGCCTAACTATTCTATCTCAAGCTATTATATGAATATGCATTTCTTACATTCCAATTCATGTGTGTAGACACTAGGGGTGTCACAATATGCATCGTGATACTCAAACTTGGCAATACATGTATCGTATCTGCACCTCTGTATCGCAATATGCATCGTGATACTCAAACTTGGCAATACATGTATCGTATTGGCACCTCTGTATCACAATATGCATCGTGATACTCAAGCTTGACAATACATGTATCGTATCTGCACCTCTGTATCGCAATATGCATCGTGATACTCAAACTTGACAATACATGTATCGTATCTGCACCTCTGTATCACAATATGCATCGTGATACTCAAGCTTGACAATACATGTATCGTATCTGCACCTCTGTATCGCAATATGCATCGTGATACTCAAGCTTGACAATACATGTATCGTATCTGCACCTCTGTATCGCAATATGCATCGTGATACTCAAGCTTGACAATACATGTATCGTATCTGCACCTCTGTATCACAATATGCATCGTGATACTCAAGCTTGGCAATACATGTATCGTATCTGCACCTCTGTATCGCAATATGCATCGTGATACTCAAACTTGGCAATACATGTATCGTATTGGCACCTCTGTATCACAATATGCATCGTGATACTCAAGCTTGACAATACATGTATCGTATTGGCACCTCTGTATCGCAATATGCATCGTGATACTCAAACTTGACAATACATGTATCGTATTGGCACCTCTGTATCACAATACACATCGTGATACTCAAGCTTGACAATACATGTATCGTATTGGCACCTCTGTATCACAATACACATCGTGATACTCAAGCTTGACAATACATGTATCGTATTGGCACCTCTGTATCACAATACACATCGTGATACTCAAGCTTGACAATACATGTATCGTATTGGCACCTCTGTATCGCAATATGCATCGTTATACTCAAGCTTGACAATACACGTATCGTATTGGCACCTCTGTATCACAATACACATCGTGATACTCAAGCTTGACAATACACGTATCGTATTGGCACCTCTGTATCGCAATATGCATCGTGATACTCAAGCTTGACAATACACGTATCGTATTGGCACCTCTGTATCGCAATATGCATCGTGATACTCAAGCTTGGCAATACATGTATCGTATTGGCACCTCTGTATCACAATACACATCGTGATACTCAAGCTTGACAATACATGTATCGTATTGGCACCTCTGTATCGCAATATGCATCGTGATACTCAAGCTTGACAATACATGTATCGTATTGGCACCTCTGTATCACAATACACATCGTGATACTCAAGCTTGACAATACATGTATCGTATTGGCACCTCTGTATCGCAATATGCATCGTGATACTCAAGCTTGACAATACATGTATCGTATTGGCACCTCTGTATCACAATACACATCGTGATACTCAAGCTTGACAATACATGTATCGTATTGGCACCTCTGTATCGCAATATGCATCGTGATACTCAAGCTTGACAATACATGTATCGTATTGGCACCTCTGTATCGCAATATGCATCGTGATACTCAAGCTTGACAATACATGTATCGTATTGGCACCTCTGTATCGCAATATGCATCGTGATACTCAAGCTTGGCAATACATTGTATCGTATTGGCACCTCTGTATCGCAATACGCATCGTGATACTAAAGCTTGACAATACATGTATCGTATTGGCACCTCTGTATCACAATATGCATCGTGATACTCAAGCTTGACAATACACGTATCGTATTGGCACCTCTGTATCGCAATATGCATCGTGATACTCAAGCTTGGCAATACATGTATCGTATTGGCACCTCTGTATCACAATACACATCGTGATACTCAAGCTTGACAATACATGTATCGTATTGGCACCTCTGTATCGCAATATGCATCGTGATACTCAAGCTTGACAATACATGTATCGTATTGGCACCTCTGTATCACAATACACATCGTGATACTCAAGCTTGACAATACATGTATCGTATTGGCACCTCTGTATCGCAATATGCATCGTGATACTCAAGCTTGACAATACATGTATCGTATTGGCACCTCTGTATCACAATACACATCGTGATACTCAAGCTTGACAATACATGTATCGTATTGGCACCTCTGTATCGCAATATGCATCGTGATACTCAAGCTTGACAATACATGTATCGTATTGGCACCTCTGTATCGCAATATGCATCGTGATACTCAAGCTTGACAATACATGTATCGTATTGGCACCTCTGTATCGCAATATGCATCGTGATACTCAAGCTTGGCAATACATTGTATCGTATTGGCACCTCTGTATCGCAATACGCATCGTGATACTAAAGCTTGACAATACATGTATCGTATTGGCACCTCTGTATCACAATATGCATCGTGATACTCAAGCTTGGCAATACATTGTATCGTATTGGCACCTCTGTATCGCAATACGCATCGTGATACTAAAGCTTGACAATACATGTATCGTATTGGCACCTCTGTATCGCAATACGCATCGTGATACTCAAGCTTGACAATACACGTATCGTATTGGCACCTCTGTATCGCAATATGCATCGTGATACTAAAGCTTGGCAATACATGTATCGTATTGGCACCTCTGTATCGCAATATGCATCGTGATACTCAAGCTTGACAATACATGTATCGTATTGGCACCTCTGTATCGCAATATGCATCGTGATACTCAAGCTTGGCAATACATTGTATCGTATTGGCACCTCTGTATCACAATACACATCGTGATACTCAAGCTTGACAATACATGTATCGTATTGGCACCTCTGTATCGCAATATGCATCGTGATACTCAAGCTTGACAATACATGTATCGTATTGGCACCTCTGTATCGCAATATGCATCGTGATACTCAAGCTTGACAATACATGTATCGTATTGGCACCTCTGTATCGCAATATGCATCGTGATACTCAAGCTTGACAATACATGTATCGTATTGGCACCTCTGTATCGCAATATGCATCGTGATACTCAAGCTTGACAATACATGTATGGTATTGGCACCTCTGTATCGCAATATGCATCGTGATACTCAAGCTTGGCAATACATTGTATCGTATTGGCACCTCTGTATCGCAATACGCATCGTGATACTAAAGCTTGACAATACATGTATCGTATTGGCACCTCTGTATCGCAATATGCATCGTGATACTAAAGCTTGACAATACACGTATCGTATTGGCACCTCTGTATCGCAATATGCATCGTGATACTCAAGCTTGGCAATACATGTATCGTATTGGCACCTCTGTATCACAATACACATCGTGATACTCAAGCTTGACAATACATGTATCGTATTGGCACCTCTGTATCGCAATATGCATCGTGATACTCAAGCTTGACAATACATGTATCGTATTGGCACCTCTGTATCACAATACACATCGTGATACTCAAGCTTGACAATACATGTATCGTATTGGCACCTCTGTATCGCAATATGCATCGTGATACTCAAGCTTGACAATACATGTATCGTATTGGCACCTCTGTATCGCAATATGCATCGTGATACTCAAGCTTGACAATACATGTATCGTATTGGCACCTCTGTATCGCAATATGCATCGTGATACTCAAGCTTGGCAATACATTGTATCGTATTGGCACCTCTGTATCGCAATACGCATCGTGATACTAAAGCTTGACAATACATGTATCGTATTGGCACCTCTGTATCGCAATATGCATCGTGATACTCAAGCTTGACAATACATGTATCGTATTGGCACCTCTGTATCGCAATATGCATCGTGATACTCAAGCTTGACAATACATGTATCGTATTGGCACCTCTGTATCGCAATATGCATCGTGATACTCAAGCTTGACAATACATGTATCGTATTGGCACCTCTGTATCGCAATATGCATCGTGATACTCAAGCTTGGCAATACATTGTATCGTATTGGCACCTCTGTATCGCAATACGCATCGTGATACTAAAGCTTGACAATACATGTATCGTATTGGCACCTCTGTATCACAATATGCATCGTGATACTCAAGCTTGACAATACACGTATCGTATTGGCACCTCTGTATCGCAATATGCATCGTGATACTCAAGCTTGGCAATACATGTATCGTATTGGCACCTCTGTATCACAATACACATCGTGATACTCAAGCTTGACAATACATGTATCGTATTGGCACCTCTGTATCGCAATATGCATCGTGATACTCAAGCTTGACAATACATGTATCGTATTGGCACCTCTGTATCACAATACACATCGTGATACTCAAGCTTGACAATACATGTATCGTATTGGCACCTCTGTATCGCAATATGCATCGTGATACTCAAGCTTGACAATACATGTATCGTATTGGCACCTCTGTATCACAATACACATCGTGATACTCAAGCTTGACAATACATGTATCGTATTGGCACCTCTGTATCGCAATATGCATCGTGATACTCAAGCTTGACAATACATGTATCGTATTGGCACCTCTGTATCGCAATATGCATCGTGATACTCAAGCTTGACAATACATGTATCGTATTGGCACCTCTGTATCGCAATATGCATCGTGATACTCAAGCTTGGCAATACATTGTATCGTATTGGCACCTCTGTATCGCAATACGCATCGTGATACTAAAGCTTGACAATACATGTATCGTATTGGCACCTCTGTATCACAATATGCATCGTGATACTCAAGCTTGACAATACATGTATCGTATTGGCACCTCTGTATCGCAATACGCATCGTGATACTCAAGCTTGACAATACACGTATCGTATTGGCACCTCTGTATCGCAATATGCATCGTGATACTAAAGCTTGGCAATACATGTATCGTATTGGCACCTCTGTATCGCAATATGCATCGTGATACTCAAGCTTGACAATACACGTATCGTATTGGCACCTCTGTATCGCAATATGCATCGTGATACTCAAGCTTGGCAATACATGTATCGTATTGGCACCTCTGTATCGCAATACACATCGTGATACTCAAGCTTGACAATACATGTATCGTATTGGCACCTCTGTATCGCAATATGCATCGTGATACTCAAGCTTGACAATACATGTATCGTATTGGCACCTCTGTATCGCAATACACATCGTGATACTCAAGCTTGACAATACATGTATCGTATTGGCACCTCTGTATCGCAATATGCATCGTGATACTCAAGCTTGACAATACATGTATCGTATTGGCACCTCTGTATCACAATACACATCGTGATACTCAAGCTTGACAATACATGTATCGTATTGGCACCTCTGTATCGCAATATGCATCGTGATACTCAAGCTTGACAATACATGTATCGTATTGGCACCTCTGTATCGCAATATGCATCGTGATACTCAAGCTTGACAATACATGTATCGTATTGGCACCTCTGTATCGCAATATGCATCGTGATACTCAAGCTTGACAATACATGTATCGTATTGGCACCTCTGTATCGCAATATGCATCGTGATACTCAAGCTTGGCAATACATTGTATCGTATTGGCACCTCTGTATCGCAATATGCATCGTGATACTAAAGCTTGACAATACATGTATCGTATTGGCACCTCTGTATCACAATATGCATCGTGATACTCAAGCTTGACAATACATGTATCGTATTGGCACCTCTGTATCGCAATATGCATCGTGATACTCAAGCTTGGCAATACATTGTATCGTATTGGCACCTCTGTATCACAATATGCATCGTGATACTCAAGCTTGACAATACATGTATCGTATTGGCACCTCTGTATCGCAATATGCATCGTGATACTAAAGCTTGACAATACATTGTATCGTATTGGCACCTCTGTATCGCAATATGCATCGTGATACTCAAGCTTGACAATACATGTATCGTATTGGCACCTCTGTATCACAATATGCATCGTGATACTCAAGCTTGACAATACATGTATCGTATTGGCACCTCTGTATCGCAATACGCATCGTGATACTAAAGCTTGACAATACATGTATCGTATTGGCACCTCTGTATCGCAATACACATCGTGATACTCAAGCTTGACAATACATGTATCGTATTGGCACCTCTGTATCACAATACGCATCGTGATACTCAAGCTTGACAATACACGTATCGTATTGGCACCTCTGTATCACAATATGCATCGTGATACTCAAGCTTGGCAATACATTGTATCGTATTGGCACCTCTGTATCGCAATATGCATCGTGATACTCAAGCTTGACAATACATGTATCGTATTGGCACCTCTGTATCGCAATATGCATCGTGATACTCAAGCTTGACAATACATGTATCGTATTGGCACCTCTGTATCGCAATACGCATCGTGATACTAAAGCTTGACAATACATGTATCGTATTGGCACCTCTGTATCGCAATACGCATCGTGATACTCAAGCTTGACAATACATGTATCGTATTGGCACCTCTGTATCGCAATACGCATCGTGATACTCAAGCTTGACAATACATGTATCGTATTGGCACCTCTGTATCGCAATACGCATCGTGATACTAAAGCTTGACAATACATGTATCGTATTGGCACCTCTGTATCGCAATACGCATCGTGATACTAAAGCTTGACAATACATGTATCGTATTGGCACCTCTGTATCGCAATACACATCGTGATACTCAAGCTTGACAATACACGTATCGTATTGGCACCTCTGTATCGCAATACGCATCGTGATACTCAAGCTTGACAATACACGTATCGTATTGGCACCTCTGTATCACAATATGCATCGTGATACTCAAGCTTGGCAATACATTGTATCGTATTGGCACCTCTGTATCGCAATATGCATCGTGATACTCAAGCTTGACAATACATGTATCGTATTGGCACCTCTGTATCGCAATATGCATCGTGATACTCAAGCTTGACAATACATGTATCGTATTGGCACCTCTGTATCGCAATACACATCGTGATACTCAAGCTTGACAATACATGTATCGTATTGGCACCTCTGTATCACAATATGCATCGTGATACTAAAGCTTGGCAATACATGTATCGTATTGGCACCTCTGTATCGCAATATGCATCGTGATACTCAAGCTTGACAATACATGTATCGTATTGGCACCTCTGTATCACAATATGCATCGTGATACTAAAGCTTGGCAATACATGTATCGTATTGGCACCTCTGTATCGCAATATGCATCGTGATACTCAAGCTTGACAATACATGTATCGTATTGGCACCTCTGTATCGCAATATGCATCGTGATACTCAAGCTTGACAATACACGTATCGTATTGGCACCTCTGTATCGCAATATGCATCGTGATACTAAAGCTTGACAATACATGTATCGTATTGGCACCTCTGTATCGCAATATGCATCGTGATACTAAAGCTTGGCAATACATGTATCGTATTGGCACCTCTGTATCACAATATGCATCGTGATACTCAAGCTTGACAATACATGTATCGTATTGGCACCTCTGTATCGCAATATGCATCGTGATACTCAAGCTTGACAATACATGTATCGTATTGGCACCTCTGTATCGCAATATGCATCGTGATACTAAAGCTTGGCAATACATGTATCGTATTGGCACCTCTGTATCGCAATATGCATCGTGATACTCAAGCTTGACAATACATGTATCGTATTGGCACCTCTGTATCGCAATATGCATCGTGATACTCAAGCTTGACAATACATGTATCGTATTGGCACCTCTGTATCGCAATATGCATCGTGATACTCAAGCTTGACAATACATGTATCGTATTGGCACCTCTGTATCACAATATGCATCGTGATACTCAAGCTTGGCAATACATTGTATCGTATTGGCACCTCTGTATCACAATATGCATCGTGATACTCAAGCTTGACAATACATGTATCGTATTGGCACCTCTGTATCGCAATATGCATCGTGATACTAAAGCTTGGCAATACATGTATCGTATTGGCACCTCTGTATCGCAATATGCATCGTGATACTCAAGCTTGACAATACATGTATCGTATTGGCACCTCTGTATCACAATATGCATCGTGATACTCAAGCTTGACAATACATGTATCGTATTGGCACCTCTGTATCGTATTGACACCTCTGTATCGCAATACGGAGGTACACCATGGTTAGCCATTAGACTTTAAAATTAAATACTGACGTGACTTAATAGCATGCATTATTTTAATCTTATTTTAGCACGAAATTTAGTTTACACAAAAATATCTTGGCAAATACATGGAGATTGAGATTTTTGCTTGCCAGTACTTTATCGCACTGCTAAATATATCAAAATCTTGAAAAAATGTTTTGTTTCACCTTTTCTTTTGTTGGAATTGATTACTTACATAACATTCACTAGGCAAATATTTGTATTTACCGCTAATACAAGTCACCACCATATCATTTTTATCAGGACAGACGAGATGTAATGCATCACTACTCACTAGGTTTTGCCAATTTAGTAATTTGATGATACGTATCGTGATATGTATTGTATCAGGATGGGGATATCACAATATGTATTGTATCGCGAGGTCCCTGGTAATACACACTCACAGATACATCAAGATTTTTGCATTTAGGTGGTTTTGCAGTTGAAAGAAAGTCTGTAAGTTGAAAGAGTAAGTTATTAGACACCATGTTGCTGACTTAGTCTTGAAGATGCTGCAGCTATGTGCAGCAACATATCCAACAAATATTTAATACCCATTTGCCTGGTGTGATGAAATTATATAAATGTTAACAAGCATTCTGTAAGTATTGCAATTTACATGTCCCCTACCTGGTGATATAAATCTTTAGAGATTGACAGTCAAAAATGTAATAAAAAATTGTCAGAAGCAGCTGAAACTCGAACTTGATCTGTAACTTCTCACAACATAGCAATAAACCAAGTCTCAGTTATATATGGTGAAGGAGAAGGAAAGTCTTGAAAGCTGATATGTTTGTATTTCATCAGTCGAAAGACTTGGTCTGTAATGTCTCATAATAAAGTAATGTACCAATCCTCAGTTGAATATCTTGAAAGATTGCGAGAAAAAGGGCAGAAAACTAATATTTTTCATATTTCATAAGTCGACAGGGGGCATAACTCCATGAAAAGCTAATGAAAACGTCAGAAACTCGAACTTACTCTGTAACTCCTTATACTAAAGCGATGTACCAATTTTCCCTTAAATATCATGAAGGATTGCGAAAAAAGTGCGGAAAGCTAATATTTTTCATCGAAAGCAGACATAACTCCATAAAAAATTGACGTATACCCCTGAAGCTTGAACTTGGTCTGTAACTTTTCATAGTATAGCAATGTAGCAATTCTCAGTGGAATATCTTGAGACTGCGAAGTGCGGAAAACTAATAATTTTTGTATTTCATAAGACGAAAGGGGCATAACTTCATGAAAAATTGACGAAAATGTCTGAAACTCAAACTTGCTCTGTAACCCCTTGGACTAAAGCGATGTACCGATTTTTCCTTAAATACCTTGGAGTGCGAAAAAATGTGCGGAAAGCTGATATTTTTCATATTTCCTAAGTCGACAGGGGGCATAACTCCATAAAAAATTTACCCATATGCCTGAAACTCCAACTTGGTCTGCAACTTCTCATAACAAAGCAATGTAGAAGTTCTCAATATAATATCTTGAAAGACTGCGAAAAACTAATATTTTTCGTATTTCATAAGTCGAAAGGGGGCATAACGCCATGAAAAATCGACGAAAATGTCTGAAACTTGAACTTGCTCTGTAACTCATTATACTAAAGCGATGCACCGATTTTCGCTTAAATATCTTGAAGTGCGAAAAAAAGTGCGGAAAGCTCATTTTTCGTATTTCTTAAGTCGAAAGGGGGGCATAACTCCATAAAAAATTGATGCATACGCGTGAAACTCGAACTTGGTCTGTAACTTCTCATAACAAAGCAATACACCAATTCTCAGTTGAATACCTTGAAGGACTGCGAAAAAAAGTGCGGAAAACCAACTGCGACAGACGGAGTGCAAACCTATAGTTCCCCCCCCCCCCCCCACGGTTGTACCGGTAGGGAACTAATAAAAGTCAAATGATTGGACTGTGTGTGGAACTACACCAGTCTACAGTGTGTACTCTGACATGTCTGATCAATGCAAGTATACTAAAGGCCGCCCCCGAATATACTAGGTCGCAGGCCCAAATTTAACTAACATCAGCCCAAAAAACTCTTGTATTCAAGTATAAGACCCAGAAAAACATATCTTTAAAAAATCAAAAAATGGTATTAAAAATTACCATCTCTCAGCACTATGTTTAATGTATGCCTCCAAAATATCATGGTGGAAGAGAAATTATTAACTAGGACGATCTAAATGCCGCGTATCTTCAATAAAGATCGTTTATTACATCAAAATCAACCCAATTTTGACATAAAATGTCACATCAAAACCATAGAAATCATGTGACATTAGGAATGTGGTTAGATGGTCACCAGTTGTAATGCCGACCAACATCAGATGATCCAAAATGGAATCATGTACGACAAAAAATATAGACCACTTGTTATGTTGGCGAGCCGCTGGCTCTTCTGTGATTGGAGATGCTGTGTGAGCTTATGCGCTAAGAGGAGTTGGTCATCTGGCGAGCCACTGGCTCTTTTGTGATTGGAGGCGCTGTGTGATCTTATGCGCTAACGGGAGTTCGTTATCAAACGGGTACGGGAACATTCAGTTCCTATTGCGCTATGATAATAAATAGCAATTTCTGAGTTCTGAGTACAGAATATTTATAACCGAGTACTCACTCTAAATAAAGATCTTTTGAGATTGGAGACCGATCACGTGATTTATATCTTTTCATGACGCCATTTTATGTCAAATTCTGGTTAAATTTTAATGTAATAAGTGATATTTATAAAAGAATAAGCAGTATTTAGGCGCCCCAATTTAATAATTCCACTTCTGCACGATTTTTAGACAAATTTAGACCAAAAAATGTGCTCAATTATAAGATGCATCACCCGCAAACACCCCCCCCCCCAATTCCTAGAACATGTAATTTGACAAAAAAACTGCGCCCTTTAGTCGAATTTTTATGGTATACATGTATCGCATGACGTTCTCATTATGACTCCATTAGATTATATATAGTCCCAAATGAATAGGATGAGTGTGAAACCACACCAGCACAGCTTCAATATATCTAATGGTGACTTAGATTGCGTGAGAAACCATACCAGTCTGCACAATACTGTAAAGGCATTGATTTGGCATGATTGCTCTATCATACCATGCTACAACTAGATCAGGTGTGGAACCACACTGGTCTATTTTGGACCATTAGTAATTATTTTACCCACGCATTGACTGGAACATGTGGAGTACCTTTTTATCGAAACTGTGAGGGATAACTTCTTATATCACCATATCACAGAGCCAACAAGAGGCAGAGCGACTGATGAACCACATGTGCTAGATCTCATAATGTCAAATGAAGAGGGTATGGTAGAGAATATCGCGTATGACTCGCCACTGGGTCGTAGTGATCACTACACAATTACTATCACATTTAAATGTTACCATAATGGCTACCAAGGGAGTTTAAGAAGTTTTTCTATGAGAAGAGGGGGACGATGCCACCATGAAGAGAGAACTGGGCCTTGATTGGGAGCAGAAGCTATACATGGACAGTAAAGACATAGCACAACAATCGCAGATTTTTCTGAAGACATTACGGGAAGCTGAAGAGAAGTATATTATACCAACTTACCAAGTAAGGTTGTCAGCCCCCTCTCCCAATCAAAGAAAGAAGGAAATTTCAATTTCCTTTTCTCCGAGATCTAACAATACTCACCATTCTATTACTTCTGATAAAAGCTATCCTGGATAGCTGGGCCCTAGGACTATAGACGTAGTAAGCTTTACCGACTCCTGGAACCGGGTACTCGGCTCCCAACTGCCGAGTACCCGTTTGCCATGAAGCTCATATTGTTTGCATAGCCACCAAACAAGAGATACCCATGGCTTGCCTCTGTGGGGTTGGGAGGCTGGGTCCGTTATAATGGTGAGTATTGTTAGATCTCGGAGAAAGGGAAATTAAAATTTCATTCATTCTCCTTCGATCAATACTCACCATTCTATTACTTCTGATATACGCCAGATTCAGACAGTAACCTGGTGGGAAGGGGCAAGCCATCAATTGCTACTTTTGCCCCTTGGAGAAAGAGCTTAGACTTAAACTTGACAAATGGAGACCTAAAAGGACCATCAAGTTAAAGGGACCAAATCACATTCGCATTTCTCCTAAGAAAAGGGAGAGAACTCACGAACATGCAGCTCGCCTGAAACACAAATATGCCAAGAGGGTTAACTGCTCTTTGCATATATTAGCCTGGGAATGAGCATGAAAATATAAGATGAATGAACATGATATATAGACATGATACAAAAATCTCTCAAACTTGAATTACCTCATGATATTTGGATTCCAGATGTAGAGCCACCAACCATTCACTTGTCCGACCATCAGTGACACAATCTGGTTGATATCCTCTCGCTTGGCCATGTCTGCTTCTTAATCCTTTCTTACAAATGCCAAAAAAGGGAGAAGAGCAGTGTGGCCGTTTAACTATCGTTTCAAAACAGCTAAAGCGAGTGGATTGGCGGAGTCTGACACATCCCTCATATAGTAATCCGTGAAAGAGGACTCACAGTGCCATTGTGCAACAGCCATGATGTCCTCTAACGGAACACCATTGTAAAGGGCAGTCGAGGCGGCTATTCCTCTAACATCGTGTGCCCTTGCGCATTGCAAATGCTGCCCATTCGCAATCTCATGGGTAGTCTGAATGCATTCGACTACCTAACGAGATAGAATCCATGGATGCGGCGCCATATGGCTTCTTATGGCAGATCCACAGATGTCTATCATTCGACCGCAACGAGTCTGTCCGTCTTTTATACTTAGTCAAAGCATGGACTGGGCACCAGACACTGGCATCACGATCAAACCTAGTTAGTTTCGGTATATTGATCGGTTTGCCAGGATGTCTCAGATTGATTCTTTGACATAAACTCTGATCTTGGCACGAGTCGCAGACCCTCTCCGGAGACAATAAATCGGTCCCTTTCTGCTGAAAGTGCATGGATCTCACTGCGCCGTCTAGCTGAGGAAGCTGCCAATAGAAAGACCGCCTTTAGTGTCAAATGCTTTAGACTAGCCGAACGCAACGGTTCGAAAGTGTGCTTGGCCAGTACATTAAACACTAAAGATAGACTCCAGGCTGGAATGACTACCGGTTGTCTCGGGCGGAGATTGCTCATTCCCTTCACCATCACATTTAACTGGTCCACTTCTGGACTATCCCTGTTGGCTAGACAAGGGATAACTGATGCCAAAGCTGACTTGTATCCAGCAATTGTGACAGGAGCTAGTCCTGAAAAGAACAGCTCACAGTCTGCTATTTACTGAATAGTGAACAAGTCCACGTTGGGTTTGCCCCAATGCTCGAAGATCCTGTGAAGAACTGGAAGGTTGAGAGAATCAAGGAATGTGAGCTGCTTTCAAAACAATCGAGTAATTCCTGCACCATTGAATCAAGTGCCACACTTTCATACAGTGTGGGTGACTTGGTCCCGCATTGGCGATTTATGTCTGATACTACTGTCGAGTTGTCCGACCGTATCAATATCGCCTTGCCACTGACTTTTGGAAGAAACTTTTCCAACGCCAGTTCCACGGCCATCATTTCCAACAGATTGATATGCAGCTGGCTCTCTTGGAGAATCCATGTGCCTGAGAGCTGGTGTTCTCCCAGGCAGACCCCCCTTCCCTCCAGCGATGCATCCGTGTACACGGACAGCTGGGGGTGGGGTAGGTGCAGCGAAACCCCTACTAGGAGATTCTGACGCTTTTTCCACCATACAAGATGCGACATTAATGGCTCCAAATGTGGCACCAGCTTTGACAGGGGTTCTGTTCTCTGTTTCCACAGAGACATCAGATACAACTGGATAGGTCTTCGCATCAGAGCAGCGTACGGGATTACCTGCTCCATGGAGACCATCATGCCCAGCATCTGAAGAAACTGCCTCGCCTGAATGTGGTTTCCCAATCGAAAACTCTTGCAGATGGCTAACAGAGACACCACTCTGGGCTCTGACGGGTAAACCCTGCCCTCCTCGAGATCGAATCGCATCCCTAAATAAACGAACTGTTGAGTGGGTGTCAACTCGGATTTCTCCTTCTTGACTTTCCAGCCTAGATCTGAAAGTAACTTTAGAGTCAGAGCAGTATCCACCTCTAACTTTGCTGGCGTGTCTGCCTTGATACGCCAAACGTCTATGTAAGTGTGAAGCGCCACGTTCTCTCTTCTGAGAAATGCTGTCACCGCAAGGACCACTCTGGTGAAAACCCGTGGAACTGTCCACAGGCCAAATGGGAGGACTACAAACTCCCACACTTGATTCTGAAATGCAAATCTCAGAAACCTGTGACAACTCCTGTTCATTGGAATGTGGAAATATGCATCTTTCAGATCGATCGATACACACCACATTCCTTTCCTCAATCCTGCCATTACCGACCTTGGAGTTTCCATCTGAAACCGAGGCGTATGGATAAACCAATTTAATGGCCTGAGATTGAGTACAGGTCTCCACCACCCCCCTGTGCCCTTGGGGACAAGGAACATGTTTGAAGAGAAGCCTGGAGTGTTCTGGTTTGCTGGTTTTATTACTCCCTTCAGAAGCAAACCTGACACTTCGTTTTGAATGGCTTCTAACTTGTCTGGTTCCCTTGGAACGGATGTCCAGACAGGTGCCAAAGACAGATTTTGTGGTGGAAAATCCCAGCACTCCGGCATGTACTCCTGGGATAACCATCCCAGGATCAGACTGTCTGACGTCACACCTCGCCAAGCCTCGACGAAACGCCTGAGCCTTCCACCCACTATAGACGCATTGATGCCTAATGCGGGTGTCTGGCTCGCGATCCACTCCCCCACCTCTATTGACAAGAGAGTGAGAACCATTTTGGTCTTGGCTTGGCCGGTCTAACTGGCACCGCTGTTCCTGTCGCACAGGTGCAGTCCAGGCAGATATGAAGGGAGCCCTCATACCCTCAGGTATGATCCGCTCCCTTCTTTCCGCCCTTCGAGGACTTACCCTTCCCCTTCCCGTCTCTTGGGCGATCAGTGGCAACATTGGGGTGGGTAGGGGCCTCCACAACCTTCTTGGCCTTCTTCGCCGGAGGTGGCTGAGAAGACCCAGTAGAAGCAGAAGCAGCACCAGGCTTGGCTTTCGCCTTACTTTTATGCTTTTTCTGCTTCTTAGAAGATTGCCCGGTTAGCGGTTTGGCCACAGCCCCTAGTGCGTGTGCCTGTCACACCAGTTCTAGCTGCAGATTCACCGCTAACCGATTCTGCGCGATGTTGGCAGTGTCTTCTAAGATGGCCTGCGCTTGGCCACCAAAGATCCTAGAGCCAGTAAGGGGCGTCCCAAGAAGACGCTCCCTAACGGTGGTAGCCGGGCGCATATGGTCAAGGACCATCTGCCTCCTAGACTTTGTCACTCGCGCCTGCACCCTTGCCAATGCGTCCATGGACAGCACCAGGCCGTCATTCACGCACGATATCGCCACAGGGTGGCCTGCCCCCGCTTCAGCCCACACCGACAGAAGGCGATAAGAATGATTGACAGCACTCATTGCTGCCCTCACCCCCTCATCGCATAGGGACAGGACTTCATCATGGTGCACCTGGGATTTATGCACCAGCGCGGGGGCGGGGGCCACCCGCTCCAGCACTCTGGATTCCCAGTACCCAGCAATCAGCCTCAGTTACCGCTGGAACAACGTCATATTTGTCGTATTCACACCGTGGAATACAACACCTCGCCCGCACCTCCCTGGAGGCCGCAGGGAGCTGGCCCTTGGTCAGAAGCTGTTTGCAATAAATAGCATCCACCAACTCCATAAACCTTGGGTCCAGTCCAATAGACTGGATCCGGGCTGCGGGCAAGATCCCCGTCCTAATCAATGCAACCGATGGACGGCGTGCATCCTCTTCGGCCGTAGTCGAAACCACAGATGGGTCCACCCTGGCTAGCCAAGCCAGAGCCTCCGACCAGTCTGTCTCCGAAGAGGACTCTCCCGTGAACACGTCACCCGTTGACGTGCACACGGCTTTAACAGCAACGGCCATTGCTGATACGCCAGGAGCTCCGGTACCATACGGTTCCGCCGCCACCCCATGGAAAACACCAGTCCATGGAGTAGGCCCGCACGGAAAACCGTGCGGACCCGTAACAGTTAAGGAACTGTGACCATGCATGGATGCCAACGGCACCCCATGCCTGACCGCCGGACCAGGCGAGATAGGTGAGTACCATGCCTGGCCAGCCACACCCGTCACCGTGTCGGTTGGCGGCAAACCAACCAGCACGGGACCGGTGCCGGTTACCGGAGTGGCCTCAGCCACGGGCAGAGCCGCTGCCTTGGCTTGCACCAAGCCAGACAGATGGAGGGCGGTTCCATCCAGGACGGCATCGACCTCCATGCTCTCCACCCGCGGCATCACAGGCCGCAGCAATCTCTCCTCCTCGTCTTCAGACTCTGAAGTCATCACCAGACGAGGAAACACTGGTGCCATCCTGGTGAACGGCTCCCATGACTGGCGGACCGGCCACCACTACTGGACCACCTGGAGGTGGCCGCAGAGAGACAGAACCCATCAGGCCAGAGCCCGACGGGACTGCTAGGAGCCGTACGAGACGGCTCCCTCGGTGGCCAGTCCAGAACCGTGTCCAAGGACAGGGTCCGTACCAAGCACGGGAAGAGACTGCCCTACAACTTTCGGTAGCAGGGATGACACCAGCGTGGGAAGGACGCTATGCATGAAGCCTTGCATAGCAGGTCCAAACCACACCGGAGGTGCCATCTCCGCAACCTCTGGTTGCAGTCGTGGAGCGCCCCCAGGGGCCGAAACAGACCATG
This sequence comes from Chaetoderma sp. LZ-2023a, assembly GCA_034401795.1. NCBI lineage: Eukaryota > Metazoa > Mollusca > Caudofoveata > Chaetodermatida > Chaetodermatidae > Chaetoderma > Chaetoderma sp. LZ-2023a. The sequence goes on from CM067367.1 coordinate 7,625,056, forward strand.
CCAAGTCCTTCTGGGAAAGGAACTTGACCATTATATCGGATGACCACACTGCACAAATGTTACACTATTATCAAGATTACAATTTGTACATCTAAAGTAGACATGGTCCTTTGAACAGAACCCTCACAAACTTATGGCACTCGTCACATGATTGGCCTATAAATAAGCACAAACCTACAATAAGCAAGCGGAACGAAACCAGAATGGAAGGCAGACAAATAATTTTCAAATAAATTGACCATAAATTAAATGTTAACCCTCCCGCACCCCACCCCGCAACGTAACAACAAAGATCGCATTGATTATCACGACAAGAATGAAGCGGGCAATATACACCCATAAACTGATCCCCAAGGATGTATAAACGGAACCAGGAACCATATCGCATAGCATTCGGGGTACATTTACTAATCAATATAAATTATACTCCTAACGAAGGCCAAAACGATATGTGAAGAAACAACAAAATGTAAACAAACTGCTGTAGAACACGGTAAAACCGCAGACCACACATCTAAATCAAGAATTTTGAAACCACCGATCATTGCAAACAGATCGTGATAACACGCAAAACATGAAAATTCCAAAGTTTTTCTGGTACCAAAACTGAATTAATGAAACATTTTCTTCACATAAAAATCTGAGACAACACGGTGTGACGTCACCCGCTCTGATCATACGGAGAAACGACGTCAGCCGATTTTCGTGTTAAAAAACACCGTATAGCCAACACCTTATTTCATATCTGCCGATCGCCTGTTGGGGTTAAAGGAAGGCGACCAATCTGGCATATTTCGTTGTTAACACACGTCCAAGATTTGGAGTCAGAAATTGGAACATGCGACAGACGAAATTTTGAAGACCTAAGTCTTTTAACTATGGAATAACATGGAAATTTACAACCTGGATATTATTGGCTCCATCCATGGTATTCCAAATAATCCTTAGAGAGCGAACACAAAGCTATCACAATCACAGAAAGACTTAGAAAACTTTAAGAAAGCTAAGACTTCCAACTGCAAAAAAGCATGTAGCTCTTGTTGCTATGCAAACAAGAATAAGCTTCATGGCAAACGGGTACTTGGCAGTTGGGAGCCGAGTACCCGGTTCCAGGAGCCAGTAAAGCTTACTAAGTCTATAGTCCTAGGGCCCAGCTATCCAGGATAGCTTGTATCAGAAGTAATAGAATGGTGAGTATTGATCGAAGGAGAAAGGTCACGACAGAGAAATTTTACAAGCAATAAGAAAGAAGCCGAGATGCTGGCAGAAATATATAGAGACAAGAGATCAGTCAACTGCTCCGTAAAAATGTAAATTCTCCTTTAGAAAATAGCAAATTCTGCTTCGTCACCGGTTTCACTGTTTTCAGCTTTCTAACAATAATATGCCTAATTGATAGTTATAGATCCATGAAGATCTGACAATTCATGCCTATATCGAGAGGATACAAAATATTCATAACTAAATTCACACTCTGCCTTGCAATTTGGAATACCGGTAAGATGACTATCTCTGGCACATAGATGTACATGTATTGCTCTTCTTCAATTTGATGGATGAATATTCATAATTTCTGGTACAGAATTTTATTTAGAAGAAAATGTTAATTTTAGTTGATTTCTGCTTCAAATGGTAGATTCTGCTTCAGTATGTCAATTCTGCTTATGAAGCGGAATTTCTGCTGAAGCAGAAAATCATCACCCCTACAGTTTAGTTTCATAAGTGGAAGATCGACATCGCTACAATTATTAAAGGTGCTAGACACATGGACGCACCATCAACTTGATACAGGCAGCAATATTGATGTTGTATACCTTGATTTTATGAAGGCCTTTGATACGGTGCCTCACAAGAGATTGCTGCAAAAGCTTAAGGGGTTCGGCATAACTGGAAAGGTTCATGAATGGATCCCAGCATTCATGTCTGAGTACAAACAAAGGGTTATAGTAAATGGCACAGCTTCAGATTGGATGAGTGTCTTAAGCAGGATTCCATAGGGTAGTGTGCTAGGACCTGTACTGTTTGTATTGTTTATCAACGATTTACCAGAATCCCTCAACTCTGATGTGTACATGTATGCTGATGATACGAAGCTCTGCCGACAAATCAGGAATGAAGATGATCAGCGAGTGCTGCAGTCAGGCTTATACAAGCTTCAGGACTCGTCAGATGAATGGCTTCTCAGGTTCCATCCAGATAAGTGCAAGATTATGACAGTGGGCAGAAAGCATGTAGATGCAGAGAGAGAATATGTTATGAGAGGTGGCCCTGTTGAGACGGCAGAACACAAGCTGGTAAGAGTGACCAACGAGAAGGACCTGGGCGTTAACATCGACAGCAGGCAAACCTTTGAGCAGCATGTTAATAAAAAGATTAACAAGGTGACACAAATCATGGGGATGATCTGACGAACGTTTATCTACCTAGACTCAGATAGCTTCAACTGGCTGTACAAGGCACTTGTGAGACCACACCTCGAGTATGCGAATGCAGTATGGCACCCGTTGAGGAAAAAAGATGTAGCCAGCATTGTGCCACAAATAGATTGCGAGTGAAACCACACCAACCTGTATTGTTAATAATTATGGACTGTGCGTGAACCACACCAGTTTGTGTTAAGTATAGGCTGTGTGTGAAACCACACCAGTCTATGTGTTTTGATAAGATGTCTAGTGGAGTAACATATACTAAGCTACAATACGTACAGTCATGACAGTATGAACATCTAAGACTAAACACATGTAGATATATACATCTACATCTATTTAGTCCTATATGTTCATACTGTCATGACTGTACGTATTGTAGCTTAGTATATGTAACACACTAGACATCTTATCAAAACATGCATGGACCGCAGATCACTACTTTCCGAAATGAGCTGTGACCAGACCTGGGGTCAAATGCAAATGCATTTAAATACTTTATTTTCAAGTGTTTGCATTTGCATTTGAAGATTTCAAATCACAACTATTTGCATTTAAATACTTTTGTTAAAGTATTTGAAAATTCAAATAGTTTTCAAATGCTTTTTCAAATGCTTTTTATATAATATGATATATAAGACAGTCGGATCTTAGTAAATTAAAAACATTCCAAAACCGTATTTAATCATAAAGAATTTGTATGTTCCATGTGGTCCTGGAAGCCCTTTGCCCACTGAAATATCAGCTTCCCAAAGTCAATTTCATATGTTAGCTGGTGTACATTCTGGAAATAAAATTGCTGTAAACTGTTGGTATCTAATGTGACATCAAGATTTAAAAAACATTGTCAAATGTACACCAGACATTCTTCTACTGACCATGTAGCAATTATATTTGGCATTAATGTGATAAGGGTTAATATAATAGCTATAATATATGTGTCGGTTTGTTAAATCATAATCGAAACAAACAATATTAAATGCAATCATTAAAATAAATAGCTACATTTTCTATAATGCTTTTTCATATACAGAATTTGGGATGTAATGGGTTAAATTGTGCACATGAGATGCTAATTCCCTCTAAGCAATAGAGCAATCTAGAATCAAACCAAACATAAAACCTATCTTGAAGACAATTTGACTGGAAGCCAGTCATGCCTTAACTATTCACCTGAACTTGTCCTACATCATAAAGGCTTGTGTCAGTTTTATGTAGAGAACTGTTTGTCTATAGGGTCAAATGATTGTATGAAGTAGCTGAGCATACCAGGGTGTGATTATAAGTGACCAGGTGTTTGTGGGAGAATGAATAGAAAAGGGCAGGATGGTGTTGAAGCAATAAAACGTCACTCCAGGTGTGGGTGCATAGATTTAAACAGCTCTTAATTTTTCAATGATGCAACTAATTTTTCATGACATAGCAAATATTCTGTTGAATATTTAAAAATTTATTTATTTATCTGCTGCTACCTAAGGCAGCAAAATATTCCAGTCAAATTGTTTTCAAGGTAGTCAACTGCTTTTCTGTGTGGTTGCTTTGAACATGTGATTTAAAGTATTCCATCCGTGAAAGGGCTAATGGAATAAATTTCTCAACAAAATGAATTTCTCACGAAGAATGTACATTTGACAACCATTCGACTGTATTGGCTCCTATTACTTTCTGTCAAATTATTTTCAAAGTAACAAAATTTTAACTACAAGAAAATATTTAACCCTTTCACCGATGAAACTGGCCTTTAACACAATCTGAATGTAACCATACAGGAAAGCTGTTAAATATTTTGAAATTAATTTGAATGGAAGGCGTTGCTGTCTTAGGCAGCAACAACATCCAGAGAAATTACTTTCAAAATATCATAAAGTTCTCATTAAATGGGTCAAACAAATTTTCATAATGAAAGAAAGTCAGGTGTAGGTTGAACAGTGTGAGTTTAGCCAGTGAGGGCAGGTGTGATTAGAAGTGGCATGGATGTGTGTGGTAAAATGAATAGAAGAGGTGAATGAATACCATAAGATGTATCATAACAATAAAAGGGGATTTGTGGATTTAAACTATACAAATCAGTGTTTAACCATTTAATGAAATAAATCAGTAAATAATGTAGAAAATTTATCATATGGAATGTCCATTTGAAAACAAGTTGACTGAAATGTATTTATTCCTAATTGAGAAATTACTTTCAGTGCAATCATTTTCAAACTAAAAAGATCTTACTGGTAGCTCTAAGAACGTGTACAATTTATTTAAACTTCCACTGCTAAGATATTTATTACCGTAATGAATAAGTTGCTGTCAAATCAGCTTTATTGACTACCTGTTTATAATATCCAATACAACATCTGACTGTCTAACGCAGCAAACACTTCCAGTCAAATTATTTTCAAAATTTTCAACTGCTGTCCTATCCTAAGCGGTCACCTGCCTTAAGGTAACTTGTGTTAAATATTTTGAAAACAATTTGCCTGGAGTGAGCCTCAAGTAAGCTAACTTCAAAATCTGAGAAAGGAATATGAAGGTCACAGTTTAAAATGTCACCAGCTACCTGGATGAAACGTTATGATTTTGCAAGAACTATATAGAGACACTTAGAAACTGAATAGGAGGGTTTAGTTTCACTAAAATACACAATGTTACACATGTACCGCATACAAAATATGATGTTTCTTCTGAGTTAGTGCTTAATTCCATGTTATATCATTCACAGTAATCCCTCAGATGTGACAATAAGAAAGCTATCTGGTATATAGACCACTTTCTTCAATTTGCAAATCCTATTTAAAAGCAATACATTTGACCCTCTACATAATAAGAGATCATACATTAACTCTAACCCTAAAGGTTCGTCAAGAAATTTTAAATTTTCTCATAGAAAATGTCCATTTGCAGACCAATTGAAGAAATCATTTGAAAATTTATCACTGTAACGACTGGCTCGGATACCGAGCTAGTCATTCCAGGGGTTCAGAATTTGAGTGTTAAAGATTTATGTGAGCTCTATTCTCCTTTGGATGGTCTGTTAATACGAGTGTGACTCTCTATGGGTATATGTAACTTTTGAAGAGTTAGAAACTAGTTTAACTGAAAGATGCTCAGAAATCATGAGAGTTATATCTGATATGGGTATTATAGTAATGAAAAGCATTTGAAAGTATTTGAAGTATTTTAAATACTTTTAGAAAAGTATTTGCACTTGCATGTGAACAAGGTTGAAAGTATTTGCACTTACATTTGCACCAATGTGAAGTATTTGCATTTGCATTTAAATACTTCTGAAAGTATTTGACCCAGGTCTGGCTGTGACCTTTGCAAATAAAACAAGTGTATATAAAGTTTGGAACATTCGCAAACCAAATGTTCTGTATAACAAGCATAGACTTTTGTGAACTCCAATACGCTAGTGGAGAAGCAACTAGACTTGACAAGCTAGGACCGGTTATCAGGCTATACCAAGCCTAATTCAATTTCAGCTGTAAACGATATCATATCATAATCATATCATAATACCATATATTGTCCAGTAAGGTGTTTTCGAGGGTAATGTGATTTCGAGGGTAGGTATTTTTTACGTTCGCACGTGCGCGTCGCTTAAGTGATGTCAATAAATAAAGTGTCTGTAAATAGATATAGTATTTTTACACCATATCAGCAAATTTTAAAAGGACGTGCGTAGATTAAGTGATTATTTTATACATTTTCATGTCAGCATCGTGAAAAACATAGATTTGCACTATTACTTTTTTTACCCATGGAAAGAATTCCGATAAATCGCAAGGCAATGATGCAAACTAACCCAGTTTTCACATCAGACGACACCTGCCAGTTGCTTTCCTGAGTAGCATTGAAGACATGTTGCCATTGCAATAATTTATTTCTGCCGACGCGTGAAACTGACATGGGGTGCTTATGTAGTTTTCAGATCTAGATCGATTTTTCTCTGCCAGCAACGCCGATTCAAACATGTCCTAGATACCGGTTACGATATAAAGTTCCACTATTTTTCTTGTTTTCCCGTAGGAAAAACACTTATGTTTATTTTCAATACCACATTGACCAATTTACAAAAGGAAACTGAGACTTTGAAAAATTTTAAACGTTGAATAAAATTTCCTGCTACTCGGTTTTTGTGAAAAGCAGAATTTGACCTGGACTGGATTTACAACTATAAATCAAGTTCTGCATTTGTGTCAGACCTGTCTATGGCATTATTGTTGGTAACAGACTCGCCTTTGCTCAAATCATAGACATTGGCATCAATTCACCGCCTTGGTAGATTTGAAATTACGAGATTACGTCACCCTCGGAAACACATGACGCAATACTCAGATCGCATCTCTAGACCAGGTAGCGGGTATTTATAAGCAGTATGTTTATTAGTGTTTATTTAAATTTTAATGCATGTTTTATTTCAGCGAATGTTTGCTAGTTGACAGCATTTGCTGATAATATTCCTACTCTTAGATTAAATCGGCGAAAATGTGCTTACACCCTCGGAAACTCATTATCCGATGATATACCAGTAGCTAAATAACATAAATAAACTCGAGTTACCACTTTTCGAGGAGAGTAAAAATAAGGATATAGCCAGTAAACCCATGGGAGGGGGTAGAATCAAGGCACAGCCTCTGTTAGCATGACAGATCAGCTTTAAGGGCAATATCGTCTTTCTATCCCCCTACATAGGATTTCAATGGACTTCCGGTTTCTGCTTTTCACTTGAATTATGCCTTGAAATCAGTGTTTTGAGTCGGAAAATTTTCCAAACACCAAATTTTTTGGAAAATTTACCAACATATTTTTCCCGAAAATTTTCCGCTCACTTAAGGATGCAATTGCAAATTTTTATTTCCCTATTGCATTAATACCGATGCTTTTGCTACTAATATAAGTTAATAGATTTAGATTTGTGTCATCTATTGCCATGGCTGAAATGGCTTGCATCAGGTCACAATATCACTATAGTTCAGAAATAACAAATTTCCAAACAATGCTGTTAAATATCTTGAACCCAATTTGCGTGAAAAAAGCTATTGCTGCTATAGGCAGTAATGGCTTGGCAGCAATGGCTTCCTAGCAAATTGTGTTCAAAATATTCAACAGGAAAGTTTTTGCATTCAAAATCGAAGAAAATGTTAATTCTGTGTACTTTACCATATTTCTGGGTTCAACTGTACGCCAGCTGCATGGAATCACGGATGATGCAATATTGCATCAGCATAATATTGCATCATACACTGCATCATGCACACGCTGGTCTGGTGTAAATTCTTATTCATTGTTGTAAGTCAGTCAAGTGGTTACTGGTTATGCAATAACATTGTTTAAATTTTAGTTTATGTTAATTATTTTGTTTCCTCAACTTCCACTTTTTGCCAGTTAAGGCAGTTATCAGTTCAAGTTCCTAAACATGCCAAAAAGACTTGATATGAAAGTATGGAATCATTTCAACAGAGACATTTCTGGAAAAATTAATTATATAGGAAAATGTAAATATTTTGATCAGACGTATGCAAATAATGCGACACGGATGAGAAAGCACTTAAGTACATGCAAAGCTGCTCCGGCACATGTGACCAAAGGTTTTTCTGAGAGCGCTAAGTTTTTCAGTAAAAATATTAAAATTATACATCTACATCCTTAACTCAGTAAGTAATGTCACCCACACCCATCCTGCCCAAGTCTACATGTCCCTTACACCTGAAGGTACAGGCAAATTAAAGGGCAACATTCCTTAAGCACGGATGCGCAGTACCCGTAGTAAAAAATCAAATTAATAACATTTTTTAAAGATGATAATTTGATAAGCGCAGACCCATGCACACATGGAGCGGCACGCAGTGGAAATTTTTGTGATGGCCTCGGGTTGTTATTCATCAATGAGCTGCGCACATTTGCAAGGTAGTAGGCAGTACTGACACACTTATGCGTACCTATTATTAATTTATATAGGAAAACGCCCATGTCTATGGAATTATAAGCAGCCGATTAAACACTGTATTCGTGCTTAAGGAATTACGCCCTTAGTTATGCCATCTCCCTTTCCACAATTTGGTATTGGTAATCCATATTGCCAATTGTACAGGAATTTTATCTTGCTGTTTTAATGTGTGCGTGTGTGAGTGTGCGTGTCGTCGAGCCTTATTGACATTGTCCCTCAATCGAAAACTCTAACATTTTACTTATTATTCTGGACGCCAGATGCCATTTGGATCGCTATGTCTCGATATCCTCCACTTTGCTCTGGGCTCGACAAAAACTGTGGTTGCAAAAATTGTATAGCTTACAAAACCTTGTTTTTCATTACATCCAATTTATCAACCATTTGATCGCTTGAAAATACACCTTCATGAATGCAAATGGTGAAGAGCTGTGCAAATATTTGAGGGTAAAAATAGTTCTAAATTCACCAAAATGTGCAATATAGTTGTCGAGCCCTTAGCGAAGCTGAGGATGGCGAGACACAGCAATCCAAATGGTGTCTGGCATCCGGCATCTGGACAAGATGAGTACATGTAAAATGTTAGAGTTTTCGAATGAGGAGGAATAAGGCCCAATAAAGAGTTACTATTAAATCTTTGCTACATTGTAGGAAATGGAGCCTCAGTCCAAAGGTCAAGAGCATGTAAATGTAGACAGACCCACACTGCCACTGAAATATGCTGTTGCTCAAGTCGCAAAATCCAGCACTGAAAATGAGACAAATATCTGTGAAACCGTTCGTGGACACCATGTCTAAGCCCACACAGGAGATGTTAAAGAAATCGTAAGCAAGAGCAATGTATGCCTCTGCAACACCACTGAGTGTTCTCGATAACTATTACGGGAAACAGTTTTTTGCCCAGATTAGACCAACGTTCAAGGCTCCTTGCCGACATGTATTATCAAACCGTCTATTAGATGAAGAATATGCCATCTCCCTAGCAAAACTAGGTGCTGCTACCTCATTGTGTCTAATGAGTGATGGGTGGACAGATATAAATCAGAGTCCAATTATAAACATCATGTTTACGTGCCCAGAGCCAATATTCTTCAAGTCTGTTGAGTGTAAAGAGACACACAGCAGAATATATTGCATCCGTGCTAAAGGACGCTATAGAAGAAGTGGGCACTGAAAAAGTCCATGCTATTGTAACGGACAATGCCAGTAGTATGAAAACGGCATGGGCAATACTTTCAAAAGATTACCCCCATCTAATTACATACGGGTGCATGGCTCAGAGCCTAAACCTTCTAGTTCAGGACCTGCTAAAAATTGGATCCCTGCACCGCCATATTGAGCTTTACAAAAACAATGTTCTTTAACTGCAAGCATGTTCCAAAAGCCCGTCTGGAAAGAATTCAGAAAGACAAACTGAAGAAAACTGTAGCACTAGTATTACCGGCGGCAACCAGGTGGGGTTCGCTTGTGACAGTTTGAACCGTTTGCTAGAGAACAAATAACACCACAAATGCGGAAACAGCTCCTAGATACAGAAGTTTTCTGGGTACAGGTTGAATCTGTAAAGAAATTATTTGAGGCAGTTTCGTTTGCAATCAAACGGATGGAATCGGATAAGCCAAGGCTGTCAGAAGTTTCAAACATGTTTGCTTCATTGCGAGAACACTTCAAGTCTTCAGTTCCATAGGCTCCAGTGACAAAGGCTGAAGAAAGGCAGCTAATGGATGCTTTTGAGTCAAGATTAGAATAATGTCCAAAAGGCTGCGCATTTGTTAGATCCTCGGTTTGCATGTGATGATCTTGGTCTCACAGAGGAGGATATAGCAGCTGCTACAGATATAATTGAAGACATATCAGCCAAAATACCTACACTAGATGTCGTGACTGTTATCAGAGACCTTGCTGAATACAGGGCCAAAAGAAGTATTTGGGCGAGAGCTTCCATTTGGGAAGCGGCAAAACAAATGACTCCTGTGACTTGGTGGAAAGGCTTTTGCTCAACATGCCAGCTGTCCGATGTGGCATCACGTCTTTTATCTTGGCCAACATCTGCTGCACCATGTGAGAGGAACTGGAATCTCCATGCCAGTATTCAGACAAAAAAACGCAACCGCTTGACTCTTGATAGACTGAGGAAATTAGTGTCTGTAGCTCATAACATCCAACTCCAGTTAAAACAGGATATGAGCGAATGTCAGGAGGAACCTCATATGGACCTTTCTGCTTCAGTGCCTGGAACCAGCCAAGCCGGCAGTGTTGACATTTCTATGCGATAGGAAGATGATACCAATGCCATAGAAGTTGATGATGATGACTATGATTATGATGACGATGTTGATGATGATGATATAGATGACGTTGATGATGATGATGCTGCTGATAATAACGATGATGATATTCATGATGATCATAATGATTAAGCCATTTAGATGTAATTGATAGTACTAATATAATTATGTATGTCACAGAAATGTAACATGATGATGATGATGATGATGATGATGATAATCAGATGATGTGATAATGATGTATCTTGATGATGACGATGTGGATGATGAAATTTAATTTGTAATAGAAACAATGATGATGATGATAATGATGATGTGTGAATGTAACTGATGAGAATGATGATGATGATGAATGTAACATAATGATGATAATGATGATTGATGATCAGACGACTGAAAAGTAATTTGCATACATGACAGTACATGTAAGTCATTATATATTTCATGATGAGGATTTATTTGATCCCAACTGATATTTGATGGAATATAAAAGATGACTTCTGATAGAGACCAAAATAGGCCTGTAATGACCAAAATGAACTGTTGAGCTAAATATGAAACTTACCCACTTCAGTTAGTCACATGTAAATCAGCCGGTGTAAAGGGCATGTAATGTGACAGCTGCTTTAGTCATTAAACTTTCAAAATAATTTGTTTAAAAATACACATTTGGTTTTTTCTTACACTTAAATTGGTAAAATTAGCAGGCAGTCTGTCAAACAATCAGACAGCCCTGCAGTGCCCGCACCCACCCACCAACTTACCCACACACCCATACACTTTGACACACCCACAAACCACAGTGCCACACAAACACCCATGGCGCCACGCACGCACACACACACACACACCCCATATATAAACATTTTATGGTTCAAAATATACACATATTTTTCCAATGTTGGGAAAATATTCTGGAAAAATATCAGAAAATTTTCCACAAAAATATTTTTCCGGAAAAATAACATCACTACTTGAAATACATAAATACAATGTTTCTATTCGCTACAACGATGGCAATAAGCAAAGATATTTTGCTTTGCAGCTTTTTCCGTTAAACGGAAATAGCTGCAAAGCGAAATAAAGTAGAAAAACTGAAGTTACCAGTTTTCGTAGGAGGATAGAAAGACCATAGAGTTATCTATACTACCTAGAGACATAGGTGACGCTGCAACTTTGTCTAGCAGGCAGCATTCGCTCAGCCGCCGTTAAGATGGCAAAAGGAGACGCTCATTATTTTCTTAGATGCAAACATAACATACATGTTTCATACACTGCGTAGAATTTTTAAGAACAAGTGTGAAAAGGGAATGGGTATTAACATTTCACCAGTATGTACGCATTCTCTTTTATGATTGGGATTAATTGTAGCTAAGTAAACATACACATACCGGTTTTCGTATGACAGATAGTGCATGTTTTCCACTTGCAGTCTATCGTTATTCAGGCCTTGCAATTATGTTGAGCAATTGGCCAACAGCGGTAGTGATCAATAGATTCTTCAAACTGTACTTATTATTATGTTATCTATTTTGTTTACTGAACAACAATGTAATTAAAGCCTTTGTTTGACAGATTTGATTAGGAGAAATTTAATTTTCTCAGATAATGGTCATTTGCAGACCAAGAGAAGACAATTTTTGACAAATTTTGTATTAATATCTTAGGAGAATTCACTATCACTACTCACTCTTTCACTGTCTGGTTCTCTCTCGCTATCTATTGCACATGTCTTGTGGCGCGTGCATTACATCTACAAGGCGCTTGATAGTCGCAGCTCGTCCCTTCCAAGAGGCATTAGCTGTAGTGGTTCAACTCCACTGGGTGCCAGAAAACAATGCATGTTACAGAAGACATTCTCTCTCTCAGATTTCTCTCTCCTCTATAATTGTTACGCCCCCCCCCCCCACCCCAGCATATTACTATAGTTGTAATGTAAAAATGACAGCCTTCAACAATGTGATGATGATGTAGTTTGCAAAAGTAACTACTGTTTTGCTGATAAATTGATATTTTTCAATTGATACATTTTAAGTCCTTGAGATACATGTAAAATTCAACATTTCCTTCTAATGGTTTGTAATTTACTTCAAAGTATGGACAATTTAAATATTGTCAGGTGTGATACTCTCTTGCAAATTATTAAATAATGTTCAAAATATAGACAATCTTGGCTGCTAATTGTCTTTTTTCTGCAGAATTTTATGATTTTTAAATGGACACTGATAAAATCTGTCTGGAAATAGGTAAATTAGGTATGGAGAAAGTATGAAATTTCTACAGAAGGCACATGAACATCATTCTGGTGAGGAAAGCAGTTTTATATTTAGATTTAGTGTTTTTACTGACGTTTCATTATGCTATGACATTATGATGATTAAGTAGGTAGAATTGCTGATATGCACTGTATGAATGTGCTATATTTCAGGTGTTACATGCAAGGAAGTTGCTGACAGAGAACTATTGCCTGTTTCCAGTAGGTTATAGCTATCACTGAAGATGAAGCAAGTAGAAAGCTGGATGTATCTATTGATCTTGACCACAGGGTTCATATATGGATCGTGAAAAACCTTGACAGTCAGGGAATATTGAGTAACATTTCAGGCCTGGCAAACCTGTAAAAACTGTACTTTTTCATATAAGTCATGGAAAAGTGATGAAAAATCAGAAAACCACTACTGTGTTGAATTATGCTATAAAAATTGTCATGACAAAAAAACAAATGCAGGGGATAGACCTACCATCTGAATGCATCTAGCATGTTTAGATTTCAAATGTGTATGGACACTGTGACCATTATTATAACCACAACCAGAGTGTAGTGGTCTAACTCTTGGACAGTTTTCATTTATATGTCAAGAGACCATAATTGAAAATTTACCACTCAAATGACTGACTCTGTAACAGAACCAGTCATTCCAGTGATACATTTTCAAAAATAATCTCCTGCAGATGGTCTCGGATTCAGCAGAACTCTTGCTTTTTTTCTTGACTACTAAATGGTTGAATATGATAAGTGACCGTTTAAAGATGTTGTGAGGACTAGATACCCAATCGCTCTGATTAACTTGACAATCATAGTACATATTCTCCTTTACTAGAAGAACAAAATGCGTTTAAAAAATTTTGTAATTGGCCAAGCGAAAGCTGAGATAAGCATATAGCAAGCACCTCGACAACCAAACGTTTTTAGCTATCGCGCTACAGTTGTGACGTCACACCGGGATGACACCAATTCCTATTAGTCTAGATTATTATCTCGGGAAGCATAGCTAGGCTAGCTACTGCTGCGCGTATTAGGCACCTATACACCTATTCTTTGACAATTCATTGTTCACACAGGGACACTACATTGTTCGAGATGCACAAAGGTTCAATAATATTGAAGTTGATATTTTTGTTGATTAAACTTAAAGGACAGACCTCATGGTCACGGTGCCTGACATCACAATTCTAACGTATAGGCCTGTTAGAGGTGACAGTAACATCGGATTTCGTGTACGTGAATTAGGCTATATTTAATCAAACCCACCGACACAATTCTTGGAATACAATTCTACAAATGCATATATATGTTATCTTTCTGGATTGACTGCATATATGATAGGCATGCATGTACACAACTTTTTAAATGATAGTTAAGTAGGCCTGCACCGCTCAGTGCACGTACGATCGCAATTTACCATTGTGTAGGCTTATGAATAAATTTATGATTGCACTATAGCAGTTACTCCAGTTATGTGTTTAAAGTTAACTAAAATGTCGGGTAAATATAAATCTAATCTAAACTAATCTATTTGCGTATAGTCTACATTGACATATTATTGACAGTACACGGTTTGTTTACAATTTAGGCAGCGGTTGAGGTGCGTAGTGAGGCTTTCACTGCCGTCCGCACGCTAATAGTACAACTTAAATAACACACTGTTGAATGTTTTGAACATAATTGGGTTGGATTTCAACCCAAATTGTGTTCAAAATATTCAACATAACGTTTCTTGTATCATGTTCATATGGTTCTAACTACCATATTCGAGTTTTTGCTTTGGAAGCATTTAAACTTATTTATGAGCGGCACTGTAAGTAAAGATGATACGCTAGTGACCTCTGAACATCTGTCAGTTCACCTACCTATTTAAAATTTGTTCATCCGCTACGGTTTTGCTTTTTCATAACATTGAAATATGAGTGTATGCTACTTCCATACATGGAAGAAGTTGGTTTGAAAACGATATAGTTCATATGGTTGTCACAGGCATGACGCCCCCCCCCCCCCCCCCCCCACACACACACGCACCAACGTACGTGTTGACCCGTACATGCCTCTACATTATTATTATACAAACATATTGCCAAAAGCTTATAGGTAAACAATTACATTCTAATCAGTAATCACGGGGAAATTTCACATAGGACACACTGACACACTTATTGTAGATTCGTAATCTTCAGAAAAAGTTGTAACTGCACTCTGTAGCCTATACATTTAGATATGAATAATAGTACAATTATAGCCATCGTCAACCTCTCCCACTAACCTCGGTCATCACGCTCACATCCATCCATCCCAGATATTACATAGTACACCCAGTCCTTTCAAGAATGGTAATGGATCCGCAATTAGGCCTACTAGACTACAGAGTATTTGTCACATGCATTGAAATATTGCCGATTTTCAGCACTGCCCATGGTTTACCGTAGTTATAGGCCTATTATTATGTAAATATAGCTATCCATGAAACCATTAAAAATGAGTAAATATCATAATAGAGTTTAAAAAATCATGATTTTTTATTTCTTGATGGTAGGTGAAGTCTATCCTGTCAAACACATTTTAAAATATGTTACCTTTGTACTACAGACAGAAAAATATCGACCCAGCTCACAGCGCCGTTCCCGGTGTGACGTCACAGCGAGTGGTGATGTGATTCAGATTGAGGCGTCATTTAATCTCGTTATTTGGGCTGCCTAACGTTATTGTGTTTAAATAGTGTAGTAGACCATAAAATTAATTAAAACTCGTTATCGACCGCAAGTCCTCACAAGACCTTTAAAGGTAATAATTTGTCAAGAAAACAAAAATATTTCTGCTTATCAAGTGTTCTTTTACAGGACAGAAGGCTATTTTTGAAAATTTACCATTGAAATAACTCTTGGTTAGCAAGTTATGGGCTCCAGTGGTAAATTTTCTAAATTATGATCACTGGGCCTACAAATGAACATTCATCAAGACCTATGTGACTTGAAAACTTATAAATATCAGGGGAAAAGTCAGTGCAATGTCAGGGAATTTATGCTTCAAAGCCCCTAAGAATGGTAAACCCTGTATATTGTTTTAATGGCATAATGATGTCAATGATATGATGATGTCATGATAATAATCTAAGTAATAATATTAAATAATAATGATGGTAACAGTACTAGTGATTGTAATAATGATGATGATGATAATGTTTGTAATGATAATATGAAAATATCGTTCATTTGAGTATCCCATATGTAACAATGTGACCTGGTTTTGTAAATAAATCAAAATTGTATTGTAATTGTAGTAATGGTACAATGATATAACAATATAGCACTTGACAATGATGGTAAATATATCATTTAAAAACAGTGATAATACACAAAGAAACTGTCTTTGTCCAAAATCACTATCGCCAGAAATGTTTTAATTTACACATTGCAGGTATGCTTCATAATTCAATTTCAAAGCAAGCACACGGGTAGGCTGATGAATATTTTGAAATCAATATGACTTGTAGCCACCATAAACAACATCATTTGAACCTTTGATGGTCAAGATTTGTCAAGAAAATTTGACCTACAATTTTTGTTTAGTGAATGTCCATTGATTCATATACCAACAGCGGGCCATTTTTTAAAATTACCCTAGACATTTTAGAATGACTGGCTTGTTTAATATCGAGCCAATCATTCCAGTGGTAAAATTTCAAATGGATATTCCTTCAGACCACTGCAGATTTTATTTAGTCTGACTGGGCCATTAAAGGGTTAACACAATATTTTTTGTTATTGCCTGTAGTATCTCAGTATCTCTATTTCACAGTGAAGTTATTTTGTATTCTTGTAAACATGCGTCTAATTACCCTCGCCACGTACGGGGAAGATGGTATTGCGATCGAGTGTGTGTCCGGAGCTCGAAAACTTCTTATCCGCTTTGGCGTAAATTTTAGCAAGGCCAGGAAACTTGCCGTGCAAGAGGATTTCCAGGCATGTGTGCCGCATAAAAAACTGGGCCCAGATCAGATCAAATTCTGGATCTATGGATATCGTGGCAACAGCTGGTTCGATTCGGCTTAAAGTTTAACACTTAGGATTCCACAACTTTTATTATGGTCTGAAAAAATCAAAAAAAATTGGGAAAAGAGAGGGTGAGGGTCTGGAATTGAACGAAATTTCAATTTCCCTTTCTCCGAGATCTAACAATACTCACCATTCTGTTACTTCTGATATACAGCTGGCCCTGACAGCTGGCTCTAGGACAATAGACTTAGAAAGCTTTACCGACTCCTTGGAACCGGGTACTCGGCTCCCAACTGCCGAGTACCCGTCTACCATAGAGCTCATATTGTTTGCATAGCCACCAAACAAGAGAAATTCATGGCTTGCCTCCGTGGGGCTGGGTCCGTAACAGAATGGTGAGTATTGTTAGATCTCGGAGAAAGGGAAATTGAAATTTCCTTCATTCTCCTTCGATCAATACTCACCATTCTGTTACTTCTGATATACACCAGATTTGGTCAGTAACCTGGTGGGAAGGGGCAAAAGTAGCATTTATGGCTTGGAGAAAGAGTTAGACGTAAAACTTGACTAACGGAGACCTAAAAAGGACCGTCAAGCTAACGGAACCGAATCACATTCGCATCACTGCCCCCCCCCCCCCCCCTTTTTCTCCTAAGAAAAGGGAGAGAATTCACGAACATGCATCTCGCCTGAAAACACAAATGTGCCAAGAGGGCTCTTTGCATATATTAGCCTGGGAATGAGCATGAATATATAAGATGAATGATCATGATATATATACATAATACAAAACACTCTTAATCCTGAATTACCTCATGATATTTGGATTTCAGACTTGGAGCCTCCAACCATTCACTTGTCCAGCCATCAGTGACACAATCTGGTTGATATCCTCTCGCTCGACCATGTCTGCTTCTTAATTCTCTCTTACAAATGCCAAAAAAGGAAGAAGAGCAGTGTGGTCATATAGCTATCATCTCAAAACAGCTAAAGCGAGTGGAATGGCGAAGTCTGACACATCCCTCATATAGTAATCTGTGAAAGAGGACTCACAGTGCCATTGTGCAACAGCCATGATGTCCTTAAACGGAACACCATTGTAAAGGGCAGAAGAGGCGGCTATTCCTCTAACATCGTGCCCTTGCGCATTGCTCTTGGTGCCCAGTCGTAATCTCATGGGTAGTCTGAATGCATTCGACTACCCAACGAGAGATAGAATCCACGGATGCGGCGCCATAAGGCTCCTTATGGCAGATCCACAGATGTCTATCATTCGACCGTAACGAGTCTGTCCGTTTTCTACTTAGTCAAAGCACGGACTGGGCACCAGACACTGGCATCACGATCAAACCTACTTAGTTTCGGTATAACGATCGGTTTGCCGGGATATCTCAAAGATCGAATCTTTGACATAAACTCTGCTCTTGGCAGTAGACGCAGACCCTCTCCGGAGACAATAAATCGGTCCCTCTCTGCTGAAAGTGCATGGATCACACTGCGCCTTCTAGCTGAGGAAGCTGCCAATAGAAAGATCGCCTTTAGAGTCAAATGCTTTAGACTAGCCGAACGCAACGGTTCGAAAGGGTGCTTGGCCAGTACATTAAGCACTAAAGAGACTCCAGGCTGGAATGACTACCGGCTGTCTCGGTCGGAGATTGCTCATTCCCTTCACCATCACACTCAACTGGGCCACCTCTGGACTATCCCTGTTGGCTAGACAAGGGATAACTCATGCCAAAGCTGACTTGTATCCAGCAATTGTGACAGGAGCTAGCCCTGAAAAGAACAGCTCACAGAGAAAGTCTGCTATTTGCTGAATAGTGGAATGAAAGGTAACAATACCCTTTTCCTCACACCAGTCTGCAAATCCGTTAACCTTGGTGTTATATGACTTGAAGGTTGACCCCCTCGCAGCTGCGATGAAATCTGCAGCATGTCGAGAAAAGCCCTCCGACGTGGAACGTTGTTTGACAACAACCACGCAGTCAATAACATTTCGGGACGCTCGTGTAGGAAGCGTCCCTTGGCCTGGGAGATTATGTTCGGAATCTCGGGTAACTGCACTGGATTTTCCACCCCAGACCTCGAAGATCCATGAACCACGGCCTGCTGGGCCAAATGGCGCTATAGCAGGACCAGGCACGGTTCCTCCCTGATCTTCACTAATATCTTCGGTAGAAGAATGGTGCGTGGGTACGCGTAAGCGTGCATCCCTCTCCAGCTTAACGCCAGAGCGTCTGTATCGACGGCATTAGGATCTGTATCGGCGAGACATAAGTCATGATTTGAGCATTTTCCCTTGTGGCGAACAAGTCCACGTTGGGTTTGCCCCAATGCTCGAAGATCCTGTGAAGAACTGGAGGGTTGAGAGACCATTCTGTTGGCAGAATTCTCTGTCTGCGAGACAAAGCATCCACCAGAATGTTCAATCGCATAGGAATATGAGCTGCTTTAAAAAACAACCGAGTAATTCCTGCACCATTGAATCAAGTGCCACACTTAGATACATAGTGTGGGTGACTTGATCTTGCCTTGGCGATTTCTGTATGATACTACTGTCGAGTTGTCCCACCGTATCAATATCGCCTTGCCCCAGACTTTTGGAAGAAACCTTTTCCAATGCCAGTTCCACTGCCATCATATCCAACAGATTGATATGCAGCTGGCTCTCTTGGAGAGTCCATGTGCCCAAGACCTGGTGTTCTCCCAGGTAGGGCCCCCATCCCTCCAGCGATGCATCCGTGTACACGGACAGCTGGGGTTGGGGTAGGTGCAGCGAAAAACTCCTAGTAGGAGATTCTGATGCTTTTTCCCACCATACAAGATGCGACATTATTGGCTCCAAAACTGGCACCAGCAGTGTACGGGTATATGTGCTGCATGGAGACCATCATGCCCAGCATCTGAAGAAACCGCCTCGCCTGAATGTGGTTTCCCAATCGAAACTCTTGAGGATGGCTAACAGAGACACCACTCTGGGCTCTGATGGGTAAAAAACCCTGCCCTCCTCGAGATCGAATCGCATCCTTAAATAAACGAAATGTTGAGTGGTGTGTCAACTCAGATTTCTCCTTGTTGACTATCTAGCCTAGATCTGAAAGCAACTTCAGATTCAGAGCAGTATCCACCTCTAACCTGGCTGATGATCAGCCAATCGTCTATGTAGGTGTGAAGCGCCACATTCTCTTTTCTGAGAAACGCTGTCACCACAAGGACCACTCTGGTGAAAACCCCTTGGAGCTGTCGACAGGCCGAATGGGAGGATTTAAACTCCCATACTAGATTCTGAAACGCAACTCTCAGAAACCTGTGACAACTCCCGTTCATAGGAATGTGGGAACATGCATCTCTCAGATCGATCGATACACACCACACCCCCTTCCTCAATCCTGCCATTACCGACCTCGGAGTTTCCATCTGAAACCGACGCGTATGGATAAACCAATTCAATGGCCTGAGACTGAGTACGGGTCTCCATCCCCCTGTGCTCTTGGGGACAAGGAACATGTTTGAATAGAAGCCTGGAGTGTTCCGGTTTGCTGGTTTATTGCTCCCTTCAGAAGCAAACCTGACACTTCGTTTTTAATAGCTTCTAACTTGTCTGATCCCGTTGAACGGGTGACCAGACAGGTGCCAAAGACAGATTCTGTGGTGGAAAGTCCCACCACTCTGGTATGTACCCCTGGGATAACCATCCCAGGACCAGACTGTCTGACGTCACACCTCTCCAAACCTCGACGAAAACGCATGAGCCTTCCACCCACTATAGACGCCTCAACGCCTAATGGGGGTGTCTGGCTCGCGTATCCGCTCCACCCTCCCCCTCTCTTGACGAGAGAGAGAACCATATTGGTCTTGGCGTGGCCGGTCTAACTGGCACCGCTGTTCCTGTCGCACAGGTGCGGTCCAACCAGATGCGAAGGGAGCCCTCGTACCCTCGGGTACGATCCGCTCCATTATGTCCACCCTTTGAGGACTTACCTCTCCCCTTCCCGCCTCTCGGGCGATCAGGAGCAATATTGGGGAGGGTAGAGGGCCCCACAACCTTCTTGGCTTTCTTCGCCGAGGCGGCTGAGAAAAACCCAGAAGAAAACAGAAGCAGCACTATGCTTTAGGCTTTCACCTTGCTTTTTCTCGGTTTTCTTGAAGGTTGCCCGGTCAGCGGCCTGACTACAGTCAGATAAACCGCCACCCGATTCTGCACAATGCTGGCCGTGTCCTCCAAGATGGCCAGCGCCTGGCCACCAAAGATGCTAAGGCCTGTCAGGGGCATCCCAAGAAGACGCTCCCTGACGGCAGTAGCTGGACGCATACGGTCAAGGACCCTCTGCCTCCTGGACATAGTCACACGCGCCTGCAACCTTGCCAATGTGTCCATAGACAGCACCAGTCCATCACTAACGCACGAAAGCGCCACAGGTGGCACAGGGTGGCTTGCCCCCACTTCAGCCCACACCGACTGAAGAAGACGATAAGAGTGGTTGACAGCACTCAGTGCTGTCCTCACACCCCCATCACACAGGGACAGGACTTCATTATGGTGTACCTGAGCTTTGTCCACCAGTGCCGGGGCGGGGCCACCCGCTCCAGCACTCTGGACACCCAGTACCCAGCGGTCATCCTCGGTGACCGACGGGACAACACCATACCTGTCGTATCTCCCCCCCCCCCCCCCCCGTCGAATACGACCCCTCGCCCGCACCTCCATGGAGGCCGCAAGAAGCTGACCCTTGTTCATGCATTGTTTGCTATAAATAGCATCAAGCAACACCATAAACCATGGATCCAGTCCAACAGACTGGATCAGGGCTGCGGGCAAGATCCCCATCCTAATCGATGCACCGATGGACGGGGTACATCCTCCTCGGCCGTGGTCGAAACCACAGATGGGTCCACCCTGGCTAGCCAAGCCAGAGCCTCAGACCAATCAATCTCCGAGGAGGACACTCCCGTGAACACGTCACCCGTTGACATGTCCACGGCCTTACCAGCAACGGCCTCCCGGCTAGGCGAAATAGGCGAGTACCATGCCTGGCCGGCCACACCCGTCACCGTGTTGGTTGGTGGCAAACCAACCATCAGGGGACCGGTGCCCGGTACCGGAGTGGCCTCAACCACGGGCGGAGCCGCTACCCTGGCTTGCGCCAGGCCAGACAGATGGAGGACGGTTCCGTCAGGACGGAATCGACCTCCATGCTCTCCACCTGCGGCATCACAGGCCGCAGCACCCTCTCCTCCTCATCTTCAGACCCCTAAGAGTCGTCACTAGACAAGGAAAACTGTGGAGCCGTCCTAGCGGACGGCTCCCATGCCTGACGGACCGGCGACCGCTACTGGACCACCCGGAGGTGGCCGCAGAGAGACAGAACTCATCAGGCCGGAGCCCGACAGGACTGCCAGGGGGCCGTACGAAACGGCTCCCTCGGTGGCCAGTCCAGAACCCTGTCCAAGGACAGGGTCCGAATCAAACATGGGGAGAGACTGCCCTACAACTTTTGGCAGCAGGGACGACACCAGCGTGGGCAGAACGCTATGCAAGATCACCTTTTGGCAAGGAACTTAAGCATCATATCGACCGACCACACAGCGCAAACGTTACACCTACTGTCAAGACTACACTTAGTACAGTGGAAACAGACATGGTCCTTGCATAGAACCTGTACGATATGTGGCACTCGACACATGATGGTGGGGCTGGCTTGGCCTATAAAAAACCAAACCTAAAATAAGCCAGCGGAACGAAACAAAAACGGAAGGCAGACAATTAATTTTCAAATATTTTGACCATAAATTAACTGTCACCCTCCTGCACCCCACCCCGCAACGTTACAGCAAAGATCGCATTGATTATGACGACAAGAACGAAGCGGGCAATAATACACCCATACACTGATCCTCAAGGATGTATAACGGAACCAGGAATCATATCGCATAGCATTCGGGGTATATTTACTAATAAATATAAATTATACTCCTAACGAAGGCCAAAACGATATGTGAAGAAACAACAAAATGTAAACAAACTGCTGTAGCACACGGTAAAACCGCAGACCACACATCTAAATCAAGAATTTTGAAAGCACTGATCATTGCAAACAGATCGTGATAACACGCAAAACTTGAACATTCCAAAGTTTTCCTGGTACCAATTAAAGTACGCAGCACCCAGAATCAGATGCGCAAATTAATGAAACATTTTCTTCACATAAACATCCGAGAAACACGGGTGTAACGACACCCGCTCGGATCTTACGGAGAACGACGTCAGCCGATAATCGTGTTAAAACACCGACAACCCAACACATAATTTCATATCTGCCGATCGCCTGTTAGGGATTTAAAGGAAGGCGATCATCTGGCATATTTCGTTGTTAACACACGTCCCAGATTCTTTGGGGTTAGAAATTGGAACATGCGACACAGACGAAATTTTAGAGACCTAAGTCTTTTAACTATGGAATAACATGGAAATATACGACCTGGTTATCATCGGAAGCGTCCCTATTAATCCAAAATATCCTTTTGAGAACGCACAAGCTATCACAATTAATCACAGTAAAAAGACTTAGGCGTAAACAATCTTAAGACTTTCTAACTGCAAAAAGCATGTATTCTCTTGTCGCTATGCAAACAAGAATGAGCTCTATGGTAGACGGGTACTCCGCAGTTGGGAGCCGAGTACCCGGTTCCAAGGAGTCGGTAAAGCTTTCTAAGTCTATAGTCCTAGAGCCAGCTGTCAGGGCCAGCTGTATATTAGAAGTAACAGAATGGTGAGTATTGATCGAAGGAGAACTCTGATTTCTCTTGTTTACCAGGTTATTATTTTTAATACATCTATAAATTTTTCTGATCCATTTGTTAGTTCATAAGATATTTACCTATTTCAGCCCTGCATACAAAGATTAAGTACCATTTTTCAACTTTATTATGTTAAATATTTTGAAACTAAACTGATTGAAAACAAAATGTTCAATAGTTATTAGGGGGAAATTTGAGTTTTCACCAATATAGTGATTGCCTTGGTTAATCTGTAAATCTGTTTGCCTGTCGGCTTCCAGCCTTGGTTAAGTTCTTGGTAATGGTTTAAAAGTTCTGCAGATATTGTCTTATATCAGGAACCGATAATCATATTGTAACAAATATTGGACACATAGTTACCCTGAGGTAGTGCAATGACAGTGAGGTCACAAGGTCAATGTCATTGTGACCTTGAGCAATATTCAATTTTTTCTAGTTAGGTTATTCGTTAGGTTTTCTGTAAATTAACTCTACGTGTTGTCTTATACCTCCGGTTTTTCTTTAACAAATTGCAACCAAATATGCACACATATATCAAGAGAACGCATATCTTGGTCTGGCAAGTATGATGATGTATCCAGTCTTCAATCATACTGTCTTTAATCCTAGTTTTATTCATGAATACTCATTATTTCCTTGTATGTGTCTACACATACGCAAGAATATGCCAAAATTCTTGCTAATATTGCATCAGTGTACCTCTCATGTCTTGTTTCTGTATCACAATGTCAAAATGGCACATGAGCGGGAAATGGAAACTGTAAACTAATAGTCATTTTGTCTACATGGAAACTTTTTAAATTGGGTTTGGTGGACGTAGCTAATTTTTTTTGGTGGGGTGGGGGGGACAGACTCCCTCTGAAAGCTTGAAAATTTTACTGATTAGCTTGGGGACGCAGAAGACTGGGCAGCCATTTCTCATGTTTTCCCATGATTAGTGCTTTTTGGAGGGGGTCGGTGATGGTGGATGGAATGGACAAGGCAAGGGGCGTGGCCACAATAGGGCCTAATACATTTATCACAATTGTTGGGGGGGGGGGGGGGGGAAGAGGTGTGACTTGTCCTCTGGTTCCACTGATTATATTTAATTATATCAGAATACATTTTGAAAACAATATGACTAAAAGTTACTTTTTAGTAAAAGTTATTTCAAAATATTCTGTAACATTTTAAGGTAGCTAAATATAGAACCGGATGACTATTTTTGAAAACATTTTGACTCTCAGGCAGCTAAAGTTTCTAATCTCAGCTTTTAAAGTAAGCAGATTTCTCTCTACACTTTAACACATGGTTACCTATGTTGATAATGTTAGGGCTATATAATGGGAGGGATGGCAAATACGAAGGTTGCTAACCATTTTGAAAATGATTTCGCTGATTCGGGTACAAATATCCCGGAAAATCAGGGATTATTTAAAACAATTGTCCATCTATATATGTTCCAAATTTTACTTTTTAAATCATAATAAGTATTTACTCAACAGTTGTTTGTTTGTTGTATATATCTAGACATGGTACAAGGTTAAAAATTTCAGAGTCTTCATTAGGGCTTTATGCTTAATTATAGCTGACACACTAATTATCTAGCGTTAGGGACGGAATATAACGTTTTATGCCTCCTTCATTTTAATACATTGGATTATCTGGGGATTTTTTCTTCTGAAAACATTTCTATGTCAGGACTCTTCAAAATTGTGTGTGCAAAAATTAATTAACTTATTGCTAATTAGGGTAGCATTCATTTGAATAATTAGAATTTCCATTCCTAACGCTAGGAGTCATAATTAGTTGTCCTGTGGTTTTAATAGACACTTCATGAAAACAAGTTTCTGTACACTTCTAATGTTTAGTATTACCATTCACCATGTAGTGGAATATTATGACTTGGGCTGCATGGTTCCACTGCGTAAAGGTCAAACATAATTGTTAGGGACGGAATTGTGAATTGCGTTAGGGATGGAAAAGAAACGTCCATTCAACCAAATTTTATTGAGTGAAACAACATTGCTAAAGAATAATTATAGCTTGAAATTTTCAAATAGATGTTACAAGGTAACATAAAAGTCAGATAAGTGAGGTAATGAATGATGTTGCAATGTAACATAACAATAAGTAATGGTAAAACAATAATTATTTAATTTCAAGTCAGGTATTTTATGATTAAAAAAATATTATTAATTGTTCTATAAAATATAAACTATGCATAAAATTATTAAATGCTATCTGATAACAAATGTATGTAATTGTGTTTGTAACTCATCATTTCTTAATTCATCAATTAATACATCTTGGGAAATTAATTATGATGTTGTATCTTCATGACCATTAGCACTGTTCCTGTAGGTATTGTACCTTTCACCTGGACCAGGGATTTAGATTACCTCTAAATCTGTGATTATAAAAGTCATGCCCAAATGAAATTTGCCCAGATTAGTCCAAATTAAAATCCTCCTGGCAGCTATGAAAGGTAACTAAGTGTTTTCTCACACCACCAACATCTACATGTATGCCATTCAATCACTACATGCTAAATACAACCCCACCAACAGAATAGCCATCAGTTAATACCCAGATGGGTCAGAGGTACATGAGAAGTTTGTAAACTATTAACACTGTCATGTCTGTAACAATGATAGGTTTAGTTTACTTTACTAATTATATTGTGTACCTGTAGTTATAATGATTGGATCAATGACTAGCTTCCCTCAGCGCTGACTAGTGACTAACATGACGTAAAGCTATCATCAGGCCTTCAAATTAGCACTACAATAATAACATTATTTGGATCGAGTTGTGAAGTAATTAGTCGCCACATAAATTGCTTAAGCTCTTGGTCAGTCGTACAAGATAATGAGGAATAAGACTAATCCATTTCCGTCAAACACCCCAAACCACCCACCCCCATCACTGCTGTCACAATCAAAATGATGTCTAGTAACATGTAACATATAATGTTTGACATTAGGCAGGCTTTCTAGGAGAAACATGTTGATGTATGCCATTAAATATCCTGTTTCCAGGTGACTACAGACATCACACAGAGCATATTCAGGGCCACTAATCCATTCCCTGTGCTCGCCTTTCTGCTTTATACATTAGAAATAAAAAGCGAGGATGTCATTGCATAAATCTGCTATGGGTACATTCAAGCCAAGAATGAACCTAAGGATTTCGGCTGAGGACAAGACACAGTGGGAAAAAGCGAAGGACTGATTGCAGCTGGAGGATGTTTCTACTACTACAGCCGCAGAATACAGTAATCATACATACATACATTAGAAATGGTCATACACAGCAGGATTTTGACTCAAAGCCCTTTGGCTGCTAAATGTATTCACTTTGCCTGTCTACAATGTTTGCCAAACCAATAGACACACCAAGTCACTAACAGCCAGGGCCAACGGAGGGATTTAGATTTACCTTATTTGGACTCACCACCTATCACTCGGGATCGATCAATGTCACTCGAACTAGTTTTGAAATCTGAGATGGATTTTGAGCTATTTTAGTTTTAATAGCACCATAAGATCTCTGAATGGCCTTAAAATATCACAGAGTCCACCTTTAAGTATTTAATTTACTGTAAATCTGTCATTGTTACAGTCATGACAGTGTTAATAGTTTACAAACTTCCAGTACCACTGACCCATCTGGATATTAAATGATGGCTATATTATGCCTTAAGCACATTTATACTTCTACATGTCTTTATCATAAAAATTACATATTGATATTACATGTACTTGTTCAGAACTATGAAGTCGAATATGATGTTGCGTTGTAAAGAAAAGTTTGACGATGTTGCTTTGGTCAGACTTTAATTCAATTTTTGTATTCCAAAAGATACGGCAGGGTATATTTTGTTTGAAAAAAATTGTGTAACAGTAACTGCTAAACAAATCGAATAATGCATAGCAGTTCATAGCAAACAAACTGTGTGATATTCCGGGAACATAGTACCAAAGTAAACATCCGTATCATGATTATGACACATGAATTCATGCAGCAAAGAATATTTGTGACAGTACAATGAGTCTCATGATGGCAATCAATTAAAACCATGTTTACCCTGTGACTCAGCACTGACTCTAATTCAGATATTATGACTGAGACGAATGCTCAATTATCTTGTCATGTATTTTAAGCAATTTTATTATATCTTTGACAGGTGATAACTGAGACATCTTCAAGCTTGAATTGGAATGTTGCAATGATTGCACAATAAATAAAACTCTTCCACCAGAAGAATTTATTGTACCAAATCTGAGGCTTGACTTCCACTGACCATTTTGAGATACATTAGTTACATGATGACTTAATCAAAAGAACTTGAAAATGGAGGAAATAATTTCCCAGAGAGCTGCAGCATGTTCAATTGGATGCTTTCAGAAACTTGGCATCCACTGCCAATTTATAATACACCAGGATGCCACCAGCCAAGTGACATTATTTGCTATGATTCAGAATGAAACTGAGTATTTTAACCAATAAATTATCTAAGTCGATCGATAGAAATCACGGGAATATAGTGTACATGTACTCTTCAATTTACGGCATAGACAAACATGTTCCCGATTTCGTGTTTTTTCCATAGAGATAGCTATCTATGGAGCGCTTACTGAACTCGCGTCACCGGCAGTCGTTTGTCCCATAGTGAAGGAAGGTATGGAGATATGCCCTCTATATGTCTATGGGCTATATCGGAAATCAGTTTCCAATGCAAGCGCATCTCGCCACCTTACTAAATTTGACAAGCATTTTGCTACTTTTACTGACTTTTTATCAAAAATATTTTTAATTAAGTGAATTGACTGAATTTTACATGAAAATTATGTATCGCAGAAAAAAGCTACGTGAAGTTGTGAATGTGTAGCAACAGGTACTCATTTGCATCGCATTTTGCGATGCGATACCACTCAAAATATGCCCTATACAGCAGTGTTGCACCGAGGGCGAGCCTGGGGGAGGGGACATTTGCCCACCTGAGAATGCATAACTCCCCTTTAATTTAACTTCCCTATATTACTTAAAATTCAAATTGATATTTCAAACTATATGGCATATATGGTGTCTGAATCGATGTGAATTACCTTCCTCACAGTGCATAGCAATGTTGGTTATCGGGTTGCTGAGACACAAAACTTGTCTGCACTTCCAAATTCAATTCAGAACAATTTCAATCAAATGGAAAAGGGTGATAAATTCAGTTGACCTGCATAACTTTAAGCTTAACATAGGTCTGCTTGTTTCATCAGACTTCAATAGGTACAACCACATTATTATAACTTTACCGTGAGCTATATTTCTGGTAATCTATAAGCTTAGACCAGGGGAAACCATACAAAATAATCTAAGAGTAGAAAAGAGGACTATCAAATCATGATGTTTGCTAACTTCACCCAATAAAAAATCTATCAGCATGAAAAAAAATGAAATGGATCAAAACAATATTTGAAAAGGAATGTTTAAACCTGCCCATGATTCATTTATATGACTCTAATGGCTAAAGCCATTTTGCCTGAACTAAAACTTCTTAATTATGACATCAACCAAGCCTTTAAAATACACTGAACTGTATGCAGAGATCTATAGAAATGATATTTTCTATCACACTGATATGTTTTTTACCCATGGTGATTACATCTGTAGCTACTTGCTCCAGGTAAAGTATGGATTACTTTGAGAACAATTTCGCCAAGTTGTTGTTGACAGCAGCAGAAACTCTACTTTCAATCAAACTAATTTCAAAATATTCACCAGGTACCTTAACATGCTACCATTTAGCAGCAAAATTTGAGTTTCATCGTCTCTTCCTTTCAAAAATGATACAGTATCTTCAGGATAAAAAGCAATGGCAGCTTCACTTTGCATAAAAAGGCATCTGAAGAGTATCTGTGGCAAGATTGAAACTTTTCCTGTAGAGCTTAGTTAATTTTTTCAAGTTTTCCGTCCCTAACACACATGATTATTCCGTCCCTAACAAAGTATGTTATTTGTGTTTCCTCAGCAATGTATGAATTGAATTCGTTTTTATTGCATGATATGAAACCTGAGGTGTTAACATTAAAGTTTATCAGAATGAATTTGAGATTTGAGAATGTTGACCTATTTGTGGACAAAACCTTCCATCCCTAACAGTGCAATCCCTAACACAGAGCTTCTGGTAGATGTAGTGGGCTAAATCAGTGAGATATAAGGAGATGAATGGTATTGCATGAAAGCCAAATTAATAGTTCTGGGATAATTAGAGAACATTATTTAAAATTCATCTAAACTTCAGACTTTTACATAAATGTATGGAAGAGTGGAGAAAGCCAGATTTTCCAATTCCGTCCCTAACAAACACAAAATTTGCATACCTGAATTAATTACATGGCGGTTCACTAATTTTTTTTAGGAATATTGTAGACCTAACTATGCTTCTATGACGTAAAAACAAGCAGTCATTTCCTACTTCCATAATGATTTTGATTTGACATTATTCTTTCAAATTCCATCCCTAACGCTAATGGGACTTTTTGATCTCACCCAGGAATTTCATTAAAATGAGGGATCTACTTGATAAAATTTATTTTTAAGATGCCTGAAAATCTGGGATTATTTAAAACATAGACCCTTCTATATGTTCCAAATTTTATTTTAAAATCCCCAGTAGTTTTTACACTACAGCGGTTTTAGACCTGGCATATAGCAACAACAATAATCAATACTACTCTATGAAATGCATACATCTACTTGACCAATATGGCTGAAAATCGGGGATTATTTAAAACATGCCTCCTTCTATATATGTTCCAAATTTTATTTTATAATGTCAAGTAGTTTTTACGCAACAGCCCGCAGGCATTTGTTTGTATACATAGAGCCGCCAGCCCGTGGTGTAATAGCAGTGTCGCTCTTTTGCCATCTGAATTGCCGCGCTAGGCATCGAGCGTAATAGTGGAGTATCCGCTATGGTGCTATGTAAAGGATACCATTCAATATACTATAAGAGAGGATCTGTGCATGATGGAAGCAGATATAGGCCATTTTATTGAAATACTCAGAAGTAAATCAAAAAGCAAAATTGTTGGTGTTATTTATAGAGCCCCAGGAACGGATAATGATAATTTTATCAAAGCTTTCGATAACATTTTGCAAACTATCCAAAAAGAAAACAAGATAGGACACATTATGGGAGATTTCAACATTGATCTACTAAAACAAAACTGCTTTTATACACAAAACCTACCAAACTTAATTGGCTCATATGGGTTCTATCCACTCATAACAAAACCGACTAGAATTACAGAAACAACTGCGACCATCATTGACAATATCTTCACAAATAGCATTGTTGAATGGAAAAATCAATTAGGTATTTTTGTTGCAGACATATCTGATCACTTGCCTATTTACTACCTGGAAAAAACAGAAGTTAAACAAAAAACATTTATAAAAGAAAATCTAATGTGTAGGGACTTTGGAATAGAAAATATTGACAAATTTAAGAACGCTATGTCTGCTATAAACTGGAACTACATTTTTGATTGTCAGTCATGTGAAGATGCCTATAACACATTCCATACTGTGTGCACAGATGTATATGATCACGCCTTTCCACTAAAAACAGCTAAACAATTTAAACGAAACCCGACTAAACCATGGCTAACTAGGGGATTGATAGCTGCTTGTCATAAGAAAAACACACTGTACTTAACATTTATCAAGCACCCTACAAAGTACAATGAATCTCAATATAAAAAATATCGCAACAGACTAAACCAAGTAATCCGGAGAGCCAAAATCAATCATTACCATAATAAATTCATCAATCAGAAAGACAATATCAAAGAAACGTGGAAGTTAATAAAGTCTCTACTGAATAAACAAAACAAGAAATCAGAGACATCAAGATTTATATATAATGACAAAGTTTTAACCAACAACCAAGATATAGCAAATAAATTTAATGAATATTTTATCAACATTGGACCCAGCCTATCGGAAAAAATTAGGAATACCTCTAATACAAATATAGAAGATTATCTGACAGGCAGCTATCAATCCTCAGTTTTTCTAAATCCTACTAACACAGATGAAATCTCAAAAATCTTAATGCAAATCAACCTGAACAAAAGTGCAGGTATTGATAATTTTAAATGGAACATTTTTAAAAACTGTCTCTCACAAATATTAATCCCATTGAACCACATTTGTAATCTTTCCCTGATGCAGGGTATATTCCCATCTCGACTAAAAATAGCATGGGTGACACCAATATATAAAGCCAAGGACTCTTCTGACGTCACTAATTACCGGCCTGTCTCAGTTCTTCCACTATTTTCTAAACTTCTAGAAAGACTTTTCTACAATAGACTGATAAATTTCTTAAATAAATATTCCATTCTCTATAAAGCGCAATATGGTTTTAGACAAAACCACTCCACAATGCTGGCTCTGATAGATATGTTGGAAAAAAATTACAAATTCTCTAGAAAACAAAGAACATATTCTTGGCATATTTCTTGATCTTTCTAAGGCTTTTGACACAATTGATCATAAGATTCTAATAAAAAAAACTATCTTATTATGGAGTGAGAGGAATTGCCCTAAATTGGATAACAAGTTATTTATCAAACAGAGTACAGTGCGTACAATACAATGGAGCTTGCTCTAGCAATGAAAACCTAGTCTGTGGTGTCCCGCAGGGATCAGTACTTGGACCTCTCCTGTTTTTAATATATATGAATGATTTACCCAATGTTTGTCAGCACCTTTCATTAATACTGTTTGCAGATGACACCAATGCTTTTTGCCACAACAAGAATATAGAAACACTATATAAAAATGTAAATGAAGAAATGGAAAAAGTAATAAATTGGTTTAAAGTAAATAAATTATCACTGAATGTCGGGAAAACTAATTACATGCTCTTTACAAAATCTAGAAAACTAAAGACAAATGACTTGCCAAAATTGTACATTGATAATCAGGAAATACAGGAGGCTGAGTTTGCTAAATTCTTAGGTGTCTACCTGGATAAAGATCTAACCTGGGAGAAACATATAGAGATTGTAACATCTAAAGTGGCAAGAAACATTGGGATCATGCGACGACTTAAATCATACTTACCACCTAACATACTAAAAACACTATATTGCACGTTAATACTCCCACAAATTACTTATTGCAACACTATTTGGACTAATACATATAAAATCAGACTGGCAAGACTAAAATCACTTCAAAAGCAAGCCATTAAACTTTTTGCACAAACAGGAGAAGCCCAAAATGTTTACAAGACAGAAAATTTATTAAAACTAGAAGATATTGGTAATCTCCAATTATATACAATAATAAAAGATTTTTTCAAAGGTAATCTACCAAATTCACTGTCTTCTCTCTTTAACCTAAACACTGAAATACACGCATACAACACCGGATCTAGACACAACTTTCACACGGAATACAATAGAATGGAAATCTCAAAACAAAAACCATCCTTTCAAGCTACAAAACTCTGGAATAACACAGACACGAACACACGTACACGGATTATTAGTCAAAATTCCTGCAAACATATTATTAAACAAATGTTCATTAATAAGTACTAAATCGGGTAATTGGACCTCACTCATATATTAGTTACTACACCTTCATGCGCCCGGACACCACAGCAATTACCAGCAATTCATCATGAAGAACCACCTGTTAACAATACTGATATTACTGCTCTTGCCCTGCCTCTACACTCCGGTTTGACATATTGTCTACATAAAATAAAAGGTACCGGTACTGCTGAATATTCTGGACCTAGTGGAATTTGTGGGAGAATTTTCTGCATAAGGCAGCAATGTCTTCTATTCCAAATGTGTACAGAAGATTACTTACGTCATAACCAAATCAGTTTGTTGCTAGAATCATGTTGGCCATTGTTATCTTTACTGTATCATTAACCATAATCATATTTAATTTAATTTATTTTATTATATTTTATGTGAATGTCTGGCTCCTGGGTCTTACAGACAACACATCCCAAGGGACATAGCTCCTCTTGCTGGGTGTTTTGAAGAGGACTTGACCGGGGGCTGTGGTTGGCTAAGCCACCAACAACTCTCGGTCGGGTGGCTTTTCTGAATATTCAGCGAGTGTGCAGCTTCTGTGTTAAATCCTGAGTCAAATTGGACCAGCACTCCTCAAGATATACACAGATCCAGAACTTGATCATATCTAAGAGCTCTAAAAAATCCAGCCATGACAAACGGTGTATACCGATTTCGACCCCGATACATTTCCGGCCCCTTAGTAATCGATGTCGGCCTCGGTCATGTATATCTCGGCCCCTGTACTGTTACCACTAAGTTTGAGTTGAGTTGATTTCATCGATTTTCTGTAAAGATCGTCCATTTACTGAATGTTAGAGAATGCTACTACTAATTTGATGGTTTATTTAGAAACAAGTTTTAAATTTTAAACTTGCAACAAAATTTTAATCTATCACGTCTGCGTCTGTAAGGGTCGAAAGCTTATTACAGACTGATATGCTACCTGAATCTGATGTACGATATTCTTGCGCACGTGCATTCTGATTTGCTGAAATTGTTTCTGATAACTGATTGGGTCGAGCAATAGTCATTGTTCTTTTCTCCGTGCTCATGTGTGTATTCATGCCATTGTAATGGCTTCCTGAAATTAAAGCTACACGTTAGTTAAACCCGACGGGTGATGACAATGTGCACAATTTGCAACCCCTGGTGCTGTTTTAACGCCAAAAATTTGCTAAATCTTTCTCCTGTTCTTTCTCACACAAATAAATCCATCTGCGTAAGACGACCATCTATATAATATAACAGGACCACTATCTTTGAGATAAATGTGACAGATGCTCATACCACAGTATGCATGATGATGAAAAGGTGCTAAACAACATTGTTGAAATATGTTGTTGCGTTAGACACCAACAGCTTTTCAGCAACAGCGAGTAGTACTTTTGAAAATCTACCACTGGAATGACTGGCTCAGCTCGCTCGAATTTATTCAAGAAAATTTAAACTATCATAGAAAATGTAGGCTACATTTGCAGACCAAGACTATTTTTGGAAATTTACCACTGGAATGACTGGCTACGTTATCGAGCCAGTCATTTCAGTGTTAAATGTTAAACATATTGTCTTCTTTTCGTCTGCAAATGGACATTTCTCAAGACGACTGCGGAAGTCGTTTTGGCTGATATGAGGGTTAAAGGATTAAAGCACACGTTATCGAGCCACTCATTCCAGTGGTAAATGTTAAACAAATTGTCTTCTTTTTGCCTGGGTTAAAGGGTTAAGGCACACGTGATCTTAGAGAACCACTCACATATCCATCCATCAACAACTGCCGAGTATAGCTTGGTCGTATTTAACTTTGACCTCTCTAGCATATGCAACTTTTAATAAATAAAACAATGACATGCCAAGTCAGGTATAACTTAATATTAAGTTGGCATGATTATATTATAAATTGCATATAACTATAATTACACTGAATGTTAATCTTTAACACTTTGTCAAATTCATGCACGGTTTATGTTCACAGGTAGGGAAATAGTTGCAATTGTTGTTCGGGAGGTTAAGAAGGAAGGGAGATCGTGGAGCAAGTAATAATAATAATAATAATAATAATATGTTAAAGGGATATTCCACTGGGTGATTCTATGCATCTGACGTAAAGTACTAATTTTCTGCATTAATTTGAGACCAAGAGCACAATTTTATGCCAACAAATAAAAAAGATATCCTCAATTTAAATTGCTAAAGTAACCAGTAGATAGAGGCGCCATTTTGGACAAGCGATGACGTCACTGACACACCTACTCTGTTTGCCCGATCGAGGATAGCCGTAACCAGGGGAGGTAAATCTTGCATCTCGTGGATAATTAGTGTACTGGCTAAACAACTGACACTTTGTCACAGCGTTTGGAGGAAATTAAAGTGCAATTAGTGTCCCGATGACCGCGCCAGTCATTGTAGTGCTAAATTGTCAAAAATTGTTTTCTTATGGGCAATTTCTGTTTTTAAAAAACATTGAAGGGTTATGCCAGGAGCGTGTTTGCAATCAACCAGCTACAAGAAATTCTTGAAAAATATGTTAGTTGAATAAATGTCGAATGAAATTTCTCTGAAAGCTGTTGCTATTGCAACTTCTGCTTCCAGTCAAATTCCAGTTTTAAAATATTCAACAGGCATTAAATATGGGTCAACATTTAAAAATTTGGGATCAATTAGTTAACTCTTTCAAGGACAGAAAAGCAGAAAGCTTAAAATTTACCCTGCATAGGCCTATTGTGCGAAACTAATTGGTTTGGAAGCTACTGCAACATAATTCCAGGAAAATTTAATTCAGAATATTCAACACTTTGTGTAGTTATTTTAAAATTGGGAGTAAACATTGTAAATGATTAATAACGCTGGATTTCAATAGTGTGAAAGCACTAAACTACTAATTATGTCTAGCGTACACTTGTCATTATTTACTAGCTGTCACCTCCTATCGTCTACGAAGTAAGCCGCTAAGCGGTTGCCTATAATTGACCGACCGGACAATCAGCGACATCGTTTCATTTTGGTTTGCAAATCCCGTTTTACAATTGATGCAAGCAAATACGACGTTAATTGTCGAGTTTGATTCTGTTATATTAAAATTAAGTACCGCGCCTTTTGTTTTGAAATGCATGACACATTATTTTAAAATTATACAGACTATATGTTCTAAACTTGTGTCTTCCAAATTTAAATGTGGAAGATATCCATCCAGTGCCGATGTTATGCAGCCATCTTTCAGTTAGCCCCTTTTCATGCGCGTGCTGCTGTGGATCCGGTATCTGAAAATGTGAATTGCTGTACCCTTTCCATGATCGTTTCTATTACTGCATGCCCATGATTGACATGCGGGCATGATGCGATTTAACCATTTCACGCCAGCACTGGCCTCTGCAATCGTCAAGTTGAGGACGCAGGTCAAAAGAAGGCTATTTTGAGAATTTACAACTAAAACGACTGTCTCAGTAACAGAAACAGCCATTCCAGTGGTCAGCTTTCAAAAATAGTCTTCGCTTGGCTTGCAAATGGCCATTCAATAAGGAAATATTCTGATTTTCCTGACAGAATTTGGTCATTAAAGGGTTAATTAATATTCGGCCTTCATAACGCGAACAGGTAAATCTAAAAGCACTGGCGATATTTTGCTGGTGTGTCGTTGACGTCATAATCTCGCGGTTTCTCGCTCTCGTTGCGAGAAAATGGATGCGCCCAGGAGTCACGTTTTCGAGCGTTTTGGGCATATTCATTTTATTATTTCTCGGCAATGGAACAGTGTATTTTATATTTTTTTGCGGCAACTATTTCGGATTATAGTATACACCTGTGCAAAAGTTAAGCACCAGCAAAAACAATAGAACGTAGAAACATGATGGTACAACTAGGCTGCCATACGTTTTGTCCCCGCGTTAGCTGACATAATTCCAAGTACGAAATGCACATGCATGCATGACTTCACGCCGCTTGATGTCCGTGCGTGGCGGGAAACAGCACACGTGTTCAGTTATGTAAAAGTCCAGTTTGAGCTGTAGAACATTACATACAGATTTAGGCGACAAGATTAGGAATTTTGTGTTCATGACCGTGGTTTATTTGTACAGAGAGAATTAGCTCTTGATTGTGAACCGCTATGGCAAGACGAAGGTTAAGTGATCGTGTGAAATGGCAAATCATAGGCATGCATACCACTGGTATGTCATGCAGAGAGATTGGCAGACAGCTGAACATTAACCATACTGTAATCAGTCGTTTGATTGCAAAACATGGGCAAA
This sequence comes from Chaetoderma sp. LZ-2023a, assembly GCA_034401795.1. Lineage (NCBI taxonomy): Eukaryota > Metazoa > Mollusca > Caudofoveata > Chaetodermatida > Chaetodermatidae > Chaetoderma > Chaetoderma sp. LZ-2023a. Next base: position 7,662,607 of record CM067367.1, read on the forward strand.
CTAACGAGGTGAAGGACAGGCCTAGATCTGGAAGACCGAAGAAGACTACTGCCCGTGATGATCGAGCCCTAGTACGCCTTGTTAGGAGATCTCCATTCACCAACAGCAGAGTGCTCAGCCAGCAATGGGAAACGCGCAATAGAGTGTCAATGTCTACCGTCAAAAGGAGACTGTATGCTGCTGGCATGAAAGCTAGACCTGTCAGACGTCCTCTCCTCACTGCACACCACGAAGAGGAGCGTCTGAGGTGGTGCAACGAAAGAAGACACTGGAACATGAGATCCTGGAGACGGGTACACTGGTCCGATGAAAGTCGGTTCCTGCTTCATGCCACAGATCGTCGAACTCGTGTATGGAGGTCCAGACGCACGGCGTATGACCAACGTAACATCATGGAAGAAGTTCCATTTGGTGGAGGTTCCGTTATGATATGGGGGTGCATCTCATTTGATTGTAAGCTGGATCTGTTGACTGTACCTGGAACACTAAATGGACAAAGATATCAAGATTCCATACTGGATAGAGTTGTGGTCCCTCATTTTGTAAATCATGCACCTGGAACCCACCCTATATTCATGGATGACAACGCCCGACCACATCGTGCTAGAGCTGTGCATGAATACCTCCGCCAGAATGCCATCGAAACCCTACCATGGCCAGCAAGGAGCCCTGACATGAACCCTATTGAGCATATCTGGGACATTCTGGGAAACATGGTGAGAAGGAGGGATCCTCCTGTGCAGAACCTACAGGAATTAACAGACGCACTCCATCTTGAATGGCAACGAATACGACAATGGCGTATCAGTCAGTTGGTGACCAGCATGAGATGTCGTGTCCAGGCCGTCATCCAGGCACAAGGTGGATATACCCGGTATTAATAATGACAGTCTCAAACTCGTGCACAGATGTTAAACTTCGTTTTCAGACACCATTAATGACAATCTAGCCACGTGTGTCAACTGTAGGGCAATAGTTGTCAGTTGTGTCAACGTAACCATATTCAGGCCTCGTTTTCAAGTTCAAACAAAAACATACAGTGTTTCCCCACCATCATAATCAGCATTCCTCTAGTTGCATTATTACCTCTTGCACTAAGATGGATGGGTACATAAATGTTTATGCTATTGCTTTCTTCATAGCACATGAATATACCCTCGCATGTGCGTAAAAATAGGGTGGTGCTTAACTTTTGCACAGGTGTATATATTTTTAGTTGACTTATTCCCGATTTTCACTGGAATTTCCCTTTAATAATATAACATAGTAAATAATAATAATAATAATAATAATAATATAACATAGTAAATTATTATTATTATTATTATTATCTATAGGTGTTGCTGGATCACGTCGATATAGTCAACACAATTTCTGATATACATTTGTATATCGGGGGCCGGCGTCTACATAATCGGGGCCGGAAATGAATCGGGGCCGACATCTACATAATCGGGGCCGGGAATGTTTCGGGGCCGAAATCGATGGTGACCTGACAAACACACTAAGAAATAAACTCGAACACAGATTCACATAGCCGGTTTACTCTCTTTCCTCTAGGGAAAGAAGATGATAGACAATAATAATAATAATAATAATAGTAGAAACAGGATGAACTCCAGCCCCCACCCCAGCCCCTTCATCCCCTAGCCCATTCCAATGAGTGAAATATGTTACCCACAGTATGAAGAACAATAAAAAACAAGTGAACCATGTTTGTCAAATGTCTTGTCTTTTTCTCTTTTTTTCTCTCTTCTTTTTCTATGTCAAATCCTATATTATTTGTCTGTAGTTATGTATAATATATTGTCATAAAGCCTTGCAGCCTTATGTCTACTTATGTCAAATCATGTCTAACTTGTATGTTTAATGTTATTCTATGGGTGTATGACGAAAATGACCGCCAGCTAAAATGACCGCGCCCGGGACAAGAATGACCGCTATTATTTAAATTCGAAATATGCGTTTTAATGTTAAGCCGTTCTGCATAAGTTAGATATTTACAAAACAGTTTCAATACAGCTTTTTGTAGCACTAAACTTCTTCTAAATATCTTTGAGCACTCTAGCATTATCTAGCAGACGTAGTGTTCACTTTTTAAATTGCTACTTCCGGAATTTTCGTTCCCTTCTTTAGGCACAGTCTACGCGACGGTACCTAAAAAAAAACCACACAAATTTTATATAAGTTAAATTAGATAGGAACTCGTAGTAGGAAACATATAATATATATTGTAACTTATATACGCATATAGAATATTCGTAGCGGATAGTAGTTATTGTTAGGCTTATTAGGAATACCATAGGAATACTATAGCGGTCATTTTCGTCCCTACCACGGTCATTTTAGCTCGCGGTCATTATGGACTGAGATCATTCTATGTCAGGGGTCCACAAGCTAATAGGCACAGCCTCCAGTGGACTCCCTGTTATCATATTGTAATTTGTAATATTTACCAAGAGAATAAATCAAATCAAATCAAAATCAAATCGGAGCGCTGTCTCTAGTCAATATAACTACCTCTATGAGAAAGACGATATTGCCGCTTTAAGCTTTTAACATGGACAGTCAGCTTTAAGATAATACCACGAATATATAAATATTTACTTTATTATTAGCACGAGTCAACTTCGGACTTGTTACAGTGCAATTCAAGTATGCCTAGTTTTATACTTAACACACATGTAATCTAACCTAAGTATGTAAATTTCATTGATAAAGTATTTCATTTCGTTCCCGCAAATTTGTTTTCTTCTTAAGTTGGAAGTTCCCCACCAACCACAACCCCCTTGGTAGGAGGTGGTCTTCATCATTATTTACAGGTCCTCTTCTGAGTTTAGATTCCAATGACCAGTAGATACATCTCTGCTTCCACGTCCGCACTTTGTGGTTGCATGAAGAGACACTAGTGTAGAGGAGGAGACTCGGATAGCGATGAACTCAGAAAATGAAGATAACAGCAATAAGACCAACCACGGCCTCCACAATTCAGCATGCAAACAAATGGTAGGTGCGGCAGGGTGTAACCATGAGTGTAGCCGGCACACCGCGGCTGACGCGGGGAACACCCATCTGCACCATAATATTACCACATTTCCACAAAACAAAACTACGGTCTTAAATCTAATGTCACTGATATACTGAAGGGTTCGAGGAGACCTAATTAAGCGACAACAGTCAAAACATTCAAGAACAAACTGGATAAATCTACTTCAGAGAAAGATTTTTTTGAATTGGAATGAGCAAGCCATACTATAACAAATAACACTGAGGCTATACTAAGCCAATGGCTTATGCCTCGTAAAATGGTGATGATGATTATGATGATGATGATGATGATGATGACTAGGGCGCTGGACTCTCTGCTGTCAGCGCTGAGATTTTAAACTTACTAAATGCTTTAGGGAGAGATGGGTTGTCAATGGTAAAGAAATCCAGATAGCTAAATCATTTACTCATCTAGGAATTATACAGATCACGGTCAAAGCAGTTCAGTTGCTACTTGTCAAAACAACTTCAAGAAGGCCCAACGATCCATATGTATCGACTATTAGGTGCAGGGATGCAAGCGAAGAATGGTGTATCACCTGCCATGATAAGAAGTATGCTTATAGCGTATTTTATTCCAGTGCTTACATATTCGACAACAAATATTGTGACGACTATATATTCCAGATAATCTTTCTAAATGTACTAGATTCTGGACAACTACCCTGGATTCCTGTGGGTGAGCCCATCGAGGTAGGACTTCCTACAAGAAGAAGAAGAAGAAGAAGAAGAAGAAGAAGAAGAAAAAAAAGAAGAAGAAGAGTATAGCTTAGAAATCATGGTGCCAGAGAGAAGTTGACTTCTTAGAAAAGGAATTCAGAGGATTGCTTATCTGTGTGCTGACACTACCTACTACAGTGACATTTATAGCAGCATATGCTTTATTTGGGTATAAAACAAATTGAAGCTATTATTGGCATATAAATTCTGGCCCTATTTGGGAACCTATGCAGAAATGGCAATGATGCAGAATTACAGATAATCAGCAGACACTTGGCGCTGAAGGGGTTTGACAACAGCAACTGGGGCATCCCAAGCGCCTAGGGGATGTGTGGAACGGCCAGAATGACTCAGTGCAGGATCAACATACCTATGGATCGTTGCAGCAAATGTGAGAACATATGCAATACTCTGCCACTTAATCATTTAGTGGTTATATTGATATCTTGTGATAAGTCTTAGTATATTACATCTATAGTTATGTATCATCATATCATATCATATCATATCATATCAATTTGGGATGCATGGGAAATAGGCCTTTGGCCTGTCAGCCGTTCCTAGCTTTCACATTTTCGTAATGTACTTTCAACTAATCTATAACTTGACAATACAATTGCTATATGTTATATGCTTATATATTTATACTTTGTACACATCTATTCAGGGTCAACTATGAATACATATACATATATACAAACGGATCTAACTTAGTTCCGGAATATATCAGGAGGGTGTTATGCTTTCACATGCAGCCATACAGTAGTATGTGCTTATTATATAATTTTCAGTGATTTTGGGGCATGATGGGCACTCTGGAAACAATTTGACCCTCAGTCAAACTATCATCATGTATATCGGCATCCCGTTGCGGTTTCAGCAATGAATGAGAGAAACATTTCAGAAGCAGTAAGATGCCATTACACATGTCAGACAAACATAATGTATGGTGTTAGCTTTAGATATCTACCATTTTAAATCTTAGACCATATCAGTATGGAGTGGGTATATCAGGATAGTATTATATCATTTGGTTTTGTTATCATCGTTTCAGTGATGAAAACACAGATTATTGCAGAAGCAGTCTATGTCTGGTTGTATGCAGGTGGTACAGTAGCCTTCTAATCTGAAACTCCAATGAATAGAGCATCATACTATCAACTGATCTGTCATTCAGCACCGCAGTACATTTCATAATAATTTGCATCATGTCAGATCCTAGGCCATCATGGATGTATGAGCTGAGAGGAGCTATATTCTGTATTGTCTCAAATATCTCCTGTAATATTGGACTTCTGACCTCCTCCAGCACAGGACAGTGGAGTACAAAGTGTTCAACCGTTTCTGGAGCCTCTTTGCATAGTAAACAACTCAGGTCAGCTTTTTCCTGACTGAATCCAGCCCGATGCTGCTGCAGGATATAAGTGCCTGTTAAGAGTTTCAGCTTAACGTGGATACATCTAGCCTCCATTGCACTATCACAGCCCAACTGGAGAAGTGGATATAGCTTGGCAGGAATATAATTGTCAACATTGAGATGACGTAGTGAGTCATAATACTGTGAAATTGTGCTTATAGACTGCTGCCAGAAGTTATGAACTACTTTCTTCACAAGATTCCTCCATACCTCTTTCTTCATTGGAGTTTCTAGATACAACTCTATGTCCACGAGGTCATACTTCTGCGCAGTACGTTTAATGTCGAGGAACCAACTATTACTCTTCTGTGTCTTCAGTGCTATCTGGCGCCTTGCGATTTTCTTCTCCAGGCTGGTCTCCGGCTGGTTCTATATATTGTTACTTGTTAAAGAGGTAAAATACTTTAATGTGTATTTGCGCCTCTATGGGCAGGATCCTCGACAATGTATAAATTGCTGGGTCAGCAGAATTTTTTGACAAGGAAAATAGTTGCTTGAGTAGCTTCTTCTGATATGCCTCTATTTGCTTCAACAAACATCCCTTCAGAATGATAAGATCTAAGCAATACGTCAACACCGGTGCCACATATATTTTATACAGGTGTATAATAGTCACAAGGACAAGACAATTATGGCCACGAAAACCTGATTGGAGCAGCGCATACGCTGTTTTTCTTGCCTCTTTAATGTTTTCATCCACATTGCTACTATTATTCTCCCTTAATGACGTTGTTAGCTTCATACCAAGGTGTGTTGCAGAACTGTCTGTTATGGGTTTGTTAAGTGATGACGTATTTCCGAGTTCAGCTCGATTGTTAAATACACAAAACAGTGTTTTTGTTTAACAACAAATGATGTCATAAACACGCACTTATGATGTAATAAAGCAAAATATACACTTCTGCATTGCGAATCACGCGCAGTGACGTCATACTTAACTCTGCCCATTTGCCCACATATGGTACGTTTGACGTCGACCGCCAAATAAAGCAGCATATCTCCCATGATTGATAGCAGTAACTATGGATCTGGTGTGGGCTTCGCTCAGCCATGAATTTATTGGCCCATGACAGAATGGATCTGCTCCCCTTCTTTTCTTTCTTTTTCTTCTCTTCTTTCACAGAATCTTGGTGCACCTCTAACAAGGTAGCTTTAAGCCAGCCAAAAACATTAGCTTAGACACACCTTAGAGCCTCCCGCATCATGTGAGAGCTCCCTCCCTCCCTCCCTCTCTCTCTCGCTCTGTCTCTCTCTCTCTCTCTCATCCTAGGCCCTGCTCTGTATATTTAGTCAGTATGCTTCATTCACAGGGTCCGCTTAGGAAAGCAGGAACACTCGCTTACAAAGTATAGATATACCCATATATGCTCGCTGATTCCCAGAACGAGAAGCACAGGATCTGCAAATTAAAATAAACTCCTAAAAACATTGAAACCTAAGACTCATCGTCCGATAGCAAGAGGAGGAGCTAGTGAACACATTTCTTTCACCGTGGCATTCATCTCAGGAGTACCATCGCTGCCATGCAATTGGGAAGAGAGCCGTGGGTAACCAACAGGGATTCTTTTGAAGATGATCCAGAGAGCTCTCTAAAGTTCAATTTGGATAAAGGTCTCGGCACCGTTCATATACGCCAGGACATATGTGCATCCATAGATGCAGCTGACGCTTTTGGTCTGCAAACGTGTGTAGGGGCACCGCCAGAAAAGCACACCAGGCGGATGCAAGAGATGAGTGACATGCCTGCCCACCTGCCCGGGAACTGATGTGACTCGTCTTTCCGCTAGCAGCAGCAGCACTGCTGCAGAGCGACCAGACGACATCGACCACTCAAGGACCACACTGGCACCACGACTACAGTTTCCAGCATCGAGTAGGCGACATACTCAAGAGAACAGCAGCTACCTCAGTTGCCTGAGTGTCCGCTTCATCATGGACCACAGGGATCTATCAACTCAGCATTGCACAATGCCGCCCCAGCGACAACTGCCTTATTATTTCCAAGATACACACACTATCAAATGCACACTCAGCACCGAGAACAATTTGGTTATCAGCCATTCCCAAATGAGTCATACCAGCCCACTGAACCCTTTAGGGATTGATATCCACGAGAGCAACCATATGTGTGCGAAATGCTTAGGCCACCACCATATCCATATAATCCAGCACAAGAATTTCGCCAGACGAGGGAGGAGCTGCCGCAAATGGGAAAAGGTGTCCTGCCTCCGAAGTAAGATGGAGAAACATCTTGGTAGAATTACAGATGTCCGCTCAATATGATAGCTGATGGAAATGATGGAGAGAAGCCACCAGAGGTGCTTATCTAGCCTCAAAATTGAAGGGCAATGCACTGCAGGTCTTGACAGATCTAAAAAATGTCCTGGTTGTCCATCATTTGCCACAGTATCCCGTGTCTTGGAAGAATGTTTCGGAGAACAAGCTGAGATCGCCACTAGCCATTTAGTAATATGATCAATCCACCATGAACCAGTCTGACCGTATTACATTGTGCTATGTATAGATACGACGAGCGCCGCTTTATATGTATATTATCATTATTATTACTTTTTTTGTTAGGTTTATTAGTCATATATTTGACTAAAATGTGCATATGCCTAAACTAATAATAAATATCTACATTAATACACACACTTAAACCTTCTAATATATCGCAACATAATTTCACTAGTCGTCTCTCATGTCAATGCAATCTGGGACACGGCGACTAATCCTAACTAGTCCTAAGCTCAGGTATTTTGCTAGGATAGAATAGCTAGGGACAACTGCTCAAATGAGGGGTGCTGTATTCTTGCAAAGCCTAGCTCTTTCCCGGCGGTACTGCTACGCTACATAAGCATGCCGGATTTACATAATTGGCCATCAACTTAAGGCCTCCTAAATTACTTCTGGAGGAGCTGTCTTTTCTACGACTCTCTGGCCATCTGGCCATCTACCAATTGTCTGGTAGTCCCCTCCACTGGTTTGGTTAGCGCCGACAAAGGAAATTGCAGATGTTGCGGCAGGTTTTGGATATGTGCGCTAAGTTAGTGAGACGTCATAAATTATAAATGAGCTGTGGGTAACAGCCAATGAAATTGCTCGATAAGAAATAAATGAAACCAGATTGGCGGAAGGCACCCCCACAGCGTAATGGCTTCATGATATCGTTTCTATCAACCCACAGCTTCATTGCCATATCGTACAACTGAGGATCAAGTCATTAGTTGCCTCCCATTACACGAATCGTAATATCACACACTTTCATGAGCCCTGTGTAAAGTATGCAAATGTTTCTAGAGTCTGGAGTTTCTAGAGTCTGTAGGATGGAATCTGATTAAAGGCGCTAGTAGGTCAACATTGGTCAAACTGTTAGTGGAGAGCAAAGAATTAAATGTGGCCCATGTTCCACAACATTGGTTTTATCTTCTATTGTTATACCATCCTCATAGTTTAAGCAGCCAATTACCCATACCATATTCAAGCCTGTTATGGGGTGATGTATACTCAGTTTACATACACCCTTTCTCTTTCTGGAACATTTCTGCCAATTACCCATGGCAGGTCTGTTTTCATGTTCATGTCTGTTACGGGGTGGAGTGTACTCAAGTTTACATACAGCCTTTCTCTTTTTGTGTTCTGGAACTGTACATTTTAACATCAGACTGCTACTGACATCATCTAACACTTGGATTTTTGACGAACGGTCAATTTTAATTGTTAACAACATAGGTGCTCTGTCAAGAAATGCAGATGGGTATATAGCTATTGCCACGCCATGGTGTTCATACCACAGGGGGTTGCTTCTAGAAAATCTATGTTGCATAATGCAAACCAAACAAACATATCTTGAACCAACCATGGAGATAGATATATTCCATCCAAGGAGTCCATTTGCTTTCGAACAACATTTGCAATGTCAGTTTCTATTTCTATAACCTTTTAATAAGGAATGGCAATGCCTAATTTACTGGGTTTTCCACAAGTGATTGGGTTCTTGTATTTTTGTGCACATCTAGAGCTAAGCCGACGCTGATAGGAGCATCAAAGTGCTGTCTAAAATCACTATCCTCATGCTTTGTTTTATATGACACATGCTGATAATATTTGTATGCCACCACAAAGTGTTGTGCCAGCAAGGCTGAACTTTGATTTACAGACTTCCCTCCTTGTAGTTATAATTTGACAAGTGCCTTGAATTGCATTCTTATGTTGCCGGGCTGGGTTTTTGAGCTCGGGATATGATATGTTTAGGTGGTGATGGGTTAACGGATGGATGGATGAATGGATGGATCATAATTTTGGAATAGATGAGTAATTCGATCGTTGGCAATGAGTCTCAGTCGTGGGATGTAGCTTCAGTGTACCTGGTAAACACAAGGAAATCTCTGTATAGATGAATTCTTATAATTTTTATGTTAACTCAGTGACTGTCAAAACGAGAATGACCAGCGACTCTGTGCTGTACAGATCTCCTGCTTGTGTTTACCTATTTCCATGGTAACTCGACAGATTTGACTGAGCAAGATCTGATTCTAGAATTATTCCATTTTGGACAAAACCCAATCTGGGGTGGGGTAGGAGGTGGGTGAAAAGGCCACTCCACACCTCTGACAGTGAGTGACATGAGCAGGTTTGGGGAGGGTTACACTTTTCCCTCTGGCAGTGAGTGACATGAGCAGGTTTGGGGAGGGTTACACTTTTCCCTCTGGCAGTGAGTGACATGAGCAGGTTTGGGGAGGGTTACACTTTTCCCTCTGACAGTGAGTGACATGAGCAGGTTTGGGGAGGGTTACACTCCACAACTCTGACAGTGAGTGACATGAGCAGGTTTGGGGAGGGTTACACTTTTCCCTCTGACAGCGAGTGACATGAGCAGGTTTGGGGAGGGTTACACTTTTCCCTCTGACAGTGAGTGACATGATCAGGTTTGGGGAGGGTTACACTTTTCCCTCTCCATGATAATTATTTTACTTTTCCTCTAATTTTAACATTTATCAAAATAATTTTGCTGTCTTAAGTTGTGATAGTGAATTACCACTTGTATAATAATTGTTAGATTAATCCAACAAAAATATAAATATAATTTTGGTACGTAATTTAATAACTTAACCATTTCAAGTCAACTTCCAGATTTCACCTATAGCACAGTCTATTTGTATTAACCCTTTGAACCTTGATTATGAGTGTTTTTATTTCAAGACTCTTATACAGGAAGGCTGTTGAATATTTTGAAACTATTTTGACTGGATCATGTTGTTGCCATAGGCAGCAACAGCTCTTATCTGAATTAGTTTCAAAATACCCCACATTTTTCCTACATCATAAAATATCTTTCATTTCATTCTGGTCTGTGAGTGTTAAAGGGTTAAGGCTCTATTTAGGGGAGCATGGAAAGGTGGACCCTTAAGGCATGTATGGTGCCTTAAGGCAGGTGGACTCTTTTTAAGGGTCAAGTGCATTATTTCTTTCAGTTTTAGAACTGGAGAAGTGGTCATATAACACAGGTGGTACCTTAAGTCAGGTATTGCCCCTTAAGGTAGATATGGTCCTTTATAGCAGGTTTGCTGATAATTACTGATCATTTTAAAAGCAACTGACTGAATAATATTTACCCAGAGCGCCCCCAAAATAAGCAGCGGATTATACTGTTTATTTTAAAAGCACTTTTGACTGAACATTATTCATTCTGAGCGCCTTCAAAATAATCAGTTTATTTCTTAGCCATTGATTTATGTGCTTGTAATGGGATCCGTATTGGAAGGGTTAAATCCATACCGAATTTACATGTGTTTTCTATGTCAGAAATTTAATTTCCGACACTGGTCACCTTGGGGTTGACGCTATTAACCAACACCTTGGAGGGGGACTGGGACTAGTTGCATATATTGTTTAGCGCTTTGTCCAGACAGAGAAACATGGAAATATTTTGCCTACCATTTGTTATCAATTTGTTGGCAGACAATAATAGAAAAAAAATCTATTCTATTAAAAAACTGTGCAAAATTTAAATTAATGTAATATGTACATTCAAAACTATAACGTGACTATCACCATATATAAAATTATCCAATACAGAATTTTGAAAACGACAATCATGTTTCCCCCCAAAAATAAATTAATGACATTTAAAATTAAAATACTGAAATACTGAAATCTGAAAATAACAATTATGCTTTCAAAAAAATTTTAATCACTGACATTTTAAAATTTTGAAATGAGCAGATCTGGTTTCAAAATTTTAAAATAAATGATGCCATTTATTTGACACCGTGACACTTACAAAACGTGTCGAGCGAGGAGCAAGGCTGGTGGCTCGTACTCCGTAAATGTTCCATGAACACATCCATGGGGAAGAAATGGGGACAGCTCTCCTAAGAATTTAGCTGCTTTCAACAGAACTTGTATGTTTCAAATCACCGGCCATCAGGGCACTTGCTATCAGCGTTTCTTAACGCTTTGTCGAAAGAACATGTTCAGGTTTTGTTTTATCTGGCGGTTTACTGAAGTGAATGTCATGAATGTTATCTAAAATCCGTTGTTTTAGATATTTCTTGCACTGAGGATTCTCAGGTAGCGGAAACCCATTTCCTTCTAGTAAATGTCTAGATCATTCATATTTAATACAATATGCATAGTAGGATTATTCAGTTCAGTCTCAACTGTGTCAATTATTTCAAGATCAGATAGGAGTTGACCAAACTTAACATGCCATTCTTGTTTTGTCAGTGTCTCATTTAACCTGAACTAAACATGCTAAATGATATTTCATGCTCTCCGCTATTGCTTTTAATGGATCACACGAGCACAAAACGCTGCTTAGACGTACTCTGGGGCTTTCATTATTCCTTTTTTCCCTTTTTTTTTGGAAATCAGTATGTACCTTACGAATCTGGTGCAAAAGCACGAGAAACAAAACCCGCAGCCATATAGGTGGTGCCTGGAAAAGCCCCAGACTAGCGACCAAAAAGAGTGTTCAAAAAGTTACACACCTAATGGCCGGCAACATTACCTGTCCCTTCCAATTTCTAAGAGATGGCTACCATTGTTTGCAGTTCACACCTCATGAAGCTTATCTGTTGTGTATTTCTGGAAAATAGCGCACATGTGTTTTTCAAAATGCTGTTCGCTGGTAGTCCTGTTAGCACTGGTTGCATCATAGGACGATGGCGGTCCTCACCTGCAGTCAGACCTTGTAGACGATTGCTAAGTGATAAAACTTTGTTTCTCCGTGTGTAACACGTATTCCCGTAACCGTAATTAGTTTTTCAACCGACGTAATAGACGGATTCAATAGTTTGGGTAGTCAGTTGCTCCACTGTTCATCTGACAAATAAATCAAGTTGAAAATCGACAGATTTCGACTTCTTGATAGACGTTAGATCTTCTATCTTACAGTTAATTTATCACATGTAAAGTATAGTCGAGTATAAATAATAAATCTACGAATTATTACGTAGACATAGCACGGTTAAATATACAGTGTCTGTGCTGGCATAGACAGCAATAATAGTACGGGGATGTTAGTGTTGTAAATAGGAGTTTATGCGCAGCTAATTACAATTAGTATATTCCAGTGCGCAATTAAATGCCCAGAACAACATGTGGCTTCATTTTCTGCATTGTCTGTTGCTAGTGGAACTATTTGAAAATTTTATTCTATAGGGCTACGGCCAACGAGTTGTACTGGATCATAGAATGCATGGAAATCTGCGTAATGACAAGCATATGGATGTTGACACCGCATATGTTCGTCAGGTCAGGGCCATATTAACTTATGGGCGGAAGGAGCAAGTGTCCAGGGCCCGTGTCAAGGGGTCAACCGAAATTCCCTGGAAACCCCGACTGCCCAGGCCCCCTAGAGCATCAATACGGCCCTGCATCGAGTACTGATTAAATTACACGTGAAACTGCCCCTTTTATAGCCTGCGCTACCTGGATAAGTCAGTGCATGCACCATTCTTGGCTACGAAGGACAAAATCGCTGTAAAATTTCTAGGAATGGTTGAGTTTATAACGACTGTTTTTTCAACTGTTTCTTAAGCTGAATTTAATAACTTTAGCGACTTCGGAAAAATTGCAATCATAATTTTTTAAGAGTGTTGTAAGTCCATAATACCGAATCAAGTAAAACTTTGGTTTTAACAAACATTTCGCAAGGGCCTACTCTATCACTCTGACGATTGACGCCATAACCAAGTTTGATGAGAAATAATCCTTGAAGGCCGAATCTGACACCAGATACGTGAATGGTTAGGATGGTACTAGAATAGATTTTTCTAAACTGATGGCCCCTTGACCTACTTCAAGAGCTTGATTCATACTCCAGATTAGGCAAGATGAGGCCCTGATGAGCCAGTCATCAACCTACACAGAAATGTGTATTGGCAATATTCTAGAGCTGTCATTAGGTGTGTGTAGAGAAAGTAGATGCAGCGAAAATGAAAGGAAAAAACCCTGCTAAACTTGTTCCTTGTCATGCTTGTAGGCAAACCAAATATACTTTCTGAAGGTTTTTATCATAACTTGGACGTATGTATACTAAGTTCTATTGAGGATGCCAACATCTCTGCCTCCAGAGCGCCGACAATTGAAGAAATGCTCTCTATTTTCAATCTGAGAATCAAGATGAAGACATTATGGAAGATTAGATCCATGATCAGCTTCCAGGATTTTGTGAGTAAAACATGGTCACATAATTCACTGATACGGTTGACTAATATGATATCCTGGTAAAACGTGATAAGCTCACGTCGCTGAACTATACCAGACGTTTGTCTTTGGTTGGAGGACGAAACTCAGCTGCCTGACACTGGTGCAGTGCCTCCTATTTATAGGCCACGGAAAGCAGGGGCCCTGAATCAAGGGTCCCTAACTAAGAACAATCAGTGAGCATGTGCGCACACATACTCAGTAGCAGGAACCCTGAATTAAGGGTCCCTAGCTAATCAAGGATCCCCAGGTAAGAACAATCAGTGAGCATGGGCGTGCACATGCTCAGTGGTAGGAACCCTTGCCGGGGTTCCGTGGTCTATAAATAGGAGGCACTGCACCAGTGTCAGGCATCTGACTTTCGTCCTCCAACCGAAGACAAGCGGTACATTTTCAGAAATAGCCTTTTCTTGGCCTGCAAATGGACCTTTCCAGTTTTAGCTACATGTATGTCCCGTCCAACTCTAGCTAAGCTCCAACCACACCTCGCTCGCATTGGGATCTATCGATCCCTGAACTACATGACTATCAATTTTCCAGTAAACTATACAGGTAAGTTGGGGAATATTTTGAAACTAATTTGACTGGGTGTTGTAGGCAGAATATTTATTAAATAGCAGACATGTCACCAATTATGCGTTTGTGATACACTTATCAATGGATTTATGGATGGATAAACTCGAAACGTCAATTGACATTTTTCATCTCTACAGAAGCTGTTTTGGACAGATTTTGTGTCTTAAATCAGCTTGCATATTCACAACAGATATTAAATGCTGATGCGATGACATTTTTTTTATTCAGATGGACAGGCGGCTAAATGGTGGGTCATCGTTATAACTAATATTTGTATCTCAGTCTGAATTCAAAATATATCTTCACTTGAGAACAATTGGTCATCTGTGGTTTGTTCAATGTTATTAACTTTCGCCATGACATTGGTTTTATTTTTTGCTGACTTTTCTAATCAGGACCTACATGTAGTTTACATGAACACACATTCTAGTGTTAAAATAAGATTGAACAAGAGGCCCAAAGGCCTGTGACGCTCACCTGGACCATTAGCATTTGCATTTAAATATATATGAATCTTTATATTAAACAGATGACCAGAAAAATCGACCAATCAAAATTCTAAATAGAAAGTCCAGGAGGATCATCAAAGTCAAATTTGGTTAAAATCCGCCAAGGTGTTAAGGAGATGTGTATTGACAATTTCCAGTAAATATTTCATAAACAAGAATTCCATGGAATTAAATGTCTCGCGCCTGTCTCCTGTTTGCGACAGCTACCATGACCTTTAACCTTCAGCCCTCAATGTTATCATGCCACTTCCTAAGATTATAGGTAACCAGGTATCCAAGTTTAGTTGCAATAGGCTTAACCAATCCTGAAATATAAGGTGAAAAGTTATGTTAAACGTAAAAAACTTAATGTTGAAAAAGCAGTTCTGTGTCAAGGTCAGTGACCTTGACCGTGTGTACCCCAACATCATGGTGCTTCCTAACATGATAGGTAACCATGTATCCAAGTTCAGTTGCAATAGGCTTAACCAATCCTGAAATATAACGTAAACTATTAACAAAGATTATACTGTGACCTTTGACCCTATAACCGTGACGTCATGACCGCTTTATCAGTGGGCTGCTTCCAATCAATGTATATCACCATGTACCCAAGTTTGGTTCCAATTGGATCAGGCATTGCTGAGATATAAGGCAATAACTTTTGTCTAATGCAAAAACGTAACCTAAAATATTAACAAAGATTATATTGTGACCTTTGACCACCATAACCTTGACCGCATGATGTCTGCATCAGCATGCTGCTTCCCTTCGATGTATATCTCCATGTACCCAAGTTTGGTTCCAATTGGATCAGGCATTGTTGAGATATAAGAAAATAACTTGTTTAACGCAAAACCGTAACAAAGGATTATACCGTGACCTTTGACCCCATAACCTTGAACGCATGATGCCTGCATCAGCATCAGAGTGCTGCTTCCTTTCGATGTATATCTCCATGTATCCAAGTTTGGTTCCAACTGGATCAGACATTGCTGAGATATAAGACAATAACTTTTGTTTAACGCAGAAACTTAACGTAAAATATTAACAAAGATTATACCGCGACCTTTGACCTCCTAAACCTTGACCTTATGTCTGCATCAGCATGCTGCTTCCATTAAATGTATATCACCATGTATCCAAGTTTGGTTCCAATTGGATCAGGCATTGCTGAGATATAAGACAACTTTTGTTTAACGCAAAACCGTAACAAAGGATTATACCATGACCTTTGACCCCAGAACCTTGAATGCATGATGCCTGCATCAGCGTGCTGCTTCCATTAAATGTAAATCACCATGTATCCAAGTTTGGTTCCAATTCAATCAGGCATTGCCGAGGTATAAGACAATAACTTGTTTAACGCAAAAACTTAACAAGATTATATTGTGACCGTTGACCCCATAACCTTGAGGTCATGACCGCTTTATCGGTGGACTGCTTCCATTCAATGTATATCACCATGTACCCAAGTTTGGTTCCAATTGGATCAGGCATTGCTGAGATATAAGGCAATAACTTTTGTTTAATGCAAAAATTTAACGTAAAATATTAACAAAGGTTATACCATGACCTTTGACCCCCATAACCTTGAGCGCATGATGTCTGCATCAGCATGCTGCTTTCTTTTTATGTATATCACCATGTACCCAAGTTTGGTTCCAATTGGGTCAGGCAATGCTGACATATAAACTTAACTTAAAAGTTTACGCCGCCACCAGAAAAGTGGTACCTGTCTCCATCCTGCTTCACATGCGAGACAAAAATCATGATTTTCACTCAAAAGATTGACCAATTAAAATTCTGAATACAGCATCTGGAGCCTACTCACATAGTATCATTCCAGCACAATTTTGTTGAAATCCTTGAAGCGGTTAAGGAGATACGTTTTGACAATTTCTGGTAAATTTTTCATAAAATCAAAGATTTTTCACCCCAAAAATTGATCAATCAAAATTCTGAAAAGATGATCTAGCACCTACCACCATAGAATGCATCTAGTCAAATATGGTTAAAATATGTCAAGTAGCTAAGAAAGAGTAGCATTTTGACAATTTCCGGTTGATTTTTCATAAAATCTCGGATTTTCACCCAAAAAATTGATCAATCAAAATTCTGAAGACGTTCTAGAGCCTACCACCACAAAATGCATCTAGTTAAATTTGGTTGAAATATGTCAAGCAGCTAAGGAGTAGCATTTTGACCATTTCCGGTAGATTTGAAATTTTTTTCCCCAGATTTTCACCCAAAAAATTGATCTATCAAAATTCTAAGATGTTCTAGAGCCTACCACCATAGAATGCATCTATAGAAATTTGGTTGAAATATGTCAAGCAACTAAGGAGGTGCAGCATTTTGACCATTTCCGGTAGATTTCTCATAAAATCTAAGATTTTCACCCAAAAAAATTGATAATCAAAATTCTGAAAAAACCATCCGGAGGGTAGCAGCTTAGGATCATTTCAGCCAAATTTGGTTGAAATCGGTCAAACCATTAAGGAATTTGATGGACGGAGAAACGACGAAAGGCCACCATGGCATAAGCTTACTTGGCCTTTCAGGCCAGTTGGGCTAATAAATGCTATTACTTTCCCAGATACAGCCATGGAAACAAACAAATCCATAGCTCACCTGTCTGACAAAAACACAAAAATCTTCAAGCATGGTAATAACCCTTCTGCATGTACTATAATTCTGCATTCATATGCAGTCTCTTAAACTTTAATATTAACCCTTTAACCCTCGATTTATTCAAGAAAACTTAAATTTTCTCTTAGAAAATGTCCATTTGCAGACCAAGAGAAGAATATTTTTGAAAATTTATCACTGGAATGACTGGCTCGGTTATCGAGCCAGTCATTCCAGTGGTAAATTTTCAAAAATAGTATTCTCTTGGTCTGCAAATGGACATTTCTCAAGGCCACTGTAGAAGTCATTGTGGGCTGATATGAGCGTTAAAGGGTTAACCAACTGTTTACAGTAACCCGTTAACACTCATATCAGCCAAAAATCTCTTCTGCAGTGGTTTTGAGAAATTCCCATTTGCAGACCAAGAGAAGACTATTTTTTGACAATTTATCACTGGAATGACTGGCTCGGGTATCGAGCCAGTCATTCCAGTGATAAATTGTCAAAAACAGTCTTCTCTTGATCTGCATATGGACATTTTCTTAGAGAAAATTTACAATTTCTTGAAGAAATTTGAGGGTTAAACCATCTTTATGCATATAAACAGTTGTGTAAATGGACCGGCCTTAAAGCGATGCTAATCTCATCTCAAATGTTGTATTGCACCGATAGAATATGGTTTATAGATTCCATATCATTCATATCCTGTCACATTCCCTGATCTGTATCGCAATTATCTGTTTTGTAATATCGAGCAAATGTTGAACAGTGATCGACACCATTTTGTTTCCTCAAGCTATTGTGTGTGATGTCATGTAAGCTCCAATGCATCACATTCTTTATTATGTAATGCTCATCCCATTGAATATTTTGAAACTAATTTGACTGGAAGTTGTTGCTGCCATAGGCAGCAACAACTTCCAATCAAATTGGTTTCAAAATATTCAACAGCTTACCTGTAGGATTGCTTTTATACGACATTGCCAAACTATAGCTGGCGCCTCTATGACTGAGCGTATATACCGAGGCAAACACACTAGGGTTTTTCTGATTGGTTGAAAAGTAAATCATGACAGCCATCATAGGGTGTAGAGATGTACCAACATTTAACTACTAAATCCTGAATACCTTTCCTTAGCGGCGTGATAAAAAACATAAAATTACCTGGATAGTTTATGACCGGCGTGTTAGATCACCTGAATAGCTATCAAGAGATGGGATTAGTTATCCTTTAAAAGCCACGTTTCTGCACATGAACAGTGGTGTAAATGAAGTTACACATGGTTTGAGCCGAACTCTCTCTAAACCACCTTTATGCATATGGGCCCTGGAGTTCATGTTTAGATTCCAAAAACCAAACACCAAAGCAGTCCAGTAATTCCTGTTTTATATCCCAGACACCGCTTAACCCTTTAAGCCTTAAGTTTCGTCAAGAAAATTTCAATTTTCTCAAAGAAAACATCGATTTACAAATCAGAAGACTAGTTTTGAAAATTTACCACTGGAATAACTGGCTCATGTATCGAGCCAGAGATTTCTGTTGTAAATTTTCAGAAATTGTTTTCTCGGTCTGTATATCGACATTTCTCAAGAGCACTACTGAAGCTGTTTTGCCCGGTGTGAGTGTTAAACATTGATTTTAAGCAAATTACATGTAAGTAGACCATTTAAATCTTCCATGCTTCATGTGTAGACTCCCAAACTATTACCAAAACTTACATTACTGAGGGGGTGGGTGGGGGTGTTGCTTCGAAGTTAGTTTTGTATTGATACTAAAGAATTTCTAATTTGGGTAATAAACCTCCGAGCCATCGGGATCGTCAAGGAACTAGCCAACATGGGGGAGCTGTAGCTAGCTGATCATGGGATGTTTGCTAAACATGGCAAATGATAGCCACTAGTACCGTAGATACACATTGTGTTACGTTCATATTATAGATCTACATTGGTGGTTTAACAGATTTGATGTGGCTGGTCCAATGCATAGCCATTTTGAAATAAGATGTTGCTACTGAAATGCTGTGGCAGATCTAGGTATAAATACACTGATATGCTACACACTAAGGCCGTGTTCACATTAAAAGGTAGTTTCGCAATTGCGCCGATGAATTGATTACTTTCGTAAGTCTGAACACGCAGATTCTCCAACGTGATCGAATCAGCTTGTTTAGACTTACGAAAGTAATCAATACATTGCCACAATTATGAAACTACCTTTTAATGTGGACACAGCCTTAGTATCTAGGATGTCTAGTGTATTTATACCTAGCCATGCCACACCACTTCAGTAGCAACATCATGGTCTTATTTCAAAATTTCTTTGAAAACAATTTTTCATCTTGTTCAATGCAACATTATGATCGCTCGCCATACCATAGCTTTTATTTTTACCAGCTTTCTTTAACCTTTTAACACGCAAGTCAGCCTAGGCTTGCGCGATTACGTGATTAAATCAAAAATCGCGATTATGTTTTAGATCGTGAATTTATATGATTAAAAATTAAATAATCGTGAATACTTTCTATTGAATAAAATATTCCAAAACCTAACTTTCAATTACTTTTTAATGCAATTGGTCATGAAAAATGGCATTTTGCTTAGTGAATGTATGTCCATTTGCAGGGCAAGAGAAGACTATTTTTGAAAACGTATTACTGGATTGAGGCATTCCATTGATACATTTTCAAAAATAGTCTTCTCTTGCCCTGCAAATGGGCTTTTCTAAACACCATTGCAATTTTCGTCATTGATATTCTTTTGTTGTTATGTCTTGGTTGGTAATTGTATCCAAGCTGATTAATTGAGTAATCACGATTATTCTTTAATAATCGATCGCGATCAGTCAACGCAATAATCGCACAAGCCTAAGTGAGCCAGAACCGGCTACTGCAGGCGGGGTGGGGGGTGTCTAAATATATTCATTTGAAGACCAAGAGAAGACATTTTTGAAAATTGATCACTGGAATGACTGGCTCCATAAGCGAGCCATTCCAGTGTAGTTTTCAAATTGTCTTCTCTAGGCTCTTGGTCCCCAAATGGACATATTCTGAGAAAATTAACATTTTCTTACCCAAATTTGAGTGTTAAAGGGTATTAGATTCCCAGATACAGTCATGGAGACACACACTAACAAATACAAATGCAGCACCATTTCCCTTATGGGCTAGGGTGATAAACGGAATAAAGCTTAAAATAAGATTTATAAATAATTTACTTTATTTCACAATGACTACAGCCATGACCGCAGCGTGGTCGCTATAGGACCAATATTGAGATTATACTCTCACCATGAGAATATTATTATAGCATGATCTTCAGCAGGTTTATATGGAATACAACATAGTCTGATTAGTCGCCAATAATAATAATAACAATAATAATAATAATACAAATACAGACATACATGTACATGTGTGAATATTCATGGAATACCACATCAATTCTAATACAAATTTAACGCCGGCCAGAATTAGTTTCTGCAGAGGAATGTGCATTTGCAAGTAAACGAAAACTATTTTTGAAAATGTACCACTGAAATGACTGGCTCAGTTACCAAGCCAGTCATTTCAGCCGGAAATTAAAAAAAATAAACTTACTTCTATTGGCCTGCAAATGGACATTCACTATGCAAACACACTAAAGATTGTAATTTTCACAATAAATCTTGACCACTAAAGTGTTAATCCTGGCACCAGACAATGCCAGATAAAGACAGCACTTACACCTATAGGGGATTTTACATATAAAACACCAAATATTACATGTTATGGTACTAAACTAAGTACTAATACAAATTATTAATTTTAACCACTTTTTAAGGTACCAGTACATTTATACACAAGTTTCTGAATTCAAAATAATTTACCATTGCTCTACCAAGTCTCAACAGCTAAAACCTCATTTCATTGCCTAGTTATAGTAGTCTCGACCAATCAGGTGTCGTGACGTATAACAGATATAGTCAAAATTGTCAGACATTGTTGTAAATCCTTTAAATGTCAAGTCAACCATCTGGCATCTTCAGGGTCGTGAGAAATGTCCATTTGCAAATCAAAGATGACTTCTTCACACTTAGTGAATTTGAACAAGTCACTGCAATGACTGGCTCGGTTATTGAGACTATCATTTCATTGGTAAGGACTTGTTTAAATTCACTAAGCGAAATTTTTCCATAACCAAACCAGTCATTTATGTTGAAATTTTCTAAAATAGTTTTCACTTGGCCGGCAGATTCACATTGATTCCAAATATCTTAACCAATCTTGATCATTAAAGTGTTACTCAGATGTTGATATAAAACAGGTGACAATAATTTCAATGTGCCTTAGTTATGGACATATTGAATACTTTGAAAACAATTTGACTGAAAGTTGTTGGTGGTTTAGCTTTGCCATGCCCATCTCTAGCTAAACCCTGCATACGCATTGCCCGTGTTGGGATCTATCAAACCATGACATGTCTCAACTCAGCACCCACTCAAATTATTTTCAAAAAATTCAACAGCTTACCCGCATAGTTCTTTGGAAAGTGAGTCAGGGATTTCATGGATCGATTGATCACAATGCTGGCGAAGTGTTGGTGCAGCTAAGCTAGAAATGGGTCGGGCATAACCAGAGATGGGCGGGGCATAGCTAGAAATGGGTGGGGAATAGCTAAAACTGGATTCCTCCATGTACAGATGATTATTTGATATGTATTACACAATATGGTTTCAATGACAAACAAATAAAATAAAAGGACAAAGTGGCCTGTACTGCTCTAATGGAATAATTATTAGATGCAACTTGAACATCAGGTAAATGGACACATCCCCTCTGTCACTCAACTTTCTGACGCTATAATCAATGGGCCCTTCCATTTTTAGCCATGCCCCGCCCACCTGTAGCTAACCTCCACCCACACCTCGCTCGTGTTGGGATCGATCAATCTCTTAACTCCCTGACTATCAATTTCCCGAAAATTATACAGGTAAGCTATTGAATGTTTAGGAACTAATTTGAATGGGCGCAGCATGTTTTTTAAATAGTAGAGACATACAATTCGTACAACCTATCAGACTATTAAGAGTTAAAGACAGGCCAAATAGAATCATCTACGATGTAATGATTATGACGTTATCCTACACGCCGCTTAGCTGATTATGACATCATATGACGTCAGATTATAGATCGATCCTCTGGAAAGGTGAATTATCTTGGTAGATAGTTGGCATTACAATCATAACGTATCCAGCGCTGTCATAAAAATTGAAGTCTGACAAGTGTACAAATTGTATTTGTTTAATATATTTACAATTTAATAAGTATCCTCGCAGCATACCATAGGCAGCAACAGCACCTAGTCAAATTTATTTCAAAATATTCAATAGCTTTCGTGTATACAATGTAGTTACTTTGAAATTGGGATTCAGGTAATTAATTCACAGTTCAGTGTATAAATTGATTCCCACACACACATATATAGTGGGTGGAGCTTAGCTAGAAATGGGCAGGGCATAGCTCCCTGAACAGGCTTGTGTAATATTTCCAATGGTAACCCATAATAGGTTGGTTGCCTTGTTTTAAGGAGACATGTGGTAACCTAAGCCTTAGAAAGCTCATTGTCCATACTAAAATCAACAGATTAAGGTAACCCATTTCAGGTCCCCTAAAATAAATTACGGCAACCTCACGGAGAATGTTTTCAACAGGTTAGCATAACAGCACAGGCCTGCATGTAGAAATGGATCCATTCATTGGCTTGCTTCAAACAGACTGGAAGAAACAATTTTAGCTATACCTGACATATCTTTAGCTACGCTCCACCCACGCTTCATCCGTGTTTAGATCGATCGATCCCTGCATCTAAAATTCCAGAAAACTATAGAGGTACATGTAAGCCATCACATATTTTAAAACTAATTTCACTGGGTGCTGTTGCTTGGAGCGAACTTAGTTTCAAAATATTCAACAGCATGTTTATTAAATAGTACACAGAATTCGTACAACAACGCTTAGTCTGTCATCAATTAAGCGTTCGTGATGAACTTGGCTACGTTATTCATGACATAATTGATTATGACATCATCCTATATGACATCACGTAGTTGATGATGTCATATGATTGACGGATAAACTAGAATCCTCCCGTGACAAAGTTTACAACACTGGCACCTACCATGCCTACGGTAATCAGGTTCCCAACACTTTCTAGTTTTAGATTCAACGGTTCTGGAGAAAGGAGGTTATGCACCATGTCCAACTGATGTGAACATCATCTGCACATTCAGGGACTTTCAGACAAATCGTTTTCAAAATAATTAGCAAGTCACAAGATTTTGCTCATTGAAATTCTTGTCTGGTGGCTTGCAGCAGCGAAACAGTTAAGATATATCTCAGAATAAAAGCCGCTGTATAGGTCAGCTTTTGCATATTTTGGAACTAATTTGACTGAAAGTTTTTAAACAACCGTGTATTAATGTTTCAGTTGAAATGATTACCTGGTGGTGATGCATTGTAGACATCTCAAAACATTGGCTAAAATAGTCACGATTTGGCTAAGAAAAAGTGTAGTTGGCTAATCTACATGTATTGGCTAATAATTCGTGAATTACATGTACAGGATGACTGGCCAGATATTGAATAAATCATTTAAAAACATGACACTACACTATGCATTTAGTAATTCACTATACATCCTAATGAAAAACTTTACCATTGACATATATTATTCAGATCAGATCAGATTGACGTTATTTGTATCTGTAACGCAGCGATTTAGATGGACAAATCAACAGTTCTAAATATAACTAAATATACATGTACTACCGTCTACCAATGTATTATCTTTCTGCATTAGACCCATACAAGAGCAACTTTTCAAGGGCCATAAATCTTGTCATTTAATCAAATATATATCAAATATGACCCGGATTTGATTTAACCTCTGAATTTGTTAAAGAAAATTTTAATTTTCTCAGAAAATGTCTATTTGCAGACCAAGAGAAGACTATTTTTTTAAAGATACCACTGGAATGACTGGCTCGGTTATCGAGCCAGTCATTCCAGTGGTAAATTTTCAAAAATAGTCTTCTCTTGGTCTGCAAATGGCCATTTCTCAAGACCAATGCAGAAGCTGTTTTTGGCTGATATGAGTGTTAAAAGGTTAAATTGGTACAAAATGAGAAATGAATATTTACAGACAGGTAGACCATCTTACCATTACAATCTCTGCTCCTGTAAACTCACATTCAATACGCAAACAATTTCTGATTTTCTTGACTATTAACCATGTGAACACGAACAATGTCTTGTTTAACCTTTCTTCTTGTGTCAAGTTGTCAACAGCGCCTCAAAGCACGCAAAATACTGCTAAGTTATCAATGAACCTTTCCAATTTATCTATCCATCATCTGATGTCATAATCTACTACGTGATGTGTAGAATGACGTCAACTCATAATTATGGCATGAATGACTCGATATAGTCCGCCGTTAACGCTTAATAGTCCGATACGTTGTACAAATTGTATGTCTTTACCATTTAATAACTAACTTGCAGCAACAGCACCCATTCAAATTAGTTTCAAAACATTTAACAGCTTACCTGTACTGTTTTATGAAAATTGATAGTCAGGGATTAATTGATCCTAACACGGGTGAAGTGTGGGTGGAGCTTAGCTAGAGATGGACGGCGCAGTGCTAAAACTCTAAAGGTCCATTGAAACCTATCATGCCTATAACGTGTCAAGTTTTCAAGATTAAGAGGATTGAAATTTTTGCTCACTGAATGACCATTGGCTTGCCAAGAGAAGACTAAGTTTATCTCTGGAATTCAGGACAATAGGTTTTTACAGTGTTTTTGGCGGGTTTGACAATTAACGAGTTAATCGTCAAGAAAGTTAACATTTTTGCTTAGTCAGTGTCCATTTGCAGGCCAATAAGACTATTTTTTAAATAGTTACCGAGCCAGTCATTCCATTGGTAAATTTTCAAAAACAGTCTTCTGTTGGCCTGCAAATGGATACATTCCCCCCTGACCACTGCAGATGCCCTTTCTAGTCGGCTTGGTCGTTAAATGGTTAAGTTGACACATGAAGGGTTAAGCAAACAGACATTGCACTTAACCCTTACCACTCTGGTGTCAAGACTAAATTTTCAAATTAAATTAAAAGATGAACTGGTGTTCATTTTTCAACAAACTTGGTGGGAGATGGGGCTGTCGTAGACAGCAACATCTTCCACCAAAATTGTTGAAAAATGTGCACCAGTTTCGTTGATATTCACTCCCTAAAAGATAGAATATTGACATCAGAGTGGTAAGGGTTAAAGATTGCCATGTACTTTATTAACACATTTTCACGTTTTATGATCAACACAAAGAAAGCTAGCTAAGCTTCAAAACTAAATATAAAACATGTCAAATATTTCATAAATATAAACTAACAACATGTCTAAATGGCTATCAAAATAACCAGCATGGTCTTGACAACTGACCTTTCCAGTTTATCCATCCATCATATGACGTACTAATGAATGACGTGATGTGTAGGATGACGTCAAAATCATTACGCCATGAATGACTCGATTTAGTCCGTCTGAAACGTTTAATAATCTGTCAGATTCTATGAATTGTATGTCTTTACTATTTAATAAACATGCTGTTGAATGTTTTGAAACTAATTCGACTGGGCGCAGTTGCTGCCTACGTATCCCGTCAAATTAGTTTCAAAATAGTGAACAGCTTACCCCTAACAGTCTTCTGGAAAGTTATAGTCAGGGAGTTCAGGGATTGATGGGATCCCAACACGAGCGAGGTGTGGGTGGAGATTAGCTAGAGACGGGTGGGCATAACTGGAAAGTGATAGTCAGGGAGTTCAGGGATTGATGGGATCCCAACACGAGCGAGGTGTGGGTGGAGATTAGCTAGAGACGGGTGGGCATAACTGGAAAGTGATAGTCAGGGAGTTCAGGGATTGATGGGATCCCAACACGAGCGAGGTGTGGGTGGAGATTAGCTAGAGACGGGTGGGCATAACTGGAAAGTGATAGTCAGGGAGTTCAGGGATCCCAACACGAGCGAGGTGTGGGTGGAGCTTAGCTAGAGACGGGTGGGCATAACTGGAAAGTGATAGTCAGGGAGTTCAGGGATTGATGGGATCCCAACACGAGCGAGGTGTGGGTGGAGATTAGCTAGAGATGGGTGGGCATAACTGGAAAGTGATAGTCAGGGAGTTCAGGGATTGATGGGATCCCAACACGAGCGAGGTGTGGGTGGAGATTAGCTAGAGACGGGTGGGCATAACTGGAAAGTGATAGTCAGGGAGTTCAGGGATTGATGGGATCCCAACACGAGCGAGGTGTGGGTGGAGATTAGCTAGAGACGGGTGGGCATAACTGGAAAGTGATAGTCAGGGAGTTCAGGGATTGATGGGATCCCAACACGAGCGAGGTGTGGGTGGAGATTAGCTAGAGACGGGTGGGCATAACTGGAAAGTGATAGTCAGGGAGTTCAGGGATTGATGGGATCCCAACACGAGCGAGGTGTGGGTGGAGATTAGCTAGAGACGGGTGGGCATAACTGGAAAGTGATAGTCAGGGAGTTCAGGGATTGATGGGATCCCAACACGAGCGAGGTGTGGGTGGAGATTAGCTAGAGACGGGTGGGCATAACTGGAAAGGTCTTAACCTTTTAAGTTAGGTTTAGTCAAGAAAATTGAGACGTTTCCTTATTGAGTGGTCATTTACAGGGCAAGAAGACGTTCTGAAAATTTACGATTAGTGACTGGTTTTGTTATTAAGCCAGTCACTTAGGTGGTAAATTTTCAATAATAGTCTGTAATATCCATGTATAGTAATAAATATCATTAACAACATGAATTCTGTAAAATGAGGTTTAGCTTAACCCTTTAACCTTCGAATTTGTTCAAGTAAATTTCAATTTTCTCACAGAAAATGTCTATTTGCAGACCAAGAGAAGACTGAAAATTTACCATTGGATTGACTGGCTCGGTTAACGAGCCAGTCATTCCCGTGGTAAATTTTCAGTCTTCTCTTGGTCTGCAAATGGACATTTCCCAAGACCACTGCAGAAGCTGTTTTTGGCTGATATGAGTGTTAAAGGGTTAACTGTCTCGCTTCTGCAAGCCACCAGACCATAATTCCAATGAGCAAAAAAACACCTGACATGCTGACCATTTTGAAAACAATTTGACTGAAAGTTAGCCATTAACAACTTTGTTAAATCGTTTTCAAAATATTTATCAAGGAATCTTGTCTGCAAAAAATCTGCAGTGCTCAGTCAAATGGCTAAATTAAGTTTGAGTAAATGTCCATGGTCAGGACACGCAGGATAACACTATTTTAATTGTTTTGCTAGGATTGATGGTGAATAACTATGGAGTGAGTGACTGTACAGATGATTATTCTCTGTAATCGATGATTCTCCCCTGAAGCATGCATGTGAGCGGTAAAACTATCAATTACATGTAGTATTGTCCACCTGGAACCTGTTAACTCTCAAATTAGTTAAAAAATATAAATTCTTTTTTTTGAAAAGCTTATCACTGGAATGATGGGCTCGATTATCGAGCCAGTCATTACAGTGGTAAGTTTTCAGTCTTCTCTTGGCAGCCAGCTGCAAATGGAAATTTTTGGCCTGATTGTTAAAGGGTTAATATCAATGACATTGTTATTCTTGCGTTAGTTTCAGACCTCATGTTAGTCTGAGGCTGACGCAATTGTTTTCACTAAATTATCATATTCTCAGTCAAAAGCTCAAAGAGATTTGGGTTTGCAGCCATATTAGCGACATTATTAATTCTGATGTAAATAAACATTCTACGTTATCTTGGAAAAGACACAGTGAATGATGTCCTAAGTTCTTTAAAGCTAGCGAATACATCATTCTTATAATCCTTTTTAAACTTAAACCTTTTGACGAAAATCAAACATTAGAAATTTTACATACCAATTGTAATATGCATTGCGTTTCATGTAAGTAAAATGAATGTGTACTGCAGTTTTAAAGCTTAAGCATTTCATGTTTAACAATATCGCTAAGTCTTAGTAATAAAGCTAGTTTCGGGGACAAGCCCTGGTGCTGATTCATCGTTAAGACGTTAATCAATCATTAAGTCTGGACCAGAAACAACAGATTCTGTTGAATATTTTAAAACTAATTCGATTGGAAGTAGATAAGTAGATCAAAAGGAATATGTCTCTTCTGGCATATTTGGGACCTGCAAGGGTTAACTCTTTAACACTCATATCAGCCAAAATGGGTTCTGTAGCGCTCTTGAGAAATGTTCATTTGCAGACCAAGAGCCTATTTTTGAGAATTTACCACCAGAATGACTGGCTTGGTAATGGAGCCAGTCATTCTGGTGGTAAATTTTCAAAAATAGGCTCTTGGTCTGCAAATGAACATTTCTCAAGAGCGCTACAGAACCCATTTTGGCTGATATGAGTGTTAAAGGGTTAACCCTTGCAGGTCCCAAATAAAATTTTTTTAAATAGTCTTCTCTTGGTCGGCAAATGGACATTTTCTATGAGAAAACTTAAATTTTAAACAGAATCACAATCAGCAGTTACAATGCAGGCTTTGACACTACTTTATCCTGTCCTACATGTCCTAGACAACTAGCGCAGTCTTGTAAGGTACACTAAAGCTAAGAATTAACTTGACATATTTCCAAAACAAAAACACAAGTATGATATTTAGCACAATTTTGAACACGAATTAAGAAATGTTCTGTTGAATATTTGACTTAACCCTTTAATCCTCAAACTTATTCATGAAAATTTAAATTTTCTCATATAAAATGTCCATTTGCAGATCAAGAGAAGACTATTTTTGAAAATTGTGCTGCCATGACTGGCTCAGTTAATCATAAAATAGTCTTCTCTTGGGCTTGAAAATGGACATTTCTCAAGACCACTGCAGAAGCCATTTCTGGCTGATATCAGTGTTAAAGGGTTACTTTGACTGGACTTCAAATTAGTCAAAAGTACATTTAATTTGGTTTTGGAAACAGGTTACATGTAGGTTATTTCTCATCTGTACAGTACTTATTACCATTCATCACAAACACGAAACCTTTAACGGTCATCATTGGTCAAGAAAATCTAAATTATTGTGGTCAGTGAATGTCCAATGGAGCAATCCAGTTTTAGCTATGCCCTACCCATCTCTAGTTAAGCTCCACCCACACTTCACCCGTGTTGGGATCGATCGATTTCTTAACTCCCTTGACTATCAATTTCGAGAAAACTATACAAGCTGTTGAATATTTTGAAATTAATTTGACTGGGTGCTGTTGCTGCGCTGTTGCTGCAACAGCGCCCAGTTAAATTAGTTTCAAAATATTCAACAGCATGTTTATTAAATAGTAGACATTGTTTGAAAATTTACCACTGGACAGAGTCCAATTCACTGGCTTGGTTAGCGATTGGTAGATTTTCATAAATAGTCATCTCTCGGCCTGCAAAATGACATTTTCTCACCACACAGTAGACATGGTAGAAGCGGTTTTATGTTTGGTTTGACGATTAGCATTTCAATGGTCTGGATTTGTCAAGAAAATATAAATTTTTGCGTAGACAATGCCCATTTGCTCACCATGAGCAAAGTATGTATGAGATTTTATCACTGAAATGACTGTTTCAATACCAAGTAGGTCATTCAAGTGGGAAAGTTTAATACACAAATACTCAAATAAACAATTCTCAAGACCACTAGACAGGCTGGTTTTAGCTGCCTTCATCAATAACGGGTAAACCTAGCCATGTACTACTAATTTCTGAAAGCAGATCTGTTAAACCTTTAATTCTCGAGTTGGCCAAAAACAGTTTCTACAGTGGTCTTGAGAAATTTTATGTCCATTTGCCATGACAACCAGAGTGACTGCCACAATAACCTAGCCATTCATTCTCGTGGTAAATGTTCAAAAACACTCTTCTCTTGTTCTGCAAACAGAGACTTTCTTTGAGAAAATTTAAATTTTCTTGAAAATTTGAGTGTTAAAGGGTTAACCCTTTGAACAACTCCTTGAAAAAATTAATTCTTTATGATATAAAACTTATTCTGTTAAATATTTTGAAGTTAGTTTGACTGGAAGCCGATGCTTCGGGTCAAATTAATTTCAAAATATACAACCGTTTTCTTGCATGGTTGGCTTGAAAATGAGATATAGGGAATTCATCAGTGAAAGGGTTAAGAAACTTAATAGCACTTGCAGCATGTGAGCTTCTCACAGAAGCTGTGTCACCTTATTGCACTACATCACCGTTCATTACCACACTACTGTCTGCACTACTATCAAACCGGCTCTTCATTTTTTCTAGAGCAGCCATCGGCCTGATCGGTAACTTACGTGGAGATTTATTCGACGGACTAGGCGCAGTGTCATCTATCACAACTATAGCACTATCGTCTAAATTGTCTTTTGAGGTGTTTGTATTCTGATAGAAGCCATTCTGATGAAGAGCAGTGCTACCGACTTCCTCTGCAGGTATATCAGGTACAGTGTTCAGTTTGCGATGTTTTACTCGCCTATAGTCTTCAATTTGTTCTTCTGATAAACGCTTCAGAGTAACACAGCATTTCTTTAGGTGCTTTGTTTCTATATGACGTTGATAGGACTTGTTTTTCATAGAACTCTTACAAATCTCACATTTTCTATAACGTGGGTCGCTTATGCACATATGGTTACGCATAGTGTTAACATTGGGAAATATCATTCCGCAGTACTTACAGTTAGTATGAAATGTCAAACAATGTCGTGTCAGTGAAGCATTCGAGTCAAAATTAATCTTACAAATAACACACTTGTATGAAGCTTCTGACTGCGACTCCGGCAGCATGGAGGACGCTGCAACTCCGCCTCTCACTGGTTGCTGTTTTGGCGTCTGCTGTTGTTGCGCCGACGAAGATGTTATGCTAGGCCATTTCGTGGCATCGGCTGATGGAGGCTGCCTTTGTACATTGACACTAGGAGCAGATGTAACTGAAGGCCGATTCTGTTCCCTCGCCAGAGCTAACGGCGATTTCAATGTAGGTTTCTTCACAGTAAAGCCGTGCAATGCAGACATGTGTGTATTGAGTAGTTCATTAGTATTAAACACAAGCCCACACGCCACGCATTTACGAGCAAGCATAAAATCTGCTAAAGCTAGGTCATGCATTGATTTCATGTGATTCAACAGCATAGTGACTGGTCTGTAACAGATGATACACGTGTATGTATCTACATTTTTGTTCTGCTGTATAGCGGTGCTGGTGGCTACTGTTTGTATCGGCGTGACTCGCGGTGTAGTTACTGTAGTAGCACTAAGTTTACATTTTGACTTGTGCTCAACCATGCCTTGTCCACTCCAGAAGCGACTCTGGCAAGCACCACACCAGAATGGCGGATTATTGGCATTGAACATCTTATCTGGGATCTTGACTTGATGGGCGTAGAATAGATGAACACGTAATGCATTTCGATCCTTGACAAAACCCTGACATACTTCACATGTAATAAGGGAATTACTTGTGGTAGCTGCAGATTTCTCATTCAATGTCAATTTCACGGAATTAGTTGCAGGAACTGACTCGTTCGACTTCATCACGTTCAGTGTTGACCACACCTTAGCGCTAGTGACTGAAGTCTGTGGAGTGCTCTGAATACTAGTAGTCGATTGATTGGTCATACGATTTATACCAGCTATTGAACTTGGGCGGTTGATAATGTTCGGTGTACTAGCACGAGTGACAACAGATGAAGCTTGATTATAAAGAATTGGTTGCATGGTTTTGACTTGTGGTTTCTGTTGCTTCAACATTTGCATAGCCTGAGCATTCTGGACTTGCAGCTGTTGAAGTTGTGCGAGTTGTTGTTGGATCTGAAGATTGTACTGCGTAGAATTTGGTCCTGTCACAAATCGAGTGATGAGGCTTGGGTTGGCGCTTAACTGACTGAGAATAATGGGTGAGACGCCTTGCTGTTGAGGACCGGATGATACAGCGGGAGCACGTGTAAACATTGAATTAACGGCAGCTGATTGTACAGGGAACATCTGTGGTCTGACTAGACTCTGTTGCACTGGCTTATTAAGTAATGATGTTACTTGTCGGACAGAAGCGCTACTTGATGGCCTAACAGTAAATTGATTCTGCATTGATGACATAGATACATTTGGAGGATTAACAAACTTGTAACGAGTTGTGGTAGGTGCATTGGCGTTATAAAACCGGTTTGCTGTGCGTTGCGGGTGTGTCGCGGCATAAGAGACAATGTTCGGCACTGGTGGTTTCATATACATACCATCATGGAGACAGTACGTCACATGGGAACTTGTTGGGCACAGATTGGTAAATAACTGAAATGATCGTTCACATGACGACCTATGTTTCTGAAACTTGGTTTTGGAACTCCCCTCGAAGTGGCACAATGAGCACTCATATTTCTGAAGCTCTCTTTCAAAGAATGCCTGTCCCATATGATCTGTTTGCATGTGAAAATTAAATGCAGCTAAATTTCGTGTTGTAAATGTACAATAGCTGCATGAAACAATGCTTCGTGGGTCGGTGTGTGGGTGCTGCTTGTGCCAATGCATAACATTGCTGGACTCTGTACGAAAGCGGCAAAGTTTGCATCTTCTGCTCATTCTCACACTGAGATGCTCAGTAACGTTGCGCAATTCCTCATGATTCTTTTTGAACTTTTCAAGTTGAGTTTTAGCTGCATCAGGTAATTCTCCAGCATCCAGCTTCTTATTCTGCAAGCTGATAAAATCTTGCAGAACGGTCGACTTGACTAAATCAAAACCAATATCTACTAAAGACTGAGCCCAGACGGTGAGTTTCTTTGTTTCTGTCCCTGGCATACCTGGAGCAGGATCCGACTGCTTGCTATTACGAGTACGATTGATAAGCTGTTGAACCGTTGGCTGTGCCACTGGTGGATGTTGTTGCTGAACTGGAACCAAATCACCTATAATCTGATGACCACCCAACAAAAGTTGTTGTTGTTTCTCCACAGGAACATGTAGCATCATGTGTCCTTTAGAATCGGTAGAAACACTAGCCGTCTTATCTGGGCCCGTCATCGTTGTCACTCCTGATCCTACAGTTGCTGTAGACGTCTGAATATCACTAACATTACTAACACTCATTACTTGGCCGGTTTTGTTTAAAGAGTTGGTTGTTTGCCCATTAACCTTATGGTCTTTAGGGGTTTGAGGATGTCTATGGCTGATTTTCCCCGCCTCATCATCAGCTTCATCATCTATGATGACAACATCATTAGATTTCTTATTTTCAGAAACAACTAGCTGACCAGTTTTATCATCTAACACAAGAGGTTTTGTTCCAAGTGTCTCCTTATTCACTTTACCCGTTAATGTTTCATTCACCCGATCACCACACAAATCAGTCATTTTGTCATTTAATGGTTCATTGTTAACTTTATCATGAGAACTATCAGCCAATTTATCATTGGATGGTTCGTCCATTCCATCATCAGAGATATCCTTCACTTTATCATTTATTTGTTCAGTCAATTTATCATTGGATGTTTTATTTACTTTATCACTAGATGTTTCATCTAAACTAACATCAGAACAATCATTCATTTTACTATCTGTAAATTGCACATCACCACAGCTTGGTTCATGAGATCTTGCAGTGACACGGTCGATGATATCCTTAGAATGAGAGGAAACACCATCACTCGGCTCATCACCATCTCTAGCAATGTCACTACAGTTCTCATTATCAGTATTGAGAGCAGTATTACCCTGTAGACTTGCGATTGAATCATGGCCTAGTACACTAGCATTGTCCACCTGTGAGCCCGCAATCACACTACCATCACTCCGCGTGTCTGTATCCAGAACAGAATTCTCCAGATTCCCATTATCCGGATGAAAAGACGAGGTTACGCTATCCATCTCATCGTGACTCCGATCAACTTTTGTATTCAAGATTTCGGAACCTACATCGACAGACATTTCAACATCCGTTGCATGGGCTTCGGCATGTACATCGTCGGACATTTCAGGATCCATTTCTCAGCCAGTCAGAACCTGAAACAAAGTTAATACATGTGGATTTGTCTTCAACAACAGTGATTAGTCTTCTCAATGCAATTATTTTAACAATTGCACCGGGAAAAACGGCATCTGCAGTAATCTTGAAACATGTCCATTTCAGGCCGAGAGATTAATTTTGAAATTTTACCACTGTAATGACTGGCTCTGTAACCGAGTCAGTCATTTCGGTGGCAAATTTTCAAATATAATAATCTCTTCAGCGGCAAATCGATATTTTCTAAATTGAAATTTTCTTAGCAAATTTGTGGGCACAATGTATGTCAGAGTTGGATGCAAAATTAATGCTTCAACCCTTCAAATCACATTGTTTTGATTTCCAGAGAACTGTACAGGGAACCTGTTGAACAATTTGAGGCTAATTATTTGACTGTGAGCTACATGTAAGATGCAATAGTTCCCAGTGAAATTAGTTTCAAAATAGCCAACAGAATGTTTCATATATCAAAGAATTTCTTGTTTCTGGTCTAGGAGGTTTCAAGGGTTACTTAAACACAGAGCACTGTTGACACACTCAGTCTATGAACAGGATGTAAAATTAATGGCAGTCTGACTACAATACGGCTCGGAAAGAACTTAGTGTTTGTAAAACAAAATAAAACATACTACTGAAATGACTATTTTGAACAGAATTGGATTCGAAGACATTGTTGCCTAGGCTAAGGCAGCAATGTCGTACAATACAAATATGTTCAGGATATTCAACAGACTAATATCTTACATCATGTTCAAAATTGTATTAATTAAACTGTTTTTGTTTTAGCAGGGCTAGAAATTAACATTTTTTTTACTGGTGATACATATGGATCAGTCAGGCATGGGGTGAAGCCCTTTGGGCTTAGGGTGTCACTGGGCCCTTTTTCAAAGGGCTTGCAAATGTGCTTAAGCGCTTTAGTCCAAAAAGGGCTTTGGGCGTGTACCTAAGTACATTAAAAATAGCATGTGCTTTCAAGCCCTTTTTAAACTTTCACCTTGAATCAACACTTATAGTTATCAAATCATTGCTCTTTACCATTCTACACATATGCTGCTGCTACATATTACAGATAAACTTTTGCTTCTTATTTGGAAATTAATTTGACTGAAAGTAAGGCAACAATATGTGTCGACAAATCATTAGATAACAATTAGCAGCATTCAGTCTACCTAACACATTTTTTGGTGAATTCAGAAATTAGAATGAAATGGCCTAATTACATGTAATCATTATTTTAAGAGAATGGCCACAAAACCTGTTAAATATTTGGAAACTAATCTGGCTAGATTAAGCTGTTGCAACTGTATAGTTCCCTGTATGGCTGCCTTGAAAGTTAGATATTTCTCAAGGAAATAATTAACCATTTAATGGTAAAATATGGTCAGAAAATGCTGATATATGCAGACCAAGAAGACAGTTTTTGAGAATTACAACTAGAATCGATCCAGTCATTCCAGTAGTAAAATTTAAGAATTAACCTTAAATTTGTCTACAGATCGACATTTCTCAAGTCCACTGCAGAGGCCATTTTGGTAGACTACCAGTACAGGGTTAAACCTTACAGAACAGATATGACAAAAACGGCAACATATTTCATGCAAGTTAATTTTAACATGCACAACTTCTTGATGGATGTGTATATTTGATTTGAAAATGACAAACAGAAATCTCAGAGGTTAAATGGATAAGACTTGGAACTCGTGAATGTACACCTAGATTAAGTAGCTTTTGTCCCTTTTCCTCCCGTTACATGTTACTTGCTAATTTCTGTTTATTCTAATAATTCAAGATGTTGTGGAGAGACGTTTCAACAGCACTATTCTCAAAATTAATAAACTGATGTGATAATCATTTTGCTTATTCTCTACATGTATATATAAAGCTTTGACCAACACTCAAATCAAACAGAATTATCAATTGGCTATGTAATGTGCTTAAGGGCATGTGCTTAAGCCCGTTGCTTGTGCTTAAGCCCTTTGGAAACAAGGAGGGATTATGCTTGTGCTTAAGCCCATTGAAAAGGTCTTCGCCCCATGCTTGGGATCAGTACACCAGAAACTTCACAGATCCCTGTCATGTTCTACTGCTCCGTAGTTCAGTACAGCTGAACAGAAAATAAGATTAATCATGTTCTGAATTTAATGCGCATGAACTCAAAAATGTTTGGTTAGTTAATGGCCATTTGCAGACTAAGAGAAGACTATCTTTGAAAATTGACCAGTCATTCCAGTGGTATATTTTCAAAAATAGTTATCTCTTGGCCTGCAAATAGACATTTCCCAAATACTACTTTAGAGATCATTAATGGGTTAAAACACAGCATATTTCAGCAGCTTGTTGATGAGGGAAGCATTACATCCGGCTTCAATTGTCATAAAAGCTACTGGACCACTGAAACACTCGGATCCAACCGGATCAGTTACTGTGCTTAAAGCTCTCGCGGTCCATTAAATATAGACACTTTTGCACGAGTTATGAGATGCCTGTTCAATTCACCCAGCATGCAATGCTACCGGGCATGCAATGCCCTGACTCCATAATCGTTGTAACTATTGGATGCCATATTCGTGTAGTCTATTGTCTGCACAAGTCAGGATTTCTCAAACAAAACCAACCTGTTTGCGCATGCAAATAGTCATTTGTCCTCCAGCTCTGGAAGCGTAAGCATGCACGTAGGGCGTATTCACGGTAGTACATTCGACAGTCTATATTTCAATACTGTTCAGAGAAAGTGTGTCATGTTCAGGAGAAAATAGGAGTTTTTATATAAATTGACAGTAATTTGCGTGAAAGTTGTTGCTATCAATGACAGCACCAACATTCAGTCAAATTGTTGTCAAAATAATTAGTATGTAATGCAATTACCACCTGCTTTATATTTGATAACAATTTTATTGAAGTGTTGCTGCAACAGCTTTCAGTCTAGTTATTCTAAAATAATCATCATAAATTTCAGTCAACACTTTCTACGGATTTGCAGAGCAATTTGAATAAGTTGTTGCTGACTAAGGCACCAACAACGTTATCAGATTGTTGTCCATAGAATCACACGCCGCTCAGTATTACTATCTAAAAAGAGTGAGTATATGGCCAAAATACGCTTTGCCTGCACGAAAGGAAATATTTCGCCAAGCTACCGTGTGTACGTTTCTGTTCGATCAATGCATTTCAAACAAATGCACAAACCTGTCAACGAAACATACACGCCGTTTGCTAAGCATTCATTCTTGGCGAGCACGCGTATATAGATTATAGGCCTACGCTCACTTTACCTAAATAGTAATATATTGATTGCACGTGTGTGGATAATAATTCGACAATGTTGTTGGTGCCTTAGACATCAACAACTTAGTCAAATTGATATTCAAATCCGTAGCGAGTTGACTAAAAATTATGATGATTATTTTAGAATATAGTGATTGAAAGCTGTTGTAGCAACAATTTTCATTCAAATTCGTATCAAATCTGTACCAGCTAGTAATCGCATTACCTAATAATTATTTTGACAATTTGACTGAATGTTGTTGCTGTCATTGATAGCAATAACTTTCACACAAATTATTGTCAAAATATATATAAAAGCTTTCTCTACTTTTCTTCTGGAAATTGACATAGTTGCGCTAAAACAGTATTGAAATGCAGGCCGTCGAATCTACTGCCGTGAATAGTACACCCTATGTGCATGCTTACACTTCCAGAGATGGAGGACAAATGACTATTTGCATGTGCAGGTAGGTTGGTTTTGTTTGAGAAATCTTGGACCATACAGACAATAGACTAAATGAATATGGCGTCCAATAGTTACAACGATTATGGAGTCAGGAAATTGCATGCTGGGTAGCATTGCTTGCTGGGTAAATTTAACAGAAATCAGCAGGCATCTCATATCTCATGCAAAAGTGTCTATATTTAATGACCCATGGGAGCTTTAAGCAGTGATCCGTTACTGATTCGTATGTGAAAAAGGCCTACGGATCACGGGATTAGTGATTAATTTCTAGCCCTGTTTTGGCAAAACCCAATTTATCCATGCACAAGAAAAAATTGTTTTTTCTGCAAAAATATGGACAACAAACGTGAATTCACTAGTACACACACGGGTCTAAAATACAGATGTAAGGTCAAAACTTACTGCGATACACGCAATGTTATTTACCTACTCACATGCACACACTGTCACAAACAGTATGTGGGGGAGACAAAACGTGAGTTCCACATACGAGTGAAAGAACATTTAAGGGATATCAAAAAACAAAGATACCCCCCCCGTTGCAAAACATTTTAATTTACCCAACCATACTGGACAAAATGTGTCCTATAAAATTATACATGTTCTCCCTCACGATCCTGAGGACATTGATAAAACTTATATCAGGAAAGAACAAGAGAAGTACTGGATACACCAACTACACACGTTGGACCCCATAGGGATTAATCATGCAGATTGGCGATTCCAAAAACCTGAGTTGTTCCTTACAATTCCAAGAGAGACTACAAGACTGGCAATGACTTGGTATGAATATTTTCAGCCATTAAACATTCCCAATATTAAACAAATACGGAAATAAGACTAATTCTTAGGCAAGAAGATGACTAGATTCTAGGAAAGCGGATGTGGAAAAAGGGAAACGGAAATGCATAAACCGGAAGTATACTACCGGAAACTGATCAAAATCCTACAACCCGGATGTACAGAATTACCGGAAGAGGAAGCTGAAAAACCGGAAATGGATGAGCAATGTAATGCCGGGTAAAACCGGAAATGACCCTATCCCCGGCTGTACGAAATCCGGATGTGGAAAAAAGGAAAAGGAAATGGACAAACCCGGAAGTAGACTACCGGAAACTGATCAAGATCCTACAACCCGATGTACAGAATAAACGGAAGAGGAAACTGAAAAAAAAAAAAAAAAACGGAACCGGAAATTGATGAACAATGCAGTGCGGAAGCTCTCATGAAACCGGAAATGGAAATCGGAAGTCTATCCAGGTCTGGACGACCCGGAAGTACACCCCTAAGACCGGAAGCGGAAGTGTACTGACTAGCGTCCAAACCGGAAACGGAAACGCCTCTACCGGAATTCGAAAATAAAAGGAGTCCTCAGACTCCGGATATCCGG
The DNA here is from genome assembly GCA_034401795.1 of Chaetoderma sp. LZ-2023a. Classification (NCBI taxonomy): domain Eukaryota; kingdom Metazoa; phylum Mollusca; class Caudofoveata; order Chaetodermatida; family Chaetodermatidae; genus Chaetoderma; species Chaetoderma sp. LZ-2023a. The sequence goes on from CM067367.1 coordinate 7,702,367, forward strand.
AATGGCTGGAAGCGCTAATAGAACCGGAAACGGAAGTAGGTACCAGATCTCTAGGACCCGGATGTCCTACATAAACGGAAGACAGACCGGAAGTGGCCAGAACGGAAGTGGTAACCGGATCTTGCCGACCTGGATTACCCACTAAACCGGAAGTCCTACCGGAAACGGAAACCACCGAAGAAGGAACCGGATCTTGAAGACCCGGATGTCTTGCTAGACCGGAAGTTCGGACGGAAAAAGACTGAGATGCGGAAAACGGAAGTAAACCCGAGTCCACCACAACGGAACCGGAACTAGCAAGACTAGGGATCGAACTCTTAGAACCGGGCGATCTAGACACAACCTTAACGACCGGAACCACCGTAAAACTGGCATTAGCATAAGGTCTGCCTTATGGACGTCGGCTTCAGCCGACGCCACCACTGCTTGAGGGTTATGCCTGTCACCCTCAAGTCTTATGTGGATTTTATCTGGTGCACTGCTCGAGCACACCTTCAAGAGCTTGGATGCTCTTGACTTCTGCTTTGGTGACACTAACCTGCCTCGAGGTTAGAGGGGCCGGCTTTCCCCATTTGCGAACTTGAAGAACTTTCTTGCTTTTTTTTTTTTTGGCCTCCTTAATAGCAGAAGATATTTGCTCATCGAGAGATTTAGTCAGCACCGAGGCAAAAGATTCGAACCTCGCAAAAAGCGCCATCACGGCGTCAGAATTTCCCGACGAGTTTCCCCCCCTCCGTTGCTACCGATAAAGGAACAGAAGATTGAGCCAAGGAAACAGCCTTTGCCTTGCTAGCAACGGAGGAAGGGGAAGGACGACCAGAGGGCAGCGATTGTGACAGACAAATCTTTAAAAATAAAATAAAAATGCTTTCGCTACCGAAACCGGCCACCCTTTACAAATTCCACACATAGAATTGGGTGTACAGGATGTACACTTCGCACAGATGTGCCCGGCGAACTCGATAGAGTGATGACGATCACATTTTGACGATGAACATTTTGCCTTATCTGACAATTCGTTACAGGCTCTAGAAATGGACTGGACATTATTAATGATGATGATGAAGTAAGGATAGGCATAATAATCAAGATACCATCAATATATAAAATTCGTCTATAAGATACCATATAAACACAATTATACTTCCTAGACGTAACTTAGGGAGGATTGACTTCATATTGGGCATATTCTTCCGAGATATAAAGTCAAAAGGTATCACTGACACAGCGCAAAACACAAAAACATACAAATATTTTTAGACAACTATTCTGCCTGCAGAATAATTGAAAAGTGAATCTGTTTCCTATTCGGGCTCTAATGCGCATGCGTGCTTAGCGACAAGCGTCACTATGAGGTGAGCATAGACTGGTGCCAGTCTATACCTGATGGTAGGCTGGAGATGGGACTCAACCAGTAGCCTGGTTGAGGGTCCATAGGAATAGGATTAGGCATGGGGAGGTGTATGCAGGCATAAAAATCTTATTCTGATAGCAAAATGCAGATAATTGATTTAGCAAGTAGTGATTGAACGGTAATGGATGTTTTTGTGGTGTAATAACAACTAGGATTTTCACCAATTTGATCAACAAAAATTCTGTACATAACATCTGAGGTCTATCCCCATAGGTCTTTCCAGCCAAATTAGATTGAAATCAGCCAAGAGGTTAATGAGTAGCGTTTTAAAGCAGTTGTTGGACAGACGGATGATGGACAGTCTGACACCATGCCATAAGCCACTTGGTCTTTCAGGACAGGCGAGCTAATAACCAGGAAGTTAATACAGTCAGAACTGCTGGTACACGCTGGCTGCTGCGCTAGCTGGGATCCCTCGGTCATTTATTGGGGAACCAGGCTATAGAGCCTGAATACGCTGTGTAGCTGTTATATTGCCCAGTGTTAGTTTAAATCGAAAACACTCATATGGCTCAGCATTCTGCCAAATCAGTTGCTTAGTGGGGACAAATGGGCCACTCCTTCTAGAAGACATGGGTCATTTGGTCAAATGATGGGTCAATTACATGTACATATATGTGGAATATCGATATGGGCAAAAATCCTGTGGGCTATTGACCCATGTGTGAAGGTAATGATGGGACATTGTGAATTCTCTAGTGCTAAATGGTGCAAGGGACCTGATGGCCAGTCACTGAATTGGAGTATGTGTAGCAATAATTTTCTCAGCTCCGACTATTGCTATCTGGTAGCCAGCCATCTTATCTTTAAAAACTTAGCAATAATTTAATATATTTTCTCACGTTTGTCCCCAAATGGGTCGCTATAGACATTATTAAACTTGACATGACAGTACTCCTAGATAATAGTAAATATTGCATGCCCATCTAGGGCAAAATAAATGACATTGGTACTAGGTATGCGAGGCTACCCTCTTAGTCTTATTGGCGTGGTTGACAAGCCAAGTGTACCTACTCGAGTACGAACTCTAGCCCTTTACACATCTCAAATAGTTACACTACTGGAGAGCCTAAACTCACTTTACGAGTGCCGTCCATTGACGGACAGAATTTAAAATTGAGGTCCTCAAATTTAAAGATTTTAAAAGGTTTAACCACCATTATGGCAGTGAAATTTTAGGAGTGTCTGAATGAACTACATGATTCCATGCAGCTGGTGCACAGTTGAACCCAGAAATAAGGTAACAGTAAGAAGAATTAACATTTTCTTCAATTTTGAATGATATGCAAAAACTTTCCTGTTGAATATTTCTGAACTATAGTGATAGTGTAACCTGATGCAAACCATGGCAATAGATGACACAAATCTAAATCTATTAACTTATATTAGTAGAAAAAGCATCTGTATTAATGCAATAAGGAAATTTGCAATTTGCATCCTTAGGTGACCGGAATATTGTCTGGAAAAATATGTTGGTAAATTTTCCGACTCACAACATTACAAGTGACACTGGCAGTGAGTCACTCATTCCGCTATCATACAATATGATTAAATTTCTTGGGTGACATATCTATCTACAACAGTACACGTGAAGTTATTTATATTTCGCACACATTTGAAATTTCAAATTACTCCCCAGAGTTTAATTCACCAATGCTAACTTGTCTGATTAATACAAACTTATGGATTGCGGCCTGACAAGAAAAGAAAATTTCATTGTAAATTATCTCTCCCTGAGTCAAATTGCAATCCGTACCCATGTTTTAACCGGAAGCTAAAACTGTGAGTCTATCCCAACTCATCTGCAGGCTTGATAGTATTGTAGAATAATCAGTCTCCACATTTATTCCATGCTTTAAAAGGTACAGAGTATTAAACCTTTTTTTGTTATTTATTGCCATGAAAAGATGATGCAAAATTAAAATTTTATTGCTGGCGTACCACATAATACGATAAATGTATGTATTGTGAAAGCCCTAGAATTTTCCTGTATGCTTCATTAATATTATCATTTATTTAATGCTAAAACCAACCAGGGATTCTACTGGACTCGAAATCCTGCATCATATACCCTTAAAAATACACACGGGACCCTAAAAAATAAAGAGTGCATCCCTACGGATGTAAAGACACCAAACCCAATAAATTTATTACAACAAACCTAGCCATAACAAATATCTAAGCTGCTAAATATACAAGCAAAATTCACAATAATTTGCAAACATTTTCTGTAGTTTGACAAGTCGTCTTGTTGCCGTTTGTTGTGAAGAAAAATCTGCTTTTATCTCAGTGCCAATGTCCTAGTATCCCTAAAATAGGTTATTGCAGCATTTCTGGCACACTAGGACTGCCATTATTGATCTTGGGACGCTCAAAATAAGGCGTGTTGAGTCTCGTGGACTTCCAAATTTACAGACTGAGGTAAAAATCTGACCAACTGCCGTCACAGTGACTTAGCACGATTGTGCAATTATGTATATCAGAATACATTGTCATTGCTTTCGCAAATTAAAAATATTGAATCAATCCAATTTAGACATGTATACAAATACCGATCTTCGATTATTGACTAATTACTAATTTTTTGCTGGGTCCTTGAGACCAAGCTAGTGCGAGTGCTATGGGTCCTTTTCATTTTATGAGTAACAAACTCATGATGCATCCCTATCCACATCACTGCCATTAACACTTTTATAATATACTCTATGTCACACAAGCAATATATACTGACAACATTGGTATCCATGTAGACCCTGATGATTAATTAATTTCTTAAGTAATTTGACTCAGGGTTTTTGTTGACTAAACCAGCAATCGCCTTTAGCTGAATTGTTTTCAAAAAATTTCATCAGAATTTACATGGAATTGCTCGAGAAATAATGGGATTTTGACATCAATGGCGTTTGAATGGGTGGTCACTGTATATATGATGATTTAAGTGCCTTAAGAGCTGCATATCTCAGTGGTCTACAGCCCTCATGTAAAGCTGTCGGTCCCGCTAGCAGCCTACTGTGGTGTCTGTCATGGGAGCTCAGTTGTGAACAGAGTTTGTACACCTTTCACTGGCTTTCAGCATTTGAAATTCCCTGACGAAAATTAACAAATTCCATGACTTCTAAGAATGCTTACTTTCGAAAAATGCCAACCCGCAGACCAAAAGTATTTTTGAAAATTTATCACTGGAATGAGTGGCTCAGTTATCGAGCCAGTCATTCTAGATGTAAATTTTCAAAAATAATCTTCCTTTTATCTGCAAATCGACATTTCTCAAGTCTTTTTGGCCATCATGCCACCCCTCCCCCACCCACCTGGTTTTCTATGGAGTGTAATGGCCACAAAATCTCTTATTTTAGTGTACTTTCTTTAGTGGCAAATGACTGAACAAGAACAGAAATTTATGTATGGATGCTGATGTAGTCACAGGCCTAGCTCGCTCTCTCTCTCTCTCTGAAGTTACTAGAGCTGTAACGATTCATCGCGATACTTTTCCTGTATCACGATACACTTTTACAAGAAAACACATCTAAGAAGAATTTCATAGCGTGATTTTTGCCTAAAATTTAGTAAAAGAAATTTGTTGAAAAATGGACACCAGTTCATCTTTTAATTTATTTTTAACACCAGAGTGCTAAGGGTTAAGACCACTCCAGAGGTCGGGTTTACCATTAAAGGGTTAAAGAAAGAAATAACTTGGAAATCAACAACTTCTTTGACTTCAGGGACACAGCAACTCAGGCCCATCATCATTGCTTCCAAAAACAGTGGTATAAAAAAAAACGTGTTCTCGAACCAAGTAGTTAATGACTGGAAATCACTCCCGCGGACAGCAGTAACTAGTGAAAAATATGTAAATACCTTTTAAACTGGAAAATTCTGGCATAACCATCCATTGCGTTACTCAACCTAGACTTTATTAAATCACCTGCATGCATGCGCTTCTGACACGAAGAGACGAAGCTTCCGCTTTTAAGACCAAACAGGGTTTGTACTGTACACCTTTTATTGTTGGAAATTCCATGAAAAAAATTAAAAAAACTCCATGACGTAGAATTAATATCTAGGAGATCTGCGTTTACAATGTAGATAGGCCGACATAAAAGATGATCTGACTTTATTCTAATAAAATGTTTGAATATTGTCTTATAATAACCAATCCAAAGCCTTGTTTTGATATGTGCTTGCCATAATTTTATGGTTTATAGATGTGAGGCCATCTATAAAAAAGATTTTGTTTCCTGCAAACTGGGTGTAGAAAAAAGATTTCAGTAGGGAGGGAGGAAATTTTTTTATATTTATTATTAATTTATTTTATAGAGGTCATAAATATTTGGTTTCCAGATATTTGACCAGATATCAATTAAATATGGTTGTAATTGCCAAATTTGTTGTTTTTCATGTCACAATTAGCAAACTGGATTCACAATGCATACAAATGGCACTAAAACATTGTAATTTGTATAGTTTGACAAAATGTATGCATGTTTTAACATTTATGGTGGGTAGAAAAAAAATTTTTATTCCCGGCCGGGTGAAAACAAAGAAAAATTTCACCCGGGAGGTTTACAGGAAACGAAACTATTTTTTATTTTTGCCCGATGGCAGAAATTTATGCTAACAGATATTTTTGCACGATTACCATTTTCCATGACTTTTCCATGACCTATGGTAAAAATGCTGATTTTCCATGACTTTCCAGGCATGGAATTTTAATTTTCAAATTCCATGACTTTCAAGGATTTCCATGACCAGTAAGAACCCTGCCCAAAGAAGCCAGGTAGGTAAGACAAATTTAGTTCTTATACATTAATACATACCTGAACACCATCACCATTTGGGTCCGATGGGTTTTGGTCGATATAATAAGCGATCGTCCCCATTAAAGCAACTGTTCATTGTAAGTTAAAGGATAACTAATCCCATCTCTTGATAGCTATTCATGCGATCTAACACGGCAGTCATAAACTATCCAGGTAATTTTAAGCCTTTTATCACGCCGCTAAGGAAAGAAATCAGGATTTAGTAGTTAAATGTTGGTACATTTCTAAACCCTATGATGGCTGTCATGATTTACTTTTCAACCAATCACAAAAACCCCAGTGTGTCTGCCTCGGTATATACGCTCAGTCATAGAGGCTCTAGTTATAGTTTGGCAACGTGGTCTAAAAGCAATCCTACAGGTAAGCTGTTGAATATTTTGAAACCAATTTGATTGACCCAAACAACTTCCAGTCAAATTAGTTTCAAAATATTCAATGGGATGAGCATTACATAATAAAGAATGTGATGCATTGGAGCTTACATGACATCACCCACAATAGCTGGAGACAAAATGGTGTCGATCACTGTTCAACATTTACTCGATAATCGATATTACAAAACAGATAATTGCGATACAGATCAGGGAATGTGACGGGATATGAATGATATGGCATATATAAACCATATTCTATCGGTGCAATCCAACATTTGAGATGAGATTAGCATCACTTTAACAAGGCTGCTAATTAATACAATGGCAGATTCAACATGGTGATAACATGAATATCATATAGCTAATACTAATAGGCAAATAAGTCATGCATTGTTTAAACCTAATTAGCTGCATAGGTTTTTGCACAAAAATACCCCTAAAATCTAGCATGGTACCCTATAATTCACAGCTGTTTGGAATCCCAGATTTTCAGTTTGAGACACCTGGGGCTGTATTCACAGAGGGACTACGCCCTAGAAGAGGCATAACTAGGGCATAAGTCGGTATTCACGAAGAGTGTAGCTTACGCCCATCCATAAAATCGGACGTAACTTATGCCCTCGAACTACTAGACGCAAGTCATTATTTCAAGCATTTTGACGTGGTCTCGGATTTTAGTTGAATTCCGAATATTATAGATCTTATTTAAATTGGATTTGCATTTAGTCGACTTTTTGTAAATATTAAGTATTATTTAATGTGAAGCCATAGCAGCCACATTTTAAAATATTTGAGCTGCACATTTTTCCTATATCTGTATTCAAAGCACCCACGGTGCGCTGAATGTTAATCGGAAACAATTTGGTAAATACGGCAGAGCGATACGTCATTGCCTGGCAGCGGGCGCATATGAATGGCTTGAATGACGCACTGTGTCCAAGTCAAGCTTTCGCAAAAGGCTTACCATACAATTTAAGGTAGCAGAATGCTAAATAAGTTGTAATAATATAAATGTTACATGTTTTCCCAGCATATTTTTTTGTAATGAGTGCGTGTTACTGAATTGTCATTAGCATATTGATGGTTTAGTTACTCAACTATTGACCTCATAATCAATTACATCACATATAGGTTGATGTCACCAGTCACTATTATAATTGACAGACAATACTAACTCTCATAGTAGTCTGTCAGTAAGTATTAATTGTATGTCTTTGCAATTTAATAAACATTCTGTTGATTGTTTTGAGGGGGAGTTTGTTTCAAGTTAGCTGTATAGTTACCATGAAATTGAGATTCTTGGACAAAGCTTGGAGCATAGCTTAGCTAGAGATGGGTGGGGAATAACTAAAAGTGGATTCATCAATTGTGATATAAGTACTGTAATATTTCTCAAGTAAATTTGTCAAAAAGCAGATTGAGTTTTTGTTTTATGTCCATTCATTCGTTCCATTTCCAGACCAAGCAGAATATTTTGGAAAATTTACCCCTGAAATTACAAGCTCGATAACCAAGCCAGTCATTCAGTGTTAAATCTCCAAAAACAATACTCCTTTGGTCTGCAAATGTACATTTTCTCTGCCGAAATATCGGTATTTGTATGACAACACTCATTGGTAACATCTTTCCAGCTAACAACAATTTCAGGGTTCATACATCTTGGATCACTACTTGCTAAATCAAATATCTGCATTTAGCTATCAGAATAACATTTTTATGCTCGCTTACATACTCCCTAATGCCAATACCATCACCATGTAGACCCTCAACCAGGCTTTTGGTAGAGGAACCCCCAGCATTAGCCTTACAATAGACTGGCACCAGTCTGTACACACTCCTTGGTGACGCCTGTCACTAAGCACGCTCACGCATGCGCAGTAGGTCCCAAATGTGAAAACTGATTCACTTTTCTAAATTTAAGTGCCATATATCCAGAATAGGTTCTCAAATCAATACCCAGCGCGGTGGCTGAGTCGTAGTGATTGAACGGTAAGTATGTTTTTATAGTGGTTAATAAAACTACAGACCAACCCACTAAAGGGGGGGGGGGGGGTGTGTGTGTCTGTTGGGGGTTGTTATTACACCACAAAAACATCCATTACCGTTCAATCACTACTTGCTAAACCCGTAGATTTGGTCAGTGTCCCACTACGAAACTTTGGTGGGAGGAGATTTGAGAATCCATAAGCAAGGATAAAAATCAAACAAAACATAACCAAATGTTAATAACATAACATAATGGTGCATCTTAATCAATCACACAGTGATTATCAAACAAGGATTTCTTTAAACTTAGACATAAATAAAAACCAAAGAACAACTCACACCATTACACGCAGACGCACGGTCCTAACGAAAATGGTGGGATGTGCTTGGTAAATGGTCTTAGGCCTTTTTAGTTAAAATCATAAAGTTTCTAAAAAAGGACGCTGCTGTGCTCTGGTCTTTTAAATAAAAAGTAGTAAAAGTACTCGGATTTCCATCCTGCAACTTGCATAACTTCGTCTACAGAAGAGCCAGCAAAAAGGGCAAAAGCGATCCCTCTAATGACATGAGCTGTGAATGGTCTCACAAATCCATCTGGCAATAGATGCCCTAGAGACTGGACTGGCTACCCCCTCCTCATACGGAACCCAGAAAAGGGACAGATCGGATCTCTAAAAATCAGAACGACGCTTATAAACTTTTGGAGCTCTGACAGGACACCAAAATCTGTCAGCCGGAGAAAAGGAGGCTAAAGATTGTAAAATAATCGGCTTAGCTGGCTAACGGATTAATTGAGTCTTTGATAAAAAATCCCTTCAAGGATATAAGACCAGACCATCCCCAGATTCAATAAACCTATCCTTTTCAGCGGAGAAAACATGGATTTCGGATCGTCTTCTAGCAGAAGCAGATGCAATTAGAAAACCGGTCTTAAAAGTTAAAAGATTCAAGCTAATCGTAGAGATAGGTTCGAAATGATGACCTGCCCAAAAACCTGAAGAACCAGAGCCAAGTTCCAGGAAGGCTAAGGTTTAACACCTGGAGGACGAATATTACCCAAACCTCTGATCAAAAGATTAAGAACCATAGTATCTTCAACTTCAGCGTTCAACAAACAAGGAAGAGAAGATGCAAAAGAAAATCTATATCCTCTTACAGTGTTAGCAGACAGATTGAAGGAAATTTCAATTTCCCTTTCTCCGAGATCTAACAATACTCACCATTCTATTACTTCTCATATACAGCTGACTCTGACATCTGGCTCTAGGACTATAGACTTAGAAAGCCTTACCGACTCCTGGAACCGGGTACTCGGCTCCCAACTGCCAGGTACCCGTCTGCCATGAAGCTCATATTGTTTGCATAGCCACCAAACAAGAGAAAACCATGGCTTGCCTCCGTGGGGCTGGGAGGCTGGGTCCGTAATAGAATGGTGAGTATTGTTAGATCTCGGAGAAAGGGAAATTGAAATTTCCGTCAATCAATACTCACCATTCTATTATTTCTGATATACACCAGATTTGGTCAGTAACCTGGTGGGAAGGGGCAAGCCATAACTGCTACTTTTGCCCCTTGGAGAAAGAGCTAGACTTGTACTTGATTAATGGAGACCTAAAAGGACCATCAAGTTAACGGAACCGAATCACATTCGCATCACTGCCCGCCCCCCCCTTTTTTTTCTCCTAAGAAAAGGGAGAGAACTCATGAACATGTATCTCGCCTGAAAACACAAATATGCCAAGAGGGTTAACTGCTCTTTGCATATATTAGCCTGGGAATGAGCATGAATATATAGGATGAATGAACATGATATATAGACATAATACAAAAAACTCAATCTTGAATTACCTCATGATTTATGGATTTCAGACGTGGCGCCTCCAACCATTCACTTGTCCGGCCATCGCTCGACCATGTCTGCTTCTTAATTCTTTCTTACAAATGCAAAAAAAAAAGGGAGAAGAGCAGTGTGGTCGCATAACTATCGTTTCAAAACAGCTAAAGCGAGTGTATTGGCAGTCTGCCACATCCCTCATATAGTAATCCGTGAAAGAGGACTCACAGTGCCATTGTGCAACAGCCATGATGTCCTCTAACGGAACACCATTGTAAAGGGCGGTCGAGGCGGCTATTCCTCTAACATTGTGTGCCCTTGCGCATTGCACCTGGTGCCCAGTCGCAATCTCATGGGTAGTCTGAATGCATTCGACTACCCAAAGAGAAATAGAATCCATGGATGCGGCGCCATATGGCTTCTTATGGCAGATCCACAGATGTCTATCATTCGACCGTAACGAGTCTGTCCGTTTTCTGTACTTAGTCAAAGCACGGACTGGGCACCAGACACTGGCATCACGATCAAACCTTGTTACTTTCAGTATAACGATCGGTTTGCCGAGATATCTCAAAGAATGATTCTTTGACATAAACTCTGCTCTTGGCAGAAGACGCAGACCCTCTCCGGAGACAATAAATCGGTCCCTCTCTGCTGAAAGCGCATGGATCTCACTGCGCCTTCTAGCTGAGGAAGCTGCCAATAGAAAGACCGCCTTTAGAGTCAAATGCTTTAGACTAGCCGAATGCAACGGTTCGAAAGGGTGCTGCTTGGCCAGGACATTAAGCACTAAAGGTAGACTCCAGGCTGGAATGACTACCGGTTGTCTCGGTCGGAGATTGCTCATTCCCTTCACCATCACATTTAACTGGGCCACCTCTGGACTATCCCTGTTGGCTAGACAAGGGATAACTGATGCCAAAGCCGACTTGTATCCAGCAACTGTGACGGGAGCTAGTCCTGAAAAGAACAGCTTACAGAGAAAGTCTGCTATTTGCTGAATAGTGGATTGAAAGGTACCAATACCCTTTTCTTCACACCAGTCTGCAAATCTGTTAACCTTGTTGTTATATGACTTGAAGGTTGACCTCCTCGTTGTTTGATAACATCCACGCAGTCAATTTGAACATTTCGGGACGCTCGTGTAGGAAGCCATCCCATGGAACACACCAGTCCATGGAGTAGGCCCTCACGGAAAACCGTGCGGACCCGTAGCAGTCACGGAACCGTGGCCAAACACGGGCACCAACGGCACCCCATGTCTGACCGCTGGACCAGGCGAGATAGGTGAGTACCACGCCTGGCCCGGCACACCCGTCACTGTGTCAGCAAACCAACCATCACGGGACCGGTGGCCGGTACCAGATTGGCCTCAACCACAGGCGGAGCCGCTCCCCTGGCTTGCACCAAGCCAGACAGATGGAGGCCGGTTCCGTCCAGGACGGAATCGACCTCCATATTCTCCACCCGCGGCATCAACCTCTCCTCCTCATCTTCAGACCCCGAAGAGTCGTCACTAGACGAGGAAAACGTGGAGCCATCCTGGTGGACGGCTACCATGCCTGACGGACCAGCCACCGCTACTGGACCACCCGGAGGTGGCCACAGAGAGACAGAACCCGTCAGGCCGGAGCCCGACGGGACTGCCAGGGGGGCCGTACGAGACGGCTCCCTCTGCGGCCAGTCCAGAACCCTGTCCAAGGACAGGGTCGGAACCAAACATGGGGAGAGACTGCCCTACAGTTCTCGGCAGCAGGGACGATACCAGCGTGGGCAGAACGCTATGCAGGAAGCCCCGCATAGCCGGACCAAACCACACCGGCGGTGCCATCACCACCGCCTCCAGACGTGGAGCGCCCCCCCCTCAAGGGCCGAAACGGACGCTCCACGATTTGCTTTCGGTCCGCCCGACCCCGCGTCAGACCCAGCCACGTCCTTCTGGGCAAGGAACTTTAACATTATGTCAACCGACCACACTGCACATACATTACACATTGTCAAGGTTACATTTCGTACATCGAAAGCAGACATGGTCCTTAAACAGAACCTGGACAAACTTGTGGCACTCGTCACATGATGGCGGGGCTGGCTTGGCCTATAAATAAGCACAAACCTACAATAAGCAAGCGGAACAACAGAGATGGAAGGCAGACAATTAATTTTCAAATAATTTGACCATAAATTAACTGTTAACCCTCCTGCACCCCACCCCGCAACGTTCGCATTGATTATGACGACAAGAACGAAGCGGGCAATAATACACCCATACACTGATCCTCAAGGATGCATAACGGAACCAGGAATCATATCGCATAGCATTCGGGGTATATTTACTAATAAATATAAATTATACTCCTAATGAAGGCCAAAACGATATGTGATGAAACAACAAAATGTAAACAAACTGCTGTAGCACATGGTAAAACCGCAGACCACACATCTAAATCAAGAATTTTGAAACCACTGATCATTGCAAACACATTGTGATAACATGCAAAAGTTGAAAATTCCAAAGTTTTCTGGTACCATTTTAGTACGCAGCACCCAGAATCAGATGCGCGAATTAATGAAAAGGTTTTCTTCACATAAACATCCGAGAACACCCGGGTGTGCCGTCACCCGCTCGGATCTTACAGAGAACGACGTCAGCCGATATTCGTGTTCAAAACACTGATAAGCCAACACCTAATTTCATATCTGCCGATCGCCTGTTGGGGATTTAAAGGAAGGCGATCATCTGGCATATTTCGTTGTTAACACACGTCCCAGATTCTTTGGGGTTAGAAATTGGAACATGCGACACAGACGAAATTTAGAGACCTACGTCTTTTAACTATGGAATAACATGGAATTATACAACCTGGTTATCATCGGCGGCATCCATATTAATCCAAATATCCTTTGAGAACGCACAAGCTATCACAATTAATCACAGTAAAAAGACTTAGGCGTAAACAATCTTAAGACTTTCCAACTGCAAAAAGCATGTATTCTCTTGTCGCAATGCAAACAAGAATGAGCTCTATGGTAGACGGGTACTCGGCAGTTGGGAGCCGAGTACCCGGTTCCAAGGAGTCGGTAAAGCTTTCTAAGTCTATAGTCCTAGAGCCAGCTGTCAGGGCCAGCTGTATATCAGAAGTAACAGAATGGTGAGTATTGATCGAAGGAGAACTGCAATAATCCCGACTGGAATTCGAAAACCTCAAATCGTGACAGAATTTAGCAAGATAGAATGAAGAAAAGAAATTACGGTTTCCCAAACAACCACTCAAAAAGATGAATTAAGGGAAACTTACTTGTGATGACATCATCACAATTCTACGAATAGAATGCATGACAAGGTCCTGTTAAGAGAACTATGGCAAACATTTGACTATCTAATTTTAAAATCGTATAATAATGGAGCAGATTTAATAAAAAAATTGTTATTGAATACATCAACGGTTGCCTAGCCGCTCGGGCTTGACAGATCATCTTGTCAGCTTGTCAAATAATACTTGATCTACGCAAGTATTTCTTACAAATAGTGTTAATGTATTGAATCCTTTACCAACAGAAGCAATTAACGCTCCAACATAAAACACATTCAAAAACAACCTAGACTCATTCTTCAAGTCACAGGGTTTTATATATAGACCTAAGGTCGACTAACTCCCAAGATTGCACTCACTTCTTCTACACTGAAGTATTAGACTGCAATCACGGAAAATCATCAGCCTGAACGTGACACAGGATCCTATAATGATTGCAAAACTGTCTCCCATATTTAAATCAACGACATAGGAAAACAAGCCAGTTTCAAGACTTGGCTTAGGTATACTGATCAATTTGATATCCTAAACCATTCGATATTTATGCCAAGAGGCAGAAAACTTAAAAGATTTTTTATATATTTATTGATTCTTATATTTAGTCTTAGAATCAATAATTTCATCTTTGTAATAACAAATGACATTGTGTTAGAAATCCCAATAAAAGGAAAGATTGAACACTGATACTTGATATTAACGGTCTGGATACTGAATTTTGCAGACGACATATTACAACTGTAATATCTCTGGACCTGCAAAATATTTTGAAAACATTTTGACCGAAAATTGCTGGTGGCTGCTTAAATCCAGATTCTCGGCCGTTCTTCCACCCCTCCAGCGCAACCCCCACCCCACTCCAACCGGCCCTCCGCCAGCCCCCAGACAACTTCAACGAGCAAAAACCCAAGACCCACCGAACAGTCCGGGAACAATCCGACCGAAAGTTGCCAGTGGCTTCACCGGTATCCAGTCAACTCGGCCCAAATACACCCCGGCCCACTCTCAACTCGGCCTAGTTCCAACTCGACCTATGTTTATGCCTATCATGTGCGACTATACCCTTGGGTCGAGCTGACCCTACAGTACCACCCATAGCCACATACGAATGCACATATGCGCACACATGTATATATACCTATAGGTGCACTATTGGGCCGAACCGACACCGCGCATTTAAATGTACATATGAACATAGCTATAGCAATATTATTGGGCTAACCAGCACGCTTAAATAGGATAAAGATTACCAAGTGTAGCAGGCCTACCTAGACTTCTATGGTAGCTACTACACACGATAATATGTATACCATGACACACAGGAATATCGGTAATATCTTAAGATCACCATCGTCTTAAAAAGATAGTGCTTTTAGGATAAAGATTTCCATGTCTATGTATAATAGTTGCGCGTTAGTGAAAATAATAGACACTAATAATTCTGACTGTCTTTTAATAAAGAGACGTAAACGCCAGTAAATATTATTAGTTCCACCAACAGACGACTAATGCTGGTATAATACGACTGGTATAAGAGGGATCTCATATTTCCATATCATCAATTTTTTAAGAAAAGTTCCGAAATCAAGGATATAGAAATATGAGATTCCCAATTATTCCATGCTTCCAGCCAGGTGAGTTTTCATCTTGAGAACGGCTCTCCAAGTGTGATACCAGCGATCGAAAAGAAGAAGAAAGAAGCCAGGTGAATGCATTCCTAGGCCTATTTGACTTTTATTAAATCGGGCCGACATGACTTTTTATCCTAGGCCGAGGAGCTGACTAATTTAAGATGGCCGGGTTGGCAATTGGGCCGACTCGACTGGAATTCGCTTCACCAACAACCGTCAGTCAAAACGCCAAAAGACCCAGCAAATCCTGAGTCCCCGCCAACCGAAAACCACTGTCCGGAGGCCTGCAGCAACCCAGTCAAAATAGAGCAAAAAATTACACTAGAAAAGGGAAAACAACCAAAATTCGGGGGAAAAAATAAATGAAAACAAAGCGAACTCACCGAAACTATGTCAACACAGAATAAGAATTCGGCTTATATTCCTTCTTCCTGCCCCCTTATCCACTTGATTATCTTTTCTAAGCGACTATTGTTCTTGTAGACATTAATCTTGTAGTCATACTGATCCCTATGAAACCTTTACTGAATCTAATTCTTTTCAGCGACTGACAAAATTAGACTACGATTTACGCAAGAATCAGGGTTTTTCCCTCTACAAATTCACTCCCTTTGGTTAAAATAAATATGTCTACCTGCCGACATAAGAGGTAAAAGGATCGCGAAGAAAGGCTGAATAAAATTGTATCTCGAGATAATGCGTAGAATACAGACTGACTTATCGGCTGATGATATGCGCATATAAAATAATCTGCAACAAAAAACCCATACGGCAACCAGGCAGAAGTCTTTAATTACGTTGAAAATTGTCAATGATAAACGAATAAATGTCTGAATAGACTACAATTCCAAGAGAGACTACAAGACTGGCAATGACTCGGTATGAATATTTTCAGCCATTAAACATTTCCAATATTAAACAAATACGGAAATAAGACTAAATCTTAGGCAAGAAGATGACAAGATTCTAGGAAAGCGAACATGTAAACCGGACTTGAAGAACAAAACTGGAACCCCAGGAAGTTCTCTATCACCTGAAATCCAAAACAGGAAGACAGACCCGGAAGATAATCCTAGAACACCAGAAAGATCCATGAAAACCGGAAATGACCTTATCCCCGGCTGTACGAAATCCGGATGTGGAAAAATAGGAAACGGAAATGTGTAAACCGCAAGTAGACTACTGGAAACTGATCAAGATCCTACAACCCGGATGTACAGAATTACCGGAAGAGGAAGCTGAAAAAACCCAACAAAAAACCGGAAACGGATATAGATGAATGATGCAATGCCAGGTCCAACAGACCTGGATATGCATTCTTCCTACCGGAAACAGCATCACTACTGCCAGAAACGGAAAAACCGGAAGTGGACGGAAAAGCCAGAAAATCATGAGACACCGGATGTTCAGCCAAGCCAGACAATCACAGTGCTCATATCCGGATGCCCGGTAAAACCAGAAGACAAACCGGAATGCAAACCCGCTTGCCCGGACAAGCCAGGAGCAGAGACGGGAGCAAAGGAGATGGAAGATCTTAAAACATTTCTGGCAAAAAGAATTACAGGAAAGATGAACTTATGCATGAGATGAAGGATCGGAAGCTTCCGCCACCGATGCCATCGCATGAGGGTTATGCAGACCCTCAAGACTTATATGGTCTTTTCTCTGGCTCCTACCTGAGGACGAATAACCAGACTTATTCTTTGAATCACCAGACTTTTACTTGAGAGATTTCATCTCTTGTCCGGAAGTGCGTGAAATCTGACTGAAGACTGGAATCACAGTGATTCCTGAATAAAATGTTTGAAAGCACTATAAAGGATCTACGTAATAAGAGTGGTACTTGGCTATTTTATAACATGGTAATTTGATGGTATATAATAGGCATGGTTTCTTAAACCTCGAAAACGGGAGTACTGACACGAAAACTGGTAACTCAAAACTAGTTACAAAAACCCTCTAAAACACCATGACATGAAAGTTAAACATAACATAGGCAAGATAGATTTCATGGTAGGCATGTTTTCTTGAGTCAGAGAATTAAATGTAGCTGAACTTTTCAGTGCAAAGCTATAAACTTTTATCCATATGATAGCAGGCGAACTGATCTGCTAGCAGAATATTAAAAAAGTGAATCAGTTTTCACATTTGGGACCTACTGCGCATGCGCGAGCGTGCTTAGTGACAGTCGTCACCAAGGAGTGTGTACAGACTGGTGCCAGTCTATTGTAAGGCTAATGCAGGGGGTCCCTCTACCAGAAGCCTGGTTGAGGGTCTACATGGTGATGGTATTGGCATTAGGGAGTATGTAAGCGAGCATAAAAATTTTATTCTGATAGCTAAATGCAGATATTTGATTTAGCAAGTAGTGATTGAACAGTAATGGATGTTTTTGTGGTGTGATAACAGCTACCGTTCTGGGCTTTGTCCCTTACGCGACCATTTTTTCGTTCATGGTAATTTTACTTCACGTAACCGACACGTGAACGAAACGATCGTTCGCGCCAAATGTTGAGGGCTGTACTAAATTCTGAGTTTATGGTAGGCCTATTCAGTATTCCACATTGCAGTGAAGGCCACAAATTTGGACATCTTTTGACGTATACAGTACTATGGCAATAAGTGACCGATGAAGCCGGGCTTACATGCAATGATGCATTACAAAGTGACACCTCCTATGAAGGAGATATAACAAGAGCAAAACATTTATTTACAACCTTCTTCGTGAATACAGTATAACCATGAGGTGTAAATCTAGGGGGGGGGGGGGGGGGGGGAGAGAGAGAGGTAAGTTACGCAAGGCATAAGCTACGCACTCTTTGTTAATATCCGGGTTCATACACCTTGAGCAGCATAAATTTCCATACTTTTTCCATACTAAATTTTATAATTTCCATACCCATTGTGTAACATTGCCCTGTTATATCAATAGTTAATACTAAGTGGAAATTAGAAAAATTTTCACGACACCGGTACAAAGCTTAAATATTTTGAGAGATTAATTTGACTGGAAGCAGTTGCTGCCCGAGACAACGACGACTTCCAGTCAAATTAATTTCAAAATATTCAATAGAATAAATTTTGTATTGTGTCAAACTTTAAGAAAATTTTAATTAACCCGTTCAGTGATTAATTCCCACATTTTTAAGGCAACCGTACAAAACTTAAATACAGGGTTTGTACACCTTTCAGTATTTAAAATTCCATGACTTTTCCTTGACTAAAATTAAAAAATTCCATGACCTCCAAGAAACAATAGCTAGGTTAAAGACAGTCAAATTTGTTTCAAAATGTTCAATAGCATATAGTGAATCATATGGAATTCACTTTATCTAGGGAAAAGGGTCAACATGTGAGAATTTCCATTACATTTTTAATAATATCTGAGGTTTTCCCATAAAAAATTGACGAATAAAAATTCTGAATGGAAGTTCTAGAGCCTATGATCATACATGTAGCACCATTTCAGCCTAACTTGGTTGAAATCGTTCAAAATGGTAAGAAGCAATACCACCATTTCTAGTAAATTTTGAACAAAATAACCAAAAAAATTGCCTATTAATTAACCCTTTACCACTCATATCAGTCAAAGACAGCTTCTGTAGTGGTCTTGAGAAATGTCCATTTGCAGACCAAGAGAAGACTTGAACATTTTTCTAAAATAGTCCTCACTTGGTCTGCAAACTGACATTTTCTTTGAAATCTGTTTAAATTTTTTCGAACAAATTATAGGCTTAAAGACCAGGCTTCTATTTGGCCAAGGTGTTCAAGAAAAAATTGAAATCCATTCCTTAAATTGGTTACTTTCACGAATATATTGTGCACTAATAGATAGCCCGCAGGGGAAAATTTGACAAAATATGAGCCAAAAAAGCCTTATACAGGTATATAACATGCAGTCGTAGTTCAGAAATATTGCAAAACATATTTTTCCGACATACGAAAATTGGTAACTTTACCGCTAGATTCAAAATAATAATAATCGCTTATCGGGTAAATATCTGGTTATTTTTTTATTAATATTACAAGTTTATTTCATACTTTAACCGTAATAGAATGCGTAAAACCATCTTTGAGCAAGAAATACATTCAATATACAGGGAAATCCCCATACGCTAGCGAGAACAAAATATCATTGCCATCTAATTATCATAATGTAACCAAGTCGGCCGGGACGAAATCGGTCACATGAACAAAAATCTTGCCAATAAATATACTGCTGAATGCATATGCTGAGTAGGAAATAGTGAATTTATTGCTCAAATTGTTTTAAAACCATCTGTATATATATTTATTATTATTTTGGGATGTTGGCATTCGCGGCGTTACAAACCTGTTTTTATTTGGGAGGCCTCCTTCCAGTCCAGATATAGTTCAGTGGAATGCCTCCAATCACAAAAGAGTTTAATTTGGCCTTCCAACATAAGCGATCTAACCTCATTTTAATTCTTACGTTATTTTGGGTCATTTTATGTTGGTCGGACATGTATATGACTTTGATAATGAACGAAGTCATGTGATCGCTGCGATAAAGAAATGAAATGTGTATTTCCAAGCTTTACTTCCTCATTTTACATTTGTATGTCATCAGATTTTATTTTTATTTAGGGAGATTATCATTTTCCATGCCTTTTCCATGACTTATTAAAATGACAAATTTCCATGACCCGTGCGAACCCTGTAAATACTTTGAAATTAATTTGACTGGAAGCAGTTGCTTCCTCAGTTTTATATCTTGTCAAACTCTTACTTTACAAAATTAAATATTATTATTTATGATTATACAAAATAATGTTTGTTTTTTTGACATTTAAAAATTTATTAATTGTTCAATAATCATTTTTATTTTCACCCACACCAGCCACCCACCCAATAGCCTACAAAATCTGGCGCTATCCACTCTTTATACTTATCATTACATTGCCATATAGAAGAATATTTGCACTTTCCCATGATCGCGACGTTTGTTTAACTCAATCTACCATACAAACATTATATAATTATAATTGTGTGGACGTTACTTTCTTGATGGCTATATAAACACAACTGATTCAATGTTTACAAATTCGTAAAAACAATGGGTTCTTACAATAGACAAGTTCAGACACGTATTACTCAAGCCGAAGTGTGTTCCCGGTACGGATACCATTAACAGCGCAGTTTAGCATACACCGGGAACCAATCCGATGTTGCCGACCCTACACTCTTGCGCAATAACGGCGAGATTTTGCGAGAATTCATGCTTTATAATGATTTACACAAGCCAAAGTGTGTTCCCGGTACGGTTAAACGCGCAGTTTTGCTTACACCCGAAACTAAATGCCGAGATCTTGAGACTAGCGAGAATTCGTGCTTGCAGGGTTCTGCCCACACGGGTCAGCACTGATAGGGATTAGGCCCCACTCAACAATTTTAACCAGCACTAAAGACTAAACTATCTTTTTTAACCACTACTTTTCACATATTTTTGTTGAAATTAAGCGTTATTTCAAGGAACTTTGTAAAATTTCCGTAAAAATGTCTGGTACTAATTTCATCCTGGGCAGAACCCTGGTTTGATGACGATTTATGAGAAAATGTCTGTCGGGAGAATTGCATTTGCCGATACTTTAATTCTCCATACCTTTTCCATAGCGGAAATGCAAAATATTGATTTTCCATACTTTTTCAAACCCTGGAAAAGGTTCCATACCTGCGTACGACCCTAAATATGGGCCATGCATTTCAGCTTGAGTCGAGAGCCCCATATTTGAGTGGGGTCAGACTGACCCTCACAGTGACCATGGGACCTAAAAAATTTACCATGACATCACAGGCCTTTGAATTTCCGTCCATCCATCCCTCTACCACATATATAATATACGTGTATACTATATATATATATATATATATATATATATAGTAGGGGGATTTGTATTAGCGCGATGGATGGAAGAAAATTCAAAGGCCTGTGATCATCACTGCCAACACAAGCAATTAACGCTCCAACACTAAACACATTCCAAAACAACATAGACTCATTCTTCAAGTCACGGGTTTTTATATAGACCTATGGTCGTCTCACTCCCAAAAATTGCAGTCACTTCTTCTACACTGAAGTATTTGACTGCAATCACTGCTAAATCACTGGCCATGATATGCAGTCTATCACTGTGCAGTGTTGTATCGAACAGATATATTTAATAGCATAATTAGTATTATTTACATTTTGAAATCAATTTGTTTCATTTCATAAACTAGTTATCTATTTGTTAATAAATAATCTTCGATCTTTAACGTGCTTTTTAAGTAACCACCAGTAATCTTGGCATGCTCGAGTTACACGCCCTTGTTCACCAGTTTCCGTGAGTCTGTTCATCGTTCGATTCACAAATTAAATTGCAAAATTAATCTTATTTTAAAGGCATATTTAATCTTTAATAAGATATCTACAAGATACAATATCTTTGCTGCTACTTACCTGGCCCATTAACAAGATGAGCGCATTTAACGCCATAGATTTTCGTATGGCCGCTTACTTTTAGAACGTCTGACTCTGACGTATTACACTATTTTGCTGTAGCGTTCAATGGCGGTAAAGCGCATAGATTTAGTGATGTACTTTGCAGGGAGAAACACACCACGTGATCAAATTTTCTGACGTCACAACAGACCTGCGCATGACTGATAATATGCTTCGGCCAATCAAATTTCGCTATTCTAATGATATTTGTGTGCATGAGCATAGTGCGTGATAGAAATTTTTTTTGCTGCGTAGTTGTCATATTACCTGTAAACTAGGTCACACATCCGGCTAATCAATACTTACTTCCTGTGTAGCTATTCCATCTAAAGTAATGTAAAAACAGGCGCGGCGCATGTGCACATGTGGAAAGCAGCAGTCTACAATGTTTAGTTATGTAATGTGACTTAATGTAATAGTTTATAGTTTTATTTTGAATTTTCCCGCCAAAAAGCATCCATCATTAGTAATTGATGAATCATGGTTTCTATTTCCGGTTCCTCAACAAGCTAAATACAAACCTTTTGGATAAAGGTCAGTAAGAATTAGAACTAGATTGATCGAGTATTTTAAATTTCAATTTTAGCATAATTTTCCCCATGGATTTAATTTTACAGATTTTGCCCTCTTCAGACCAATACAAGTTATATATTTTCACCCAATAAAGGTACACCCCCCCCCCCCCTCCCTCTCCACACCCCAACCCCAACAGCACCCCTGCACCACGCGCACATGCCTCTAGCGACACCACATCTGGAGACCGCAACATCATCATAAGCAGTACATTTTATTTATTTTTTCAGTTTTCAAAATATTATTTTGATCGATGTGACACCCTGTATGAATTTAGGGTCGTCCCCGAAATAACTACAACAAACAACAATTATCATATATTATTCTAGATCTATAGTTGAAATTAATTATAATTTTTATATCTTAATTTATTCAATCTTATGTAAAGTTATATATGTCATATGTATTTAAATGAAATATATGTAAGTGGTCCATCACCTATAAGCTCTAACTTTGATCGGGCACCTAGATGCACTTTGTAAGTAACACGTACTATAAAGAAACAAATAATATTAAATTGAATTGAATTGAGCTGTCAGTGCTGGGGTGGGTGCAATAAAGATTTTGACACAAAACAACCATATCTAATTTAAATGACAGGACGGGAATATCATCCCAATATGATCCAAATTAACGCAACCATATACATATATAGGAGTTGGGGTAGACAGGGCCATCGCGGCATTGCCCCTTGAAGACAGGGCCGGCGTGGTGTCATGGAACTGTCGGGACACTTTTTCAAGTACCAAGACCCCCCCCCCCCCCCCACTATGGAGGGAGGGGAACACACCCTCCCCGACTTCCCCTGGCCGTGCCAATTTTTGGAAGGCCAATTAATCCACCCCTGGCAGGTCCAGCGAACAGGAGGTATGTTATATACATTCACAGTTTTAATTCACCTGCCCACTAATGGATAGTGCTGCCAGGGCGCAACACCAGCACCTCACACAGCTGCCCCATTAGAATAGTATTGTTACCCTCCCCTGATAACGCAGCTCACGCTTAAGCATCGCTGTAT
This sequence comes from Chaetoderma sp. LZ-2023a, assembly GCA_034401795.1. Lineage (NCBI taxonomy): Eukaryota > Metazoa > Mollusca > Caudofoveata > Chaetodermatida > Chaetodermatidae > Chaetoderma > Chaetoderma sp. LZ-2023a. The sequence goes on from CM067367.1 coordinate 7,725,824, forward strand.
CAGCACGTACGGTATCGGCCCAGCAAGCTTTTGATGCTCTTTGACATTAAAATTCTGGTCTTGGTTTAACTGCCTGAGTAGCTGAACAATAAAACCTCTCTTGGTAAGCAGGAGACCCAAAGGCAAAACGAGCTGCTCAATTATTAAATAGACCGTTGTTGAAAAATATCTAAATTGGCGACCTTTATTAGATATTCAGCAATAACGTTAGTCTCAGTCTGCTCTGACATGTCTGAGCATCAGCCGTTACTGTGGCATATCTATTTGAATATCCATGGCCTGGACTTTCATGTCTATCCAAATATCTGTCATAGTACTTGTGATGGTCAGAGTAGATCAGGGCGGTGGAATAAGGGGGCATGGGACCCTTAGTTTTATGAGGGTATGGGTAGAGCCTCTCTGATGAATTGAATGTGTTTTATTCTTAGGCATTAATGTATGTGGACTTCATTAACCCTTTCACAAATGAAACACCCGTTATCTCACATTTAGTGCAGGGCAACAAACGGCAAATTTAGGCAAGGACTAACATTGGCTAGACATTGGTCCGCCACCATTGAATCGGCCACTGAGTAATCAGATTTGTAGACCATCAATAATCATCAATCAGATATTATTCTCTCTATAGGGATATGGTGCGTTTCATGTCTCTGGATTGCCATATATATTCATGCGAATATACATGTAACCCTACTGTTCTAGGCCAAATCCTCCGCATATTAGTGTTATACTGGAAACAATTATTCCTGTAGTAAATGTTAAGCTGTCTGAGCCTGTCTTAAGTACTAAACCAGTGGTTAATTTTTTTAAGAGTCCAATCTTGATTTTTCAGTATATCGATCATGTTGCTTCTCGTGAGTCTGTCCCATTCTCAAGTGGGAAATGCATGTTTGGCTTTATCCAGGTAGATTGTCAAATGCGTCCTCTGTTGATATACCCGATCTTTATGGGCCATCGTCCATTATTTGATCATCCTGGATTTGATGGTCAATAGCTTATATAATTTATACTTGGCTTATGAATCCACCCTCTGGATGTTTGCACTAAGGGCCGCATTAAGCTGCAAAGGTGTTTTGGACCGATGGCTAATTGGTTGTATGGGCCACTTATAGGGTGGCTACTACTACTACTACTACTACTACTACTACTACTACTACTACTACTACTACTACTACTACTACTACTACTACTACTACTACTACTACTACTACAACTACTACTACTACTACTCAACTACTACCAATACCACTACTATCACTACTACTACTACTACTACTACTACTACTACTACTACTACTACTACTACTACTACTACTACTACTACTACTACTACACCTACTACTACTACTACTACTACTACTACTACTACTACTACTACTACTACTACTACTACTACTACTACTACTACTACTACTGCTACAGTGTAGCACAGATCGACCGGACGGGTACGGACCATCCCAGCTAAGCTGGGTACGGGACGGCTACTACTACTGGTACTACTACTACTACTACTACTACTACTACTACTACTACTACTACTACTACTACTACTACTACTACTACTACTACTACTTGGATGGATGGATGGGTGGGTGGGTGGATGGATGGATGGATGGATGGATGGATGGACGGACGGGTGGATGGATTGATGTGTGGCGATCGATGAGTGGGTGGATGGATGGATGGACGGGTGGATGGATTGGTGTGTGGAGATCGATGGGTGGGTGGATGGATGGGTGGGTGGGTGGGTGGATGGATGGATGGACGGGTGGTTGGATTGGTGTGTGGAGATCGATGGGTGGGTGGATGGGTGGGTGGGTGGGTGGGTGGGTGGATGGATGGATCCTTCCTCCCTCTCTCCGAGTAAGCTCTATCCTTCCTTTATGCACGTCCCCATCCCACCTCCCCATCCTGCCCACCTCCCCATCCGTCCATGGATGGATGGATGGGGGCGTGGGATGGATGGATGGATGGTTAGATGTCTGGATGGATGGGTGTATGGATGGATCCGTCCAACTGCCTTGCCAGCCATCTGGCTGTCTGTGTGTCTGTGTGTCCGCCCAGCCACTCACTCACATAAAATTAAGGGAGCTGAATACTACTTTCTATCTACATGTATGAACAAAGTTTAATTATAAACACTGCAGTGGCCTTTCGGGTGTGGTGAAAAAATTCTATCAAATGGCAAAATATGTCCTCCAAACTTGATTCATTTCTTCGGTATCAAATGATCAAAAGGCATCAAAAGGCAAAATTGAGTGTCCCAACAAACGCATATAACACCTTTGAATGATCGGTTCATGATCTCGTGAAGGAAACACCACTCACTTATCAATCCAATTTGGAAGAGTAAAATTTCACTAATCTGTGTGGAGTGAAACCAGTCCACTAATCATTGGCTTTATTAATGATGTTTGTGATAAACCCGGATCAAAGGAAACTCAAACCTTGCACAAAGTTCAATTGTTCAAATTAAACCATAGAGTAGTTTTTCAAAGGAGATTGAGTAATTCAGTAAAGGTATATAAAGCTGTCTATACTGAAGGACTGACAGATTTGTCATACAGGCTACTGATGAAGCGCATCCCTGCGAAATGCATTTAGCCAATTGACGGTGTCCATAATTACTATGAGTAACTTATAATATTGCGTATTGTATTGTTGTATTGTTAACCCTTGCATATTACATGTTAATTCTATAATTTGTCTTTCAGGTGTAAGTAATATATTGGTTCAATTTGTAGTTGATGTGAATGAATGTGTGTGCTTGAATTTGAGTTTTCCTGATCGAATCTTTCTTACCTGCTCAACTGCCTGTCTGATTGCTAGTTAAATTGAACGCTTGTCTGTCTGAATGGCTATTGCGAGGAAGAATGGTCGTAGGAAGAATGGAGATGGTAAAGGGGGTTCATCTGCGCATGCGCGCCTGGTAAAGCTGTACTACCAAATAATTCAGTGCTTCCACCATATTGCTACGATACGTAGGCATTTAGATGCCGAAACTCTCCCTGATGGGCTTAGCAGGAAGGTGGAAGAGCTGAATGGATTTTGTAAGCCAGCTATGCCAGATGATGACATCTACTTTGCCATCTGGAATGTGAATTTTGAGTGGGAAAAATCTACCATTGGGGCCATGTTAAATCACTATAATGAACAACTTGGTAGTATTAGAACTGAAGTAGTCCTCACACAGGCAATGCCACATTTAGACCTAGGTCGTGCTAAATCCAATGCTATACGCTGGGCAAAAAACAATTATAATAGAAAGCTCGACATTAATGCGATTAGTTCTTTTTACGATTTTGTGCGACTGATAGATCCATCTCAGTAACCAATTCAAAATCTCGCACAAGCCACGCCTCTGGTCATGATACCAACTCTGGCCCCACAATCACAAATGAAAAAACGCCTCAGATCACCTGAAACTTCGCCGCCAGTCACAAAACGAGTAGACAATAAAATCTCTCCATTGCTACCATTAGATTCTGGCCCTAGAGATATGCTATTTGAAGCATCATTAATCCCACTACCTGACTCTCCACTAGGCAATCTAAATGACCCAAACGAATATCCGCCCTTGCCACAGAGGGAAAGGGTTAATGGTAGCAAATCTGGTCCACGGACTGGCGCTTCTCAGAAATCCCCTCAGAGCAGTCAACCATCGGGTCACAAGACCCCATCCCCAACAGGGAAACTGCCACAGCCCAGCTTTCCAACTCCAGGTCCAAGTAATGCATCGGAGGTGCGTCCTATTAAATTTGCAAATAGACCCAAACAACCAACCATGTTGGAGAGAAACATTTTTTGGAAATTTCGTCATGAAATCGAAAACAAAATTGACTGGCGACTACCTGTTCTCACGAACAAAGTGCTCATCTTTGGAGCTTCGAACCTGAGTCGCATTAATGTTGAGCCCAACCCTGAAACGCAAGTTGCCTGCTACCCAGGAGCTAAATTGTGTCATGCTAGAGGACTAATTCAAAAGTACACTGGATCATTTAAACCAGAGAAAATAGTGATTAACATTGGTATTAATGATATGAATGAACCCATCTCTAGTTCAAAACATAGATTAATGCTGCTTCTCAGTGCGATTAAGTCCAATTTCCCAAAGACTGCGATTTACTTCGCAAAACTTAACTATTCAAGTCGGTTGACAGCTCAGCAGAGGTTGGCGATGCAGTCCCTCAATTCGACGGCTGAATCATCAAAATCTGTGACTGTCATTCCTGCACTCAGACTCTCCGAATTTAATGTTGTTAAGGATAACATTCATTGGACTGAGAAGACAGCTAACTCTATGTATTCCGCCTGGCTTAAATTCCTAAATTTAAACTAGACAAGGGCCAAGGTAAAATCCGCCCGGAAACAGGACTGGGCAGTAATATTGTCAATCTAACTGGCTCCCCATTAGGTGAAGCAGAGCAGTCACTGCTCAATTTTGGTCTTACATTTGTCCCAACACCAAAACCTAAAACAGGTTTGGATGCTCTTTTAGATAATGGCTGTATGGAAACATCTGAATTTAGTCACTGTATTAAGTTAGCAGACTTCTTTCGTAACTCTAATAGTAACATTCCACCATTCATTGAAAAAACTGGCTGGGCACCAAACCTAAAAATCCTGGACCCAGCGATCGGTGAAAGCATAGAACTCTTTTCAGAACGTGTTAAAAATTCTGCATTCCCTAATGATCAACCAAATTTACCCTATGAGGAACGCCAGGCCTTAATTGAATTGTCTAAAAACAGCGAAATTGTCATCAAACCTGCAGATAAAGGGTCGGCGACTGTAATAATGCTTAAAGATAACTATAAACGTGAAGCACAACGACAACTTAGTAACCCAAAGCATTACCAGAAACTAAGCAAACCACTTTGGCAAAATAATTGCAGCAAATTTAATGAGATTCTTAAAAAATTGCTCGATAGCAAGAAGATCACCGAAAAGCAACATAAGTATCTCTTTGCTAAACTTGAGTCAAAACCACTGACTTTCTATCTTTTGCAAAAAATTCATAAACCCATAGATTCGTGGTTGGACCCAATGTCACTGCCTGGGCAACCTATAATCTCTGATTGTGGCTCAGAATCCTACAGAATCAGTGAATACATCGATTACCATCTACAGCCAATAGCAAATAGACACCCCAGCTTCTTGAAAAACACAGAAGACTTCTTATCACAGGTCTCTGAGACCTGGATACCTCCAAATTCATTCTTGGTCATGCTTGACATCGATGCTATGTATACAAACATTGACATCGAGAAGGGTATAAATTCTATCCGTAAAGCATTCGTGAACTACCCAGACACCAACAGGCCAGACAGAGAAGTAATAGCTCTATTAGAGCTGAGTCTGAAAGGCAATGATTTTGAATTCGATGGCAAAATTTACCAACAAATTTGCGGCTGCGCGATGGGCAAGCGCTTTAGCCCATGTTTTGCCAATATTTACGTAGCAGAGTGGGAGGAGGAAGCGTTAGAAAAGTGTCCAAAACAGCCCCTCATTTATCGCAGGTACCTTGATGACATTTTCATGATCTGGCAACACACAAAGGCAGAGTTTGATGATTTTTTCGAAATTCTGAACAATCACGATCCGAATATCAAATTAAAAGCAACCATTAACGAGATGTCTGTAGATTTCCTGGATGTAACTGTATATAAAGGTCTAAAGTATGAAACAACTGGCTACTTAGACTACAAAGTGTATTTCAAACCAACCGATTCACATCAGCTATTGCACAAAAAATCTTTCCATCCACCGCATACTTTTAAAGGAATAGTAAAATCACAAATAATCCGTTTTCACAGGAATTCGAGTGATAGGAAAAACTTTGAAGAAGCGTGCTCTACCCTATTCAAAGCCCTCAAACCACGAGGTTACTCCTCACGATTCTTGCGCAAAATCAAATCTGAAACATTGGACGGCTTGGAAACCATTCCAGATAATGCCTCAAATCGTCGGCCTATAAATATTTCTCACAATCGTCCGATTATAGGTGTAGGCGAATCTCGCAAATGCGGAAAGAAAAGGTGCAAGTTAGATTAATTTCTCCCAAACCAGAATACTTTCACGAGCTTTCAGAACAAAAGCAAGTTCCAACTTCAGTCTAATCTAGATTGTGACTCTGAAAATGTTATTTATCTAATTTCATGCAAATTGTGCCAAAAACAGTATGTCGGCGAAACCAAATGTCCATTAAGATGGCGGGCAACTCGACACCTCTCAGATATTAGGCTAGAGGAAGACACACATGTTTCCGAACATTCTAATCTTCCTGACCATTTAGTCCTTCGTGACTTTGAAATTATGCCAATTGAACAGTCATTTCAGTACCCTTTCAGATACGGCAGAAGAAACTGATAAACAAAGAAAACTTCGAGAATCGTTTTGGATTAAAGAACTCGAAACACAGTGGCCAAGGGGAATAAACTCTGACCCAGGCTTATCTGATCAACGTGACAAAATTCCATTCATTCTGACCTATAATCGGAAAAACGTTGAAATTTCCAAAATCTTGAAAGATGAGTATTAAAACCTACAGGAGAAACTGAAACAACCCTTTAACAAGCGTCCAGTAATTGCGTTTAAGAAAAATCCGAATCTACGTGACATCTTGGTAAAAGCAAAACTCAAATAGCTACCCAGAATATCCATCTCAATCATTCAACATTAACCCTTGCATGATGGTCAGCCAAAAACTGTCAATTTAGTGATCTTGGGCAATGTCCATTTGCCGGCGGGGATTGGAGTATTTTTGAAAATTTACCGCTGTAATGACTGGCTCGGGAACCGAGACAGTCGTTCCAGTGGCATATTCTCGGCAATGACCTTGTCTGTGCCTGCAAATGTACATTAAATAAGTAAGCGAATATTTGGATTCTACTGAACAAATTGAACCAGTAAAGGGTTAACATTAATGCCATATGGCTTTCCTCAAACAAAATGACAAATCTCAGGCAGTAAGATAAACCAAAATATCTTAAATTTTTGAATTTTTTCAATTATTGAAGATTCTGAGCCAGTGCGTTGACAATATTGACTACTACTACTACTACTACTACTACTACTACTACTACTACTACTACTACTACTACTACTACTACTACTACTATAGTGTATCATGGATCGACCGGACGGGTACGGACCATCCCAGCTAAGCTGGGTACGGGACGGCATTCCGGATTCGCTCCAGGCTCACCCCCCCCTTGAGTAGGATAGTACCCGTGTATAAGCCCTATGAGAGAGGTTTTCTTTAAAAACGGCTAAGTCCGTAAGAACATGTAGAGCACATGCGCGTGTCAGAGCTTCCCTGGCAACATGTGTCAGGATTGGGAGAGAGTGTGTGCTTATAGTGTACCGAGTTGGTACTAGTGATTTATTCAAATCGCACCGTTCTCGTCGTTCTAGGTACCGATCAGAACCAAACTGAAACGAGGATTTCAGAACTGTTTATTTTATTAAAATTGGAACAGAAATGGCCGAGTTATCATTAAAACTCCTGTAATTATTTTCAAAATATTGTTCTTGACGTCGTAATCACGTGTATGCATAAACTGAATGGGAATGTGCTGTCCGCGCGATAGCCACGCTGATTGGCTACTGCTCGCCCACTGATTGGCTGGAGTGCCTGCCTCTGACGTCAACCGACCTGCCAAACTGCTAGACCAACGCAGTGCTAGACACATGAGAACTGCTAACTGACTGCGGTACCTACATAGCAGCAGTGCCATTCGGAATTGAGATCTCCTGCGCCAGTGAGTAGTCTTAAGGACTTTCCGCGATACAACAATTTTGGATGCTCCCGGACAGCCATCGGTGGGCAAAAATTAAATTAATGTAAGAACTCCCATTCAGGAACCTTTCCTAGAGGAGTTTCCTGCGGATGGGCCTTGCGGGCCCAATGTTATTCTACAGGATGTAGAGCTGATGGTGATTCTTGGTGGATAACTCGTCGGATCTTTCCGACCACGCTGAAAAGTGGATTCAAACTTCCACGCTGCATGTCGCGTGTGATGATTAATTTTTAGACCACAGTCTGGTGGGACCTTGCTCGGTGCGCCGCAAGAGCTATGCGACGTATCCCGCACCGTGTACCCAGTTATTGTATATGCATAATTAATCATAACAGTAGCCCTCTCTGTTAATGGGCAACTCTCAACTTTCAAACTACCGCCACCGGACGGAAACTTTACAACAAACTGATTAAATCATGTATCAGTTCAGCCCTGTAGGTGGGGCTTAGAATACACCTTCCGTATCCTCTGCATGTCGTAAGAGGCGACTAAAGGAGGTAAGGGTGAGGTAATCCTGACAGAAACCTCGAGTGCTGAAGACGGAGGTTCCATGCCGCACGGCGCACTCTAATAAACCATGGATCCATGCACTTAACGCTTATGATCATGTCGATAGTCACTTACAGGACTGGCAGTATGATCAGCGAACGAAAAGAAGAAGAAGATGTATCAGTTAAATTGACTATCTAGTGGATGTCTTATTACCCATTCTTCTTCACCATCTTGAGAGTGTGCCGCATCAACAGTCTGCCTGTGGAAACCTGCTTGCGGAGATCTTCCCTGCAGTCAAGATCGTGCCATCTCGTGCTATTTCATATTAGTGTGTCAATTTCAGTGACTTATGAACTCTTACTGTACCAATGACCAATAGGTACTCAAGTAGCTATACTATTGTGCGTTTAATTATTTCCGTTGTTGCGAGAGGAAAGTGCCTTGCGTGGGCCTCCGTCACAGGAAAATACCTTCAACGCCGAAGTGGAGGAAAAGAGCTGGCAAAAAGGGCCACTCTTTTGTTCAACAGAAACTGCTAAGTGCTGAAAATCCTAGTGAAGCCACTGTTAAGTTGTTGCACGCTGGTTTACGTGAAGACCGGACGAACGATTTCTGAAGAATTCCCAGGTCACCGTCTCATGTAGTTCCAAAGTTGCCACATTGGTAGTTGCCGCGTTATTTATGCGGGCCTTCTGCTACATCCTAACCTACCATTCAGGTGTTAGTAATGAAATCAAGCTTTGGCCACAAGTGGCAGGGATTACTACCTAACTTTAGATACAGTTATTCGTTGGGCGCAGATGCTGAGCTTCCCGTAGGTCACCCCGCATAGCATCTACCTCCAAGGACAGCATGCGTACATGTCACGGAACAAAGCCCCAAATCAAATAACGATCCGGCCACCCGGTTCTGCAACCACATATAACATCACCAGACGAGTTTCACAGTTCACATAAGCAATCTTAAATCCTGACATATCTTTATGGTGGGGGTGGAGAGATGGCTATCCATCGTGAGCATCCTTCCCGTGAGGGCGTGACGAGCTCCAGCGCTTCATCCAGACACTGCAACGAATTGGATAGAGATCTGCATCTCGTCTGTCACCATGTGCTACGGAGCGAACATTTTAACCTGTCGTTAGGATTATGTTCCAATATGCGGGCCAGTAAATAAACTAAGTAACTCACATTTCTAACTATATGTTTTCGCAGTACTTCCTTCATTGGTGGGGTTATCTAGCTAACAAGTATCCAAAGATACGGGGGAGATGTATGTGAATCAGCACTTTAACCATCATCGCTCGGAAACCTCCGATAGTTTCCCAGGGTCGGATCCAATCAACGTGCTGATGTGGAGTCCAAACAATTAATAAGCCATGCGGCTGGTGGATCGTGGCTAATTTTACACAACCTTGCCAGAGTGCAGGGCTACATTACCGCAACAACCGGAAAAGATGCGTACGCTATATGGGAGTCGTAAATCCCAATCTCTACAATCAAGGCGTGTTTCCTTCATCAACATCTCCGCAAGCGTACAGTTGAATCTTTCCACCATTCCATCGCTGCGGGGATGATACGGGGCTGTCCTTGTTTTGACGATATGAAACAATTTGCAGAGCTCGGAGATCAGCGGGCTCTCAAAATTACTTCCTTGGTCGAAGTGTAGCTCATAGGGCATTCCAAACTGACAGAACACATTGCTTGCTACTGTGGATGCCTCTTGGTTTGGCAAAGCAAATGCTTCCACCCACTTCATAAAATAATCTTGCAATACGAGGATGTACTTGTTTCCTTTATCCATTGTATTCAAGGGTCCGAGCACATCAATAGCCACTTGCGCGTCTTTACCATGGGACACACTTCACACTATCGCGAATCCCGATCCAGTTGAATCTCTGTTTTATCCGGGTTAATGTCCACTCAATAGCTAGATGACCCGCGTTATCGTGTAGTTGTTGCATAATTGTGTTTCGATAATGTTCGGGAATCATGAATTGGTTGTTGATGTAGAGAACACTGTTTTGTATGTGGCATTCCTCAAACCGCTGGTAGTGGTATTTTGCTGTTGCGGATAGTGGTGTAACAGATTCCCAGGGAGGACATACCCCCTCCTGGATCCACGCATATATATTTCGTGTCTGCACATCTGTTACTTGTTCGTGAGCGACTGTATCCATATTCCACTTTGCGCACCGCAATTCGGGGAACACTGGAGATGGCTGTGTTGTATGTGTCATGGTGGTGGCCACTTCGGGTTCATCCTCAAGCCCGATTCTGCTCAAGGCATCGGCATTTCCATGCAGTTTGGCGGGTCTATGAACCACATTGAAGTTAAAAGCCTGCAGGGATTCTTGCCACCTCGCTACCTAGCCCTCCATATTTTTAAGGTTTCTGGGCCAGCGTAGTGAGACGTGGTCTGTACGGAGTGTAAATGGGTGCCCGTACAGAAAGTGTTTATAATACTTGATGAAATAGACCGCCGCAAGTAATTCTCGTTTGGTAGTCGCGTAGCGTTTTTCTATTTTCTTGAGAGTACGTGAGCCATAACCCAGTATCTGCTCCATTCCATCTTCCATGACCTGAGATAGGACTGCGCCAATAACAAAAGCCGATGCACCAGTGTCTAAGATGAAATCGAGGTTATGGTTCGGATGAGCAAGAATCGGGGCGGTTCTCAAGAGTTCCTTCAGCGCCCTGAAGGAACCTTCACACTCACTCATCGACTCGAATGGTCGATCCTTTTCGGTGATCTTGAAATGATGGATGTATCAGTGACAGTACTGACAAAGACCAAGGAAACTCCGAGTTTCCATGGCAGACGTGGGGTCTGCCACTCCGCCACTGCCTTTGTTTTTGATGGTTGTGTAGCCACTCCATCACCGGATATGACGTGTCCCAGGAACTCGACGCTCTACCTGAAGAGATGACATTTCCGTGGTTTGAGCTTAAGGTTGGCTGTGCGGAATCAGGATATCACGGTGTCCAAAGTAGAGAGGGTTTGCTCAAACGACGGACCAAAGACGATTATGTCGTCAATGTAGCACAGGGAAATTTCCCACTGCAGGGTGGTTAATACCTGCTCAATGAGATGCTTGAACGTTCAAGGAGCATTGCACAAGCCGTAGGGCATCTTGCGGAACTATAGAAGACCGTCTCTACAAACGAATGCTGTCTTCTCCATGTCAGCCTCATCCATGGCCACCTGCCAGTACCCACTAGCTAAATCAAGGGTACAAAACCACTTGGCTCCGGACAAGGAATCTAAGGCCTGATCTATCCACGGTAATGGATAGGCTTCTTTGATGGTAAGATCATCAAGGCGGCAGTAGTCTAAACAAAACCGCAAAGATCCGTCCTTTTTGCCTGCTAGTACTATGGGACTGGCCCACGGGGATGCTGATGGCTCAATTATTCCAGTCTGCAACATGTCCTCTACCTGTTGGTGTGCCTCCGCTTCCTTATGGATAGGGAGACATCGAACAGGCTGTCGAACGGGTCTGTTGTTTCCGGTGTCGATGGAGTGTCGTACAAGATGTATCTCTCCGAGGTCCATGTCTCCAGCTGAGAAACTAGCACGATATTTATGAAGTAATTTCCGTACTTGTTGTTTTTGGGATTGCATCAATCCAACTGTGGCACGCAAATATAGGTCGTGTAAGTGTTCGGGCAAATCATCAGAAGTCGTTGCTGGTGTGATCGCGGGTGGGCAGTTTCCAGTGATATCACATCCACCAAATGGCCACAATGGACTCCTGGTTCGAGTGTTATTGGGTCCGCAGTGCCATTGAATACTCTAAACGGTATGTAATGTTTGTTGGTGGTGTTCATGAATATGCGGTGGCTGATGCATTGTGAGGCGATCATGTATTTAGGGTCGGGTTCCAGTATGGCTGTGTGAGTGTTGTCTCCTAATTATGGTGCAGTTGCCCACAAGATCCTTTCTTGACCCAGCTCAAATGTGGCAGCTGTGGCTAGTATTACCGCACATGTATCATATAGTGATGATTCCAGTCCAAGGGGTAGCCGTCGGCCATGTATGTCTAGTTCCTGTTGTCTGCAGTGTATGACGGCTTCGCTGGCATTGAGAAAATCAGAACCAAGCAGGTCATCATTTTGAATAGAGGGGATAACAACTCGTTGAATGAATTGCATTTCCTCTATCTGTATTACGAGGTTTAATATGCCAGCCACGGGAACATCCGCTCCCGTAGCTGTTTGCAGAAATATGTTTGTAGGCTTAAGGGATGGCTTCTTATGAGGTGGGATGCTCTCATACAAGAAAACTGTGATGGAAGCTCCAGTGTCCACAGTGGCACTGGTGGAAATTCCGCTAAACAGACAGGCACACCTATATATCACCTTGTGGTGAGCCTGTGGAAGAGTCTCCAATGATACTTTTACGGGAGTGACGGTGGTGCAGTATCATTCTGTATATAGTCGGCTTGTTTCCGGATAGCTTCCGTGAGTGCAATTGGTGGCTGAGTGTGGAGGGCCAACCCGTCGTTGCTGCTGCTGCGATTGCTTAGGCGATGATGGAGTCGGGGGTAGCAATGGTGGTGGCATTGTTGCATTTACCTCATTGATTGGGTGTAGTTGGCGGAGATTATTGTTTTCCCGTTCCAAGAAATTCTTGATCCGAACCATGGTGGCCATAAGTTGTTGAAGGCTGCCGTGCTCTGTGAGAAATAGTTTGTCTTTTAATGCAGGCTCTCCGCTCAACGCGTCGATGAAGGTGTCTAGATGCAAGTGTGTAACGCCCTCGAGATTCGTGCTTGGTACGTGTGGGTAGCTAACCGAGGGATGCGGCTCGCTAACTCCAGTAATGTTTCCTCTGAGCATCAAAGTAGATTTTTTAGTTGAAGTCAACTCGTTTCTCCGAGGGCTGTGTCACCGAATCTTTCCGACAACATGTTCTCCAGTTCGGTGTGTGATGTGGTGTAGTCTGTTCCTAAGTCTGCCAGAACTTGCAGAGCTTTTCCAGACAGCTTTGTGGCTAAGTACTCTCCCATCTGACTATTGCTCCACCGGTTTGTCCTACTTATTATTTCGAATTGCGCTTTATAATTGGCCCAATCAGTCTCCCGCTAAATTTGGGATGGGGCGGCCGGGGGTGGGTGGGGGAAGAGCATGATCCGGCCATGTCCTCGTGGAGAAGTGATTGGCACGAAACCTGGTGGTGGTGCTGGTGAAACTGATGAGAATGCGGATGCTGGTTGGCGTGTAGGTGCTGGTGGTGGTGTTTCCTGTCACTGCTGTCACGTCCGTGAAGGTGATTTCCATCGACGATGTGATGCATGATCTGTTGGTTCTGCCGAATACCTTCCTGATGCGGGTCCATAGACAGGTGTAGGTCTATAGACGGGTGGATGCGTGCTATGTAGACGACATGGACGTTCCTGATGCTGATGGATATTCCTCATGCGGAGGCAGTGCAGGTGACTGACACGGAAGATGTGTGTGATGTGGACGTCTTCTGATGTATTGCTGAAATGGTGTTGCCGTTTCCTCAGGTTCGTAATGCGGTACTGGTGGGTAATATGGCGAAGACGCACGAAAATGAGGAGATACTTAATATGGTACATGCACATAATGGTTGTAAAGGTTGTGGTTGCCCCCATGGGGGTCTTTGATGCAGTCGTCCGTGATCTGGCGTTGATGGTGGTAGCCTATCGCAGAGATCTGATAAAGTGATGTATTGAGTTCCCACCTGCGAGGCATCATGGAAGGTCCCCTCGCTGATCAGTGAGAACTCATGTTGAGGTGGTGCTGGTCGTTTCGCACCGGGGAAATTAGCGACATTGTCGGTGAGCACGCAAGCAGTACGTCCATCATATGATGTTACATCCGTTTCTAAGGAGAGCTGACTGTCGGATGAGGGAGACTGAAACTCGCGGGTGTTGAGTGTATGCGTGGGCTTGCTTCTTGTTCGAGCCCCACATCGGGCACCACTTGTAGCTCGCGGGGGTATGTACTGGTCCGCCATAACGTTTCCGCCCATCGCACAGCAAGTGCACGATGACCGGGATTGCTGGTTAGCTGCGGATCTCTGGGTTGCAGATCCCATATGACATCTCTCAGTGAAATACAAAGACCGACTTCTAGAGCCGGTAGAACACTGATGTTCCAGTGGGGCTATGCGAGCATTGCCGCCAAGATTGAACCACATGGTGTCATCCCAACTATTTGTGTCACCGGTGTGTCTATCCATACCAATTTAGAGATATGGAACAATTTGTAATTAAAACAGTAGAAATATTAATATACTATGCAAACAAGATAATTCGTTTGACAGTAAATGAGCACAATAATGCACAACATAGAGCTATCTGGTGTCCTTTCCATGTGGTGTCGCCGGAGGTACCACACAGGTTCTTGAATCCGCAGAGGTATCCCCGCAAGAGAAGCATCCACAACGAAGTCACTAAGTAGCCTAATATATGCTAATATACCCCTAACACTCACAAAGAAAATATTGCAGTTGCGAGAGGAAAGTGCCTCGTGTGACGCGGATCGACCAGGCGGGTATTGGCCATCCCAGCCAACTATTTCCATGATCCACTCAGCCGCAAGGCCTTTTAGTTGTTTAGATATCCCATCTGCACGTTGACAGGATCTGACTCTGGGAAACTATCGGAGGTTTTCGAGCAGTGATGGCCAAAGTGCGGGTTTACATACATCTCCCACTGGATCTTCGGATACTTAGTAGTTAGACACTTTGCCAAGGAAGGAAAGCACTGCGAAAACATGTAGTTATTATTATTATTATTATTATTATTATTATTATTATTATTATTATTATTATAGTAGGATATGTTATTCCCGACCGGCAGTGCATATTGGGCATATTGGAACATAAACCTAACGCCAGGTCAATAGTTAAGTCATAGGATTAGTGACGGACGAGACGCGCATCTCCACCAACTCGTTGAAGTGTCTAGGCAAGATCTTGGAATCTGCCATGCCCGTACGGGAAGGACACTCACAGTCGATATTCATCTCTCTACCCCACCGCAACGATATGCCAGTCATTAAATTTACTTGCGTAAAATGTAGTCATCGTCCAGTGATGAAGCGGAGGAAAAGAGCTGGCAAAAAGGGCCACTCTTTTGTTCAACAGAAAATGCTAAGTGCTGAAAATCCTATTGAAGCTACTGTTAAGGTGTTGCACGCTGGTTTACGTGAAGATGGGATGAACGATTTCCAAAGAATTCCCAGGTCACCGTCTTATGTATTTCCAAAGATGCCGCATTGGTAGTTGCCGCTTTATTTATGTGGGCCTTCTACTACATCCTAACCTGCCATTCAGATGTTAGTAACGAAAACAAGCTTTGGCCACAAGTAGCAGGGATTACTACCTAACTTTAGATACAGTTACCCGTTGGGCACAGATCCTCAGCTTCCCGTATGTCACCCCGCATAGCATCTACCTCCAATGACAGCCTGCGTACATGTCACGGAACAAAGGCCCGAATCAAATAACGATCCGGTCACCCGGTTCCGCAACCACATATAACATCACCACGAGTTTCACAGTTCACATAGGCAATTTTAAATCCTGACATGTCTTTATAGTGGGAGTGGAGAGACGGATATCCATCGCGAGCATCCTTCCCGTGAGGGTGTTACGAGCTCCACCGCTTCATCCAGACACTGCAATGAATTGGATGGAGATCCGCATCTCGTCCGTCACCTTGTGCTACGAAGCTAACAATTTAACATGGGATTAAGGATCCACGCGCAAACTTAGGATTAAGTTCCAATATGCCCAGATATGCACTGCAGGCTGGTAAATAAACTAAGTAACTCACATTTCTAACTATATGTTTTTGCAGTGCTTCCTTCATTTGCGAGGTTATCTAGCTAACAAGTATCCGAAGATACGGGGAAAATGTATGTGAATCAGCACTTTAACCATCACTGCTCGGAAACCTCCGATAGTTTCCAAGGATCGGATCTGATCAACATGCTGATGGGGAGACCAAACAATTAATAAGCCATGTGGCTGGTGGATCGTGAAAGAGACAATAACTTAATAGATATATGTGGCCCTTAAGGTAACTGGCCAATTTTACACAACCTTGCCGGGGTGCGGGGCTACATTGCCGCAACAACCGGAAAAGAGGCATACACTATATGTCTCCTAATGAAGAAATTGTACCTAACCACTTTAACCTATCCTATCGAGCTGAATAGTAAGGTTTAGTCAGTAACATGCCAGGCTCAAACAATTAGAGCACGGTCAGCGACCTCAGTGTAAAATTGATGATGGCGGGAATAAAGTTATGCTGATATATCTATTGCTGTATAGTATTTCCTAGCATAGTGTGGTCCAAAGTTTTCTACAATTAAACAAAACATATTAACTGAATGGCTAACTGCCATATACAACTAACCAATGCAATAAGTAGAATGTAATTAAATGATTTAACTAAATATCACAGATTGATGAACTTAAACAGTGCGGCTAGTTGAAAGCACCTACAGTAAACAAGGATAACATACACAGTAAGAAAGAAATTATAAATGGCGGTCCTAAGACCGGGAAGGTACCTATTAGTCATCTGTACCATATACGGAAATGATAATTAAATGTACAATAGTATAGCTACTTGAGTACCTAATAGTCATCGGTACGGAACAGGCTACTATGTTACTGAAATTGAGGCGCTAACGTATTCATAGCGCGATTCGACACATTCTCTGAAGCTGGAAAGATTTCTGCAGGCAGATTTCCGCAGCTGATTTCCGCAGGCAGGTGTCCGCAAGCTGACTTCTCCAGACAGGGTAGACATGGTACACACTCAGGACAGTGAAACAGAGCAGTGAAGAAATGTCTATTAGATAGTCTCTTTAGCTAGTATACAATTTATACGGAAGTGAGAAAGTTATCCATCCGGCGACGGAAGTAATAAAGTTGAAGTTTGTCCATTAACAGAGAGGGCTGTATATTATCTTAAGCAGTTACATAAACTGGCACACGGTGCGGGATGCGTCCCATAGCTCTTGTGGCGCACCCAGCAAAGTTCCACCAGACTGTGGTCAAAAAGTTAATTAAACACAGACGACATGCAGTGCTGAAATTGAAGTCTACTTTTCAGCATGGTTGGCAGATCTGGTGAGTCATCCACAATGAATCACCATCAGCTCTACATTCCGTAGAATTACATCCCGGGCCCGCACGGCCCGCTCTTGGTAAGGCTCCCATAGGAAAGTCCAGATGCGGAAAGTATAACTTTAAATTTAGTCTATTACGCCTGGATGGCCATCCGGCGGTGTCCAAAAACTGGTGGAAGCCGAGGACTTCCTACCACCTCGGATGTGCTGGGATCCGTAAGACACTGGATGAAGTGAGAATCACCGAAGGTCAGCAGTTACATCTGTCATCCTGATGGTCCAGAGGTCCTGCGCGGACCGACTTCCACACTGGCGATGCTCCTGATTCTCGATTTTTCACCCCTTTTATACTACTCGTGACGTCAGAGGCAGATGCCCCAGCCAATCAGCCGCCGAGCAGTAGCCAATCAGCATGCAGCTAGATCAGTGACGTAATTATCACGTGCACAGAAAATCCTAGATCTATTTATGCATACACACGATTACGACGTCAAAAGCAATATTTTGAACATAACTTAAAGGAATTTTCGCTGATAACTCAGCTATTTCTCGGCCGATTTAAAATAGTAAACAGTTCTAGAAAGCTCGTTTTATTCTGGTCATGAGCGGTACAAAGAACAACGAGAAAGGAATAATTAAGGGTTTTTACGAGTACCAACTCGATACACTATAGGCATGCAGTCGCCTCCAATTCCGTGAAGCACCATGCGTTTTATCGGACAGGCGATTTTAACGAAAACCTCTCTCATAGGGCCTATGTACGCATACTATCCTACCCAGTGGGGGTGGGTGGGGGAGGTCGTGCTTGGAGCGAATCTGGAGTGGCCGTTTCGTACCCAGCTTTGCTGGGACGGTCAGTACCCGTATGGTCGGTCCGCGCTACAAAACTAAACTACCTACCTATCTACCATGAGTGTATTCTATATTCTATTATGACCATGACCAAAGTTCAAAAGTTCAAAGTTCAAAGTTGCTTTATTTCATATTTTTTTCTATACATGTAAATATAATCTAAACAGGCAGTCCATCAAAGGCATGGCCAATTGAGTGATGGACTCCTTACACACATTACAAGACATTTATACATTAACATATATATGACACACAAGACAGTGGCACAGTGACAGAATGCTGAAAAGCTACCTTGATATGAAAACCTATACAGGGACTTGACTACCTTTCTGGGATTATTAGCCAGTAAATTAACCTATTTGGGGATTTTATTAGCCATACAGATTTTCGGTTAGAAAGGATATGTGTCTCGCCTCAGACTTACAATGTACAATACATACATACATACATACATACATAATATTTATATTGTTATTTCTGTATTGCCTGTCCTTAAATATTAAATATTTTCATGTCACCACTAATCATTACTACTAACCACATTTCTCTTATTTCAGCCTTGTAAATTAAGCCCTCTTGCATTAGAAATATATATATATATAGACAGACAGACTAGCTGACAAACCTCCCACCTGTAGAGTGTGCGCCTGGTAGCATTTTTGTACTGATTGACTGTCTGGCTACATTAGAGTTTGATCGATTGATTGGTTGGTTGGTTGTTTGAGCCCTACTGGATTTGACTGGCTGCTTGATTTGATTGTTTGTTTGACTTGATTGCTTGCAGGACTTATTATTTGACCTGATTGGTTGCGTGATTTGATCTGCGTGATTGTTGCTTGAGTTGATTGGTTGCTTGATTGGTGGCTTGAATTGATTGGTTGCTTGATCTGATTAGTTGCTCGATCTGATTGATTGCTTGATTGGGGGCTTGAGTTGTTCTTGATTTGACTAGTTGCTTGATTTGACTAGTTGCTTGATTTGATTGGTTGTTTAATTTGATTGCTTGCTTGATTTGAGTGTTTGTTTGATTGGTTACGTAATTTGTTGCTTGAATTGATTGGTTGCTTGATCGAACTAGTTGCTTGATCTGATTGATTGCTTGATTGGGGGTTAGAGCTGTTGCTTGATTTGACTAGTTGCTTGATTTGATTGGTTGTTTTATTTGATTGGTTGTTTCATTTGATTGCTTGCTTGATTTGATTGCTTGCGTAACCTGTTGCTTGATTGGTTACATGATTTGTTGATTGAATTGATTGGTTGTTTGAATTGATTGATTGCGTGATTGATTGTTTGATTTGATTGGTTGCATGATTTGTTGTCTAATCTGATTGGTAGCGTGATTGGTTGCTTGTATTGATTGGTTGCATGATTGATTGGTTGCTTGAATTGATTGTCTGAACTGATTGGTTGCGTGATTGATTGTTTGGATTGATAAGGTGGTGGACGGGTTGTTTGCCGATTTGCCAACTTGATTGATTGCCTGGTTAATTAAGATTGATTAAGATTAATTAAGATTGATTGAGATTGATTAAGATTAATTGAGATTGATTAAGATTAATTGAGATTGATTGAGATTAATTGAGATTAATTGAGATTAATTGAGATTAATTGAGATTAATTGAGATAAATTGAGATTAATTAAGATTTAGATTGATTGATTGACTGTGATTCCATGGCTAGACAACGCGGGGGTAGGCGAAGGGCTGGTGATGACGCTGAATCACACCACCCATCATCTGCTCACGCACGCCTGGTTAAAGTATACTACATGGTAATCCAATGTTTTCACCACCTGGGTGTGCTGAACACGCATCTAGACAGCGACACCGTGCCAAATGGCCTCGGTCGAAAGGTCAAGAGTTTGACAGACTTCTGCAAACCGGCCATGCCAGATGCTGAGGTCCACTTCGACATTCGTAATGTCAACTTTGAATGGGCGAAAACAATGATTAAAACATGGGTTCGCCACTATAACTGTAAACTAGGAGTCCTCCGTTCTGAGCTACTCTCAGCCCAAACTCTTCCTTATTTAGACCTTGGTCGGGCTAAGTCCACTGCAATCCATTGGGCCAAAAAGAATTATCACAGAAAATTGGATCACAACGCCATCTCAGCATTTTATGATTTTATTAGACCACTTGATCCGAATTATAAGCCTGTTACTCAACCACCAAATGTCACCCCTGTTAGCAAACCAGTACAAAATGCAAATTTAGTACAATCCGCTCATCCCAAAAAGCGGCTACATTCACCTGCAGAGGCCTCACCACCACTAAAACGTCCAGATAAACAACCGTCTCCCATTAGCTCTCTTCCTGGCACATCCAGTGACCACAGTATTTACATTCCAGTGGACCCCTCTATGATCCCTCTACCAGATTCACCTCCACCAGCGCCACCATTCTCTCCTGAGGATTTTCCTCCTCTTCCGCAGAGGGTGTCAAATGCCAAAGGTGCTAGTAAACAGCCGGGTCCAAGGACCCGAGCTGCACAAAAGGTCCCTCAACCACGATTCACACCATCTCCATGCGCCAGACCAAAGAAGCCCACACCCTTGGAACAGAATAAGTTCTGGAAATTCAGGAATGAGGCCACCAACAAACCAAATTGGCAACTTCCGACCCTCGACAAAAAGATCTTGATCGTCGGAGATTCAAACTTGAGTCGGATTAATGTGGATCCCCATCCAGATACTCAGGTTGCCTGTTTCCCTGGAGCATCGATTAATGATCTCAGAACGATCATTAATAAATACACAGGGAAATTGCAACCTGAGAAAGTAGTCCTCACCATAGGAATAAATGATAGGAATAATCTGATCTCAGCCTCCGAGTATCGACTTAGGTTATTATTCAGTATGGTACGAAAGAAATTTCCCAAGTCTAGGATCTACTTCACTGAACTAAATTTCTCCGCAACCTCGACACCTCAGCAAAAGCAGGCACTCGATGCAATTAATCGGACTGCCGCGTCAAGCAAGGCCAAATCCCCTGAGTCCAGGGTTATTGTCATACCCAGTCTTGCTTCGACAGAATTCGAAGTGGGTCATGACAATATTCATTGGACTGAGAGGACAGCAAATGACATGTATAATAACTGGCTTGTGGCCCTTAATTTAAACTAAACTCGGGTCAAGGTACCAACCACCCAGAAATGGGACTGGGTAGTAATATTGTAAACTTAACCGGCTCCGCATTAGGCGAAGCAGAACAGTCACTGCTTAATTTTGGCTTGACTTTTGTCCCAACACCAAAACATAAAACAGGTTTGGATGCAGATTTAGATAATGGCTTTACTGAAACTGCTGAATTTGGTCACCGTGTGAAATTAGCTGATTTTTTTCAAAACTCCAATAGTAATATTCCACTATTCATTGAAAAAACTGGCTGGGCTCCAAACTTAAAATGTGTTGACCCAGCAATCGGTGAAAGTATAAAACTTTAGTCTGAACGTATTGAAAATACTACATTTCCAAACGATCAGCAAAATTTATCTTATGAGCAACGCCAGGCCCTATTAGGTTTATCTAGAAAAAGTGAAATTGTCATCAAACCTGCGGATAAAGGATCGGCTACTGTAATAATGGATAAAGACCACTACATCAAAGAAGCGCATAGACAGCTTAGTAATCCGAAGCATTACCAAAAACTAAATGAACCACTTTGGCAAAATAACTGTAGCAAATTCAACAAAATTCTCCAAAAAATGGTTGATAACAAGAAGATAACTGAAAAGCAATATAAATACCTGTGCGCAAAAGATGATTCGAAACCACGTACATTTTATCTTCTTCCTAAAATCCATAAGTCTGTTGACTTGTGGACCGACCCTATGACACCACCAGGGCGACCCATCATTTCAGATTGTGGTTCGGAATCATATAGGATTAGTGAATTTATCGACTACCATCTTCAGCCAATTGCAAATAGACATTTTAGCTATCTGAAAAACACTGAAGACTTCCTAGCCCAGGTCTCTAAGATCTCGGTCCCTCCAAATTCATTCTTAATTACAATGGACGTCGATGCTATGTACACAAACATTGACATCGAAAAGGGTCTAAATTCAATTCGTAGAGCATTTGCCGACTATCCTGACACCAACAGGCCCGACAGAGAAGTAATAGCTCTATTAGAGCTTAGTCTGAAGGGCAATGACTTTGAATTTGCTGGTGAAATTTTTCAACAAATTTGTGGCTGCGCAATGGGTAAGCGTTTCAGCCCAGGTTTCGCTAACCTTTACATGGCAGAGTGGGAAAAGGAAGCACTCGAAAACTGTCCAAATCAGCCGCTCATTTACCGCAGGTACCTCGATGATATTTTCATGATCTGGCAACATAGTAAGGAAGCATTTACCGAATTTCTGGCCATTCTGAATAATCATGATCCGAATATCAAACTAAAAGCTCAAATCGATGAGCTGTCCGTAGATTTCCTAGATGTAACTTTATACAAAGGTATAAAGTATGAAACAACTGGTTACTTAGACTACAAAGTTTATTTTAAGCCAACCGACTCGCATCAACTACTACACAAGAAATCATTCCATCCTCCGCATACTTTCAAGGGACTTGTAAAATCACAAATAATCCGTTTTCATAGAAATTCGAGTGATAAGAAAAACTTTGAATCATCATGTTCGACCTTATTCAAAGCCCTCAAACCGAGAGGGTACTCTTCTCGGTTCCTGCGCAAAATAAAGTCTGAAACTTTGCATAATTTGGAAATCATTCCAGATAATGCCAGAAATTCTCGGCCTACCAAAATTTGTCATAATCGTCCGATTATTGGTGAAGGAGAATCTCGGAAATGTGAAAAGAAAAGGTGTAAATTGGATAAATTTCTTCCTTCCCAGAGTACATTCACGAGCTTTCAAAACAAAAGCAAATTTCAAATTCAGTCGAAATTAGATTGCGATTCTGAAAATGTCATTTACTTAATTTCATGCAAATTGTGTCAAAAGCAGTATGTTGGCGAAACAAAAAATCGACTAAGATGCCGAGCAACCAGACACCTTTCAGATATTAGACTAGAGGAAGACACACATGTGGCTGAACATTTTAATCTTCCTGATCATTTAGTCACCCGTGACTTTGAAATTATGCCCATCGAACAGCTACCTCTTTCAGACACAACAGAGGAAACTGATAAACAAAGATCACTAAGAGAATCGTTTTGGATTAAAGAACTCGAAACACAATGGCCAAGGGGCATAAATTCGGACCCATGCCTCTCGGATCAACGTGAGATTATCCCATTTACTCTCACATACAATCGGAAAAATGTTGAAATTGCGAAAATCCTAAAGGATGAGTATCACAAATTACAGGACAATTTAAAACAACCATTCAACAAGCGTCCAGTAATTGCATTTAAGAAAAATCCTAATCTACGCGACATCTTGGTAAAAGCGAAACTCAAATAAGTGTTTAAAACATCAATCAATGATTTATCATTGTATACTAATCAGGCCATATGGCATCTATTAAACAAAATTGACAATCTCAGGTGATAAAATAAGCAAAAATATTTTCAATTTTTTTCAATTTTGAAAATTCTGAGCCGGTGCGTTTACAATATTACATACATACATACATACATACATTCCTACATTCCTACATACATACATACATACATACATACATAGTACAATAGGCGTAAAAGCCTAGGATTGATTGTGACAGATGCATCCACAGATAGTCCCATATGAATCGTCAGTGTGTCAGTATATCAGACATGTGAAAACTGGTCGGCCAATCCTTGACTTTTAGTCTTGGTGCGGTGGTCCAGTGGAAAGATGCCTGGTTGCTGATGCTATGCGGAGTTGCAGGATGACGGTTCGATCCCCCGACCGGGAGATGGTGATCAACAAATTAAACTAACGGGTGCAGCACTGTCGGCTAAGTTAGCACATGGAAATTGAAGCCGCACGTTGCCAGTGCGTCAATAAAATAAAAATACATATACTGCCAGAGCCGTGCTGGAGTCAGAGTACAATAGGCGTAAAAGCCTAGGATTGATTGTGACAGATGCATCCACAGATAGTCCCATATGAATCGTCAGTGTGTCAGTATATCAGACATGTGAAAACTGGTCGGCCAATCCTTGACTTTAAATCTTGGTGCGGTGGTCCAGTGGAAAGATGCCTGGTTGCTGATGCTATGCGGAGTTGCAGGATGACGGTTCAATCCCCCGACCGGAAGATGGTGATCAACAAATTAAACTAACGGGTGCAGCACTGTCGGCTAAGTTAGCACATGGAAATTGAAGCCGCACGTTTCCAGTGCGTCAATAAAATAAAAATACATACATACATACATACAAACATACACATACATACACACATACACACATACCAGGGTTTCAACAAACTTCTAAATACAGGAAGTCTGAGACTTTTTGGGTAATGCTATTGGGCGTCTAAGCTAGAAACATGGAGGTCTAAAATGGTTCAAATACATATAATTTGGTTTAAATCATTGTTTTTAGAGATATCAGGGCCAATAATAGGAAGTCCAGGACTATTTTGGTTTGTTTTGTGGAGTTCGGACATAAACTTTGTATTTAATACATATGTCTTCCATTAAGCGGTGGGTGGGCAGGGCTGTCCCTTCTTTGATGTTTACATAGATATATGCCACTATGTGCACAAACATATAACACACGACATTCAAACACATATTTATGGCATTAATATTTAAATACACTCATACATATTTACTGACATAATTAAACATATATTATACATATACTCCCTAATTACATCATTATCTCATTTTATTTAAATTTAGTTTGGAGTGGTTTATTATTATATAGGACTTTTCTATGCTACTGAGGGTGGGGTGGGGTGGGGTGGGGGGGGGGCAGGGAAGAGCTCATCACTGTAATATAAAGTTTAGATAGTTAGAGTTGTTAAGAATCGATAGATGCCTTGATCGTATGTGGGCTATTTAGGTGTAGTAGTAGTGAAAGTAAACTGTGAAGTATGTTTGTGTTTAGACTTCTTACTTCAATTATTAGGTTAGGTTAGGTTATCTATAGTGGTGGTGGTGGTGGTGATTGAATGTCTTAGGCTTGTATTTTTTATTAATTAGCAGAGAATCTGTGACCATCAGGTATAAATATATTAATTTAGTATTTGTCGATCATAGATTCCCTGGCAATCTTCTTAAAGGAGTTCAGGTTTAATATACTATCGCGTATTTTTGTACTGGTGCTGTTCCATAGTTTTGTGGCTGCTATTGTAATTCGTCGTTTTCCTATTTCAGTTCGTGTAAATTGAGTGTGTAAATTGTGTTTTGTCCTAATGTTGTGTTTGTGGATGTCGGTGCTTAGTGTGAAATTGGAGGCTATGGATTGTGGTAATGTATTGTGGTGAAACTCCTTTACAATGGTGTACATCTGTAGTTTGCCTATGTCCTTTAGTTTTAATAGCTTTTCTGACCAGATGATGAGCCGAATACCATCGAACTACAGATCTGTGGTTTATTTCAGTAGCAGTCCTATTTTACTTAGACTCCCTTTCCAAGGTCAAGAATTATTTTGGTGACGCTAATGAATGGCCATCGCATGAGCAGTTTATGAGCAAAAAGTATGTTGTAAAATTATAATTTAAGATAATTATTCAGATATTTGGGGTATGTGTGTATGTGTTGAGGACCACGGTTCATACCTTATAGAGCTACATGTATTCATTTTCTCACAGATAATAATGCCACATAAATGTGTTTTTCATATGAAAATAGTAAAAAAATCTTCATAGCTAACTGAAGGTCCATTTTTACACACAGAAATGTAGCAGATGGATTTTGATAGCATCCAGATGACGCCTGGATCACACTTTTGGAACACCTCTTCAAAATCTTCTGATTTTGTCCATGATATTAATACATTTTCGACGGAAAAATAAAGGAATTTTTGTCACTCGGAATGCAGGAGGTTTTTCAGAAATTCCCTGGGGACGACACAATCCACCCAGTGACGTAGCAAGGGAAACCAGCCCCACCCTACAATTCGTATTTGAAGGCCCCACACTTCTGGATAGCAAAACAAAGTGGTGGGGTGGGTGGGTGGGGTGGTGGATGTGGGGGGTCGAATGTTTTTATCTTTTTTACCTATTTTCTTCTTTCTCGGATATATAGACCTGGGGCACAATGAGGCGTACCACACCAAAATGGCAAAATGTGGGTACATTAGCTACATAGGCATTTGAGAATTAACTCTTTGGATGAATTGTAAGACTGTTTGTCACACCGATACATGTAGGCCTAAGCTGTTAATTGTTTTGTTACTAATTAGGTTGGAAGCTGTTGCTGCCTGAGGTAATTAAGCACCAGGTCAGAATATTTAACCATGGGAATATATGAAGGCGATGTTTTATTGATGATGGGGTTGGGGGATGTGCATGCCCCTCCAGAATCACAGCAATTTGAGAAAGAAAATCTGATTTATTTAATTCGAATATAATTCTAGACTTTTTCAAAGAATCTATCGGTAAAATTATATTTGACTAAATTACAGTGCTTTTTACTGGCATTGCGTAGAAAGTAATAACTACTAAAACAAATGCATTTTCTTTAACAATATTGAATTATTTTTCATTTACTTTTCCTTCAACTTCTACTTCCTAATCATGGAACCAAAAGAATAAGAAAAAATAAAAAATAATTCAAAATACAAGCCATACTGCTAAATATTTTGAAACTAACATGATTTGAAACTGCATTTGCCTAGACATGATGATTACCAGACAAACTAGGTTCAAAATTTATATTCCTACATCATAGTCCCCGCGAGAGAAGAGCTATCAGAATACGATGGACAGACAGACAGACAGACAGACGTGGCGAACACATGCATACACATCGTCTGGGGGTGAAGGTTGGGTGGGTGGGGGTTGCGCATACATACGCATCGTCAGGTACATGTAGTCATGGTAACACTCAGCACACTTCACAAACGAATTGCACGTAAATTGTATGTATGAAACGTTGCATTGATAATACAGTTAAGAGGAGAGAGAGAGAGAGAGAGAGAGAGAGAGAGAGAGAGAGAGAGAGGGAGGGAGGGAGGGAGGGAGGGAGGGGGAGGGAGGGAGGGAGGGGAGAGAGAGAGAGAGAGAGAGAGAGAGAGAGAGAGAGAGAGAGAGAGAGAGAGACATGCTGAACACTTTCAGACCCTAGGAGAGAGTGTGTTTATATTAGACATAAGAATTGCCACTAAATCTCAGTCTGACGGCAATCAAACACAGGCTTATATAAATGCCAAACAAAACAAGTTAGAGCTATCCGTAGCTTTCTTGATTTTCATATTACCGTTCGGAATTGCTCTTTGCTGGTACTGTAGTTGTAAAATATAAGCGCATTTGACTTCCCTAAATAGAAACCTGTGCTGGGAGAATGTTGTCATTACGTCACTCATAATAACAAAACAATTGATCAACGTAGATGGATATTTTTCTACGTCTTATTCGCGTTAACCCTTTAACACTCAAATTTCCCAATTTTCTCATAGAAAATATCTATTTGCAGACCAACAGAAGACTATTTTTGAAAAATTACCACTGGAATGACTGGCTCGGTTATCGAGCTAGTATTTCCAGTAGTAAATTTTTTAAAATAGTCTTCTCTTGGTCTGCAAATGGACACTTCACAAGATCACAGCAGAAGCCGTTTTTGCCTGGTATGAGTGTTAAAGGGTCAAAGGTAGTCGCTCTCTCCCCCTCCCTCCCTCACTCCCCTGTTAGCTGTCATTCACCAGCAAAATGTTGTAGGCCTATCATGTTCTTGTATCACTTCATATATATGTGGCCTGCTACCTCTGTGATTACAATACTTACTGCTCTTCAGTATCCCTCACTGTGTTCCTCATATTTGTCATCATTTTTATGATGATGACGATGGATGTGGTGGTGGTGGTGGTGGTGATGATGATGATGATGATGCTGATGATGATCATGATGCGTTGTGTTCTGTGGCTGCAATAGTTTGAGAACATCCTGCAGCCACGATCTTCTTTGGCCACTGCTTCTTATCCTCATCCAGAGTTCCTAGCTCCCGAATGTTATTCAGATCAGTACGTAGCATGTTTAGGAGACAACAGCCAGACAATGGGATCCAAGAGACCCACACGGACTGTCTGAGAGATGCTCACCTTAGATACATACAGTAACAAAAATAAGATAGCGATGTTTTATGCAGTCTGTGAAATAAATGATGATGAAACAAGATTACATTGTTTTGAAAATAAAGATACACATGTTCTTATTTATGAAGAAACTGAATAGACGGGAGGCCAAAAACTGAACAATAATAAAATGA
The DNA here is from genome assembly GCA_034401795.1 of Chaetoderma sp. LZ-2023a. NCBI lineage: Eukaryota > Metazoa > Mollusca > Caudofoveata > Chaetodermatida > Chaetodermatidae > Chaetoderma > Chaetoderma sp. LZ-2023a. The sequence goes on from CM067367.1 coordinate 7,754,401, forward strand.
ACATTCATATCCAGTAAGAACGAAAGTGGACATGGCTAGTGCGTAAAAATGTAACACGTATGAGAATACAAACTTCGAAAATTTACCAGCAGAAATGCTGCGCATGCGTAACGTATTAACAATGCGCTATGTGAATTGTGCATTATATACTTTCTGCAAATTTACATGAGCATTTTGCCAGAAAAGACGAGACGGCAAGTCGACAGCCGACACACATACAAACAAAACACAGCAGACGGTACTGTGTGTGGGGAATGGTGGACCAGATGCTGCAGCATGGGAAGACGATATGCTTTACACTACAGACGGCTACCATGGATCAAAATCTGCTAGCAGCAAGAGATGAACGGAACCAATTTAATCACTTCTTGTTGATGTGAGGATCCCGCTGATGGCGACACAGAACCCATGATGCAACTAATGATCTATTTTGTTATTTACATATTGTACTTAAATCGTCGCGATATCACTGTATAATTAACCGTTGCATTGATTTACTCTGTATAGTTAACTATTGCATTAGTCATTTGCTGTTTCATCCAAATCATTGTGATTGTAGGTCTATCATAACGTTACCATAGTTATTGTACTAGCACTGTCTCTCTCCCATCTCTCTCTTCACTGGATGTGCTGTGTTCTAGAATTATTTTCCCCTGCCACCCCCACCCCGTAGCAAAAACGTACTCATTTTTAGTAGAGAAATCACAGATAAGACAAGGACACAAAAGCTGCGACTAATCACTGCAGCTCTCCTGACATTGAACCACGTGAGCGAGTAGCCATTTTCTTCGCCATCTTGCGTGCAGAGCGTGAACAAGTGACGGTGTGATTAAGAGTGATTCTGTGAGCGATTGGGTATCCGAAGAGCAAAGATAGTGACAGTGGATAGTGCATCTAATGCCATCGTCCGATGACACCATATCCATGCCACGTCAGTAACATGCGGCTACCCACAGATTACCGGGCTAGGCTGTTGCTCGGACAAGGGAAGTCTACCATTGCTGCAGTCTACTAACAACTAATCTAATCAGTCAGAATAGTTAGGACTAGCGAGGCACGAACCACCACCCACGTTTTCGAATCTCAACATAGTAATAACCGCCACCCTCCATTCTCCCCTCCCCATCCCCTATACTGTGGTGACTACACACACACACACGCATGCATGCACGCACGCACGCACACGCGCGCACGGATCCCCCTCCCCCCTCCACCACTCACTTGTCATTCAAGCTCAGCAAGGTCATCGAAGGGAAGGTGCGGGCAACAGCATTCAAAATATACACTCAAGGCCACATAAAACATACTAGAAATAGTCAGAAACCCCATAGAAATACAGTAAAAACCTAACAACCACCATCGACATGACATTGGCGGTCCATCGACCTCGCGCTCTCCGTCCCGTTCCAATATCTATGCCTATGTTGAGTGACTTTAGATGATCATCTTGGCAGTGACAATGGTGCTCAATTAATGGATGTTAAGTTTGTTAAGTACGTTTGATAGATTCACTTGTTATACCGACAGAGTTTTCACATTTTACTAACGAAGTGGAATATATAAGACTCACCTTCAATTTATTTATAATTGCTTGTAATTCTCATAGTCGAATACGCCATATCTGTATTTTAATCAGGAAAAATGATGTTTCACAGGTTTTACCCATAAAATTGTGATATGACATGATAATTCTGCAATATATCTATATCTATCTATATAGATATATCTTCTTGCGTTCATCTTTCTCATGACAGCAATCTTAGACCGTTTTCCTTATTTGGTGCATGAACGCTGAAGTGGTCACCAAACTGTCTCTGTCTCCTCTGATCTTCTCTTCAAATGATACTTCAATAGGCCAGAAGCTTCTTCTAGCCTGTTCATATCGCGGGCAGTGCTGCAAGAGATGTTCTGCTGTTTCTTCTGCCTGCTGACACTCACAAAGTGCAGAATCTGTAGTCTTGAGACGGTGAAGATGTGCATTGAGACGATTGTGACCAGTCCTCAATCTGAAGATACATGTCTGATCCGCCCTACTGAGGCTGTGTATTGCATCATTATGCTGCCAGTTGGTGGTTCTTGTGGCTTTAATGATATGCTTCAGTTCTTCAAAGTCAACCTCGCGGTTGAATTGTTCTTTATTTGATCCTTCCTTAGCCAGTTGATCAGCTTTGTCATTTCCTAATATGCCACAATGCGAGGGGATCCACTGTAAGTTGACATTGTTCTCCTTAGCCAGTAGCGTAAGATCTTCATGAATTAAATCTGTACTTTCCTTTCCACTCTCCAGCGCCTGGAGCGCTGAGAGGGAGTCTGTCAGGAAGACAATATTTTAATTTCTGGTTTTTCGTTGTATCAACATTTGGCTAGTTAAGATCAGTGCCTGGATTTCTGCAGTGTAATTGCTACAGTGCTTCCCTGTTGGAAAGCATGAGTCTGTTATATCTCCACATGGACACCGAATGTGAGCATCTGCCCCTCCACTCTTGACAGCCTGGATAGCTGATCCATCTGTATAAACATGTATCCACTCTTTCTCAGGGTAGTTTTCTGCAATATGACTCAATGCAAGAACTTTGTTTGTCACCTCTGCTTGATCTCCCTTGCTTTCAATCCCTGGAATCGAGGGCCAGATTGAAATTGTGTTTTCTATTTCAGAAGCTTTCCACGGTTCCCTCTCAGAGATAGCAGTTACGTTTCTACATCTGGAAAAGATGTCAGACTCTCTGTTTCTTTCAATTTTCTTTGAAGTTAATAAGAAATTATTACTTTTGAGCCTTCCTCTAGACATTTGGTGAGTCAGCATATGCATGGGATGGTGAGGCATCAATTAGAATTTCTCGTATTGAATCGCGGCCTTGATTTCTTGTCTCTGCTGGAGTGGCTGGATATTGGTAAGTTCTTCCATCGTTGCTATTGGAGTGGTCTTCATAGACCCTGTTATGATATGAAGAGCCTGATTTTGTACCTTATCCAATGTCTGAAGGGTGCTTGTAGCAACTATCATCCATGATGATGAGCCGTATTCGATGATTGGCCTAACTGATCCAGAGTAAACCTGTTTCAGAATTTTCATGCTAGCTCTCCATTTTGTTCCAGAGAGCTTCCGCATAACTGCCAGTCTTCGCTTGGCTACACCTTCAGTTTTTCTGATTTGTGCCTTCCAGGTTAGTCTTTTGTCAAATATCAGACCAAGATAAGTTACTTCATCCTCAAAGTGCAGAACTGAGTCACACAATTTCAGACTTGTCTTGTGTTCCTTTTTAGTGGATAGTGTGAATAAAGTTGGGATTGTCTTCTCTTTGTTGATCTGGACAAACCATCTTGTAACCCAAGAATTGAGGTGATCAATTGCGAGTTGCATGCGGTAATTGGCTGTTGACACATAATCCTCGCTGCTCCACATCACAAGATTGTCAGCATACAATGCAGCTCTGACTCCCATTGGAAGGTTCTTCATTAGGTCATTGATGAATATTGTGAAGAGGGTGGGAGAGACTACACCACCCTGAGGTACACCATGTCGTAGCAGGACTTTCTTGCTGCTCGTCCCATTCAGCCGTACTGATGCCTTTCGGTTGTGGAGATACTGGAATATCCAGCTGTACATTTTTACAGAAATATTACTGGCCCTGAGCTTTTGGAGGAGTCCATGCTTCCATACTTTATCAAATGCATTCTGCAGATCAACCCACACAGTAATGGTATGCTTTTTTCTGTTGGAACGCCTCCTCAATAGACTGTGTCAGATATATTGTTTGATCCTCAGTAGATCTACACTTTCTGAAGCCATTTTGTTCATCCGCTAAGAGATTGTTGCTTTCAAGATGTCGAAGAAGTCTCTGGTTGAGGATTCTTTCCATCGCTTTGACAATGCAACTAGTCAGACTGATAGGTCGATAACTCGCCGCTTTGGATTTATTCTTGCCTTTCTTCAGTACAGGGATCATGTTGGCCTCTCTCCAAGACTGGGGAACTTCTCCGGTGTACCAACTGTGTTTGAAAATCTCCAAAAGCTTGTGCTTTCCAATAGTACCCAGATTCCTCAACATCTCATTGGTCATTCCATCTGGTCCAGGAGACTTCCTGTTTTTCAGAACTTTCAAGCTTTTCTCCAACTCGCTGATGGTCAGAAGCTCATACATTCCCGCGGCATGTATTTGTGTCTCTCCGTTCCCCTTTGCAGACTTCATTGCAGCTTTTTTACGACTTACTGGCATATCTAGATTGCTTACTTTCTGAAACATACAAGCAGTGTTCAGCAGCAGCCTCTCCTATTTTGATTTTACATCCCTCTTCAAGAGTTATGTTCGGTACTCTGGTGTTTTCATCGTTAAGCTGCTTCACAAGCCTCCAGAGGTTCTTCGTATCTTTTTCAAGATTTAAGCTTGACGTTTTTTCTCTCCACGATTCTCTGGTGGCTCTGATTTTGGCTTTCAGATATTTGCCGTGGATTGTTGGAGTCTCACATGGTTGGCTTCTGTTGGGACATTCTCTGCAATTTCCCTTGCATTGGACATTTCTTCGTGTAACTTTTGCAGAGACGTACTCCAGCAAGATCTGTAATTTTTCCTGGATCCCCTAGGAATGCATTTGCCAGCAGCAGAGAGTAATACAGAGTTAAGCTCTTTAACAACTTTATTGATATTTTGGTTTTGGACATCAATGTCTTTTACCAATCTGTCACTCTTTTTCTGATGTCTGTCCAAGTCTGCTCTCTTATAGTTCCATCGAGGAGTCTGATTCCGGTCATTCTCAACATCCATGATGTTAATGGTAATGAAAACAGGGAGGTGATCACTGCCTCCAAGTTGTTCCCCAACAATACGCAAAGATTCTTGATGTAGATTTTCTGTCGAAAATGCTAGATCAGGAGAAATTGAGGTATGCCATCCTCTTGAGTAGAATGGAGGGGGGTGTGTCATCAGCCTTATACGAGAATCAGCTTCTGCTCATCCATCCAATTTTCAATGTCCTCACCCCTCCTATCAGTAGAATGATAGCCCCATAACTGAGAATGACTCTTGAGGTCACCAGCAACGATAGTTGAATCTGGGTGAACTGGAATTTTTCTGAGATTCAGTGGTTGATTATTATGGCAGTAATAGTTGATAACAGTGATAGGATGTTTCTCTGGAACTATCTTGATTGTGAGAACTTCAGGTCCGTCCATGTCTCTCTGAACTTCAATGGCATTTAGGTTATTCCGGACCAAGGTTATGACTCCTCCTTTATGTCTTCCATCCCTGTCAGATCTGAAGCACTGAAATCCTCTTATACAGAATCTTCTGTTGGCATTCAGATGAGTTTCTTGGATACATGCGACATCTACGCCTTTCTCCTTGAGAATTTGGCTAAGCTGTTTTCTTGTTAGAAACTCCTTCAGTATTTCATTGCATGATAGTCAGTGGTTTGCTTACTTGTACTTTAGGATGGACAACCTTCTTCCTTTTTCTCCAAGGTCTACAAACCTTACCACCAGTAGCTTGGGTGGGCCCCTTCGACTTCGAGGGTGTGGTGTGTGGCCCGGTGCTGCACATGCTTGGCGGGAACTCACACGGAGAGCACCATGATGGATATTCATAATATTAACTGTCATGAAAGATGAGTTGTTTAGTGCTATGGTTGGCTACTCGCTCCAAATACCTGGCTTGGTACCCAATTAAAGTGTTACACCCCTGCGCCCGACCTAAGCTCAGAGATCTTAGATCTACTCTGAGGCCTAGCACTTGTAGCAGGGCATATATATATATATATATATATATATATATATATATATATATATATATATATATATATATATATATATATATATATATATATATATATATATATATATATATATATATATATATATATATATATATGTTAGCTTTGCATCTTCTTTTATATTAACCCACTTTGAGGCACCTCCTTCCAAACTAATTGTCCGTAGATACAGCACATGTAAAACCAGCAAATGTATTGCTAAAAGCACACAAACAGTTAATAAAAGTTCCATGTGACGACTATCGCTATCATTGTACTTTCCCTCATGAGACATTATTAAGATGGGTGGCCTCCTGTGATAGGGCCAATTCTTCAGTCTTATACCAGATGCCAGGAGTCTCTATGCATGTGCCATTGCTATAGAAGTAAAATTAGAGGATTGTGTGCCCAATGATGACACACAAGACATCACTGGCTATCCATGACAGATAACATAAAAGACATGTACCAAACTATATTGGCGACACATTATAAGTTCTAATTCATATAAGGTATCGTTGGAAAGACACTGATCCTGCCAGTTAAATTCCATAGGTAGTGTTATACACAGTTAAAGATTAACTAAGAATCAATCACATGCACATGTGTCTATCTGTATTTTGGGTGTATGTACTAGATCGTGAGGTACAGCTCAGAAATAACGTAAAACATTTCCAAAACAAAAACATGTTAGTTGGTACAGTTTTGAATATGATGCAATAAATGTTCTGTTGAATATATTGGCCTTAACTACTGTATCATTGGCATTTCGAATTACCTCGGCATTGTCATCATGCACCGTTAGAAAAGTATTGATTTCGATATACAAACTATACAGGTATTGATACCATGCAATCTCCAATTAAAGACTAGCTCGACTTAACCACAGACAGGCGTGCCTACCTGTATGTGTGTAACATGGATATCCACTAGGTTATTATGTATGAAAGATGTTTTGAAGCCCTTTTTGATGCTCATAAATTGTTCAGAGTCAAAGAGTGCCAAACAGATGATTTTTTCCCAACAAAACTGCAAAACGAGAGAATAGCAACAACACACTTAAAGGAACACGAGGTGCAAGGGCCTTGACCCTCAAATAGACTATTAGCATTTGAACAGAAATAAGTATTTAAATTCAGCAGTAAAAACACAAATTACAAAATTGGAATTCAGTATGCACACTATTTATTAGATAATTACAGATGGACGCTGGCCACACCATCAGATTGACGCCTATGTTCCATTCATCTAATAAAAACCTGTTATGGCCACAAAACTACAGAGTGGTCCATGACTGCCACGCTTTATCACTGATCGAGTTCTCTTTAACAAACTTTAATCGCCCTCAGTTATCGATGCAATCTAATGAGTTTGAACCTGCTCTGCACATCAGTTCCTGAGATGTCATTTTCCAACAAAGGATGCCCACCGAAAAAAAGGGACCAATCAAAAATCTAAATGGGCCCAATCATCCACCCAACTTGAAATCCACCAAGTGTTTCTTAAGAAGTCATTTAAAGCTGTTCCCATTAATTTTGTAAGGATTTCCAGAAGTTATGAAGATCCAACAATGCTGCCAAGAAATCAACCTATCGAAATTCTGAATGGTAGTTCTGGAAATTATGTTTAACTGATCAATCAAAAATCAGATTATCAGTTCTGGAGCATACCACCAGAGTCCTTCTCACCAAATTCGATTGAAATCCACCAAGTGGCTACGGAGGTGTATTTTGACAATTTCCAATACATCTAGATCTGGATCATGTCACCAATGTCGTTGAAGTCTGTCAAGCTGCTAAAGAAGATACATTTTAACAATTTCCGGTAAATTTGTCATAAAATCTAAGAAAAAAAAAATGGGGGAAAAATCAGTCAGATCGTTAAGGAAGAGATGAGATTTGATGGATGTCTTCCACAGTATAAGCTCACAAGGCCCTATGTTCCAGTTGAGTTAACACGGTGATAAATTCAGTACCCCTGAAGAGTGGATAACTAAAGCACCTGGCACCTCCATGATAGACTTTAGGAACAGGGAGATTCTCAAGTGCCATCCAGAAAAGAGGAAAGTAAATAGGTTCAATAGTTGAAAACGTGCATTAACAGAATAGAAGAAACTATACAAGATGTGTAATACGTCGCTGCTGTCTGTAAAAGTCGCCCAGCAAAGATGGTCCATGTTTGCCCATGTGCTAAGGATGCCAGAAGAAGCACCAGAACAGAGATCCTTGGAATCCACCCTACTCGGAGCCAGCAAACACAAAGGCAGGAGAGGACGTCATTGCATAAATCTGCTAAGTGTGCTAGGAGGCCTCAAGAAAGCAGGACCCGGTACACTCAAGTCAAGATGGACCAGAGGAAGATAAGGATTTCGGCTGAGGACAAGACACAGAGGACAAAAGTGAAGGAGGACTGATTGCAGTAGGATGTTTTTACTACTACAGGCGCAGAATACAGTAATCATACAGAAGTGTAAATCTGACCAATAAAGCCCTTTCTTCTTCAGGCCTAAGCACAGCCAGTTGAGTTCGTGCCAAATCAAACGTCTGCAATAGGATCTTTTCTCTAGTTGTAACTTAATGTAGACTAGATTGTACAAAACCATTTAAAATTAATTTCTGACAAAATAAGAACGTGTCTGGTAATTATATGTAAAGTATCCATACATATACATGTATGCGTGGTTTACAAAATTGCTAGAAACAAAGCGACAGCGTGCATCAGAAAAGCAAACAGACATTTGAAACTAAAGTGGCACGTGACAGGAAGAGAAATCCCTAAGCCTTTGGAACTATGGCAAGAGTAAATGAGTACTATGTGAATCAATTAGCAAGCTATGTAACCCAGCTAACGGCACCATAACTACAGATGATAACATTTTCTCAAGTATGTTCACTTCAGAAAATCTTCATTCTACACCAATCATTAGCCCTACAAGCAATGGTATTGTACTAAAAGACATAATAATACTATCGCCATCGAAAATGAATTGAAAGACCAATAAAAGCAATGGCCTGGATGACATACCAGTAAGATTATCAAAGGAAGCTGCTAAAGTAATTAGTGCACCACTATGCATAACAAGTTTCTTGAAGAAGGCATATTGCCTGACATCTGGAAAATGCCAAATGTATGCTGTACACACAAAAAAGGCTTCAAAAACGGCCCAAACAACTACAGGCCAATCTTTGCAGAAAATACAAGATGTCCACCAAAAAAGTTATATATTGATTGATTCATGGCGGACATATTTCTTTCGACATATCAACTTTCCATGGACAAATATAATGGCATTTCAGCCCTAATCATATTAGCCAAATTTCGGCCCGATCCGTTCAGCGGTTCTGAAATCATTTTCACGAAAACTAGGTCATCCAAGATGGCCGCTGAACCATTTGGCATATTAAGTTCCCTCAATCAAACTTCGTTCAGCTCTTGCCTTAGATCATATTTCATGAGGTCTGCATCTATCCCCTAAAACTTTTCTAAAAGTTGGCCAAAATCCAAAATGGCCAAATTGGTCGATCATATTCCATTGAACAGATTTGCATCCCTATTCCCTAAGGAGTTTTTGGTGGGGAAAAGATCCAAGATGGTCGGACACACAACAGACGGTCATCACAACATAAGCTCTCTTGGCCTTTCAGGCCAGGTGAGCTAATAATACTGATAAGGACTACTTTTTCGAACCATCCAGTACTACAGACATAAGTTTAAGCTCAACATAAAACAGGCATACATATACCCGCCCATCGCAGTCAACAGCAATTCTTCCAATACAGTGGACTGGAGTAGCCTGTGTATCTGCAAGAACATGTATTGTAGCGATTCCAATTATCGGTAGATAGGTCTCTGCTTTCCATGGCCATATTTTTGTGGTAACAAGAAGAGACACTAGCGTAGAGGACCCTCGGATAGCGATAACCACAGCAAAATGAAAACAGCAATAAGACCAACTACGCCCCCCCCCCCCACACAAGTGAACATGTAACCAAATGCTAGGTACTGACAGGTGAAACCATGGGTGTAGGCGGCACACCGCAACTGATGCGGGGAACACCCATCTGTGCCACAGCATTTCCACAAATCGGTGTCAACCCTTGCTACTCTGGTGTCAAAAAATTGATGAACCAAAATTCTGAATGGAAGTCCTGGAGCCTATGGCCATAGGGCTCTTTCCAGCCAAATTGGGTTGAAATCGGCCAATGAGGACTAGTGTTTTAAAGCAAAGGTTGACGGACGGACGATCGCCAAGAGGTAAAAATCCAAACTTGCTACATTTTGATAGGTCCACACTGTGCATGTTTTTTGCTGTATAAATGTTATTCTTGAGAAAATGTTTTGTCATTATCAGACTGACCTTCACTTTTTGATGCCACAGTGATTATGCCATATCATTATAAGGAAGGATGTGTCGGAATTTGGACCCTATTTAAACACAAGACATAAAAAGTTAAGTTAAGCTAAATGGAAATTGTTAGTGTTGAAAGGAAGGTTTTAGCAAGGACACAGTGACCTTGATGTTTGGACTCTGAGATGTCATGTTCCATACCCTCTCATTATAAAGTAGTATGTGTCCAACTTTGGCACCAGTATAATTGAGCAAATATGAGATATAAACAGTGATGTTGAGCTAAAACAAAATCTGAATGTTGTAAAGAACAGTTTTCCCAAGATCGCAATGACCTTTGCCCTTTTGACCCAGGAGAACATTGTATTATGCTCTTTCACTAAAAGGAAACATTTGTTCAACTTTGGGTCCATTGTGATTAACCATACATGAGATATGAACTACTAAGTTGAGCTAAATGCAAAATGATAATGCTGAAAAAAAACCCCTCTTTTACCAATATCACACTGATATTGGCCTTTGACCTTTTAGCACAAAGGTTAATGTGGGATTGCGATCTAATCTAAACCAGACACGGGGTAATTGTAATTTGTAATTGTCTGTAATTTAATTACATTTTTCAAGTAATTGATTGTAATTGCAATTGAGTAGCTAAAAACGTAATTGTAATTGAACTGTAATTAATTACATTTGAAAATTTTGTAATTTGGAATTGGTAATTCAATTACTTTATCAATTGCATACACAGATTGAAGGTCTGTTTGATGCTGACACTATAAATTAATATCGCTTCTGAATTCTTCACAACAAAGCCCAATGCATTAGGAAGCTACACACTGTATAACAAATCACATTGTCATACCTACTAATTTATTTTTTTTAACATTAATTTGACAGTAAGTTGTTGCTGCCTTCCTGCTCCAGTCAAATTAGTTTCAAAATATTAAACAGAAATATTTGTTAACAAGAACGCTAAAGCGTGATATGTCTCGCCCCTGATATTATTGACCGCTGGATACATATTTTGATACTTAAAAGGTAAACCACTTGTATAATCATTATAATTATGAACTAAAGAGGGACGTGGATGTGGTGAGAGAATTTTGGTAATGTCCATACACTGACTCCTATGATCGCATTTTTAGCTCACCTGGCCTGAAAGGCCAAGTGAGCTTATGTCGTGGCGACTGTCCGTCCGTCAACTTTTCCTTTAAGCGACTTCTCAAGAACCGCGGGGCCAATTTCGATTATATTTGGCAGGAAGCATCCTTAGTTCATAGGGATCCAAGTTTGTTCAAATGAAGCCGATCGGCCAATTAGTCCGGCGGCCATCTTGGATTTTGGCCGATTTTAAGAAACGTCTTTAAATCTTCTCCGAAACCGCTTAAGGAATTGAAGGAAATCTCATGAAATATGATCTAGGGCAAGAGCTCAACCAAATTTGTTCAAGGGAACTTAATTGGTCAAATAGTTCGACGGCCATCTTGGTTGACCGAGTTTTAGCGAAAATAACTTGTTCTCCAGAACCACTGAAGGGATCACGCCGAAATTTGGCAAATATGATTAGGGACTAAGGGCCAGTAAAGTTTGGTCAAGAGAAGTTGATCAATCGAAAAACATGGCCGCCATGGGCCAATCAAAATATAGCATGTTTGGCGGCCATATTGGATTTTTTTATTTGATGGATTTTGAGGCCGAAATTCGTTTTATGCAGGGTTTTGGGTATTCTGATCTCAAATTTGCAATTTTCGAAACTGTCGGATAAACGGTTTAGCGGCCATCTTGGATCATTTTCCCACCAAAAGCTCCCATACTAAAGCAATGGGAAATTAAAAATATCTTCTCGAGAGCTACTTGTCGGATTTCGATTATATTTGGCATGAAGCATCCTTAAGGCATAGATGTTCAAGTTTGGTCAAACAAACCCGATCGGCCAATTTGGCCGGCGACCATTTTGGATTTCGGCCGATTTTTAGATATATCTTTAAAAATCTCCTCCTCCCAAACCATTTGAGGGATCGATTCAAAACTCATAAAATAAGATCTAGGGTAAGCGCTGAATCAAGTTTGTTCAAGGGAACTTGATTGACCAAATGGTTCAATGGCCATCTTGGATGACCTAGTTTTCACAAAAACAACTTCTTCCCCAGAACCGCTGAAGCGATCCGGCCGAAATTTGTGATATATAATTAGCAACTAAGGGTGATTAATGTTTGTTCAAGAGTTGATTCGTAAAAAATCATGGCCGCGGTGGACCAATCAAAATATAGTGTGTTTGACAGCCATATTGGATTTTTTTAGCTCACCTGGCCTGAAAGGCCAAGTGAGTTTATGTCATGGCGACCATCCGTCGTGTGTCCGTCCATCAACTTTTCCTTTAAAATGACTTCTCAAGAACCACTGGGCCGATTTCAATTATATTTAGCAGGAAGCCGATCGGGAAAAAACTTGAATCTCTATGCCTTAAGGATGCCTCATGCCAAATATAATTGAAATCCGCCCGGAAGTTCTCGAGAAGATATTCTTATTTTCCCATTGCTTTATTATGGGAGCATTTGGTGGGAAAATGATCCAAGATGGCCACTAAACCGTTTATCCGACAGTTTCGAAAATTGTCGTTAGTTTAAAGGAAAGGTTGATGGACTGACTGATGATGGACACACGACGGATGGTCGCCACGACATAAGCTCACTTGGCCTTTCAGGCCAGGCGAGCTAAAAATGTAAAAATAGTCATCTAAGTACAAATCCGTAATGATGCGAATTGGATCTCTGAATTGATGATCAGCAACATGTTAATTGTAAGGGAATTGAGTTAATTTTGCATATTTTATCTCAAAGAAGTTAAATATTAGGATCTGTTAAACTACTATTCCATTTACACGGTTTCCAAAACACTGAAAAAACAGGAGAAATTCCTCACAAATAAAAATACTAATGATGTGGAATGCATCAATATATAGCATAGAGGATGTCTGTAAAGTTTCCTCGATGAGCTATTGTTGTAAATTAAGGCAATTAAAAACTTTAACGCAAATTAATGAAACACTGTAACGGAAAATATTCAACGTCCAAAACCATGAAAAAAACCATGAGAAATACACCCCAAAAGATCTGATGAGCCATTGTTGACTAATAAGGCTAATGAAAAGTTTTAACGCAGAAATTATCCAAAACCGTGAAAAAACCCATGAGAAATTCACAGAAAATCTGCTTAGTAATGACGTGGATTGTATCTAAGCATTGGATAAAACCAGTCAGCAAAGTTTCATTAAAATCTCATGAGCCATTCGTGACTAATAAGGCTAATGAAAAACTTTAACGCAAAAATCATCCAAAATATTTTCAAAGTCCAAAAGCGCGAAAAAACCATGATAAATTCACGGAAAATCTGCTTAGTAATGTTGAGGATTGCATCCATGCATTGGATAGAACCAGTCAGTAAAGCTTTATTAAAATCTGATAAACCATTCTTGACTAATAAGGATAATGAAAAACTTTAATGCAAAAATCATCCAACTCATCTAAAAGAAGAAATTCCTCGAAGATATGCGTAGTAATGATGAAAATAGTATGCCAACAAGGGATCGAAATAGTTTGTTAACTTTTAGCTAAATCTGATGATCCATTGTTGAACAATAAGAATACTGAAAAAGTTTAACGCAAATATCCACCAAAATATTCTAAGTCCAAAACCATGAAAAAAACATGAGAAATTCCCCCAAAATTGGCTTAGTAATGATGAAGATCGCATCCCTGCATTGGATGGAACCAATCTGTAAAGTTTCATTGAAATCTGATGGGCCATTCTTGACTAATAAGGCTAATGAAAAACTTTAACACAATTGACACGCCGACGACAACGACGTGGGAATTTGTAATCCCTATGTCTCGCTTTTCCCTTCGGGGCGAGACAAAAATGCACATGTGATTTTTTGTATTTATTCTTTGGGCTCAAACTCAAAGGTGTAGTAACATTAATTTGACAGGAAGTGCTTGCTGCATGACACATTTAACTGAAAGCAGTTGCTATCTAAGGCAGCAACTGTGTCATACAGCAAGCACTTCAAAATATTAAACATAATAATTCATCAATGAATCATTCTGGGATCGGGATCAACTTTTTCGGAAATATTAAACAGAACATTTGGGAGAATGTATGTGCTATTTCATATTTGCTCTTTCAGGTTCAAATGGTTCAGTAAAATTAATTTGAGTAGAAGCTGTTGCTGCCTTATTGCTCTAGTCAAATTAGTTTCAAAATAGTAAACACATATTTATTAAGAATTTACACGTGATTTTTTGTATTTATTCTTTGGGCTCAAACTCAAAGGCGTAGTCACTTTAATTTGACAGTAAGTGCTTGCTGCATGACACATTTAACTGAAAGCAGTTGCTATCTAAGGCAGCAACTGTGTCATACAGCAAGCACTTCAAAATATTAAACAGAATAATTCATCAATGAATCATTCTGGGATCGGGATCAACTTTTTCGGAAATATTAAACAGAACATTTGGGAGAATGTATGTGCTTTTTCATATTTGCTCTTTCAGGTTCAAATGGTTCAGTAAAATTAATTTGAGTGGAAGCTGTTGCTGCCTTATTGCTCTAGTCAAATTAGTTTCAAAATAGTAAACACATATTTATTAAGAATTTACACGTGATTTTTTGTATTTATTCTTTGGGCTCAAACTCAAAGGCGTAGTCACTTTAATTTGACAGTAAGTGCTTGCTGCATGACACATTTAACTGAAAGCAGTTGCTATCTAAGGCAGCAACTGTGTCATACAGCAAGCACTTCAAAATATTAAACAGAATAATTCATCAATGAATCATTCTGGGATCGGGATCAACTTTTTCGGAAATATTAAACAGAACATTTGGGAGAATGTATGTGCTTTTTCATATTTGCTCTTTCAGGTTCAAATGGTTCAGTAAAATTAATTTGAGTGGAAGCTGTTGCTGCCTTATTGCTCTAGTCAAATTAGTTTCAAAATAGTAAACACATATTTATTAAGAATTTACACGTGATTTTTTGTATTTATTCTTTGGGCTCAAACTCAAAGGCGTAGTCACTTTAATTTGACAGTAAGTGCTTGCTGCATGACACATTTAACTGAAAGCAGTTGCTATCTAAGGCAGCAACTGTGTCATACAGCAAGCACTTCAAAATATTAAACAGAATAATTCATCAATGAATCATTCTGGGATCGGGATCAACTTTTTCGGAAATATTAAACAGAACATTTGGGAGAATGTATGTGCTTTTTCATATTTGCTCTTTCAGGTTCAAATGGTTCAGTAAAATTAATTTGAGTGGAAGCTGTTGCTGCCTTATTGCTCTAGTCAAATTAGTTTCAAAATAGTAAACACATATTTATTAAGAATTTACACGTGATTTATGGTATTTGTTCTTTGCGCTCAAAGGGGTAATTAACATTAATTTGACTGGAAATATTTGCTGCCTTACTCTGTTGTTGCTTTAGGCAGCAACTGCTTCCAGTCAAATTAGTTTCAGAATATTAAACAGGGTATTTGGTAAAATGCATGTGGGTCATTCCAGAAAAAAGTGGAATATTGAGTCCCCTAAGCATTGCGCCAGGTTTAACAATGTTAAGGCATTGAAAGGCTAATGTGTTTAATGCCACTTTATATCACAATTTTCATACATACAAATGACTAACGTACGTGACCAAATAAGAAAATATTTATTCATTAAAAATAATAATAGTCAGCTACGTTACGTGTCCCCATGTAGGATAACTAATTTAATATTGATTTTATTCGGATTAAGTGAATTTAATTATGCAATTTAATAAGAAAATCCATTGAGTACATATTAAAGTTCAATGCTGCAATAATCTCCTTATCATTAGCATGTCTCTTTGGGGGCAATGCTACCAGATACCTGTGTCCCCTAGATTTGTGTCAACTTAAATTATAATATCTTTAAAGATATGCACCCCTTTAAATATCCGTATTGCTATGCAGAATTGTCTCCCTTGGGATTTCACTCTCCAGCAAACAATCACGTGTTGTAGTAGGGGTAAGTAAAATACAATTGCAAATGTAATAAAAAAACAGAGAGTATGTTTATTCCTTGTCAGTTCCGTTACTGTCATATTTCTTAATTGGTTTTATTAATTTACCTTATTCTTATTGCCAATTTAGACACTTGTTTTCCAAATAAAAGCAACCGAAATGTAAAGCAAAACTTCAATTGGTTGCCATTTTGGAATGGAAAACCTGCCATTTAGTCAGCTCCGTTACTGTCAGCTCCGTTACATAGAGCCTATGTAACGGAGTGTAACGGGGCTGACATGTTTTTGTCATAGTATCATTACTCAAAGGATCTGGAAGTATAATCACATAGATCAGAATACATGTGATTGGTTAGTGATTTTTAGACGTGAGGTCAAAAGGTCAAATATCTAAGTCTTTTTCTTACTTGTGTGTCAAAACCTTCTCTCATCACAACTTGATCCTTAGTACAATTTGATAGAATCAGCAAATCATAGTAATAAATTATTAGTATAAAATTGAGGGAAATTCGGATCTGTCTGTCCGCGTACGTGCGTGTGCGTGTGTGTGTGTGCGCGTGCGTGTGCGTGTGTGCGTGTGTGTGCGTGTGTGTGCGTGCGTGCGTGTGTGGATCTGTCTGTCCGCGTACGAGCGCGTGTGTGTGCATGTTTGTGTGCGTGCATGCGTGCGTGCGTGTGTGTATCTGTCTGTCCGCGTATGTGCATGTTTGTGTGTGTGTGTGTGTGTGTGTGTGTGTGTGTGTGTGTGTGTGTGTGTGTGTGTGTGTGCGTGCGTGCGTGTGTGCGTGTGTGCGCGTGTTGGTCTGTCTGTCCGCGTACGTGTGTGTGTGTGTGTGTGTGTGCGTGCGTGCGTGCGTGCGTGCGTACGTACGTACGTACGTGCGTGCGTGCCTATGTATATACATGCAGCAATATCCAACGTGTGGTCATGCTCCAGAATAAAATAGCCGGATCCAGATCAGATCAAATTCTGTATCAATAAATAACTCGAAAACTAACGATCTGATTTGGTCGAAATCTTTACACAAGAATATTTCTCCTGCTTTAAGCTGTGAGCCTACCCATGACCCCAGCACTGAAGACTTTACAGTCGGTCAAAATTGTGATACATGGTGATTTTGCAACTATGGCGCATTCAAGTTTGTAAATTTGTTCAACTTCCAAAACACATTTCTTTAATAATTGAATTTTCTTGATATTTGGCATTTGACGCCACCCCACGCATGACATTTTGTGGGGGAACAGCCTGATGCAAATGTTTTTGAACACATCACACTGATATTGGTAACTCACATAACAAATTTGGTTGAATTCTGTCCAACGGTTTCCGGGGAGATAACATGATGGACAGATGGATGGACGGAGGCAATCACAATATCCACAAATCTTGTCAAAATGTAGGGATAAAAGGAGATAAAAAACGGGAGGGGTGATGGTCTACAATCTCTGATTGATCTTGTTCTTTTACAGAAAATGCCTGGAATGAGTGCCGCCGAAAGAATGAGAAAATATAGACAGCGCATCAATGACAACCCTGCTTCTAGGGAAGTCTCTTTGGCTAAGGAGAAGGAGAGGTGGAATAAGCGACGAAAGGCAATACATGAGTTAAGTGCAAGAGACCAGAGACAGAAACGAACGGTCTGGAGGAGGAATCAACGTGATTCGAGGAGACGAAATAAGATGGGTGCTTCAACAACTGCCCAAACACCACCTAGTTCGCCACCATATTCACCCAACTTAGAACCATTGGTGGTAGATGTGCATCAACCGGACAGTCGCCAGAACCGGACTACGGTTGCTCGTCGTGGTCGGAAGAACGTCAGAAAAGACCGTGCTGCAGCATATCGGCGGATACTTGACCTTCGGCTTCAGCTAAGCAAGCAGAAGAGAACAGCTGATAAATATAAGAAAAGGTACCGTTTGACTAAACCGGATCATAGTAACACGCCAAGATCCAAAACAAAGATACTTCTTAAAGGAACATATGGTGTGTCTGATGTAGTAAGGAAAACTCTAATATTCCACCATCTTTGGCGACAGACTTACGAAATCAAAGTAAACACATTAACAAACTCCTGAGTGCGACAATAATAAGAAAATATCGGTTTGCGAAAATGGCTAGAAAATCCTTTAAGATGTCTAAGTCAACTAAGAAGACAGAGAATGGAAAAAAATTAACAAGTGCTAGTGCTAAATTTCGGTACTATTTGCTTAAAAAGAACATCAACGATTTTCTCAGTCGAGATGACAATTCAAGAGCTACTGCAGGAAAAAAAGAGACAGTGACTTCTAAAGGAATCAAGAAGCAAAAACGTTTCCTTTGCAATTCTCTTAAAGAATTATATACCAAATTTTGTTCAGAAAACAAAAGTATTAAGGTATCATATAGCAAGTTTTGTACTTTACGTCCGTTTTACATTGTAAAGCCTTCTATATCAGATAGTGAGACTTGCCTTTGCATCATCCACGAAAACCTCAAATTTATGTATGACAGGCTAAAACAGCTTGGCTTACTTAAAGTGAGTTTTGTGGATATACCAGCCCAGGGGCCATGTGCAAGACAGTGTCGTTAAGCTTAACGGCATCGTTAAGGTGTCGTTTGTGAAATTTTGATGAGCAGTGTCGTTAAATTATGTAGTTGACGACGTTGTCGTTTATTTAACGACAGCTCATACTCTACCCTTATTTATAACGAACCTTTCGTTACTTTCAATATCTCGCTTTTCGTGCAGTGGTGTTTTTTACATTACGATTACTGCGCCTTCAAATATCGAAATACATTCGACATGGCAGTCGCATTTCTTCAAATTCAACGTGATTTAAGGAGGAGGCAGGTTGCACACCGATTATTCAGAGATAGGATGAATCCTGTTGATTTTATGCCAGACGAACTTTTAATTGAGAGATATCGAGTGAATAGAGAAACGATATTCTACTTGTGTGAAGAGCTTCATCGAGATCTTCAGCGCCCAACACGTCGATCATTGTCATTGCCAGTATCACTGCAAGTTGTCGCTGCCTTGAGATATTTTGCGACTGGAAGTTTCCAGGCAGTTACGGGCGATGTCCATGGCATCAGTCGATTTTCAGTGTCGCGTGTGTTCATAGTGTAGCACAATCAGTTTTGAACACATTAGTTAATGTACATATAAAGTTTCCATTGGACCAAGCGGATATACATTCAACAAAGGAAGAATTCTATAATTTAGCAAACTTTCCAAATGTGCTCGGTGCATTAGATGGTACGCTTATTCCAATTAAAGGACCATCGCGTGATGAACATCTCTATTTCAGCCACAAAGGGTATCATGCCATCAACGTACAATGTGTTCTAGATTCAAATGGCCGATTCTTGGATATCGTGGCACAGTGGCCAGGTGCAACCCATGATGCTCTAATATGGCGCAATTGTGAGCTGTCTAATCAGTTTGAGGAACGTAACATTACCGGAGGTTGGCTGTTGGGTGATTCTGGCTACCCCCTACTACCATGGCTGCTGACACCTATTCCAAACCCCACGACCAGGCCACAAAGACTGTATAACAGTGCGCACAAGACAACGCGATCCTCGTGTGAGAGAGGGTTTGGTGTGTGGAAAGCCAGATGGCGGTGTTTGCACAAGTCAGGTGGGTCTATGATGTTTACGCCCGAACGGTGTGTCAATGTGATCGTTGCGACAGCTATTTTGGAGAACATTTGTAAAGAACGGAATTTAGAAGCTCCCGAGACTCAAGTGGAACAAGAAGAAGAAGAGGATGATCCGGCTGAGCACCCATTAGAAAACGTGAACAATTTGCGAGAAGATGGTGTTAGGATGCGGAATCAACTGGTGATAACTCATTTCACAAATTAATGGTAGGTGTACGTTATAGCACCATCAGTTTTAATTCATATATGGTTACTCAATAAGGCATAGGAAAATAACAACTATATTGCGGGACAATTCACTAATTTAACGGTAGGTAATATGGATGTCATGAAGGTCAAGTCAATAATGTTGTCTAGATTAACTTTAACTAACTGTCACGTGAATTTGTAGCAAAAATATGTGATATGAGAAATGGTCCAACGTATGGACAGTCTAACTATTTGGCAGCTGTTAAATTTGTACCAAACATGTTTCGCATATTCCAGTATTAACAGGAATCCGGTGTGCAGAATGTAGATGATAGCCATGAAGATGCTTTGAAATTATTGAAATTAACAATAAACTAGATTTTAGTGATGCAGTGCGCCACAAAGGATACTACGCCTTTTGCCAAACCACACCTTACACTGAATGTATGAGATTAATTTTGAATGTTGGTGAAATATGATAAAAATTATAACTGTATGTCCAAAACGTTCGTAGATGTGGTACGAACAAGAAAATTTGAACAGGTATCAATATTTCAGGGGAGATGACTGTGGTGAATATGTACAGATTTTGATGAAACGAAATCATGACACATCGCCTTTACATAATAGACCAATAGGAAAAGGTTCAATTCTAACTTTAAAAAATCATCGAACTATGGTAGGGACAGGAAAATCGGCCATGGACACACACGCACGTACGCACGCACACACAAACGTACACGCACGTGCCGACACACGGACAAAGGGCTACATAGGCCTACACCCCACCACATTAACTTTTTCGGGCCTATGATAAAGTTAGTTGATTTAATTTCATCTTTAGATATGATTATTGCAATTATAATTCAAGTAAACGGTATATCGTTGGCTCATTAGTATTGTCAGTATTACTATCATAATTATTATGATTATTGATTCCAGCTCCTAGGTTCGCCATTGAATGTTGAAGCAGTAGCTCTATCAAGGCTAGACGCTTCTCCTCCACAGCAAGCCTCCGTTTTTCAATTTCCAATCGTTCTTCTTCAACGTGTAACCGTTTTCGTTCGATCTCGACGAGTTCAACGCTTAATTCATCACTGGTCTCATTCACAGCCGCTTTTTTTGCGTTTCCTATAAAACATATAATAAAAAGATTAAAACTATATATAACGGCAAACTTGTCATCCGTCCGACCATCTATATTCTGTTCCTAACTTATGTCATCATAATTTGTTCTATGCACCGTCCGTCCATATCCGTCTGACCATCCGCCCGTCCGTCCCTCCGTCCGTCCATCCGTCTGATCACCCACCCACCCGCCCGTGCGTTTATCCGCCTGTCTGACCAACCACCACCCGCCCAACCGCTTATCCGTCCATCCGCCTGTCTGCCTGCCAGCCTGCCTGCCTGGCTGCCTGCCTGCCTGCCTGCCTGCAGAAAGGATCAAAATGATAAGTGATTATATGCAGGCAATATTGCTATAGCATATGCACCTGCAAGCGTTGTTCGTGCTACTTTGGTTGTCTACTGCAGCTGCCGTTGACTCTTCGCGTGGCTCATCAACTTGTTGCTCAGAGGTGGGTGGCAGGATGATGGAAGACTCGTCGGTCACCTCATCTTCTCTGCTAACGATCTCAGTGCAATTTTGGTCTTTGGAAGTCGAAGCCAATGATTCAGTGCCTGCTTTGGAAAATACGTCTATCCCTGTAGTAATCCCAACGACTGCCGTTTCACCAATAATTCCAATCACCTTCTCCTCAGCTGGTGTCATGGTCACAATTTTTCCGCCACCACCAGTTTTTTTCTGTAATTTTCTTCTTTTCTGCTCCTTCATCTTTACAATTGATGACCAGTCGCGCCATTTTCGACGGACATCATCTACCGTTCTTCGACACGGCGCTACCACATTGACACTTGTCGAAACTGCTGTCCATGCATCCTTCTTTCGGCTATTTGTGATTACATCAGTGAATTTGTGAAAAATCACTGTCTGACGGCTGGCGACAGCATCCACAAGCGCTTCCAACTCTGCAGCACTAAATTTTGGTCTCCGCTTTCGGTATGCTACCTCTTCGTCTGACATTTTTCATTAAGCTATAGCGTGTTGAGCGAGCAATGAATTGAATTGTATGCCTACGACTGAGAGATTTATAAACGTGCACGCACTTTGCCGACGACATGGAAAACGACAGCGGGATTTCCCTAGCAACGATGTGAGCTAAACGACAGCTTAACGAAGGCAAAGCGATAGCTTCGTCTAACTGTCGTAAACAGTGTCATGACAGTGTCGTTAAACTGCTTAACGATGTCGATAAATGGCCAAAATAACGACACTGTCTTGAACATGGCCCCAGGTGTGTTGTGATATTGCAAGTCAACCATGTATGTATAGAGATTGCCAAGTTTGCAAAGACAAGTCTCATTCAACTGACACCAGATCTAGAATCTCTACCTGTCTGGTTCTGGCAGTGGAGAAAAGTTAAGCTTCCTCGTGAAAAAATAAAAGCTGGTAAAAGGGTAGAGTACTATGTACAATGCACAAACAAAATCAAAGTTAATGACAATGTGGGGAATTTAGTCAAATTATTTGAAACGGGTCTAAAAGATAAATTATGTGGACATGTATGTAACATAAATATCCAGTACAGATCATATAGGCATATGATTGACAGTTTACCTTCTACAGTTAACCGGGCTGTTGTTCACATTGACTTCAGCGAGAACTATCAATGCAAGTATACACAAGAGATACAGTCTGTGCACTTTGGTGCTTCAAACTGCCAGGCGTCATTGCACACTGGTATGCTCTATTGTCACAATTTAAAAGAATCAAAAACAGATAAGATACCTTTCTGTTCAGTGTCCCCTTCGATGAGGCATGACCCATCATCCATTTGGGCCCATTTGAAGCCAGTGTTAAACTTTATGCGTGAACAATACCCACATATTACTGCTATCGACTTCTTTAGTGATGGACCCACGACCCAATATCGGAACAGGAAAAATCTTTTGTTGTTCTCTTCTCGTATTCACGAAAATGGATTTAATTCTGGAACTTGGAACTATTTTGAATCAAGCCACGGAAAGGGTGCAGCTGATGGGGTAGGTGGGGCCATTAAAAGGTGTGCTGACCAACTTGTCGCGACGGGCAAGGATATCCCCGATGCGCTTTCTATGTATAACTCCTTAATGAACACAAACACCACTTGTAAGTTATTCTACGTAGACGAATCTGAAGTAGAATCCATGGATTTAGCTGTCCCATCTTTTATATGCCCAGTACCGGAAATCATGAAAGTACATCAAGCTACTTGCCTCGAGAAAAACACAATCCATGTCCGTCTCCTCAGTTGTGTATGTTCGTATCCGAGTATGTGTACATGTTATCAACCAACAGTTGTAAAGTTTCAAACAGATGGACACATTGTCCAAAATAGAAATATTGCATCTATGGGTGGGAAATGCCAGGCCAGTAAAACTGTACCTTTGTCAAATAATGATAATAATGTTGAGCAACATGGTCCCCCTACCACAGATTATACTCTGAGTGACTGGTGTGTGGTTGACTATGACGGACTCCTGTATCTAGGGCAGATAACTAACATAAATATCGAAGGTGACATAGAGGTCAATGTCATGTATCGGTCAGGGAAGAATAAATTCTACTGGCCAGATAGAAAAGATCAAATATTTTATGAACAAGAAGATGTAGTAGCTGGAGTTTCCCCACCAGGCCAGAATAAACGATATTACTGTTTAGAGACTGAAACATGGCAAACCATATTTGAATAAATAGCTAAACGGTTTTTTGCTATCATACTCAGTAGCCATACGTCATATACATATAATGCATTCTAAAGTTACAGCTGGATTGTAATAGCTTGCTGAAACGCATGTTCCACCAGCAATTTGATGGTTAAAGGCACTATAGCACACTAATTTGCTTATAGAATAAAAATATTTTTTATTGTATACTTTTAGAGGCTTAAATTATGTATTTCAATCTAAATAACCGAAATAAATTGTAAAATATGCCGTCATAATTCCGTGTGAAAAGAAATATTTTGTTGTAAATTTTAACTCTGTGGCCTACATGACTTTAACTAACATTTACAGCTAAATGAACAATTTCTTTCACTCACACAGATTTATTTCGCCATATGTTAAGAGTTATTTCATTTCATTGCATTCTTGTACTAATTTTAAGCCTCTTCGAAACAATGAAATAAGAAATATGTTTATCTTAAGCATTTTAGTGTGCTTTCGTGCCTTTACTGTTATTTTACGTATATCCTGTCAGCCCCGTTACATTACCATATTTGATCACATATAATAACTTTGAATCAGTTGCTGCATATGTATAAGATTTATATATGTAATGAACCATATAAAGTTATATTTGTGAATGATTTCTTAAAAATAAACGTTTATGTTTGATGTTCTAAATATGTGTCATCTCCGTTACTGTATGTCAGCCCTGTCACATGATCATACTTTATTGCGTATAATATTTTTTTCACAGCAATGCATACAGCTTGTATATTTTATGAAAGGCCTTGTATACATCTTCCAATTTAGTATAGCAGAATTTCCTTCTCTCCTTTACACCGTTTTAATCCAATATTATTGCGCATTATATTTCTATTATCTCAAATCATGTGCATAAACAGCTTAAATGCAGGAAAATAATTTTGCACAATAAGTTGTACTCGGACAATCTACTAGCAGAAGTTAAGTTGTCCATATAATAGCCAAAATTCAAATATTTGGAGAGCATTCTTGCGATGTTAACATTATATATCCTACTTTGTAACGGAACTGACGTTTTGCTATATGTCCTCTTAAACATAGCGCCGATACAATAAAACGACAACTTAAACTTCACTGTCTGGCATTGAAACATATTGTCAGAAAGAACAGTTGATCAAAACATTTGTTTTGAGTTGTCTACATAGTATTTCATTTTTTCTGATATTGCCTAGGTCAAAATTCCACTTTTTTCTGGAATGACCCATGTGCTTTTTCATATTTGCTCTTTCACGTTCAAATGGTTAAGAAAGCTCCTGAAATTTGAAAACAATTTTACTGGAAATCAAAGGTGACTTAGACATCAACAGCTTTCAGTCAAATTACTATCAAAATAGTCAACCAAATTTTTCAGATGTCTCATTGAAAGGTTTAATTTCTAAATGACAATTATGACACCTTGAAGATTTCGGATCGTCTCCTGAAGATTTCGGGTTATCTACCCTTGTTGATGCTGACTGAGGCTCTCCCTTCTTCGATACAACCTTGTGTGGATGGCTGCTGCGACAGCCGGTCGTACCGATGAAGGTAGAGCGCGACACTAGCTCGCCTCGTAGGTGCAGGGACCTGACGATATTTATAGAAGTGCCTGGGCCTGATCTAACTGCGCTCTTCAGAATGATTGGTTCGACACGGTGGTCTTCCGTGTTCTCCAGAGTAACAACAATTATATGTCAAACTTTTGCCTTGTTATATACCACAAGGTGATCGTTTTATTTCGCTAACTTAACTGTACAATAAAGCCTACAAAGTTTGGCAACTTATACCGTTACCAGATTTCGTATTTACAGCAATGACTATTTAATTAATGTTTCCTAAGTTTCCCTAAGCTTCAATCAACTCTTGCCTACTTAAAGCCATTCAGCAAGAGCGTTTCACAAGGTGCGAGGCGGACCGAACTCTCGATTAAAAGTTAAAGTCCCCCTTATATACTATCTCAGTTTCTATTCTCCCTCCATCTTGGTTTTGCACCGCCGGAGGTTGCTCTGATTCTCATGACATCACTTTGACTAATCAAAACTCCGACCCTCCCTCCTGGGGAGGGTGCCCTTTTACCTAGCACCTGCGGTTTGGGCTGGATTACCATGCCATTTCTGACGGATGCCCTGCCAAGAATGACGAATGCTTGTTTGATAACAAGGGTTTGGGCTGGACTACCATGCCTCTTCTGACGGATGCCCTGCCAAGAATGACGAATGCTTGTTTGATAGCAAGGCTTACTGGTGGATTAGCACGCCTCTACAATTAATATGTTTTTGATAATATCTTTCGATTGCGTACCTAATGCCTACGGGACGCTACAATGTCCATGTCATGTTCATTACCTATTAGCCGACAACCTGTGGAATGCTAGAGTTAATTGGTACACGAGTTACCATTCCTCATAGCCGGATTATTTTCGGCTTATCTTGTCCCATGCTTCCGTGAGAACACAGACCGCTATGTAACTAACTAAGTCCGTTTGTCATATCTAATCCCTTGATTGATTCCAACCCGGTGCCAACCAAGTTTCGAAGCTGTACCGCGCACTAGCTGACGTACCTACTGCCAGTCATCCAGTGCTGATAATATATAATTTCCTAATATTACATAGACCCTATTTATTAAAGAGAACTGATGTTTGTGTGTGGAACGATAATAAGCGTACACAGCAACGTTTATCTCAATACTTAAACAGCCAGATGAAATGCACTAGCGAGAGTAACCCATTCAAATTGAAGGACGAAACCAGTGAATCGATTAACCCTCAATAATTAGTTGTGGTAGTAAAAACTTGATAATGATATGAGTGAAAGTTGTTGCTGTCTTGGTGCTAAGTCGTTTATGAGCAATAATCTCTTTGCAGTAACATAAATGACTGTAGCAACAAACATCAATGAGTTTGACCATGGCAGTATGCAAGTTGTACGAATATTGAATCGTTGTAGACGGGAAGAGAATGTTAACCATAAGTTAACCCTCGATGGCGTAACTTGTTGCGCGTTGCTTTTACCGCTGTGAATGGCAATAGCATCCAGCAAGGAGAAGGGAAGATATATAGATGATGATCAGTGCTAGTAACGTATCTAAACATAGCCGCTGATCGGTGCATCTTAATATACATGGTGACATAGTCTATTAGCTCACCTGGTATTCACACATGAATTTCACTCTGGACTTACTCGTACATACAAGATGTCCGTACAGTGGGGTCATGACTTCCCACAAAGACACTCCCATATCTACAACCTGTGTATTATGACACATGGTGTCCTTTATAAACATGCTTTTAAAATGCATACACAAATTTCATATCCTCATGGCCTGTGTTTTTTTAGATTAGCCTAATATCATTAACTCTAAATTTCAGGAATGTACTCTGACATGTCTGAGGCGAGTTGCACAATATTTTGAAAATAAGTAAGAAATTGTAGCTGTTTAACATAAATTAACATGCAAACAAATTATTCTAACTTAGTATGCCTATGCAGCCTATATTCACTTTACCACTGGGGATGAGTATTATTGATAGGGTTAACTCCACCAGTGGTCAGCAATCCCTTCACAGGTGTGATTTTATCCATTCAAGTCTTTTGTGGATTTTATTGATGGTAGTGTAGACACCCTTTCAACTATACAGATGAGATATTACAAATTCTGTTCATATTGTAAGAATTATTCGGTTGAATATTTTGAAAATAGCGTAACTAAATGTCGCTGGTTACATACATGTAGGGAGCAGGAGCTCTCAGTAAAATTATTTTCAAAATATTAAACTGAATATGTGAGACATCCTACAGAATTTTCTCCTTGAAAAGGGTTAATAATACCTTCTGGTCTATTTTCTATAGGGTGCAGTACATTAATTCTTTAAAGCTCAAGATTTGACAATTGAAAATCTTCTGCTCAGTGATTGTCCATATGCAGGCCAAGAGAAGACTATTTAAAAAAAATTCAACACTGGAATGAGTGGCTTGGGTAGGGAGCCAGTCATTCAAGTGGTAAATTTAAGAAAACAGTCTTCTTAACATACAAATGGACTGCTCAAGACCACTGCTCAAGCCAGATTTGCTAGGGTATGGATTGACTACATACCAGCCATTTAACGGCCTCTTCAGGGTCAATATTCTATCTTTTATTATGTTGATAGCAAGGAAACTGGTGTAGATTCTACAAGATTCGTGGACGATATTGCTGTCTATGAGACTATGACAGCAACATCTTCCACCAAATTTGTTGAAAAATAAACAACAATTCATCTTCTAATTTAATTTTAAATTTTAAAAATTTTGAATCAGGGTGATACAGGTTACGGGTTAATGAAAGAGTGCATGCAGACCTGAGACAGATTATTTTCTCACAGAATATCTCCATTTGCATACCAAGAGAGGAATATTTTTGAAAATTTAGCACTGCAATGACTGGCTCTGTTATCAAGTTAGTCATTCCCACTTGATACATTTTCAAACATAGCCTTATCTTGGTCTGCAAATGGACATTTATCAAAACCACTGCAGGCACCATTTTGCTAGTACGTATATGTGTGAATTTATTAAA
Source organism: Chaetoderma sp. LZ-2023a (assembly GCA_034401795.1). Taxonomy (NCBI): domain Eukaryota; kingdom Metazoa; phylum Mollusca; class Caudofoveata; order Chaetodermatida; family Chaetodermatidae; genus Chaetoderma; species Chaetoderma sp. LZ-2023a. The sequence continues at coordinate 7,782,715 of CM067367.1, forward strand.
AATAAAGATGTTGGTTTATTTCAAAGTAAAATATGTCTGCATAAAATTCTTTGTATATTTATTCAGCATGTACAGGCACATTCACAAACTTGCCATTGCTTAGAAACCAATTCATACACACATATTGGTAAAAAGTAATTGTAATTAATTAATTTGCAAAGTAATTGCAATTGTATTTAATTACATTCACAAAATGGAGTAATTGTACTGTAATTGACCATTTTGCAAAGTAATTGTAATTAATTACATTGGCAAATTGCCCCATGTCTGATCTAAATGAGGTATGTGTTTAGGTTTGGGTCCATTATTATTAACCAAAGATGGGTTATGAACTGCTAAGTTGAGCTAAATGGAAAATGTTAATTTTGAAGAAATAACGATTTTATCAAGGTCACAGTGACCTTATCTGTTGAACTTTTAACCCAATGTCATTGTTTTATGCCCTGCCATTATAAGGAAACATGTGTGCAAGTTTTGGTCCAGTATGATTAACCAAACATGAGATATGAACTGATAAGTCGAGATAAACACAAATTGGATGACGATCAGCTACCGCCACCAGACGACGGGCAGAGTATGACAATAGCTCATTTTATGATTTTACTTCATAATCGAGATAAAAAATTTTAATTTATCCAAGACAAACAATTTGTACAGTTGATAGACTTGTCGAGCTTCATGACAGAGTTAAGATTGTGACGTCAGTCTACATGTGATGTAATGGCCCCTCCCAGTTTATCCATCAATCATAAGACATAATAATCAACTACATGACGTGTAGGATGACGTTATAATCAATGACATCATGATTGACGTAGATAAGTTTGTCACGAATGCTTAATTGATGACAGACTAAGTGTTGTTGTACGAATTGTATGTGTTTTCTCCATTGATTATGACGTGATATACGTGACTGACAGATCGGATCACTCCATTTAATGCCAGTGTATAGAATGATGGCATAAAGTAGATTGTAGGCCTGTTAGCACACGGGCATGTGGAATGATACAACTGCAGAGAGTGTTGGGAATTGGTACTAGTTTTGTGATCGATGATTGGTTTTACATACTAACCAATGATCATTTAATGATCGATCATAACATTTTCTCATTTTTACCCATTCTGAAATTTTGAATGCAATAATTATTGCATGTTCATGGATATTTAACCTTTAAGAAATAATCTATTGAATATTTTAAAACTAAATTGATTGGAAGCTGTTGTTGTTGCTGCTGCTGTTTTTTGATGGTTCAACTTCCCTTGAACAAACTTGAATTGCCCTTAGTCCCTAATCATATCTGCCAAACTTCGACCCGATCCCTTCAGCGGTTCTGGAGAAGTCGTTTTCGCTAAAACTAGGTCAAGCGAGATGGCTGCCGAACCATTTGAGTTCCCTTGAACAAACCTAGTTTGTCCTAGATCAAATTTCATGAGGTTTGCATCAATCCCACAAACGGTTTCAGAGATTTTTAGCCGTTTCCTAAAATCGGCCAAAATCCAAGATGGCTGTTGGCCAAATTGGCTGATCGGCTTCGTTTGAACAAATTTGGATCCCTATGTCCTCAGGATGCTTCCTGCCAAATATAATTGAAATCGGCCCAGTGGTTCTTGAGAAGTCACTTAAAGGAAAAGTTGATGGACAGACGACGGATGGACACAGGACGGATGGTGGCCATGGCATAAGCTCACTTGGCCTTTCAGGCCAGGTGAGCTAAAAACTAACATTTACTAATTCTTGTTGCAAAATAACCAAACCCTGTAAAAATATGGGAAAAATTTGAAACCTATTTTATTTATGTCGATTGGCTGCCATGATGGTATAGAACAAATCTTTAAAGTTTTATTGAGATTGGATAAATGAATTAAATGTACATTGAATGACTAACATTTATCAACATGCTGCATGTCATTTGGATCACTATGTCGAGCCATCATATGCTTCACATAGGGCTCAACAAAAATGCTTGTACATGAATATAACTCAGCTCCATATAAGAAATCTGTGATATTTTAATAAAAACATTAGTAATCCCGAAATAAAACCAGGTAAGATTTTCTAAGCCTATAAACTTAACATCGAAAAATAACAAAGTTTTGTAGAGGTCAGAGTGACCGTGACCGTCGACATTGTGACTTCAGTGTCAGCATGCTGCTTCTTAACATTATAGGTAACAATGTATTCAAGTTTAGTTCCAATAGGATTAACCAGTCCTGAAAGATAAGCCAAGTAGTTTTGCTAAACGCAAAAACTTAACATTGAAAAACCCCAGAGTTTTGTATCAAGGTCACAGTGACCTGTGACCTCATTACCATCACACTACTAACAGCATAGGCAACCACATAGCCAAGTTTAGTTGCAATAGGATTAACTGATCCCGAAATATAAGCCGAGAAGTTTTGCTAAATGCAAAAACATAACATTGTTAATGCCGTCGATGCAGCTTGAATTTAAGGCATTGTTTTCAACATTCTTTCCATCTAGCAGTTTCGTAGCCAAATCAGGTCACGAAAATTACACGTTCCTGCGGTCCAGTGCAACCACTTTTTACTGCAGGGAAACCAAATGTTAACACATTGGTTTCCCTGGGAACACCCTAGATAATTTGTTATTTTCAGGGCCTGTACATGTACTCATGGTGAGTATTTATTTAGTCTTTACACTTAAATTTGTTCCAGAAAATTTAAATTTTCTCATAGAAAATGCCCATTTGCAGACCAAGACAAGACTGTTTTTTAAAATGTATAACACTGGAATGACTGGCTCGGTTACCGAGCCAGTCATTCCATTGGTAAAATAGTCTTCTCTTGATCTGCAAATGGACATTTCTCAAAACCACTATAGAAGCCGTTTTTTGACTCAACAATACATATTTTCAACAGTATTTACAGAAATGGGGCAACCTTGAAGTACAGTCGGGCAATCTAATTTAAATGACATACTTGCACCTGGGGGCAACAAAATATTTTTCTAATTTTCGAGCCCTGCAAATCCTTATCACTCGAAACTCCTCAGAATTTTCTATAACTGTTTTTGTTCTCTGTAGCTTTGTTAACCCTTTAATGGTCAAGCCGCTGAAAATGGTTTTGCAATGGTCATGAGAAAAGTCCATTTGCTGGCCAAGAGACTATTTTTAAAAATTTACCACTAGAATGGCTGGCTCGTTTAAGATTTGGATTTTCTTGACAATTAACGCGAAAGGATTAATACTGTATTAAATAGCCTATAACTTCTGAGCGGCATTATTATTGTAATCTTTTTCCCATCGCCGATCTTGTGTTTTGTGTGGGAATTTTTATAAAACAAAACATTAAATTGGTCTGGCCTCATATCATGTATATATAGCGGGGTCATACAATTGTTTAATAAAGTATACTAATCGGCAGTATTTACCCTATACTAATCTTAAATTATGAATGAATTAGTTGTAAATTTAACTGAGTTTTTGTTCATGTGATCAGAGTATTGTAAATGAAAATGGTCTATTCCACACGTACTGGTCACATGTTTATCAGATTTCAAGACAACAATTGCAAAACTTTGTCAAATCAACAGGAAGCTTTGTTAAAATTGTCAAGAATTGAGATCAAGTCACAACTAATAATACTGCAGCGTTCGCCGGCGGTCTTCAATTCCTGGTAGTGCGCTGAAACTTAATTGCTCAACCTGACAACCTCAGAATTTGACCTTTGACCTGGTTGACCCTAACTGATGGAAATCACTGAAGCGTCATACGTATAGTCTTCCGGTCATGCACTCACACAGACAATCAACCCTCAACCTGGTGAGCGACACAGCTGTAGACACCCTGATGAATAATAGCCTATCTTGGCTATCCCTGGCTATTATAAAATGGACACAGGCAGATGGCTAAGACAGCCAATACTGCATGCTATTCAGGTGTGACAGGTGATATAGGCTAACAAATGGAGAGGTTACTATCAGTCAGTCAGTTAGCATTCACAGCTAGAACTAGCAATCAACAGGCCAGCCAGGCATGGCTATAGCTTGTATATGTGCTATAGAATGGATTATGCAATCCCATTCAGTTCTATCAATGCTAAGTATTTGTTGTCTTATGACGTCACACTCCCTATAGTATTTGGAACATAGTATTTGCCCTAGTTAACGGCAGTAGTAGTAGTGGACTTCTCAACACCCTTTCAACCTGGAATTTACTAGTATTTGAACCTTATAAAGGTGGCCGATTGTACGATATCTTGAATGAGATGACAACGATTCAAGTAAGTAAGGCAAGGTTTATTGATATCTAAATCACGGACAAGTGACCCGGAGAATATACGGATATCCCAACCGGATATCTGATATGTATATGGACGAAATATCTACAGATGAGAATCAAGTATGTACACGTGAATTGTATGTCTTGGCAATGCAATCAGGACGTTATAACTACCCCGCCCCCATTATTGGTCGATTGTGTAGCTACCATCTGGCTATTCGTCGACAAGAACTGTCAGACAACGCTGAGCGCGTTATACAGCCAATCAGGGTATAGTAATCGACACGGAATTCCCTCGAGTTAACCCTCAGCCTAGCGATAATGGACTCAACCCGGACGACACTCGCTTTATGCACTAGTCGCAAGAAGTTATGCTAGAATTATCATGGGGGTTTCCACACGGAAAATGCGAAGTACTACAGCCTGTCAGCGTTATCGCTATTATTTAACCAGGCTACATTTAGACTAGTCAACTTTTGACACCGGTTCAATTACATACCAATGGTGTAGACATCGTTGCTCCCAAGCTTCGCTAATAGTATTGGTTTCCACTCGTTAGGATAGTAAAAATACAAGAACCCAATTGTTTGGAAAAGGGGGGTTTATATAGTATTCGGGGTGCCAAAACGACCAACCGGTCGTAAAGGGGGGGGGGGGGGGTTCCATTGGTTCTGCATGAATGACTGAGAATTTGTGGGTCGTAATGGGGTTTCCCCATTGGCCCACTGACACCGTTCAAGTGCTAACGCTCATGTGTATCTGGAATGTATCATCACAATGGATGACACGTCACCAATAATTGCGTGCACTAATAGTGATACGTCATCAATACTGGCCAAGATGGCTCCCGGCAGAATGGACTTTACGATTGTAAAACACACACTGTTTATGGCTTGAATAATGATTATCATCCCCCTGTTATCAGGCTAGTCCTGATTACTGATGACAAGGATAATGTCCACGCATAGGCTGGCAAGGTAGGTAAGCGTATAGGCGTAAACTATCAGGAAATAGACTGTAATTGTTTCCGTTTGGCTAGTCACTAATAATATGAATGGCAGTAATAATATGAAATAGGTCACCTACGTGACACTACGCCCTCACTACAAAAGAAGTTCGACCCGAACTTGAACAATTTTACAATTCAGTATTAATATTACTATACATTGCATACTTTGAAAACTTTAACAATTATTGTTGCAGTTCAGCTTTAACAAAATAGGAGTCTTAAACTGGCGCTTGAGCTTTAACAAGCTATTCGCACATGTTTAAATGGAGGTATGCCCTAAATGTCATCGATTCCTGACAAGTTGGCGTAGTAACTGTTAATAAGGAAATTCTACTAAGCATGGAGCGATAGAATATCGATTTTAACCAAAAACAGGTTACATTCTATTACTATTCCTGCTTCCAACCTTTCCATTGTATCGTTTATTGAACAACATCGTTAATGGCCCGAGCGATAGAATATCGATTTTAACCAAAAACAGGTTACATTCTATCACTATTCCTGCTTCCAACCTTTCCATTGTATCGTTTATTGAACAACATCGTTAATGCCCCGACCATTCAAAGCTTTAAAAACCGACTGGATAAATACTGGGACAATGCACAAATTAAATTTAACTCCGAGGCACCGTCACCATGAAGTAACCATTTCAAAACCTAGAGTCACTCATGCACCTGAATATAGAGGTCTGTACGGCCTGTGTTCAGTATTATCGATAATAATAACACCAGTTTTCGTGAACAATCCATCCTCCAAATCTATATTGCCTGACTATGATGTAAATAGCCAGCAATACTGAATCCTGCACTTATGAACATAAAGATAGCATATGATTAATTCTATAAAATTTATTATAACAAGTAACAACACATTCGAGAAATAGTCATGGAATAATAATTTAACAATGATATTTATAATAGACAAGTAAAATAATCTGTATGCCCATTAAGGCAATACCAAGCCAATGACCCATACCTCGCGAAATTATGACGAATAACTAAATTGTAATTTGTAATTCTACACTAAATCGATTCCACACAATGCGTTAAAGTAATTCACCTTTCCAGGTTATTCATCCATCACCTGACATCATGAATGATTTGACATCGACTGTCTTTAACACTTACTAATCCGACACGTTGTACGAATTGCATGTCCTGGTCATTTAATAAACATATATGATGGTCAAGTGATTGGAGCCTAGCTGGAGATGGGTGGCATAGCTAACTGGAAGGGTACATTAGGGTGGCTAGGGTGTGTGTAAAGTTTTGCTGATCAATGCGATAACAACCCCCCCCCCCCCCCCCCAGAATGCCGCCACTGTCTATGACAGTGAAGGTATCCCAGGAGATCGTTCCCACAATGGCCAGCAATGACAAGCTAATATTTATGATATGCATTCTAAGAGACGAAGACAAGTAATGACATCATAGACTACTAAAATGTTCCTAGTCATAGTAGAACTTGCCACCATCTCCTAGAATACATACAGATTATTAAAACGAATAACATAATCATAATTAACTTTGTTGCTCATTTCAACAGCAATCTTCCGGAAAACCGTCACTGTCCAAGACAGTGAAGGTGTCCTGGAAGATTTCCACCGAAATGAGCGACAACAATTTTCCACTCTACCTTTAATTAGTCTCTTTGGTTAATCTCAGACTATGTTTGAGTGGACACATTCTTTCTTTCAATAAAGCAGGGATCGTTGATCCATGTTGCTTTTAGTATGTAGGTCGTGCCATCTGGGAGGATGGCGATCTCTTCCCTCCGGATGGCTGCCGCCCTATCAGGAATAACCTTAACCTGGTATCGCCTGCTTGTACGGGCATCTTCCCTGAATTTTCTCATTGTCCCCACTCTCTGATCTTTTGAGAACAGGGATGGTGCTTCCAAAAACCGAGCACGGGCGTCCTGCCGGGAAACCGAGGCCAGCTTAGCTATCGCTGGTTCAGGCTCAGTGTTCGCTAGAGGTTTAGGTGACTCGAGGAGGGTCACCCCGAACAAGAACTTCGATGGCTCTGATGCTGCCCCTGGCGATCCCTTGGAAGGTGATGCGAAAAGAGACACAGCCGGTGACGACTTTTTCATGGGATGAGTTGGCGCTGGTAATGGTGAATTTCCATACCTGGGACTAGGAACCGGATGGTATTGATCACCAGGTTGCATGCGAACGGAAGATGATGATGACGACGGCGAAGGTACTGGGGCTAACCTTATTGTTTTAATGGAATCTGATAGCGGCGGAGTACTTGGCATGGCCAGCTAATTCGGTGACCCTGGCGGACTAATGTTAATTTCAAACAACGTTCTCGGCATGCTAATGCCAACAGTTCTGCGCGGAATCGTGATGATTCTAGGTGGAGGGGGCTGCACTATGACCTCCGCCGCTACCGGTATTTGTGCTGCTCGTGCTTCCCGGTGGCATGTGGCTTGGTGATTCCGCATCATGTACCCATGGGAACGTGGTGCTAAGAAGGAACAGTGCGGGCACTGTAGCTGTGGCCCATGGTGATCACGGCGGTGACGCGTCAACATTGTCTTTGTTTGGAACTCTGCTCCACACATGAAACAGGTCCATAAACATGGACGGTATTCCTGCACTGGATATTTCGGTCTCTGCGAAAGCAATCAGAGGGAAAAGAACATAAATTTCAGTTGTCATCAGCCATAGAAGGTAAGATATAGCTATACTCTTGACATGAGGCAATTACCCCTTGTAATTGATTCTGACAATCACATTTCTGTAAGCCATTTTTGTCATTGACTCCAACTGAAATTGAGCTTGTTAGAATACTCATTGATAGTATTTGAAATTGAGTTTTTTTGGGTTTTTTGCAAAGTAATAATAGTTAAATACTTTGACACTGTAATTGCCTCATGTTTGCTGACATCATCACATTCACTCTCATGTTCAGCAGTCAGGTTCATGCTATGAGTCATACTGATCCAAGTGACTAATATCACCATCACCTTTATATATTACGGGTTAGATATTGGGTGATTAGCATTTGCTTATCAATAGAACCACGGATCAGGAAATGCCAAGATATTAGGGAATGTATAATATATACATATTTGTGATTTGTACCGTGGTTGTTTTTCAGGTTAACTATTCTTACTACATGGACGCTGGATGATCATACTACATTTTGTAGTCTTGATGCCATACTGGCAACCGTTTCTTGCCGCCATTCTGGCCATTACGGCAAGACAATGAATTTGGAGTGTCCTATTGTAACATCTGCCCATTCATCCATTGTGGATGCCAACTCAGAAACAGACTGTTCTGTATTATAACTGCCAGAGGCTTCTGATAACTGTTTCTTATGACTTGGCAAATCTGACACAGATGGCCGAGGTGACTTCTCTCCCTTGAACCAGTTTTCAATGCTTCCAACATATGGTTTCAATCTATTATGGTGTACTGTCTGAGTTTTTGAATGAGCCGACCTTTGAACAGTATAAACTAAGTCTGATAGTTTTGCAACGACCAGGCAAGGCCCACTCCAATGAGGCTGTAGCTTTTTAGACAAGCCTTTCTTCCTCTGACAAACACTAACCAAAACAGCATCACCACGTTTGTATTTGAATTGATAAATTTTATTATCATAGTTTCTCTTTTGGCGCTTTCCGACCTCTAACATTTGCTTTCTTGCAAATCCATGGACACCATAGAGACGATCTCGAAGTGCCAATTCATAATACTGGGTCGAGTCAATAGGGTCTTTAAGCACCTGACCAAAAACCATGTCTATTGGTAGTTTAATTTCTCTCCCCAACATCATCATACTAGGCGACACGCCTGTACTTTCATGACGTGCTGAACGATATGCTAACATGAGCATCTGAATGTGTGTATCCCAATCTCGTTGTTTTTCATCAACAACCTTGGTCAGCATGTCTTCTAATGTGCGATTAAATCGTTCAACAAGTCCATCACTCTGAGGATGGAAGGGAGTGGTTCTGGTCTTGTGTATACCAAGAACACTACATAGTCCTTGAAATAAATCACTCTCGAATTGTCGGCCTTGATCAGTATGTATCTGATCTGGGATTCCGAATCTACAAATAAATTCGTTTAACAGAATATTTGCAACAGTGGACGCTCTCTGATCTGGCATAGCAAATGCCTCAGTCCACTTTGTAAAATAATCAGCAATGACCAATATGTATTTGTTACCCTGATTCGATTCTGGCAATGGCCCCAGGATGTCAAGCGCTATACGCTCCAATGGTCCACCTACAAAACTCTGTTGTAGTGGCCCTTTAATATTCCTCTGAGGTCTTCTACGTGACTGACATGTTGGACAGCCCCGACACTAAGAACAAGCATCCTCTCCAAAACCTACCCAATAAAACCTTTGTTTTATTCTGGCAACCAACTTGGTTACCCCCAGATGTCCCGCACCTGGTTCATTATGTAGGCTATTCAGGATGGTCCTGTGCCAAACCTTTGGCACAACCAACTGCAACCTGGTCGCAGGTGCGCGCTCCCCGACCAATTTAACTTGACGGTACAATATTCCGTCCCTGAGACACAACTGGTCCCACTGAGCCTTGTAGGCTCTTGCAGTTGGCCTTCTTGGCGTGGTATCCCCACACTCAGACCGTGATTTCCCAGCTTCCTTATCATGCATTATCATGCAAATATCCTCATCCTGAAGCTGGGCTTCTCTAATCTCCTGTCTACTTCTAGATTGCAGCCAACCTTGGCTGACAGTGGAGGAGTCGACATCTACATTGTGCCCTTGTACACCGGTGTTGTTGACAATTATGTCAGAGTTTCTCTCCATACCTCCTCCAGAAGCGGTTTCCGACAATGGGCAAGAAGCTTGCCACTGTATGTCGGTGTTATGACTATTACGTCGGAGTGTCTCCTCCATACCACTTCCAGAATCAGTCCCCGGTGATGGACAAAAGCCATTAGATGTTACTGCTCGGACATTTCCCGGCAGGGCAAGGCTAGGCCTATTAATATCCTTGCGGATACTGTCCGAAACATCAGGAACTATCGAGGCTTGACCCTCAGATCTGACCAGACCTGTGGATCCTAGTCCTTCCTTTTTCTCCTGTCTTGAACAGTGACTACATGGCGAACATGGCCGCTGAGACCTTGACAGGCCATCAGCATTGCCATGGAGTTTACCACTACGATGTTGTAATCGGAAGGTGTAGGTACCTAATACCTCCAGCCATCGAGCCATTTGACCTTCAGGATTTTTGAATCTGGTCAACCAAGTCAAGGCACCATGGTCTGTACGAACTAAAAATTTGCAGCCATATAAATAATGATGGAAATGTTTAATGGCTTCCACTACTGCGAGCAATTCTCGCCGAGTGACACAGTACTGTCTTTCTGACTTAGACAGAGCCTTACTAAAATATGCAATGACACGTTCCTGGTCACCTTGTTTCTGGGAGAGCACCGCTCCAATACCAACACCACTAGCATCTGTATCTAGGGTAAAAGGTTCGTTCAAACAAGGGTATCCTAGGATGGGTGGATTGATAAGCCGCTCTTTCAGAGTATCAAATGCTATATTGCATTCGTCTGTCCACTGGAATGGGACATCTTTTTCTGTCAGTCTATGTAGAGGTTTTGCTACATGAGCAAAGCCTTTTATGTATCGTCTATAATATGAGCAAGTGCCCAAATAACTTCTGGTGTCCTTGACACTTTTAGGTGCTGGCCAATCCCTGACTGCCTTGACCTTTTCAGGGTCAGTAGCAACACCTTCATTTGACACTATGTGTCCCAAAAATGCAACTTGTCTATGAAATAAGAGGCATTTTTTAGGAGACAGTTTGAGACCTGCCTGTCTAATTCTTTTGAACACTTCCTCCAGTCTATTTATGTGTTCTTCGAAAGTAAGGGCGAAAACAATGATGTCGTCTAGATAAACAAGACATGTCTCCCAATGTAATCCTGCTAATACTGCCTCCATTAATCTCTCAAAGGTTGCAGGAGCATTGCACAACCCAAAAGGCATCTTATTAAACTTAAAATTTCCACCAATGGTAGTAAATGTGGTCTTATCGGCATCTTCAGGTGGCATTTCCACCTGCCAGTAGCCACTCTGGAGGTCTAAGGTGGAGAACCATTGAGAACCTCGCAGTGCGTCTAGAGAGTCATCAATCCGTGGCAAAGGATAGCTATCCTTGACAGTGGCCTGATTAAGATTTCTATAGTCCAGGCAAAATCTTATTGAGCCATCTTTCTTAGTTACCAGCACCACCGGAGCTGACCATGGGCTCATAGATGGTTCGATGACACCATTGTCCAACATGGACTTTATCTCGGCCGCGGCAGCAGCACGTTTGGCTAAAGGGATACGACGAGGGTGCATCTTAATAGGTGGTGTATTACCCGTATTGATTTTATGTTGTACAATATTAGTGCACCCTAAGTCTGCTTTAGATTTAGCAAAGCATGTCTGATGGTCAAGTAGTAACTGTTTTACTGTATTTCCTTGAGCTATGGTCAAATGAGGGCTGGTAGTCTCCAAGACAACTTTTAAGTGTTCTGGTAATTCAGTGTTAAGTTCCAAATTAGTACGAACCAGTTGACTTGCTCTTAAACTACCATACTCTTCCTCATTATATGCTCTTGGTTCTGAGTCAATTGGTTCACAAACTGCTATAGACATTTTCTTAAAAAGTTTTACTTGTCTGGCAGATTGGTTCATCACTCTCAGTGGTACAGAACAATTACTAGGGTCGACTAAAGTTTTGGCCAATATTAGCCCATGTGAATCAAATAAATTGGCATTTGGTTCTACAACTGCCATCATTATGTTAGTGACGTCCCCCTCTATTTCACCACAAATGATAGTCTCACTGTGAGGGGGTATGATCACGGTTGCACCAACATTAATCTTGAATATTGAAGGCATTTTACTCTCTAGCTGACAACTTAAGGTCTGCCCATTGATATTGAGAGTTCCATCTGCCATATTTATGAGACAGTTATGTTGGTGTAGAAAATCATACCCAAGCACCGCTGGCGCTTCCACCTCTGCTACTATCATGGTGTGATATAGAGTGCGGTCTGTGATATCATCGTTGAGCTGTATCGGCATATTGGCTTGGCCAAGAACAGTGACTAAGCCACCATCAGCCATGCGGATTTTACCCATGCTAGATAATAATTCAGGCCTGTGTTCAGCAGGAATTGCAAAATATTTCTTTGGGTGTAATACAGACATTGTTGAGCCAGTATCGACTAAACAATTTACATTCACTCCACACATTTTTGTGTTTATATATAATCCATCATGTTTGTGTGTATTATTAATTATATTTTCTACTTCCTCGGGCCAATGACAGCTAGTGTCAGCTGGAACCTGACCCATGGCACCAGCTACTGCCCGTTTTCCGAAGAGAAAGTGTTGCGTTTCTCTGTATTATGATACTGTGACTGGTTTTCTGTGCGAGGGCCATTGGATGACCCGGCAGAATTTCTAGAATTCCCATTTTGACCAAAACGCCATTGACGCTTCCTACATTGAGCTTTCCAGTGGCCAGGGAGTCCACAGAAATGGCATAGACCAATTTTCCTGTCTGAAACATTAGGATCATTATGGTGTCCATTTTTATTGGTCTGCTGCGCCACTTCAATCTTTGCTAACCGACCCAGTACATCAGTAATGACAGTGTCAGTTGCTTTAGCATCTGGAGTAGCATTAGACCAAGTGGACTCAGTATGCTGCATCCTAACATGCTTCCTACGACTTTTCTGAAAGGCCTCGCATTCTAGGGCTATACGGACAGCCTCTTCTACTGTATTAGCCTTCCCCTGGTACACAGCCCATTCTAAATCTGAGTCATTTAGGGCATCCGTGAAACTATCTCTTGCCAGTTTCTCTCTAGTTTCAGCAGAAGCATTTGGGTATGCCTTGCGAACCAACTTCTTTAAAGTCTGAGATAATTCAGTCAGTGGCTCATCACGGCGACGAAGGCGTCCTTTTAACTGAACACGGAACATTTCTGACTGATTCTCTGGCTCGAACCGAGCTGTTAAAGCTCTAACTAAATTTTGGTAAGATCTTCGTTGACACGCTTCCATGTCACTCAAGACTTCTTGTGCCAGCCCTCTTAAGCTGGTGGCAAGCTCTAAGGCTTTTATGGTTTCATTCCAACCATTAATCTCAGCCACCATCTCAAAATGAACCAAGTAGTCTTGCCAACCAGTCTTGCCGTCATAATTGGCTGGTGTTTTGTGTTTTATATGACCATTATAACCTGACCTTTGATTCAAATAATCAGTATGATCAATATTTCGCTCAGGTATATTATATGTAGGGTAAGAGATATCACCATGGTATTGTCCAGTGCCGCCAGGAGGGACCATCTGGTGGTATGTTCTCGCCATTTCCGGCTCAGGTGGTCTTAGCGAAGCTTGGGAGCCATTCTCACTTTCAATAAAGTGAACATCCCTCCTAGCTCCACCGACAATACTAGATGGATCTCTATACCATGGGTTTCTTATGTCAGGCTCACCTCCCGCCCGATGTGACACTAACCCATCATGCACTCTGTTAGTAGACACTTCCACATGCTCTCTATGCCTATTATTTAATGTTCTAGCATTTCCCGTTTCAGATGTTGTCTGAATTGTATGTTGACTGGTATCCAGCCTGGCCTGTGTGTATGATTCTATCTCATTAAGTATGAGATTTTCAGCATTTTTGACATCATTTAATGTGTCATGCAATTGCTGAAGTGTGTCATTAGCACTAAGGCTATTCTCATTATCCAGGTTGTTAGCTGTAAGTTCATTTTCAGGTACCGTATTTAGTGACGCTTGATCAGTGATTGAGTCTGAGGTTGTTGCCATGGTTATAGTAGCAATTATAAATTTTTGTAAAAACTTTGAAACTTAGTATATCAAGTAGGATTCGTCTCTCAAATATAGAGAATTTTATTGGATCCCACCACTGCCACCAATGCAGCGTTCGCCGGCGGTCTTCAATTCCTGGTAGTGCGCTGAAACTTAATTGCTCAACCTGACAACCTCAGAATTTGACCTTTGACCTGGTTGACCCTAACTGATGGAAATCACTGAAGCGTCATAAGTATAGTCTTCCGGTCATGCACTCACACAGACAATCAACCCTCAACCTGGTGAGCGACACAGCTGTAGACACCCTGATGAATAATAGCCTATCTTGGCTATCCCTGGCTATTATAAAATGGACACAGGCAGATGGCTAAGACAGCCAATACTGCATGCTATTCAGGTGTGACAGGTGATATAGGCTAACAAATGGAGAGGTTACTATCAGTCAGTCAGTTAGCATTCACAGCTAGAACTAGCAATCAACAGGCCAGCCAGGCATGGCTATAGCTTGTATATGTGCTATAGAATGGATTATGCAATCCCATTCAGTTCTATCAATGCTAAGTATTTGTTGTCTTATGACGTCACACGGAAACTCCCTATAGTATTTGGAACATAGTATTTGCCCTAGTTAACGGCAGTAGTAGTAGTGGACTTCTCAACACCCTTTCAACCTGGAATTTACTAGTATTTGAACCTTATAAAGGTGGCCGATTGTACGACAATCTTGAATGAGATGACAACGATTCAAGTAAGTAAGGCAAGGTTTATTGATATCTAAATCACGGACAAGTGACCCGGAGAATATACGGATATCCCAACCGGATATCTGATATGTATATGGATGAAATATCTACAGATGAGAATCAAGTATGTACAAGTGAATTGTATGTCTTGGCAATGCAATCAGGACGTTATAACTACCCCGCCCCCATTATTGGTCGATTGTGTAGCTACCATCTGGCTATTCGTCGACGAGAACTGTCAGACAACGCTGAGCGCGTTATACAGCCAATCAGGGTATAGTAATCGACACGGAATTCCCTCGAGTTAACCCTCAGCCTAGCGATAATGGACTCAACCCGGACGACAGTCGCTTTATGCACTAGTCGCAAGAAGTTATGCTAGAATTATCACGGGGGTTTCCACACGGAAAATGCGAAGTACTACAGCCTGTCAGCGTTATCGCTATTATTTAACCAGGCTACATTTAGACTAGTCAACTTTTGACACCGGTTCAATTACATACCAATGGTGTAGACATCGTTGCTCCCAAGCTTCGCTAATAATAGTATTGGTTTCCACTCGTTAGGATAGTAAAAATACAAGAACCCAATTGTTTGGAAAAGGGGGGTTTATATAGTATTCGGGGTGCCAAAACGACCAACCGGTCGTAAAGGGGTGTTTCCATTGGTTCTGCATGAATGACTGAGAATTTGTGGGTCGTAATGGGGTTTCCCCATTGGCCCACTGACACCGTTCAAGTGCTAACGCTCACGTGTATCTGGAATGTATCATCACAATGGATGACACGTCACCAATAATTGCGTGCACTAATAGTGATACGTCATCAATACTGGCCAAGATGGCTCCCGGCAGAATGGACTTTACGATTGTAAAACACACACTGTTTATGGCTTGAATAATGATTATCATCCCCCCGTTATCAGGCTAGTCCTGATTAATGATGACAAGGATAATGTCCACGCATAGGCTGGCAAGGTAGGTAAGCGTATAGGCGTAAACTATCAGGAAATAGACTGTAATTGTTTCCGTTTGGCTAGTCACTAATAATATGAATGGCAGTAATAATATGAAATAGGTCACCTACGTGACAATACCTTACAGTTCTACCGTATATTTTTCTTACTATCTTAGACATGGTAGTGGATATCTTTAGGCATAGCATGCGATTATTTTCCCGTGTGGAATGATTTTGTTAGCTAGCCAGCGATCTGCCTGCATTATTAAGACACTTACAACAACAACAACCATAGGGTTATTAAACTATTATTATTATTATTACTGGACACAATACATGAAAGGACATGACATTTCATATGACAAGTCAGAGATACAAGAGAAATATTGTATAACAATATCAATAATATTTACAATATTTTAAAAACATGACAATTTCAATATCGATATTTCCACATTTTCTTATTATTTTGAAAAATCACACAACTCTAACTGCTGATCTCTAACTGGTGATGACAGATTTTCTTATTGTATTAAGTTAGCAATCAATACCATTTGATAGTTTAATTTTCTGTTATTATGGCATCATATTACCCAAAAAATAGATTAACCCTTTAATCCTCAAATTTGTTCAAGAGAATTCGAACTTTCTCCTAGAAAATGTCCAGGAAAATTTGAATTTTCCACTAGAAAATGTCCATGAGAAATTGTCCATTTGCAGACCAAGAGAGGATTTGTCACTCAAATGACTGGCTCGGCTATCAAGCCAGTCATTCCAGTGATAAATTTTCAAAAATATTCTTCTCTTGGTCTGCAAATGGACATTTATCAAGGCCACTGCAAAAGCTGTTTGGCTGAGTTGAGTGTTAACGGGATAACCCACTGTACCACCAGTGTCTCAATTTAGAGACATGCATACAGGAAAGCTGTTGGCAGCAACATGGTCAAGTCAAATTAGTTTAATGATTAAAAAATATTTAGAACAAGAGGCCCAAATTTCAGCCAAATTTGGTTATAACCAGTCAAGATGGTAAGAAGCATTTTGACAATTTCCGGTACATTTTTCATAAAATCTAAGATAGTCACCAAAAAAATTGAGGAATCAAAAATCTGACTGGATGTTCTGAAGCGTATAACCATAGGATCATTTTAGCCTAATTTTGTTGAAATCGGTCAAAATGGTAAGGAGAAGCAATTTGACAATTTCCGTAAAATTTTAAATAAAATCTATGATTTTTCACCCAAAATATTTATGAATCAAAATTTCAAATGGAAGTTCTACAGCCTACGACCATAGGGTCCTTTCAGCCAAATTTGGTTAAAATCGCTCAAAATTGCTCAGTAAGGAGAAGCAATTTGACAATTTCCGGTACATTTTTCATAAAATCTAAGATTTTGACCCAAAAAATTGATGAGTAATCCTAGGAAGTTTCAAATCGATCAGTTAAACGTTTCAGGAGTTATCATCCGGAAACCAATTTTCAAAATGTCCGCCAGTATCTTTGATTTCGGATTATTGTAGCGTTAAATAGGTTTCTTCCCCAAACGTTAGTCCAACCATGCTATGAAGCTTCAAAGCGATCCGATAAACGGTTCAGGAGTTATCATCTGGAAACCAATTTTCAAGATTGCCACCAGTAGCTGGTGGCCATCTTGGATTTCGGATCCTTATCGATTTCGAAAGGTTTCTTCCCCAGGCCTAGTTGAACATGAAGTCTCGAAGTGAGAGTTAAAATCTGGAAACCAATATTCAAGTTGGCCGCTGGTGGCCATCTGGAATTTCACATCATTGACAATTTCGATTGCTTTCTTCTTCAGACCCAGTCCAAGAATGCCATGAAGTTTCAGAGCGATCCGATAAACGGTTCAGGATCTATCATTCGGAAACCAATTTCCAAGATGGCCACCAATGGCTAGTGGCCATCTTGAATTTCAGATCATTGTCGATTTCAATAGGTTTCTTCCCCAGACCTAGTCCAACCAAACTCTGAAGTTTCAAAGCGATCTGATAAAGGGTAATGGCGTTATCATCTGGCAAACCAATTTTCAAGATGGTCGCCGGACCGAGACATTACATAATACCCCGACAAATATTTTAGCGGCGTATCAAAATCAGTGATGATCGGCTTCTTCTGAGCAGGCACCATTATATGGGATTCTGCTGTTCTTGCTTCTGCCCAATACTCTGTATAAAACCATTCCCGCTGACTAATGCTAGTCATTGTACTGTTGACCTTGATAGCGCATAGTAAGAGTACAGTAGTTCTATTCCGTTTGTTTATTTTCTGTGATTAGAAGTGAAGTGTGCAAAGCTATATATTTTTTATAAGAATTTGACAGCATCAACATCATTCAATCAAATTGTTCGTGAAAAAAATCATCAAAATATTTAAGTGTCACTAGTTAACATTTTGAAAATGATCTGACTGAAAATCATTGCTGCAACAACTTTCAAGCAAATTGTTCTCAAAATAATCAGCAGGACTTTCAGTGTCGTAACAAAATTTGCAGCTTGAAAAAAACTGAATCAAAAACAGAAATGATGAGCATTTTTACTTGAATCATGTTTCAATCGTCAAAACCATTATTATCATCAGAGTATTCAACAAATGAACACGGCCAGCACAATTCTTAGCCGTTGAACCCGTAAATCAGCAACAAACAGCTACTGCAGTGCTCAAGAGAAATATCCATTTGCAGGTGAAGATAAGACTTTTTTGAAAATTTACTACTGGAATGACTGGCTCGACATTCCAGTCATAAATTAAAAAAAATTGTCTTATCTTGGCCTGCAAACAGCCACATACTGAGAAAATGTGTCAATTTTTGTGAAAAATCTTGACCATTAAAGGGTTAATGGTTAAGATTGGTCACGAAACTCGAGACCTTGCTTAGTGAATGTCCACGTGTGAGCGGAGAGAAGACTTTCTGCCACGTGACACTAATTTCAATGAGCAGAAACCTTTGAATTGCTGAATAGTTCGAAAACAATTTGACTGAAAGCTGTTGGGAAAACTACCAGTAACTTTCAGTCAAATTGTTTTCAAAATATTTGGCAGGTCCAGAGATATAACGCCTGGAATATGTCATCTGCAAAAACGTTATAACATCCTCCATCATCTATATCAACTGTCTCCTTCTTCATCATCATCTTCAGTAAATGACAGTAATTGTGTATTTTTCACTTGTTTAATGTCACTTTTTGATTTTGCTTTTGTTTCGTCTTTAATAGCCGAGTCCTTTGTTTTCTTCATCGAGCTCGCATTCAAATCTGAAGATTCCGTGTTTGAGCGTTTTCCCGGTTTCTTGAATGTTATTTTCTTGTCTTCAGCGACAGCATCAACTAAAAAAGCACACAAACATACACACAGTCTTAACCATTTGAATGCGGAATTACCAGATGGTCAATGGAGGATTCCAGTTTATCCATCAATTATATGACGTCATAACCAATTACGTCATGAATGGCGTATATAGGTTCATCGCAAAGGCTTAATTGATGAAGGACTAAGCGTTGTTGTACGACTTATATGTCTTTACTATTTAATAAACATGCTGTTGAATATTTTGGAACTAATTTGAATGGGCGCTGTTGCTGCCATAGGCATTAGCACTGTATAGTTTTCTGGAAATTGAGATTCAGAGAGTGCAGGGATTGATCAATGACAACATGGTCAAAGTGTGGTTGGAGCTCAACTAGAGATGGGTTGGGCATAGGTAAAACTGGAGTCATCCATTGGACGAAACAAAAACAATCAGAGATTACCCACCTACCACCACCTTCCCATTTATTCTCACATTATAAAGTTTCCAGATTTTTAAGGATTTCCTGGACTTGTTTATCATGCGCAAAGCTGTGGAATCACAGTGTACAGTCAAACCCTTTCTTGCTTTTAAATTTGAACCAAATCAGATCAGCAGTTTTTTAGATACAGCTCCAGGCTGATCTGATTGCAATACCCTCTTGAGGGTAATTAGCACAAGCGTAGGAACGGGGAGAGGGGGTGGGGGGGGGCAGCGATAGCGGTCCCATTTTTTTCCTCTCCCATAGCGCGCCACAGCCCGCCCACCCACCCCCCTCCCTTTGGTATACATTGTATTACTTAGGTAAATATATTTTGTAATGCACAGATCGCCATCGTGTTGAAATGGGTCTATATATTATAATATCTGCCTAAATGTCTATTTCATGCATGTCAGTTTTTAGTCTGATTGTTCCTCTGTAGCCGAGCTTGTGCAGATACATACATAATAGTAATTGGCGAGCCACTCAGTGTCGCTCACTGCAAATGCAGACACACCGGCACCAGTGATTTTGACAAGTGAAATAGACTTGTGTCACAGTTGTGTGTATGTTCACTATGAACACGGTCTATGCATTAAATAAATTTACCAATTCATGAATCCATTTCCTCAGTCAATCACATAACATCATACTCAACTAAGTGACTTGTAAGATGATGTTATAATCATTACGTCATCAATGACTCAATTTAGTCCGTCCTAAACCCTTAACAGTCCATCAGGTTGTATGAATTGTATGTTTTTCCTATTTAATAAACATGCTGTTGAATATTTTCAACATATTCA
This sequence comes from Chaetoderma sp. LZ-2023a, assembly GCA_034401795.1. NCBI lineage: Eukaryota > Metazoa > Mollusca > Caudofoveata > Chaetodermatida > Chaetodermatidae > Chaetoderma > Chaetoderma sp. LZ-2023a. The sequence continues at coordinate 7,803,101 of CM067367.1, forward strand.
ACAGTTTATCTGACAGTGTATAATTTTCTGGATGTTGATAGTCAAGGAGTTCAGCGATAGATCGATCCCAACACGTTGGTGGAGCTTAACTAGGGATGGGCGACCTATAGCTAAAACTGGAATGGTTCATTGAATGTAATATAGCAAGCATATTTATTTTAAACTTTACAAGACTAATAATTATTGAAAATCGCTCATATATAATTTTAAACCTACTATCATGTAGTTTTGAATTGCAATTTATAAATACACGGCCCAGGGTAACATATTGCCTGAGTTGCACATGTTCAGAATCTCGCTGGTGAATGATCGTGTCAGCAGGAGACACAGTGCTTTTATAACAGAATTTCCAGCCAACTGAGACAACAGATAAAAATACAATGGCGAGTGGAATCTAAATCTAAAATGATGCCCACACCTCTAGTTAGTTAAAGTGCACATAAACTAACAAATACTCCCAGATTTATTTGAAAAATATCTCTATTATGGATATATGAGAACTTTAACCATTTAAAACTCATGGTCTGCCATTTTTAATAGATACATTTTCCTATCGAACAATATCATTGATAGAAACGGAGCGACCCCAGCCCATGAATAATTATTAGTTTTCGTGAACTTAGGACAGCCATAGAGAGTGGCCTATGCGTAGAAGATGATGGTATATACCAGGCGACGAAAATTACACGCTCCTGCGGTCCGGGGCAACCATTTTTTACTGCAGGGCAACCAAATTTGAACACACTGGTTGCCCTGGGGGACAACCTAGATAACTTATTTTCAGACCTTGTATAAGTACTCATGGTGAGTATTTATTTTATTTAGTCCCTATAACCCTAAAACATTAAACACTAAAATTTGTTCAAGAAAATTTCAATTTTCTCATGGAAAATGTCTATTTGCAGACCAAGAGAAGACTGTTTTTGAAAAGTTACCACTAAAAGGACTGGCTCTGTTATTGAACCAGTCATTCCAGTGGTAAATTTTCAAAAATAGTCTTCTCTTGGTCTGCAAATCGACATTTCTCACCACTGCACAAGCCGTTTTTCGCTTATATGAGAGATAAAAAGAGTAATATAATGGTTGAGTTGGTATTTACCAGGATTCTGTAGTCTGTATCTAGCTTAACAACAATACATATTTCCAACAGAATTTACAGAAATGGGGCAACCTGGAAATACAGTCGGGCAACCTAATTTAAATAGCAACACAATATTTGTCTAATTTTTTAGCCATGTATACCTTGATCATCCGTGTCTTTGTTTGCTGCTTCAGCTACATGTGCTTCTTCTGCTGTGAGATCTCCCACTTGCAGGACAACCACGACAGGCTTCTCATCATCAGCATCCGGTCGGTCCTCCACATCTCCTGGCTGCTGCAATACTTGGCGCTAGAAGTAGAAACGCATCAGAGCTTACTCTAGAATGTAGAAACTAGAAAGGATGGAGCCAACAACCACTACTCTTCTAGAAAGTGAGAACACTGGGAAAAAAGAATGGCAGGCTTGCACGATTACGTGATTAAATCGAAAATCGTCATTAAATCGTGAATTTCTAACATTAAAAATTAAATAATCGAATAAGCGTGAATATTTTCTATTGCATAAAATATTTCAAAACCTAACTTTTAATTACTTTTTAAAGCGATTGGTTATGAAAAACGACATTTTGCTTAGTGAATGTATGTCCATTTGCAGGAAAAGAGAAGACTATTTTTGAAAATGTATTACTGGAATGCCTGGCTATTCCAGTGATACATATTCAAAAATAGTCTTCTCTTGCCCTGCAAATGGACTTTTCAAAACACAATTGCAGTTTTCGTCATTGATATTCTTTTGTTGTTATATCTTGGTAATTTGTATCCAAGCTGATTAATCGAGTAATCACGACAATTTTTTAATAATCGATCGCGACCACTTACCGCAATAATCGCACAAGCCTACTTGATGGAACTAAAAGCTACACATTTATAGCACATATATATATATATATAGATAAATAGATAGATCATTTGTATTGCGCTGAAATCCATGCCATTGCACGCTCTGAGCGCTATACATCTCATCCCATGTTCATTTGAGAGTTCAAATCCATGAGAGTGCAGCCCTATACAGACGCACAGAGCTATGTCATCATGGGTACTTATTTACAGCTACCGGTAGGTCAAAAGGTGCAAGGTAAAGCTAAATGACTTGCTCAAGAACACAATGCGGCGTACCAGCTTGGAGTAAACAGGTGAACCTAGAGTTATTACCTCAAGTACCTAACCACTCACCTACTGCAAGTGAGAGCTAAGCTTCAATGTACAGATTCAATGGAAATGTTGTGAGACATATCTGGCATAGTTAGGATTTTCAAGATCTGACACGGAAAAGACAATTTTCATGATTTTTACTTGGAATGAATTTCATAGTATAATTTCAAGGCAGACAACTCTGCTGACCAATATGGATGGATTTTGCCGAAAAAGACACATGTGCCAGGTGGTGCTGGTAACATTTACCAACTAGGATAGCTTCACTCAAGTTTGATTGAGATCGGGCTATTGATTAAGGAGTAGCATTTTAAATGATACTGGAAAATTCTCAGTAAATCCAAGATGGCAAAAATTGACCAAGCAGAATTTTGAATAGAAGCTCTAGAACCTACCACTAGGGCTGCGCGATATACCGATACCATATTTAAAACCGATATCCTGCACTGACGGTTTCCTAACCGATTATAAAAAATAAATATCGAAAAACCGAATATGAACATATTTTCGGTTTTTCGTATCAGGATTGTTAAAAATAAAAGATACTAACGAGCATGAAAATTGTAATGAATAACAATGGCCATACTTTCCATTAAGCTATGTTCGGGGCAACTAATAATTGAACGTGGCCCCAATTGCGCATATTGTGTAACTCCATGTAACTCGCTGTACGCCGAGAGAAATCAAGCAGCGAATTAATTAAATAAATATCCACTCGTCTTTTCTCTGGTAGTCTCAGATAAATTTGCAATATAAAACACAATACTAATGTGGGAATTTGTCATTAAAATTTGTATCGGGGAAAACATTTCTAAACAACGGCATCCATTTTATTTACGTCACCGGCTAATTAACATAATGCAAAGTCGTCCCAACACTAAATCACCCGAATGCATCAAAATCTCGCCAATAAATATAATGCTGAATACATTTTGCTTATTAGGATATAATTTTAAATAAAATTATTACTCAAACCGTTTTTAAAACGTTATCTTCTATACACAATATCATATAAACTTATGAAATTCGCGATCGCAATATTACAGTTAATATTTTCTTCAAGGCATGATTTCGTCCTCGGGCCGAATTGGAAATGAAAGCAGAACGGGAGATAATTACATCATAATTAATTACAATCGCGTGATTTACGTCTTTTCGCAACCTGTTTTGCTGATTTATGATTAATTTTGACAAAATAAACGATGTTTATTTAACTGTGCTTAACATTTAGGTGGTTTAATTAATAATTTCACTCCCGCGATGATGGATATTATAAGGTATATTAAGCTTTAAAGGCGTAAAACGTTACGAATGTATCAGGGCGTGAAAATGTTTCCGTGCTAATTTTTATCATTTAAATTTTTTGTTTCATGTCCATAAAACCGATATTCGGTTAAAACCGATATAAAAAGTCATATCGAAACCGATATGGCTGTAAGCCAAACCGCACAGCCCTACCTACCACCGCAAGATCCTTTCGGCCAAATTTGGTTAAAATCCACCAAGCGATTAGAAGATGTGCTTTGACAATCTTTTATAAGATTTTCACAAAAAAATTGACCAATCAAAAATTTGAATAGAAGTTCTAGAGCCTACCTTCATAGAATCCATCAAGCCAAATTTAGCTGAAATCCATAAAGGAGATGCGTTTTGACACTTTCCTGTAAATTAAAAAAAATAAAATCTAAGATCTTTGACCAAAAAATTGACAAATCAAAAATCTGAATACAAGTTCTAGAGCCTACCGTTATAGAATCCTTCCGGCCAATTTGGTTAAAATCCGCCAAGCAGTTTAGGAGATATGTTTTAAAGCAAAAATTGATGGATGGACAGACCACAGACCATCTCCACGGCATAAGCGCCATTGGCCATTCTGGCCAGGTAAGCTAATTCACTGTAGGAGTTGCGTTGACAAGAAATGATTACCATATATACAGTAGAGCTGGGCGGTATTGATATTTACATGACGGTATCGGTACCATGAAAAAATACCGCGGTATACCGTCATCTGAGCTTGAGGCATGCCACGAAATTAGAACAATTTTTTCCATATTCATTTTCACTTCCATCTCCAATCAACGGTAAATATAGGTAAAATAATAAATCGGCATCCTGATTTAGAGAAGAAAAACATGGCTATTGCGACTGTTTAGTTTCACGATTTTATTAGGTCACTATTTTTATTGACGTAATATCATTCACGGGAATATCGGGCAAAGGGTGTGGTCGACTCCCTAACTATAACCCGCTGTTTGAGACATTGGGGTGCACTATTTTCAATCTCGATTGTTCTTGCTATTAATGCGTGCGACCAGCAAACGGTAAATTTTATTTTGGCAGTCGAGCGCTTTGATAAACAGAGTCTAGACAAAATCCGCGAGTATTTAAATGGGGCGAGTGTTGTACGCTTTTATTTCTGTTGGAGTCGTATATTCTGTTACTCGCGAAAACAGGCCTATACACATACATATAACACGACATTGAATATAGCCGATTCCAAAGCTTCTGATAATTACCGAGTACCCGATGTGCAGACTCATTACTCGCCATGCTTCACGTGAACAATGCGTGTAAAAAGCTATTTCCGCGAACTTCCGACGTGTAGCCAGTTGAAAAATGAATTACAAAAACTAAAACACTATAATTTTTAGGCGTCGTTACTTAAACTGGATTTAATCCGTAAAGAAATTTCTTAAAACAAGCCAGAAAAAAACCCAAAAACCGACTTCATCGCTGCTCATTGTTAATAAATTAGCACGTGATCAAAACGGCGCGAGCAAATACTACGTTTTAGTAAATTTTCATTGATAAATTCAGCATAGTAATGTATTTTCCCACGGTCGAGTTCATGAACAACCAATCAGATACGTCTTTGCGAGATCGCTGTTGTGTTTGAATAGCACGCAGTTTGTATGTTATTTTGTTATTGTAGCGTGTTTGTTCGGTGACAAAATGCTTGGAGTAATAAATTATAAATAATAGAAACGGGAATAGGGAATATATTAAGGTGTAATTACTACCGGCGGATGGCCAGAGAATGAGTTTAGATGTTTTAAATAAAGCAATTTTACCGTGAGACTTTCAAGACGTACGTTTGACATACAATTCTGCCTGTCATTATTTTGTAATTGACATCTTGATGTTTGTTTTTACAACGACCCTTTCACCTCAACTCGGCTAATAGTTAGGGATGCCTGTATTTTTGGCACTAAACATGATATATTACCCATCCAGTATTAACATAAACTAGAAAACGTTGTTTGACTCGGAGGACTCGCAATCACTGAAAATACCTTTTCTCTACGTAGTAGGTAGCAATTTTATTCAAAGCATTCATATTATTAAAAAATAAAAATTAAATAAAACAAGAGGCCCAAGGCCCTGTGGCACTAGGCTTGCATGATTTTTGCTTTGAAACATTGCGATCGATTGTGCAAAAAGAAAATCGTGATTTTCGATTAAATCGTAGGCCCAAATTCCCAAAAGTATAAACTGGAGTAAAGTGACAAGTCACGAAAACTGGGACTAGGAATTGTCAAAGATGATGCAACAGCCACCGTTGGTCTGGTTTGGTACACACATACGTAGGTACTATATTAATTAAATAAAGGCATGTGCCATTGCAAAGACACATTCATATCGTGGTGCTGTTGGAGGGGGTAAAATTATGACATTTGAGCTGTAATTTAAGTTTAGTTGACAATAACTTTGGTAAAGAAGGCGACGACGGACTACAGCGACGTTCAACGTGCGAACGGTTGTTTACTATAGTTGACTAATGACTAAATCTGGCAGTGAATGTTCACACTTCACACCCACAATTACCTAATCCAAAAATGTTGCGCCTGACTGACAAATACTCCACTATTGGTCACTACATTTAGGAGAATGAACCTGTGCCGAGAGATATATAAATAATTATTGTATGAGCATGCACAGTTTATAGTTGCTTTCAGAATGTAAGATTTATGTAAAATCACTAGAACGCAGAGTTCAAAATACAACAATCTGGAATGGTGTTGCTTTATTTTCTTTAATTAGACATGACAAGCGAATAAATCAAAGAAAAATTATTACACCGCCTGACCTTGTTATTAATTGAAATTGATAACCCTAGAATTAAAAAGAATTATGTTCGCTGATTATTACCTACCACTCTGCAACTACAATGTAAGTATATACTTGTTATTTCACGACAGAGTCAGGGTCTGCAGCGAAAGAAAGAAGATTATATGGCAATACGATGGAGTAACTGGCTGGTTTTCTCAATGACAAAGGTGTTACCCCGCTATTGTTAGCTTGTTTATCGTAGCGCTGTGTGTTGTAATTTGTAATTATTCAACATGTGCATGGCATGGGGGAATACAAACACAATGAACGCAGGCCTGAAACGATTATAATTGTACTGACAAAATGTGACGGAAAAGTACACACTTAAGATTTTAAACAGACATGAAATTTTTTTATGATTTTACAATTTTTCCTCAATTACATCGTAAAAATCATAATTTTAAAAATAAATTGAACTTCATGATTAAATCGAAAAATTGTGCAAGCCTATGATTATGAGGTCAATAGTTGAGTAACTAAACATATTTTATCTGTAAATTAGGTAATTGGTGGATAAGTCCATGCTACAATCAATATGCTAATGATAATTCAGCAACATGCACTTTAAATTCATTATTAACTTAATATACAGATGAAATATGTTCAGATAAAGCAGGTTTGGATAAAAAATGGCGTAACCAATTTGCGCAACTAATTGGTTTTCTCAACAATTGGTTACGCAGACCTGAAAACACGGGACCCAAAATGGGTCGCGCAAATATTTGAGATTTTGAGGGATATATATATATATATATATATATATATATATATATATATATATATATATATATATACACATACACACATAAATATATATGGGTTGAAATTTTTCTTAAAAAGTCACAGATTATACCACGGAAATTGAACTAAATGTTACCCTAGACAATTCGCGCCGCCTGACGACTATGTTTAATGTTTACTCCAAAAACACCAAGCGGAAGTGAAATTATTAAATTGGGGCGCCTAAATATTGCTTATTTTTTAATAGATATCACTTATTACATCAAAATTAATCCAGAATTTGACATAAAATGGCGTCGAGAAAAGATACGTGTATAAATCACGCGATTCGCCTCCAATCGCAAAAGATCTTTATTCTAATTAGAGCGAGTACTCGGATATAAATATTCTGGACTCGGAAATTGCTATATATCATCATTGCACGATAGGAACTGAATGTTCCTGTACCCGTTTGATAACCAACTCCCGTTAGCGCATAAGATTACACAGCGCCTCCAATCACAAAACAGCCAGATAACCAACTCCTGTTAGCGCATAAGATCACACATCGCCTCCACACGCAAAAGAGTCATTACAACTAGTGACCATCTGAATATTCCCATACCCGTTTTATAACCAACTCCCGTTAACGCATAAGATTACACAGCGCCTCCAATCACAAAAGAGCCAGATAACCAACTCCTGTTAGCGCATAAGATCACACAGCGCCTCCAAATGCAAAAGAGTCATTACAATCTGTTTCTATAGAACTTTCTATCACACGATTTCTATGCTTTTAAGGAGACATTTTATGCCAAAATTAGATTGATTTTGATGTAATAAACAATCTTTATTGAAGATGCACGATATTTAGGCGGTCCTATTTAATAATTTCTCTTCCACCATGATAATTTTAGTCATGCATTAAACAAAGCCCTGAGTGATGATTATTTTTTATACCAATTTTCAATTTTTTAAAGGTACGTTTTTTCTAAATTTAACAGCGTCTTATACTTGAATACAAGTTTTTTGGGCGGATTTTGGGACAGCGTCCTATATTCGAGGGCGGCCTTTAGTCGAGAAATTACGGTATATATATACATATATATATACACATATACATACACATACATATATATACATATGCATACATACACACATATATATATATATATATATACACACGCATATACACATACATATAGGACACACGATAATTGACACATATACATTTTGTACCATAAATAATGTCATTATTTGATGCTTATACTTGAATATGCATAGGTACACTTGCACACACAGCTACACACACATATACACCTATACCAACATATATGAATGCATACATACACAACAGTTCACTTTATACATGCACAAACATTCATACATGTATACACACTCACACACGCATATACATGTATATGTGCTTATACTAATACATCATTGTGGTATTCTATGTTGGTTTTAAATGATTTACTATTGGTATGGTACGGAGGGTGGGATGGGGAGGGAAGGGGAAAGCTCATCACTGCAGATAGAGAATTTGAATGGAAAAGTTATCACAGATTATGTTAGATTGTTATATTGGTGTATGCGGGTTCACCCGACATGTCTAAATATAGTAGTAGTAGTAGTAGTGGCGGTGGCGGAGGTGCTAGTAGTAGTAGTAGTAGTAGTAGTAGTAGTAGTAGTAGTAGTGGTGGTGGTGGTGGTTGTGGTGGTGGTGGAGGTAGTAGTAGTAGTAGTAGTAGTAGTAGTAGTAGTAGTAGTAGTAGTAGTAGTAGTAATGGCAGTGATTGCAGTTTGATTTGTCTCATGTTTGTATTAAATATTATAAATTAACAGATAATCTGTATCAATCAGATGCAAGATTTGTATTGATTTAATACCTGTCCAATATAGATTCTGTGGCAATTTTTTTAAAGGATTTCTGATTTAGAATTTTTTCACGTATTTTTGTACTGGTGCTGTTCCATAGTTTTGTGGCTGCTACTGTGATTCGTCGTTTTCCTGTTTCTGTTCTCATAAATTGTGTGTAGATTATGTTTGCCCTAGTGTTGTGTTCATGGATATCAGTGTTGAGTGTAAAGTTGCAGGTGATGGATTGTGGCAATGTTTTGTGGTGATAATTTTTAACAATGGTGTACATCTGTAGTTTGCCTATGTCAGCGAGCTTTAAAATTTTTTCATATTTGAATATATTCTGGGCCCCTGCTGGTTTTGAAAAAAATTGAATTCCTTTTTTTTAAGGCTGTTAAGCTTTGCTAGATTGCTCTTGTGTGTATTGGTCCAGATAGCGTTGCAGTAAGTGAGATGTGGGAGAACAAGGGTGCAGTATAGTGTTTTAATAGTATTTGGTGTCATATATGGTTTTAGTCTTTGTATGACACCTATGCCCCTTGCTACTTTTGCTGTTACTATCTCGATTTGTTTAGCCCTGGTCAGATGTTTGTCTAAGTAGACTCCCAAAAGTTTTGCAAATGGGGCTTCCTCAATTTCTTTTTTATTTATATAAATTTTTGGAGTGTCCTCTTTCTTTAATTTCAGATTTGTAAATAACATATAATTTGTTTTGTCAACATTTGGTGATAATTTGTTAATTGCAAACCAGTTGGTAATTTCTTCCATTTCCTTGTTTACCTTTTTATATAAGGTATCTATATTGTCCTCACAGCAAAAGGCATTGGTATCATCGGCGAACAGTATCAGTGACATGCATTTGCAGATATTGGGCAAGTCATTCATATATAAGAGGAACAGCAGGGGGCCAAGAATAGATCCCTGAGGAACACCACATGTTAATTGCCTATTTTCAGAGCATACCTCATTATATTGTACACATTGAGCTCTTTCACTAAGATAACTCTGAAACCAGGTGAGTGCACTACCTCTTATACCATAATAGGCAAGTTTGTCTAATAGGATTTGGTGATTAATGATGTCAAAAGCTTTTGAAAGGTCCAAAAAGATGCCTACTATGCTTTGTTTCTTTTCCAGTGATTCAATAATTTTTTCGGTCACTTCGATTATTGACGATTATTATTGAGAAGTACGGACCCCTAAAGTGCATGTGTCCTCTGCTGTTCCTCTTGTATATGAACGATCTGCCTAACATATGTCACTAATACTATTTGCTGATGACACCAATGCCTTTTGCTTTGACGAAGACAGCTCAGAGTTGCCCTTATGCGTCCTTTTGCGCGTATATACGCATAAATGTGGCAGAGGGACGCATAAAAATTAACCCTCTGCATCCCCGAGGACGCACGAGGGACGCAGTGAAAAAGTGTAACAGAAACTGGTAACTTTGCGTGTGCTTAATTATCAAATTATATTATCGTGTGTGTATATTTATTTGTGCATGTTTTTACTTTAACCCTCTGGGCCCTACCAAGAATTTACAAAAAAGTGCTAGAAACCCTACAGCCAAAAGCTAGAAACTTGCTTAGAAACCTAGCTAGTTAGCGGTAGTGGAGTGATAGCGGCGTAGTGCTACCATGCCAACTATATTAACTATTTTTGGCAAAGTAACAGATCACTATATATAAAACTATATATCATTAGAAAGGGCAATAAAATACCTTTAAGTACATATAAAATTTGTATGAATAAAATATATTTTAGTTAGTCAATGTGCCTCTCAAAATGGCCACACCTTATAGGATAAATACATTGGTCTATTTTTGCAAAGTTTATCGAAGTTTTTTTTACTTTTACAAATGCCATTGATAAATTTAATCACAATGGTATTAAAACTAACAGATACCAAAGTTTCGTGAAGGTTTTCATCCGATAAGATGTGAAAATGACAATTATATTATGTCATGGTACCGTAAAATTTCGAGAAATTCCGGTCATGATTTTGGGGGGAGGCCTCATTCAATGTTGAATAATTCCTTTATACATAATCGAACACATACCAGGGTTTCTCAGCGTTGACAGCGAATAAATGGCAAATTTTATGCTATGTAGCATTGCTGGGTGCACTCAGCCGTTTAAAAAGCGAACGCGAATGTTTTACACTAAGATTCTATAGCATCGGACATTTTTTCGTAGCGGCGTCCCAAATAAGAATCGTTTATCGTGAAAGATCGCGAGAGAACGACAGGAATTTGTAGAATTGTACCCGTATCTAATATACGAGTACCAAGCTCATTACCCGTTATTGGCAACACTGTATCGCGTACTATAAGATTGATGCGTCTGATTGGTCGGGAATACATGAATATTAATTTTTTCGCCAAGATGGCGACACGATCAGCTGTTTTGCAAAATAGCTGTGTGTTCAAATATGTGAATTTATGCATATTTCTTGTGCGCCACAAACTAAAAAGTAGACAGATGACTAGATTAACGATATTGCCAATCGGGAAGTGGGATGCCGATATATTTGACAACTTTCGCATCTCAACTCGGCCTAATTAATGCTAGTAATTTGAAGAGTAAGTTATCTCGGAATTGTAAACAAAGACATGCATCGGATTCGATGATTGAGATTATCGGATTGTTTATCTATAACCTTATTGTGATTTCGCGACCAGAGGTAAACGAAATTGATTTATATATTATTGGTTCAGCTGATCTCTTAACACAATCTATAACTTTCTCGGTTAAATTAGTCATTGAGTAACTGAAAACTTACAAGTAACAGCACATTTACTAAATAATTCCTTAGAAAACTAATATTTCACTATTTCCCTCGTTACAAACATTCTATCACCATTTACTGTGTGGCCAGTATCCTCTGATCAAAGCTATAGAGAACCGGGGCCCTGAAATAAACTTGTGTGCCCAAAATCAAAAACAATTGTCACATTTGAACCTGAAATTCCAGAACTCCACATTTACAGTCATTATGAATGTAAGACTTTGTAACAGTAAGATGTTGATATACTTTGAATCCAATGTGAAGCTGGTGCTGCCTTAGCCAGTTTAATTAGTTTCAAAATATTCAACAGAATTCTGAAACATTCGTAGCAAATTTATTATTCGCTCTTGTCGATTGAAAAGGTTAATCCAGTAACTAGTAGTCATACTCCCTCCTTGGACGATATATGCCCACCATTTATTATATTATTCATTTCATTTATGCACTAAAATCTGAGGGTGTTGTATGACCATAACGCCCGTTGTCGGGTCATAATGTTTACCAGTATATCCCTTAGTCTGAGTCTGCTCTGACTCAACCTGCCCCTGTGACAGATAATTGGACAGACTGTCAGTCTGTGACAGTCTGTCCAAATATCTGTCACTGGGATGGGTTGAGTCAGAGCAGACTCGGACTATATATCCCTATGACCTTGCACCGTACATGTATATTGTTAACCATTTAACATTTGAGTCAGACCAAAACTGCTGCAGTTGTCGAGGAAAATGTAAATTTTCCGACCAAAGTAAGATTATTTTTGAAAATGTATCACTGGAATGACTTGCTCTTGGTCTGCATATGGGAATTGTCTATGAGAAAATTTAAATTTTCATGAAAAAATGTGATTGTTAGTCTTAATATAACACTTCTAGAATTTGGATATTTCTAACTTATCCTTCCTATTTTTTGCAGGTGACTGATGGGCGATGGCTTCTAAACTCTAAACGGACTCAGTTTTTCCTGCTACGCCTAATGGATTTACTAACATGGATTTTATAAAAATAAAAATCTTATGACCTGTGTTACTCTATAATCTAATTTTTGTATGGAAACAGTATATTTGAACTAAAACATGCTGATGTACGTTCGAAACATGATCAGCTACTACACACATCAATGGCTGACAGCTATGCCGGCGGCTGTTCTGGATCGACTGCCGACTGTTATCAACCGTATTCCTGAGGGCTCAGCTAATGTGCATCTCACATAAGCTCTATGTATCATTTGAGATTGGGTGGGATTTGAATCAAATATCAATAAATTAAATTTAATCTCTTAATTATACCCACACGTTTTGAAAAAACTGCAGGGATATTACAATCGCCTCCATCTGTCTGTCTGTCCATCCATCTCCTCAGAAAGCTTTTGGTAGAATTCAATCAAAATTATTGTGTAAATTACCGATATGCTTGTGGATTGGGAGACACCATTTACACTAGGCTCCATTCCCAGAGGGGTAGGGTTGATGGAAGACTGTCGAAGTTAAAGGAATATAACCAAATCTGGTGATTTACCATATCATGGCCCTATGGGTGTAGAATGTGAGACAACCTAATACATTAGGTTGTGACACTGCTCGGGTCGGAAGAGGCTGATGGGGGAGGGGCAAAACGTCAACTGAATTTGTTATGTGAGTAGCGGCGACAGCAGAGTGAAATCTACACAATGTAATGTGCACAAGATCAAGGTAAGAGATGAACTGCCCATATCTCATTTTAATGGGGGAAAATTAAAATTTATAAAGGAAAGCTGGTGAATATTTTAGAATTAGTTTGCCTTTGCTGACCTGGTGAGTTGGGCAGCAACAGTTTCCCGTCAAATCAAAGTACTTGAAATTGGTTTCAAAATATTCACCAAGTTAGCTGTATCTATGGTTACCATGAAATTTGGAATTCAGGATTCAAAGTATATAAACTGATCCCAACACGTGCAAATCATCGATGGAGCTTATGTAGAGATGGGCCGGGCAAAGCTAAAAAATTATCCATTAGAAAATCTAAATTTCTGCTCTCCTTCCCTTTGTCAATTCCAGTTTTTACTATGTTTAACCCTTTCGTGACAAGTCCTGAAAACAATGTGGCATGGCAAATGATGGTTGTAGCCTAATTTCTCAATCCGAAAGAAAATTACATTTTAGTATGATGACTGAATTAATTATACCTACCAACCTTGTCTCTTTGAGTCCATTCATTATCCCCATACCTACCTTGTCTCCTCGAGTCCATTCATTATCTCCATGTTTTGAAAAGGAAATTTATTGTAAGCAGAGATTGGAGTCTTCCAGATTTATCTAGATTTCTGGATTTTTCATAGACTACTCTCGCACACCAGTTGACACCCTCTCCATGAATTCAAATTAAGCCAAATGAGCCACTATGTTCAGATAGGACTAGTGATTACTAGATTCTACTTTAGCCCTTCAAATTTTCTATACAGACCAAGGGAAGACTATTTTTGAAATTTTACAACTGGAATGACTGGCTCAATTACCGAGCATTCTAGTGGTAAATTTTCAAGTCTTGCTCTGTTAATCAACATTTCTTAAGATCACAGCAGAGGCATTCATTGGCCACCATGACCATTAAAGGGTTGACAAATGAAATTGTTGCCATTGGGCTGGTCATTGTATTGACCATGGTCAATTTCTACTAGCCTCTGGCTCATGTTAATTTTAACTCCTGCTCTCACAGATCAATTCCTCTGATGACATCCAGATTTTTCAAATCAATCCACTCGTCTCTGTGTAATGAAACTAATTAAAACAAATTTGGTATGTGATTATGGAGTGCAGAGGAGACTCCCCCAGGGATGGGATGGGTAAAGAGGTCAAAGTGGTGAGCATGGGGATTTGCTATAATGCGTCATCGACCAAGCAATCTAGTTATCACTCACTTACCATCATTGTCGAAGACTTGATGCTTGATAAATAACATTATGAACAGGAGTAATCAGAGATTGTAAACCACCGCCGAGACCACCCTACCGTTTTTGTCATATCCAAATTTGTTAAATCTTTATGTATGATCACACAAAGTCTGGAAACTCTTGTATAGGTTATGTTGGTTTGTTGTGTTAAAATTTTAAACGAATCGGATCAGTAGTTTTTTAGATGCAATACTGGATGCATGCACACACATAATACCCTTTCCCCTTAGGGCAAGGGTAATAATCCAGGAATGAATAGCAATAAAGATCAAAAGTACCTGCAATCTAAAGAAACAATCTGTTGAGTATATTTTGACAAATTCAATTGGAATCTATTGTTGTCCAAAACAACACCAGTTTCCAATCAAATTGGACTCAATATATTCAACAAATCTACTATACATAGTCCAGTCTGATTACCTAAGATGAGATTCTCTCTCTCCCTCTCACTTCGAGTAAACTTTATTTGATATTTACACTGATAGCTTACAAATAATACAGTATTCAACCCTTTAATACGCAAGCTTTACCACTGGAACATGTTGTCACCTAATGCAGCAACATCTTCCAGTCCAATCGATCTCAAAATATTCAACAATTTAATCACCAGTCCTAAGTAATATGACACTCTTACATAGAAGAAACTGTATTTGACATACATGTAGTTTACAATGGCAGCTTATACAATAAGTGAATCGAAATAAAATGGTACAGTAGATTTACATCAAGCGCATCAGATTTAACCCTTACCACTCTTATGTCAATATTCTATCTTTTAATGTGCCAATAGCCTGGAAAACTGGTACTGTTCTACTTCTACTAATAGAAACTGGTGTACATTTTTTAACAACTTTGGTTTGGTAGATGATGTTGCTATCTATGACAGCAACATCTTCCACCAAATCTGTTGAGACAAGAACACCAGTTCTTTTAATTTAATTTGAAAATTAAAAATTTTGACAGAATGGTAGAGGTTAATAAAATAGTGCAGAAGATAGAATTACAGAATCATCATTTTCATGAAATCTCAACCAGATAACTGTCCTATTCGCCATATGATCCTGAAGAAAAAAAGAGGAGAAACATTTACAAGATGAAAGAACAATAGAAAACGGAAATAAAACTGGAACAGTCAACAAAGGTGATTTCAAAGAGCTAATATGTCTCATGACTGGCATTACTTTAATAATGCATGTTACGGGCCCGTATTGACCCAGTAGCAGCCCCGTAACATGCGGTATCATGATAGATGATTGAGGAACAGAAATTAGACCGTAGATGCAGGCCAATATCTCCCTAGAAGCTAAATGACGGGTGTGATATAATGGTATTAAGAAATATACCTAATGCATTGTGTGTTCAATAAAAACAAACTTACTGTGTTGTTTAAGACTATGATTTGTTGGATGTTTTCTTGCACAACTCAAAGTTGTTAATGTCCATAAATCAGATTCAACCACCACATTTAATTGTAAACACAATCCCCAAATCATCCTTAGTATTCTATTTGATCTAATTTTGATAAATAATGAGTTTACAAGCCCAATGTTAGTCGCCTTGTTTGGCCTACAAATTGCAAAAAATACCCGCCATGTTTCTGTCTGTTGTGCTAAACATCAGTGTGATGCGTCAGTATTTGATTGGATAACAGCGGAATCTCCCTCTAGAGGAACTCATGCTTGAGAAATCCAATACAACTGATCAAGCGTATACAAATGTGTCTGGGCGTCTTAATCGTTTCACATCTCAGAACATTGGACAGATCACAAAGTTGTTATAACTAATATGCTGAATATTTTGAAATTAATTTGCGCATGCCTACTTGCCTAAAGCAGCAACGACTACAGCCAAAATATGTTTTTCCATTTACTTATCAAAGTATCTAAATGGATGAAGGAATATATGGAAGATATTGTGATATCTTTTACATTTGAATGGTCATTTGACGGATTAGCGGCGGTGTCTGTGTATTGCTGTTTGAATAACGGTATCAATAAGCGCCATAAGCCGTCTTTTATTTAGCAATAGCGGCTGATTGATTGACTGATGGATTCGTGTTTATAATGTTTAACAATACTCGATCGTTAGGTGTTCCCAATTTCTCAACTCAAAAGCTCATCCCAGCAACGATGTTCAACGATATCGTCATTTTTCCAAACAGCGTATAGCTCAAAGCTCCCTGATACAAGCGTCCTCTATGCGTTATCTATGCTTCAACCAATCAGCAATCGCGTTACATAGTTACTCCCTATGAATTAGACATATCAGGTTGTTGGCTGATATATTTTCACTAATTACGCATTTTAATCTGATTTATACAGATTACTTTTGATAAATTATTGTTTTGTCTGATCTTAGCCTATGTATTCCACTATATTTAGTCATTCCAGTTACATTATAAAAAAATATGCGCGCATTATATCGAAGTAGGTTAAGTCGTCCTTGAGCAAACTCGCCACAGGTACTCGTAATTTTTCAATTCGTTCAAAGTCAAGTTATGGTTTTATAGAAAAACTAATGCAGTGGTCTTAGCTAATTACTAATATAGTGGTCTTTGGAAATGTTAATCATACAGGGTTGTCAATGTAGGTTGGTTGGTTTATCAGACAACAAACAAGTACAGTGCTTTAAGTTATTGTTTATTGATAAGTAGTTCAAATGTCATTAGTTAAATATACAATGGCCATTTCAATACATCAATTTGAAAATTTACCACT
Organism: Chaetoderma sp. LZ-2023a; assembly: GCA_034401795.1. NCBI lineage: Eukaryota > Metazoa > Mollusca > Caudofoveata > Chaetodermatida > Chaetodermatidae > Chaetoderma > Chaetoderma sp. LZ-2023a. The sequence goes on from CM067367.1 coordinate 7,820,474, forward strand.
GGAATGACTGGCACTGTTTAGAGCCAGTCATTCCAGTGTTAAACTTTCAAAAATAGGTATTTTGGTGATCTACAATAGTGGCCAAAAGTGTTAAGTGCTAAAGGTTAATAAACTATGCATAGTTAATATTCTCTATATACACATTAACATTATTTACACAATGTCATACCTAGTGCTTTCAACATGTTTAATAAAGTGCTTTATAATTAGATCAATGTGTTGTGTTTATCTTAAGAAAAAACATGGGACTGCCATATTTCAGATGAGGACCCCATGGGACCCCCAGATTTTACAGTGGGACCCCCAAATCTGAGTTTGGGGTCCTTGGGACCCCCAAAAATCAGATGTGGGCAACACTGAGACAGCTACATTATATAAAAACCTAAATAAGGAAATGGAGGGAATTACTAACTGGTTTTCACTAAATAAATTATCACTAAATGTGGATAAAACAAACTATATGTTATTTTCAAAATCTAGAGAATTAATAAATAAAGAGGTTCCATAATTGTACATTAGCAATAAGGAAATTGAAGAGGCCCCTTATGCAAAGTTCCTAGCAGCATATTTAGATAAAAACTTGACCTGGGCCAAACAAATCGAAACAGTTAGTACTGCAAAAGTAGCAAGAGGAATAGGTGTCATCCAAAGACCATATATGACACAGGCCACGGTTAAAACACTGTACAGCACCTTGATCCTCCCGCACCTCACTTACTGCAATGCTGTTTGGACTAACACCTACAAAAACAGAATAGTCAAAATTCAGTCTCCAAAAAAAGAGCATCAAACTATTTTGTAGACCAGCAGAGGGCCAAAACATGTTCAAAGCAGAAAAATTACTTAAGCTCACCGACATAGGAAAATCTCAAATGCTAACTATTGTCAAAGACTTCCACCACTACACTTTACCCAAATCAATAGCCCCCTTCTTTATAAACAATATTAACATCCACCAACATAACACTAGAAGCAGACATAAACTACATGAGCAATACACACGGACAGACATAGGAAAACACCGAATATCATTTGCAGCCACTAAACTATGGAACAACACAAAACAGGAAACACGTGAGAAAATTCTATCAACAAAATTGTGCAAGAAAACAATAAAAAAACTACTTGATTAACACATACTAGTATTATCTAACTCATGCAGTACAGCTAAAAAATGGCCCGACTCGTCTACAAAACAAGGTAAAAAATGCTGTTTTATACTCGTGCATAATTGGATCCTAAGACATTGCTGTCTAATAGGACAGCGATGTCTATCGGTCCAAATAATTTTATAGTATTTGACAGAAAATTTGTTCTATCTATATAACATGCTTCTTTTCTTGTTTTGAAAAAACTATTGACCTGCTACTAATACTGATGCTACTTCTGCTGCTAGTACTGCTACTAGCACTACTACTACATGTACTACTACTACTACTAGAATTATGACTAGATGATTCCACTTGCTATTAGAGCTGGGCGGTCTGACGGTAGTACCGTGAGGACCGCGGTATACCGTGAACCGATACCGTGACCATTGACATTTCCAAATACCGTGAATACCGTCCATAATGTTTGCGCAATATTTGCGAAATATATTCATAAAATCTGACTTGATCAAGGGTAAATAGGTGCTAATAGTGCCAAAAATACAGGCATCCCATACTATTAGCCGAGTTGAAGTGAAAGGGTCGTTGTAAAAACAAACATCAAGACGTCAATTACAAAATAATGACAGGCAGAATTGTATGTCAAACGTACGTCTTGAAAGTCTCACGGTAAAATTGCTTTATTTAAAACATCTAACCTCATTCTCTGGCCGTCCGCCGGTAGTAATTGCACTATAATATATTCCCTATTCCCGTTTCTATTATTTGTAATTTATTACTCCAAGGATTTTGTCACCGAACAAACACGCTAGAATAGCAAAATAACATACAAACTGCCTGCTATTCAAACACAACAGCAATCTCGCAAAGACGTATCTGATTGGTTGTTCATGAACTAGACCGTAGGAAAATACATTACTATGCTGAATTTATCAATGAAAATTTACTAAAACGTAGTATTTGCTCGCGCCGTTTTGATCACGTGCTAATTTATTAACAACGAGCAGCGTTGAAGTCGTTATTTTTATTTTTCTGGCTTGTTTTAAGAAATTTCTTTAAGGATTAAATCCAGTTTAAGTAACGACACCTAAAAATTATAGTGTTTTAGTTTTTGCAATAAATTTTTCAACTGGCTACACGTTGGAAGTTCGCGGAAATAGCTTTTTACACGCATTGTTCATGTGAAGCATGGTGAGTAACGAGTCTGTACATCGGGTACTCTGTAATTATCAGAAGCTTTGGAATCGGCTATATTCAATGTCGTGTTATATGTATGTGTATAAGCCTGTTTTCGCGAGTAACAGAATATACGACTCCAACAGAAATAAGAGTACAACACTTGCCCCGTTTAAATACTCGCAGATTTTGTCTGGACTCTGTTTAGCAAAGCGCTCGACTGCCAAAATAAAATTTACCGTTTCCTGGTCGCACCACGCATTAATAGCAAGAACAATCCAGATTGAAAATAGTGCACCCAATGTCTCAAACAGCGGGTTATAGTTAGCGAGTCAACCACACCCTTTGACCGATATTCCAGTGAATGATATTACGTCAATAAAAATAGTGACCTAATAAAATCGTGAAACTAAACAGTCGCAATAGCCATGTTTTTCTTCTCTAAATCAGGAAGCCGATTTATTTATTTTACCTATATTAACCATTGATTGGAGATGGAAGTGAAAAGGAAATGGAAAAAATTGTTCTAATTTCGTGGCATGCCTCAAGCTCAGATGACGGTATACCATGGTACCGATACCGTCATGTAAATATCAATACCGCCCAGCTCTACTTGCTATTATATCCAATAATAAAAATTTCAATTACCATAGTAACAAACTACAGGACGAGCAGGAGAATGAGCACCCCTCCCCTCCACCCCCCTTCCCCTGTCCAAGGATTCTCCCCATTAGCCAGCATCCTGTAAACAGCATATCATCATTATAAGTAAAAGTACCCTCCCCCAAAAATATATAAATGTTCATTGTTGTATCTATAATCATAGACATCCATGTATATTATTGAACTTGACTATGTTCTGTGCTTGTCTGTTACGTAACTGTCTATGTATCGCAAAATAATAATAATAATAATAGTGACTAACTCTTTCACACACCCTGCTGTTACAGTATTATATGTTGGTCGCGGACTGAGGCCCACTCCGGGAATTTTTCTTTCCACTGTAATGACTGACTAGATAATTGAACCGGTGGTGAACTCGGGGGTGTGTGTGTGTGTGTGTGTGGGGTTGGAGTGGGGTGTGCGGGTGTGGGTGCTGGTGTGTGGGGAGGGGTGGTCTCCTCTTGACCCGTGAATTGACATATTTTCCTTTTTGGAATTTAAATTGTTCATGTGGATCAAGGGTCAAAGGGTTAATAAGGAAGTAGTAAATGTAATGTCTGAATTTATAATTGTCTGTGTAAGTACTGGCTTGTCTAATTTATATATACCTGCTGTATATGTGTGTAAGGCGTTCGCCATAACAATAGGCACTGCCTTAGGCGGACAACCTGGTATGATTTGTGAATACGTTTATCTTGGAATTATTGAATAAATAATCTTGAAAATAATCTTGAATTGAGTATCCTGAATCTTGCTTGTCGAAAACTGGTGACAAAACAAAAATTGGCGATATGAAATTATACACACTTTGGTATTGACATCCGAGTCTTCTTTGTAACCAACGCGTTGTTTGAATTGTTTAATAAAGCTTGGTTCGTCATTCTGCACATATGAAATCTTTTCGTGTCCTGGCATTTTAATTTTTTTATTTTTTTACTCTTGTTATTGTTCTGCATATTCCTCCTTTCATATGAGCCCGTGTCACCCACGAATATCATCATCGTAATCATCATCATCCTGATCCTGATTCATTATGGTGGCACGTCCACAGGATATTATTTGGCTTAAAATTCACCAAGCAGCTAAGTTAGATAGGTAACTAATAGATAATTATAATGACAGAGATTTTATGTGCAAACTGATTGACACTATCGCTAATAGCGTAGCGAGTAAACTGGCGGAAACTCCCAAAGTAGTGATATCCATGCTGAAATCAGAAGGAATAATGGACAGTATCAAACAAGACGTCTATAGTGGCCTTAGTGTTGATCTTGTGGCCATCCAGGAAGACATAGCATCGCTTAAAGGTGAAGTTGAATCCCTAAAGATCAAAAAGCACCAGCTAGAACTAGAACTTGATTCCCAGCAGCAATATTCTAGAAGAAACTGCCTACTGCTCCATGGTGTACCAGAGACAGCAAGTGAAGCGACAGATGATATAGTGGTCCACACGATAAATGAAAAACTGGGTCATCATGGGGTGAAACTTAGCCAAACGGATCTTTCTAGAAGCCATCGCATTGGGAGCAAAAATCTAGCTGAAGTGAATTCTGCAAATAGGTGTCACCTACCGATTATATTTAGAATTATTTCATACAATAAGAGACATGAAATCTTCAGGAATAAAAAATGTCTAAAGGACACTGGGTGCACAATCACAGAGAGCCTCACTACGCTTAAATTCAAATTATTGAAAGAGGTCCAAAAACATCCTCTGGTGGAGAATGCATGGACAACTGATGGTAGAATTACATGCCTACTAAAATCTGGAAGAAAAACCATAATACAATCAGTAGATGACTTAGCAAAACTTAAATAATTAGAATGTATTTTGAAATAAGAAAAAATAATTATCAAGTTATCCGTAAGGCAGTATCATCAGATATTAATTAGGCATTTTAACTACCCATCTGTTGTACAGTATGCTATAATGTACACGTTCTTCTTCATTCTCAGGTATTAAAATGTACAAGCTGAAGAGTGTCTAATCAGAGCACTTGGGAAGACACAGTATATGGTAAAAATAGAAAATGTTGCATGTTTAATGTTGTCAAAACATGTCTCAATTCTGCTTGATTGTTTTCTGTGCATGATATGTGTAGCCCCGATGCCAACCAAAAAATCCCACATTTCTTTTCCTTTTGATTTACTTGCTTACTACCTTTTTATTACTTCATTCGACTGCATGGAGTAATGGAATAACATCTGCTTTAACTGCTTATCTGCTTATGAACCCATGACTTATATATTTTAATTTGCCATTATTTGTTGTTGAGTATGGTTGATGTCCTCTTTTCTTCACTATGTGCTCGCCGCTGAGAATTTATCTCTGAGTATTGTCTCTAGATGTCTTTATTGTTTTTTACTTTTATTTTTTGTGCTCATTGCTCTGTTGCAGGTGTATGTCCATGTTAACCTAATGTAACCAACCAAATAATGCGCAAATTTGGTCATGAAAGTTTCACTCTTCCCATAGAAAACCTCATTTGCTGGTCAGGAGATAATTGACTGAGAAGATATCACTGGAATGAGTGACATGGTTATCAATCCAGTCATTCCAGTGGTAAATTTGCAGGAATAGTCTTCTCTTGGCATGCAAATAAACACTTCTCAAGATCACTCCAAAAGCCATTCTGGCTGCCATGACTCCATGAGTATAAAAGTGTTAATAAAAGGGTTAACAACTTACCTGATCTGCATAAACAAAAGCTATATAATTCATTTTGTTATTGCATGTTGCTGCCTTATTTTATTTATCTCAGAGCCAGCCCGAGACAGTATGAGAATCAAATCATTAGCTATTATCAATACATTCATACTCTCTCTGATAGAAATGTAGAGTGGGTCAAGTGATTCAAATCATTCATGCTGTTTTACATGTATGATCACTATGATGTACATGGAATCCATATTTCTTAAGTTGACTGATGAATTGAATTAAAGGTTAGGCAACTGTGCCAGTCTGTAACAACTGGCAATCTTTGTTTTGTTTTCTTTACCACATTAAAAGATGTTCCACATTTGCACAGTGACACTACATGAAATTAATGACAATTGACAAACTAATTTTCTCACTTCCATTTTCCCTGACTTTTGTGGTTTGATGCCTATAATCCAGTCACAAATTTTAGGTCATAGGCAGTTGCTACAGCAAGGTTCTGCCAAGAAATTCATCTAGTGGGTGGGGGGGGGGGCCAATGGCCCATCACTAGTGAAAGATAGCCTGGGTCACTTTCTGAATCTTATGGGTCAAATTGTAGATATGGGATTGTCTTGTGGGAAGTCATGACCCCGCTGGACATCTTATATGTACGAGTAAGTCCCGAGTAAAAATTCAAAATTCAGATGTGAATACCAGGCGAGCTAATAGACTATGTCACCATGTATATTAAGATGTACCGATCAGCGGTTACTAGCAATGATCATCATCATCTATACTTAGATGCATTACCAGCATCTTATTATTTGGATATATATTTATTTGGATATATATTATTAGCACTGGATAACTGGTACCGTCCATAGCGTCCTTGTAAGAGGAATACGTACATTATCAGCGTGGGATATGCATACATTGTCAGACGGTGTACGTACATTATCAAAATTGGCAAGATGATTAGCGTCTAGCCGGAATCAGATGAAATATGACATACGGAAGCAGTTAGTTACAATGGCGATCTATATTCTCACGAAAGCTTGAGAAAATGAACCGAGAAGTAAACAATCAGGATAAGGAGAATGGTAACTTGTTTACCGATCATTCGTCATTTGGACAGATTCATAAGCAGTAGCCGAAAAGTAATCACTCAAGACTAAGAAGAATGGTAACTTGTTTACCGGTCATTCGTCATTCTGACAGATTCATAGATGTTAGGTACACAAATCGAAACTTGTCATCAAACCCATCATTCGTCACTCTGACAGATTCATGGATGTTGGGTACACAAATCAAAACTTGTCATCAAACCCATCATTCGTCATTCTGACAGATTCATGGATGTTGGGTACACAAATCGATACTTGGTATCAAACCGACCATTCGTCATTCGGACAGATTCATAGGCGTAGATACACAAATCGAGACTTGTCGTCAAACAAGATAAGTCATTCTGTCATAAAAGGCAGCTGGAATTTTAGAGAACAACAAGATATAAAAAACTAAGATTGTATATAAGCGGGACTTTAACTTTCAGTCGGGGTTCGGTCCGGTCTCTAACGTTGAAGGTTCAGAAAAAGATTGGTCTGAAGAAAGCCTAGCTTCGAGTCCGCATAGTTCCGTGGAACTGATTTTGTCGAGATTCAAATGAATTCTTGGTGAATGGCTTTAAGTAGCCAAGAACAGTATTTAACGAAACTGCCTAGCGAATCGTGAAACGCAACTTTTAAATGATAGAATAACCAGTATTCGTATCGCGTAGATATCGGTTGTTTCTGTAGTCATAGGTGGCAGTATAAGTGACCCAAAGTAGTCGGGCTAGTATAAGTACAATATTAATTATTTAACATCGCTGGTGGCAGTATAAGCCACTTATATTTACTTAGTTTTATTTTAACTTCTATCGTGACAGCATAAGTCACACATATTCATGGTCATATCAGACAGTCAAACTTCAGAGAATATATTATCACTTCGATATCCTCGAAGCAAGAGTTTGGGTTATTTATTGTCCAGTCTGGAAGCGACGGAAGACCACCGTCCCGAGCCACCATCTTTTACCCAAGTCAGATCAGGCCCAGATTATCGAGTATAAATATCGTCACCATCACCGTCGACGAGGCGAGCAGATAATCGTGCTACTGCATCTTTGATAAGAGGTTGTCGCAGCAACCGTTACATCATATTCTTATCAGAGGTGTGGTAGATATATTTCTAAATTAGACCCGAAGATCCTGACCGTGCCAGGATTTATATATTCCAGGATTGGACACTGTGTGAACCGTGAGTACATTATATCAAAGTAACGACTGAGATAGACTACCCAGAATGGCCCAACCACAAAACCCTACCAACCCAGGACTACCGCCAACCGACCGACAATTGAGACCCGACACAGTGGCAGCCATGCAGGAAATGGGGACGGCAATGGCGGGAGCCATAGTACAAGGCGGGGTCCGACGCGAGACCGAGAGAATATACAGGCGAGAAATCCGGGACGCTATAGAACGCATCCAACCCTGTGACGGAGTGGTACCGGAAGAGGTACGAGAGTTTTTGGACGCCACAAGGAGGGCGTGGGCGGCCAAGGAGGGGCGACTTGAAGGCGTACCTGTCTACGTCGTTACCCGAGCAGCCCGGGGACCATTAGCACGGGCACTGGACAGATTCCTTGCGGGGAAGGCGAGGGAGGACGTCACCTTCGAAGAGTTGCGGCAATACGTCACACTAAATTTTATATCCGCAAATGAAGGAGAGCGGATCAAATTCGATTTGGAGGGGACACATCAACGCCGAAACGAGACAGTGGTCACGTTTAACAGATGGTATTTGGAGGCAAGCGTGCGCGCCTACCCTGAGGCGAACGCAGATAATCGCCGCACCGTCCTGGGCATTTATTTACGTGCCCTGAACGATAAAAACTTAAGCAAACGCATCGTCCGGAAAAAGACGACGACATTGGCGCGGGCCATCGAAATTGCCGAGGAGGAGACCTGCAACGACCTGCTACGGGCAATGAAAATTGACGGCGGCAGGCGTGAAGAGCGGATGGAGATAGATATGTTGGACCCAGTTGAGGAAAAAGAGGTGTGGAAAGTAGTGAGGGGGTTAAAAAGCCAAATGGCGCAGCAGGCTAAAATGATCGAGCAGCTGTGCGGTTTGGTGCAGGATTTGCAAGCAGCGCAAGAACGACCTAAACCGGCAGCTCAACGCGCTGCACCCACGCGAAAAACAGCAACCCCGCCACCCAAGCAACTTAATCCGGGAGCGGGACGCAGATCGCCGAGAAGCGCCGCAAACATTACCTGCTACAATTGTGGACAAATCGGTCACTATAAGTGACTGCCGTCAGGCAGTGCAACCAACCGCACGACGACTACAACCGCGACCACAGCCCCGACCACAACGGCCACCCATGACCTGTTCCCAGTGCGGGAGAGAAGGACACATGGCCCAGAATTGTTTTGGGGTATACATGACCCGACAGACGACTCCGACCGTAACGACGAAATGTTTTGGGTGTAATCAGAATGGACACTTCGTTAAGGATTGTCCGCATGGCGTGCGCGGCCAGCGCAGAGAACCACCGACCGGACAGATAGATCGACCATTGGAACGACGAGCAGTGAAGCGTCCACGTGAAGAAGAGAATTGGGACATGGAAATCGACGCAATAAACGACCGACAGACGAACGTACGAACGACGCCACGAGAATGTTCCCGCAACTACAGAAAGGACATAAACAATCAGATGCGCGTGGGAGAAGATTATATTGATCGTGACGGTTTTATTTTAACGAGTGAAAATACCGATGCACATGGCCGTTATTCAGACGGTATCAGAAATAATGCATCGAATCATAGGCACAGTTACGCCGAAGTGGTTAATGGACGAAGGAGCCCGGGAAACGATGACGGAGAGAGCCGTTGGTGAGATCACCGACCGAGCGGTTCTTAATCCGTCTTCGTATAGATAAAAACGGTCCAACGGATCAGGGTGAGTACCTGCATGCCTTAGTGGATACTGGTGCTAGCACATCCTTGATTCGTAAAGATATATGGCGTAGCATGTTGGATGCTAGGCCATTGAAAAGAGCAAAAATGCTCTTAGCTGTAAATGGTTCCCCGATAAAACTTATGGGGGAAACACAAGTAAAATTCAAGAACGCCCGACCCATCCCTAGTACGATTGTGGCCAGAATGAGGCATGAATGTTTACTTGGAGCGGACGCTTTGCACCTGGGAAATGCAAAGATTGACTATCAGGCCAAAATTGTAGTATGGTTTGGCCAGATATATCCCTTTAGATATCCCTATAGGGAACAGACAAATTACGTCCATGCAAGTTGTAAGGAAACGACCGGATATAAAGATATCGACAAAGTCATGGCAGACTTTGCAGATATTTTTGATACGGCTCGTCCAAATACTTTAGGATTGGTTCCCAAAGTCAAGTGTACGGTACCGACAGGGGATGCCTATCCTATTAGGCAGAAAGCATACCGTCTACCGCTAGCCAAGCAATATATAGTCAAGAATCAAGTGGCTGAGATGCTGGCAGCGGGCGTCATAAGACCGTCGTCATCCCCATGGGCGTCACCCATTACGTTGGTCCCTAAGAAGGACGGGGGGGGGGGGGACGAGATTTTGCATTGACTATAGGAAATTGAACTCCGTTTGTCGTAAGGATAGCTATCCTTTGCCGAATATATCAGACATTTTTGATTCTATGGGCGGCGCTACGATATTTTCGACTATGGACTTGAAGTCTGGCTATTGGCAGATACCAATGGACAGCCAAGACATAGCGAAAACAGCGTTCGTTTGCAGCCAAGGTTTGTTCGAATTTGTTCGGATGCCGTTCGGTTTTGCGAACTCAGGTGCCGTATTTCAGAGGGCAATGAACGATATTTTCCGAGAATTCGTGGGAAAATATTTGCATGTTTTGGTCGATGATGTAGTCATATATTCAAGAAATCCGGCTGAGCATGCACAGCATTTGCGTACGGTTATGCGTAGAATTCGAGAATATAATTTGCAAGTGAAAAAATCTAAATGCGATTTCGCCCAACCAGCAGTTGATTTGTTAGGATATCGTATTTCAGCACAGGGAGTGGCTCCTCAGGTCCAGAAGTTCAAGGTCATAAGAGAAATGTCACCGCCACGCGACGTGGGTGAGGTGAGAAGTTTCCTGGGCGCTACAGGGTATTACCGCTCTTGTGTGCAAGGCTATATCGAAATTGCTAAGCCTTTGATAGAATTGACTAAGAAATATAAACGTTTTGAATGGGGTCAGGAGGAACAGCAAGCGTTTAAGAAATTGCAAAACTTGCTGTGTAGTGAGACGGTTCTCACATATCCAAATTTGAATGCTCCATATAAGTTATATACTGGTGCGTCTAGCTATGCGATAGGTGCGATACTGGTACAGGTAGATGACAAGCGTATTGAGCGGGTAATTCAGTATGTTAGCTCTACTCTTAAAGACAGTCAGTTGAATTGGCCTGTGATAGAAAAGGAAGCTTATGCGGTAATATACGCGCTAAAGAAGCTTAGACCTTATCTATTTGGCGCGCAGTTTACCGTGTATACCGACCACAAACCCCTAAAGAGTTTGTTTGTGGGCGAAGTTAAAAACACGAAAGTGCAGCGCTGGGCGGTACTGATTGCCGAGTACGGATGTAAGATTGAATACATCCAAGGCTCGAAGAATATTCGAGCGGACATGTTGTCCAGATTACGTTACGTCGTCCGGTGGAAGTCGCGACGTTGGATACGGGCGACTTTGTAATACCAGACGTCGACGAGGGAGTATTACCTCACGTCCCTCTGGAAGCGTTCGACATACCATGTGACGAAATTGTGTGCCGAGCAGACCAAGGAATACCCGGAGTTGTTCAAGGACACCCCGGAGGAGTACATGGTCAAGAACGGTATTTTATATTCTTTAATTACGCCTTCAGCATCGGACGCTGAGTACCCCAGAATTGTCTTACCCACCCTGTTCCGTGAGAAAGTGCTCCGGATGGCTCATGAACGAGCTGGTCACCAAGGTCTGCAGAAGACCATCGGCATGGTAAGAGATTCGTTTGTATGGACGTCTTTAAGAAAAGACATAATTCGTATGCTTGAAACGTGTACGAAGTGCCAGGTCAACCGACCTGTCACTACCCGACCCTGGTATAGTGAAATGCCCATGGCCAATTATCCGGGTCAGATAATTGGAATGGATTTGATCGGTCCACTATTAGAATCGGGTAAGGGTAACGTATATATCATGACGGTGCGTGGGCAGAAGCATATCCAATCGCTGCGAAAACATCTCAAAATGTGGAAGAAAAATTCTTCAACGAGTATATCGCGCGTCATGGTGTCCCTGAGATTGTAATAACCGATCAGGGTAAAGAATTTTGTTCCCATTCTCTGGAGGAGCGGTTTGAGGAACACGGTATCGACCATAGACGGTCTAGCCCATACCATCCGCAGACCAATGGACGTACCGAGAGATTCAACCGCACTCTTAAGGAGTTGATCCAGAAAGGGGTGAACAACGCCTCGCGGGCATGGGAAGACGAGTTGGGAGCAGCTTTGACAGCGTACCGCAGTACTCGTCATGCGATGACCGGATATACGCCATTTTATTTGATGTATGGGCGACGGGCGAGATTGCCAATGGCCGTTCCAATCGATGCGTCGCAAGACCTTGGTGAGAGACTAACGTATCTCAACAACGCCTTGCTACGTGCTCGGGAGGGAACAGCTAGATCTCGAGAGATTCACAGGGAACAGGTTAATAAGCGTGCGAACGCTGGTGAGTTTAAAGTGGGGGATTCGGTGGTCGTCAAAGCTGAAGAGAGGATGAAATTGACCTCTCGCAGTGACCCCGAGTATGAGATCTTCAAAATTAACGGACCTGTGGCCCATGTCCACCATCAAAGGTCCGGGAGAATGCGTGTGCTTAATATATGTAAGCTGCGCGTAGTCGACTCGGAAATGTGCTGGGACGGGGTGCGACCACGCCCCATTCGTAACCCTACCAAGGGGATGAAAGCTAGCCATCACACCAGGGCGATGTTGCCCGAGCCAGAACCAATGGTCACCGACGCCGATACGACACCCCAGGCTCGTAAGAAGCGGCCAGCTTCGGATATAGAGCCAGAGGTGCGTACAGGGGGTAAGAGGGTTGACCGGAAAAGGGTGCAACCCAGTACGAATCGCAGTCGAAACCATGAGTCACCAAGTGACGTCATCGAAACTCCTAGGCCCATGGTGATTGATGCTCCGGAGGCGGCACCAGAGCCGCCCCCTGAACCAATGGAGACGCTTCCATCGCATCCTTATATGCTGCGCAAGCGCAGACATACACAGGATGACGATTTTGACAGCAAGCAACTCCGGCTGGATATGAAGCGGAAACACGGGCATAGGCAGGGGGACGAAGAGGGTAACAAGCGACTCCGTATTGGCATAGTAGACACCGCCCTTTACGATGACGTGCTATACGCTGATTTCATCAGTCGTATAAATGCCGTTATTCGGCGGCACAGCCGCCAGTAGTGTGTATTGTATCGCTATACTATAACATCGCGAATAGCCGATACGTAAAGTATCATAACAATTAAAACTAAATTCGTTCGCAAGATACAAAAATTTATTCGTTTAAATTGTGAGTTTTAGCTTTGTACCAGTAAGCATCACAGAGCGTGGAATCATGTATATTTTACGATTAAGTATGGTGGTAACCCTAGTATGTTTAATAAACGGATTGTGTAAGACGTCTAGTGTACATAGATTACCAAACGGGGTAATGACAACTAAACCAGAGGATATATCCATTATCTGGGCTGAATGGACCGTAGTGGTGTCTATTGACCACCCTTATTTACCTCCCCAATTTCTTGAATGGTTAGCGCAGTTTCGTGCTCTGATTGTGGACATCGGTCAAAAGACTTCGTTAAGCAGTCAAGACATTTTTGGTTTACAACATCGTGTTAACAACATTAAGAAAACCGCTGTTGAGACACAACAAACTATGGTGCGTAAGGACAGTATACGACGCAAACGTGGTTTGTTTAACTTTGTCAGGGATATCGCCTCGTCTCTATTTGGTACCGCTACCTCTGGTGATATAGATGCAATTAAGGAGGTGGTTGAGGTTGCTTCAAGGAACGTAAATCGTTTGGTACATTTCTCCAACAAACTAGCCTCTCACGTGAAACTGGCATTCGTAGGCATCAATACCAACGTTAACCGTATCAACGAAATTACTACCGGCCTAGTGGAATTAACTAGGAATGTGAGCAATATATTTAAAGCGCACGCCGCCCGACAAGCCGATTTGTACGCTTTAGTACGGCTTGGGCATATTATTGACTCTGCCGAGAGTGTGGTATATAGTTACCAGAAGGCAGCAGCACGATTTCATAGACAAACTGCGTCCCTAGAGTTAGGAAGACTAACCGAGGAAATATTCGGTCCCGCCTATCTGACATCAGTATCAGAACACGTCAGAGTAGGGAACCAGCTGATACGTCCATACCAGTGGTACTACCGGAATGTGATAGTTTACCCATGGTGGGAGAACGACAATATGTTACACTACGTGGCGACGTTGCCGTTGATCGACGATGGCAATTATATAGAGCACGGTTTGCATTCATGGCCCGAACCGTTAGCTACCGTGGGGTATTACGTGCAAATAGTGGTAGGCCGGACTAGCATTGGTCTCGATACAAAGACTGGATGGTACTTCACGACGTCTGGGTGTCGCGGTACCGGTCCTAGGGTATGTCAGGGACAGTTAGAGGTCGATAAGACCCACGTGGCCTGCATAGTGAGCCTGTTAACAAACACCACCGATGGTACGTGTAGCGTGCATCTTTCGGAATCCAACGTAACCGCTAGCAAATTATTCGCCCATAAGAAAGTAGGCGTTGTGTTGCAAACGTTCGGTGAAACAATGGATGTACACTGCGACGGACGACTGACCGACCAGTGTGTGGTAAGTAATGGAGTGTATGCACTAATGTCGGGTGAATCTGGTTATAGTGGAAAGGGCTGGCGATTCGAGCCTGTTGCGTCTTACAGTCGGACGTACACTCGGGTTAGCCTGGCCATCGACATGCCCCAATTGGATGTGACCGGAATTCTTAACCAGTCCGTGATTGTGAATCATTTGAAAATGCAACCATGGAACCATTTACAAAAGTCCAAGTATGTGCCGCTAGCACCGTTATCCATGATCGACCCAGTGGCGGTCGATGGCATTGGGGTACGCTCTTTTGTATCATATTCAACGAGTTCCTTCGTAGTTGTGTTAGTAATTGTGCTTATATTATACAAATGTGGCGTGTTATCACGCATGTGGAATGCGCTTAAATGCGAGCCACGTGCGGCCCATAAATGCAAGCCACATGCGGCCCATAGTAGTGAATCGCATAGCATTACATCAACTGTTCAGACCCAGCAGCCCCGGAGACCTGCAGCTCTACTGGAGCCGCTGCTGCTGGCAGCCGGGTCGTCGCCTAATGCTAATGCCAGGACTGAGATCGACCCGACGGCTGCCGACTGGATAGAAATGGAGACGTACGTTGACATGGTGGATCCTAACGTGAGCATAGACCGCTTGGAGGTATCACCGTGACATTTTGGCACTAACTTTATGTGTTTCTACTGGAACAGTAATTGGTGACTATTAATAATTGTGGCACGAACTTTATCATGATACCATACTGTGTACTGTTTTGTTTAAATAGGAAAAATTCACATGATCTGTAATGATATTTGCACTGTAGGATTAAGGACTGACATTTATGGTGACGTCGTCACGATTAGATGGTGTCATTAGAACAATTGATTGTGGTGTATTATACTATTGTATTTCTTGATTAATCGTATTGTTTTCTATGTTAAGTTACGCGTGGATCGAGGTTATCGACCACGGTTTAATGATGCTATTAATGTGTTTCCGGGGATGGTAATTTCAGCCCGATATTCCATTACCCAGACAAGTTTGCATTTTGTATAGAATTATGCTGTTTTCCTATGTTTCCGGGGACAGTCGATTGCGCCCGATATTCCGTTACCCGGACATGTTTAGTTAACATTGTTGGAGTTAAGATATGATGTAGTCGGATGTATGACATGGTCTGGAGGACTCTGGTAGGGCGTGGTTTAGGTTGTTGATGGTGCACAACGAGTTAATTATCACTCTCTTTAGGCCTCAAGAGACGGCTAATTAACTTCGGTTGAGGGGCATGTGTAGATATGGGATTGTCTTGTGGGAAGTCATGACCCCGCTGGACATCTTATATGTACGAGTAAGTCCCGAGTAAAAATTCAAAATTCAGATGTGAATACCAGGCGAGCTAATAGACTATGTCACCATGTATATTAAGATGTACCGATCAGCGGTTACTAGCAATGATCATCATCATCTATACTTAGATGCATTACCAGCATCTTATTATTTGGATATATATTTATTATTTGGATAAATATTATTAGCACTGGATAACTGGTACCGTCCATAGCGTCCTTGTAAGAGGAATACGTACATTATCAGCGTGGGATATGCATACATTGTCAGACGGTGTACGTACATTATTGGCAAGATGATTAGCGTCTAGCCGGAATCAGATGAAATATGATATACGGAAGCAGTTAGTTACAATGGCGATCTATATTCTCACGAAAGCTTGAGAAAATGAACCGAGAAGTAAACAATCAGGATAAGGAGAATGGTAACTTGTTTACCGATCATTCGTCATTTGGACAGATTCATAAGCAGTAGCCGAAAAGTAATCACTCAAGACTAAGAAGAATGGTAACTTGTATACCGGTCATTCGTCATTCTGACAGATTCATAGATGTTAGGTACACAAATCGAAACTTGTCATCAAACCCATCATTCGTCACTCTGACAGATTCATGGATGTTGGGTACACAAATCAAAACTTGTCATCAAACCCATCATTCGTCATTCTGACAGATTCATGGATGTTGGGTACACAAATCGATACTTGGTATCAAACCGACCATTCGTCATTCGGACAGATTCATAGGCGTAGATACACAAATCGAGACTTGTCGTCAAACAAGATAAGTCATTCTGTCATAAAAGGCAGCTGGAATTTTAGAGAACAACAAGATATAAAAAACTAAGATTGTATATAAGCGGGACTTTAACTTTCAGTCGGGGTTCGGTCCGGTCTCTAACGTTGAAGGTTCAGAAAAAGATTGGTCTGAAGAAAGCCTAGCCTCGAGTCCGCATAGTTCCGTGGAACTGATTTTGTCGAGATTCAAATGAATTCTTGGTGAATGGCTTTAAGTAGCCAAGAACAGTATTTAACGAAACTGCCTAGCGAATCGTGAAACGCAACTTTTAAATGATAGAATAACCAGTATTCGTATCGCGTAGATATCGGTTGTTTCTGTAGTCATAGGTGGCAGTATAAGTCACCCAAAGTAGTCGGGCTAGTATAAGTACAATATTAATTATTTAACATCACTGGTGGCAGTATAAGCCACTTATATTTACTTAGAGTTTTATTTTAACTTCTATCGTGACAGCATAAGTCACACATATTCATGGTCATATCAGACAGTCAAACTTCAGAGAATATATTATCACTTCGATATCCTCGAAGCAAGAGTTTGGGTTATTTATTGTCCAGTCTGGAAGCGACGGAAGACCACCGTCCCGAGCCACCATCTTTTACCCGAGTCAGATCAGGCCCAGATTATCGAGTATAAATATCGTCACCATCACCGTCGACGAGGCGAGCAGATAATCGTGCTACTGCATCTTTGATAAGAGGTTGTCGCAGCAACCGTTACATCATATTCTTATCAGAGGTGTGGTAGATATATTTCTAAATTAGACCCGAAGATCGAAAATCTTCAAAATGTATATCGGCCGGTATGATCCCCTTACAACACACACCCCCACCCACCCACCCACCCCCAAAAAACATGAACCCAATGCAAAACAAACAAATAAAATGAATATCTTACATTGTTGTGTCTTACTTATTTGAGCAACCCAGCCCAACCCACCCACTACCACCCTGTAACCATAACATTTTTTTTTATTTTCTCATAAAAATGTCCTTTTGCAGACCTAAAGATGATTATTTTTTAATATTTACCAATGGAGTAACATGCTCATTACGAGTGCAAGCCCTAAGGCAGCAACAGCTTCCAGTAGTATATTTTCAAAATATTCAACGGAATATGCTTTAATTTGTAAATAATTACACCTGTATCAAAAAACCACCATCTTAATGTCCCCCAAGACAAATGTCCACTATGCACAGGTTTGACTGTATCGAGTAGCGTGCGGACGACATGGTAGGGTTTTTCTCACTAATGAGGCAGTTTCACGGTTTCAGTTCAGTTTCACTTTGCAGCCGACGTGTGCTAGGGGATTTCCCAGTAATGCGGAAGACAGCAGCAGCAATTTCCAGGAAATAGGAGAGCTATATTAGACAAGCGTCTGGGTCATTCTGTGTCAAGATAACCAACCAATGGGTGTTGCATGACCAATTCAGATTTCCAAAAATCTTTGTGTAGTGGTACAGTAGTATGTTTTACGAAATCCTGCACAATTTCACTACCCAAATCCCAACATTTTTGGAGATATGGGCGCTAGAACAGCAAGGTGGTCCACCACATGTGACGCAATTGCCATTTTGTAGCATTTTCAGTGCTTGGTCACATGTAGGTACCCTCTTGAAATATTGTGCTCATGTTGGTAACCTGGGTTACGCTGGGTAACATTAAAAATGAAAATTTATTCAAAGTGAAAAATTTTCAGACCCACTTGTGATTACAATTATGTTAAAACTATTAGAGTTGCAAACTTAATACTTGATCTATATTAAACAATGTTGAACCATTGTCGTGTTTAATTCTTTGTCAGCATGTTAAGTTTTGCGGGTCTTGTTGTCTTGTATTGGCTACCTTTGAGGCAACATCTGTGTATACACAACTTTAACTGTGGTATGTTAAAATAAACTAGGATTTTACTCATCCCAATGAAGGAATCTGAGGGATACTATGTGCTCCTGTAGTTCTGTCCAAACAGAGCCAGTGTTGAAGCACTTGGGAGGGTTATATAAAATTACACCACATGTCTCTTTTAACATCAAATGAAACGCTGTCAAATGACTATTGTGTTGCTACATGTTATCCTTATGAGATAACCATAGAATATGCTAGTAACCTCTTGATTTAGGTGGTTGCTTCAATCAGGATTGGGGTCAATTCCAATTGGAATTGGTAAAATGGAATTGGCCCCATCGCTGGTTTCAATATGCATAGAATTAAAATTAATATGGTGGTGTGATTTTATTAAACTCTTTCCCTAATCATACTTTTGTGCATTATTAGCTCACCTGGCCAGAATGGCCAAGTGAGCTTATGCCGTGGCGTCCGTCCGTCTGTCCATCCGTCCGTCAACTTTTTCCTTTAAACGACTTCTTCTCAATAACCACTGGGCCGATTTCAATTATATTTGGCAGGAAGTATCCTTAGGGCATAGGGATCCAAGTTTGTTCAAACAAAGCCGATTTGGCCGGTGGCCATCTTGGATTTTGGCCGATTTTAGGAAATGGCTTTAAAAATCTTCTCCGAAACCGCTTGGTGGATTGATTCAAAACTCACGAAATATCATATAGGGCAAGAGCTGAACCAAGTTTGTTTGAAGGAACTTGATTGGCCAAATGGTTCGGCGGCCATCTTGGATGACTTAGTTTTCGTAAAAACGACTTATTCTGCAGACCCGCTGAATGGATCGGGCTGAAGTTTGGGGATATGATTATGGACTAAGGGCCATTAAAGTTTGTTCATGGGAAGTTGATAGGTAAAAAACATGGCCGCCATGGACCAATCAAATTTTAGCGTGTTTGGCTGCCATATTCAATTTTTTTTATTTCATGGATTGTGAAGCCGAAATTGGTTTTCTTAACTCCGCTTACTTGTCAGTCAGCTATCGTATAGCGATAACCCTATCCGTCTTCTGTATGTCCGTCCATCCATCTGTTTGTCCGTCACCAACAATGATGGCTCATTTTGTTATTTCTTGACGGATTGACACCAGACTTGGTCACAATGTTAATGACGGCATCTAATATCTGTGTTGTGAAAATGAAACTGATAGGACGTCAAATGCCAGAGTTATCACTCCTTAAATATTTGCAGTCTCACTTTCATAGGGCAAATGGTTTGTTCCCACCGTCTTATCACCATGTCAGATTTTATTGCAAAACTAGATATTAAATTCCAATTAACAGATTAACCTTTCCAATACTGCAGAAATATTTAAGATATGTATTATGTGCTCTGACATCTATGCTCTTAAAAATATTTGAAATGTATTTGATTGAAATTTGTTGCTGCCTTTGGCAGCAATGAAAGTTGTTGCTGCCTAAGGCAGCAATGACTTTCAGTCAAATTATTTTCTAAATCAACTCCAGCTCACCCTACCCCTGCTGCTAACTTGGTGATTCAGCCAGATGTGCATGTGTTAAATGGATTGTGTGGTGGTGGGGAATAACCTGCTATAAAGACCACCTACCTGCCTTTAGAGACCATTTTCTTCAAATTGTATTTAAACCTCTAGTAAGCGTCTGACCGAGTTTTTGCAGACGACATATTCCAAAGGTTATATCTCTGAACGTGATAAATATTTTGAAAACAATTGGACTGAGTTACAACTTTCAGTCCAATTGTTTTCAAAATATTCAACAAGTCAAGAGCTTTTGAAAATTGAAATTATTGACTGCACTGGCTTGCAGCAGTGAGACAGTTAAGAAACCAGCTGTTGTTAGCACTGCTATCATCTATTTTCACGTAAACATTGTTCAAAATCACTAATGCAAAAAAACCCAGTCCAGAGATTGTTGTCAATATCTCGAAAACTAAATCATTTGACTGAAAGTCATTGGAAGTGACACCGATAGATGTAAAACTTAAGTAAGATTAGTTTGATATGCCAATGTTCCAGGTGAGCGATACAGGCCCATTGGGCCTCTTGTTTTCAGGATATTATTAGCAGTGGATTCATAATAGTTTTGGAACTTTTGGAATAACTGAACTATAATAATGCCACACGGTCAAACACAATTCCAAATCACCTGGTTGAGTGAGAAGGATGATCATGGATTTGAACTACCAAAATGGTGTAAACCACATGCCAGTGATCCGTATAAAGATATGTGTACTCTGTGTCACAAATCTATTTCGTGTGATAATTCAGGAAAACTGCAACTCTTGGCACATGCAAAAGGAACTAAACACAGAGAAAATACTAAAATAGCATTTTCTAGTGATCAGCGCCGTCTTTCATTTCCACAGAAAGTACAGGAAAAACAACTGTCTGTGTAACAAAATCCGTATCTATTATTACTAAATCTGCAATGGCTTCAGAAACACCCATGATGCTTTTCCAAAGGTCGGCCCTTTCTGAACAAATACAGATAGCAGAACTGCTATGGGTAATGAAGATGTGTATTGAGGACTGGTCCTTTACATCATGTAATGGTGTTGGAGCTCTCTTGAAGACAATGTTTCCAGGCGAGGTTTCAAATGGTATTACAATGAGTCGTACTAACGCATCATACATGGTATCTGATGGACTTGGACCTTACTTTAAAAGACAACTCCCTTCTGACATAGCAAACAACAATACTGCTTTCACTATTGCAAATGAGGAGACTACAACCAAGCAGTTTCAGAAACAACTGGACATTATAATCGGTTAATGGAGTACAGAAGAAAAGCAAATAAATGTTCATTTTCTCAACGCCGTAATGTTTGGTCATGCGAAAGCTACTACTGTAGCACAGGAAATTTTAGACTCATTTAATGAAGCTGGCAATCAGATACCTCTCAGTAACCTTGTAAGCCTATCATCTGATGGTCCAAATGTTAATAAATCCGTTTGGAATATTGCGAATGAAAAAATGAAATCTGATGGCTTTCAGGAATTGTTGTCGTTTATATCATGTAACCTACATGCAGCTCACAATGCCTTTCGCACCGGGTTAAAGGAATGTGGATCTGATGTTGAAGAGCTCTGTATCAGCTTGTATTATTGGTTCAAACAGTCTCCGTGTAGGCGGGAGGACTTCTTATCGGTCCTTTCACAGGTGGATCTTCATGAACGGTTTTTCATCAGACATGTTGAATGTAGATGGCTCACGCTTGGCCCTGCTGCTGAGAGTTGTGGAGCATTACCCTGCCATCACCGAATATTTCTTGGAACATCTTCCAGCAGAACCACAGAAAAACAAGACACAGAAGGATCTAGATCGTAATGACAAGTACAAACGACTCCGTTCAATGATAAAAGACAAGGCAACACTAATTAAGCTCAAATTTGTTGTTTCCCTTGCACGAGTATTTCAACCTTTCATGACAGTTCTTCAAACCAAAGGGCCTATGGTGCATTTGTTGCATGACCAATCACAAGATCTTGTCAAATCTGTAATGCGAAGATATCTTAAGGAGAGTATGATTATGGGGAAGCTCCAAGAAATTGATCTACAGAAAGCTGATAATCAGCTTCCTAATACATCTTTGCTGACTGGTAATACTGCATCTGGTACATTATCTGACATAGAATTGAAAAGGATGCGAAGTTGTTACGTTGCCATCACAAAATATCTGTTGTCCCACCTGCCAATAGAAGATCAACTTATGGAGGATATATGGCCACCCTTCATCCATTAGCTAAAGCAAACTCTTCTAGTATATGGTCAATTAAAAGACTTGCATTGGCATTACCACATATCATACCTGAGAGGGATATTGATCTACTTGTTGATGAGTGGAAAGTCTACTCCCAGGAGTCTGTCCAAAGAGACTGGATTGTTAAAGAAGAAAGTGATGAGCAGATAATCTATCACAGAGTTGACCACTATTGGAGACAGGTAGTCTGCATGAAAAACAGCATTGGTGAAAACAAGTTTTCTAAGATTCAGAAACTGGGTCAGTGTTTGTTGACTATAGCTCATGGTAATGCTGATGTAGAAAGGTCCCTGTCACACAACAAAAACACAGTCACTACAGAGAGAACATCTTTAAGCGTAAGAACTCTGAATGGAATACGAACTGTAAAGGATACATTAAGATCATACAAAGGTATGCTACACAAATTCCCCTTCACTAAGGAGTTATTGAATTTTGCCAAGCAGTTACCAGCATCCTACAAAATAAGGTTGGAAGAAGAAAAAAGACAGAGGAAAGAAGCAGAAAGTAAGCTTAAACAGGACATGGAGAAATGGGATAAAGCAGCAGAGTACCGAGATGAAGCAGCAAAGGAAAGAGAGCGCATCAATGAGAAAGAAACACAGTTGTCTAAAAAAAAAAGGCAGACATGTCTGAAGTCTTAAGAGTATCAGAAACGTTATTTTCAGATGGAAATAGTCGTTTAGCTAAGGCAATAAAATCAAAAGACTACTGAAGCTTCTGTTGCCCAAAGCATGCTTGATTCTGCTCGCAGGAAAATGGCACAAGCGAGAAAGTCATTGGAAGAATGTAAAGAGAAGCGAGAATCAATAAACGGAAGAAAGAAAAAGATGTTGGATAAATATGAAAAAGACCTATATAAGAAGACAAAGATATAGAGAGGATTCTGAGTTGCGTGTAAGTTAGGTACATGGTATAAATGGCAACAGTTACTGAATTCCTCAAAGCAGTTCATTTGCATTTTAGTGCTGTTTAATTTTTATTGAATTGTATTGTTTTAAATTGCCATAATCTGTATTGTAGTATTTAGAAACTATTAGTGTGATTCATTGCCTGTATTGTTACTGATACCTAGAGTCTCTTGTTGTTTTTGGACTGAGCAAGATTAAATAATTGAAATAAATGAAAAGTAAGGAGAGGCATTATCTTGCTCAGATAAAATTAAATAATAAATGGATCCGGTTTAGGGGAGGAGCCGGAAAAAGTATACACCAAGAGACCAAATTCTAGCAAGAAATATTTATTGCTCATGTTGCATATTTGCCATTAAATGGAGTCTGTAAAGTACGCTGTTGCTGTTATCCGTTTTTTGCTTTACTGAACCCTGGTAAATGACACAAAGAATGCAATGATACAATGCATAATACTAAGGCAATCAGTAACATATTGCACAGTGCTTGTGCACTAACCTGATTATTGATATATATATGTGGTAACAACGTGTAGTAGGGGATTATATTAGTCAATGTGCATAGGGATTTGGTAGCAATAATTGACATGAAAAGACAGAAACAAAGAATACCAGACATATTCTCCGGGCTTAGTTGTATGTATGACTAATACACATTTTCATAAAAATTTCATGTGTCATTGAGTACCCACAAGATTTCAGGATAAAGCAGATCGAACCTGTGCCAAGAGGTATTTAAATAATTATTGTATGAGCATGCACAGTTTATAGTTGCTTTCAGAATGTAAGAGTTACATGTAAGAAAGATCAACAGAATGCAAGAGTTCAAAATACAACAATCTGGAATGTTGTTGCTTTATTTTCTTTAATTAGACATGACAACCGAATCAAAAAAGAAGAATTATTACACTGCCTGACCTTGTTATTAATTGAAATTGCTAATACTAGAATTAAAAAGAATTATGTTCACTGAATATTGCTTAACACTCTGCAACTAACTAGATACTTGGTATTTCACGACAGACTCGGTCGGGGTCTGCAGTGAAAGAGAGAAAGGTATATGGCGATTCGATGGGGGTAACTAGGTGGTCTTCTCACTGACAATGGTGTTACCTCGCTATTGTTAGCTTATTAATCGTAGCACTTTGTGCTGTGATTAGTAATTATTTGACACATGCATGGCATGGCAGAATATAAACACAATGAACACATGCGTGAATTGTTTATAATTGTACTCATGTACTGCTAAAATGTGGAGGAAAACTACACACTTCATATTTTAAACAAACATGAAATTTGTGATGATTTTCCGATTTTTCCTCAATTACATCGTAAAAATCAGGATTTTAAAAATAAATCAAACTTCACGATTAAATCGAAAAATCTTGCAAGCCTACTTCTACACACACTTGGTTATGACTGCTTTACAGTAATAATGGTTTTCACTTTCAAACACCATATCTGATAGAATTGTACAAGAAATCATAGACCAATTCGCAGTAGATGAAATCAATGAAACCTACGAAGGCTTCGTTTTTAATCGGTGTGTCCAGAAAGACGAGAGCTTCGAAAACTTTCTAGCTTCAATCCGAACGGCCATGAAAACATACAACTACTGTGCCAAATGTGTTAACTCGATTCTGCATGACAGAATCGTTCTCGGTGTACAGGATTCTGCTACTCAGTCTGCTCTAATGAAAAACCGTGAACTGACTCGGCTGAAAATGTGAACACGCAATTCCATATTTTTCATTCAGGTTCAGTGAACATTAAAATTGCAGGCGCTAAATCCTAACTTCAGAGATTTTCCAAAACAGACTGTTGGACGCCCTTTGAAGGTCTACCCGGCATCATTTGTGTTAATGATGACATTACTATACAAGGCAATAATGAAGTTGACCATGATGCTAACCTAGACACATTCCTTGCACATTGTCAACAAAAAGGCAGCGAACTTAATAACGATAAGTTAGCACTCAAAATCACTGAATTACCCTTTGTGGGTCATCTGATCACATCAGGTGGTTTGAGTTCTGATCCAAGTTTGTTCAAGGGAACTTGATTGGTCAAATGATACGGTGGCCATCTTGAACGTTAAAGCTTTTCAATGCATTCCCAATGTTCACATCCACATATCGTCACAACCATAATAGATAAACACATTTAGTTTGCAGTTTTTGGAAGGGAATCATGTCTATATGTAGCACAAAAATTATATTAAAATTGACCATTTAACACTTTTTAGGACCTATTTATGACATGCGACCATATTGGCGTAATATGGATGTAATTAGCCCTTTAACACACAAATTTGTTCTGGAAAATTTCAATTTTCTGATAGAAAATATCCATTTGCAGACTGGAAATGTATCACGGAAATGACTGGCTCGTTTGTTGTGCTGCAAAACTGGTAAAAATAATGACTAAAAACAATTCAGTGAATATGTTAACTCTTACATCCCTAATAATATATATCCCATTATCTCAACCACAAAGCAATTCATAGGAAAACTTTTGAATCTACATGTAATTTGGGTAGAATACCTTTATTTCCAAAAGATTCAACAGAATATAATGTATTTTTAGATAATAAAGATTAAATAATGAGTAAAATATGGTCTGTAGAGTTGAAAAGGTTAAACCTATATACTTTGTGGAATCTAAGCGTAGAACACGAGATTGCAGTGCATACTAGTTTACAGTCATTTTGCCTGGTTAAATCAGATTCAGCCTAGAAAGTTGGTTTAGTTATCTAAATATTAAAGGAAAAGAGCAGGGAACTAACATATGCTCTTGAATGACAGCTTTATATAATAATCAACCTATAGCCAGTGAAAAACAGAAATATATCAGAATATTAGAAAAAAATCAGCTACATACCATTTATGTCATTCTGGTGGGAACCAATTAGTGACGCAGCTGGACCTACATGTATGCGCTCTGATGTATTCTGAGCCAATGCATAATACCCGCTACAGCCGGTCATGTAAGCTCAGTTATATTCTCGCTTAGTAGCTGATTAGCCACTACGTCCTACAGGTAAAATACTGTATAGTTTTAAAACAATTTGACTGAAAACCGTTGTTTCTAGAAACATGGTCTATATACAGTCACACAAATTTCAAAATATTCAGTAGGCATCATAATGCGACCTTGGAAACCAGCAGTGTATTCTGAAATCATTTTGACAGAAGCTTGTTGCTTCCACCAGAAAAAGTAACTCAAATATAACATTTTTAAAAGGATCAATAGTGAATTAGCAGTAGCGAGTTAATCGCTCTACCTCGGTGCCTATCGAGAATACTAGTCATACCGCTTACAAAACTATTCAGGTCGGCCTATACGGTATACCTGCACACACAGGTGACACACCGCAGAGCAACAGCTTGGTCACTAATTGGCTCCCAAGTTAAGCGCTCTTAGACGTAAATGCTTTTTCTCAAATAATCTCAATTCATTTCCATTTTTTACCGATTGTAGTTTATTTGATATTATAAGAAATTGCCAATAAACATCATCTTTTATTTCCCCTTTTCCCTTCCTTTAATCCAGCTTAAAATTTTGAAAACAATTTGATTGAAAGTAATTGTTGCCTAAGGAAACAGTCACTTCTAGTTCACCTATCAAAATAAATAAAGCAGTCTTATTTCTTACATGTATTACTTGCTGGAAAACTAGGTTTCTTAAATTTCTAAATGAAAAGGTATTGATTAGGAGAGAACTATTTGAGTGCTGACCCAGGTCTGTGTTCTGACTACTTCCATTGGGATGGAAGATACTGTGTGAATTATGTCCAGGCATGCCATGGGGCATAGTAAATACTTTCCTGTATACATAATTACTTTGAAGCTGTGAAGATAACGGATCTTCATGGATTAAACCTATAATACAAAAGCCAGCCAAAACACCTTCTGCAGGGGTCTTGGGAAATATCCATTTGCAGAGCAAGAGAAGACTATTTTTGAAAGTTTACTACTGGAATGACAGGCTCGATAACCAATTCAGTCATTCCAGTGATAAATTTTCGAAAATATACTTCTGTTGATCTGCAAATGGACATGATTGTCCATTGAAGAGGATGAGTGTATATTGCCAATGTTTAGATAAATAAACCTGGATTATCAGTATACTTGAGAGTTTTGTCCACCTTTCTTCTGGAAAAAATGGAAGAAAAGTGGAAGAAACCGCTTTCTTTCAGTTTCTTCCGGCCATCCCAGAAGAAATAGGTTTCTTCTGGAAGAAACCCAACCCTGGCTGTGAAAATTGCAAAATGCCTAATGACAAAATGCAGCCGCAAAAGATTATCCCTATCTCAGTCGTCTGAACTTGAGAAATACTCCTACATGACTTAAAACAAGCCCTGCACAAAGACTCATGGGTCGGCAAACAAAAACCTTAGTGCCAGCAACATCAGAGAAGCTAAAACCTTTCACCCATCACGTCGACAATGACAGATGTAATGGAGAAGTCGAAAGAATGGACTGCCGCAACTGTAAAGAGTCCTAATTACGAAGTCACCACCATGGCAGGCTGCGTATCATAGCAATCATCAGTTTCTTCATGCATCAGTACAATCGAGAGATACGGTCCTACCACAAGTTGCTAGACCCTATGTCTGCCCTCCTCAACAGATCGATGCCCCTCTAAACGTTCCGTGTCCTGAACTGCGAGCACCATGCGATGCTCATATTATCAGTGATGTGCATAATTCAGACACTGCCGTTATGGAACATGACACCCCATGCAAATTTAGTAGTCAAGACTGCTCAGAAACTGAACCTCTAAACTTTAACCATGGTTCAAGTCGAACCTATAAAGCTAATGGCATTTTGGTTTAACTACATGTTCCCTAACATTTTATCAGTATATGGTCGATATTTAATTAATTTAATTAAAATACGGGTAATCGTCAGTACATGTAGCACGCTTACTTACACTAGGAACGTATATAATCTACTGTCATCACTGGCCGTCACACTGGCATCCAGACTATGCTTAAATTTAAGTACCCGTTAGGCAAGACCAAATTAAATTCATAATCAATATTTAATTAAAGTTGACATCTGTACTTTATCATTTATGTATATATTTATATTTTATTACTTATTCTTATTATCATTAATGAACATTTAGTTTATTAGCATCAGTAATTGGACATTTAAAATATTTCATTTCAATGGTATAAATCTTTCCTTTCTTTCCAAATGAAGGAGGATGTTACATAAATATCTATCTGGCAACAATGGCATTGTTATCAGGAGTTCTAACAATGTCCAATGTAAGCAAAATCATATCGATATAACTAACAATATGGCTATGATACCTGTATTCGATAGAATATCGTTATATTGTGAAGCCCTACTCTTGCCTTTCAAATGGCGTTAAATGGTTGACGTAAATTTATAGTGTCAAGAACAGCAGTAATTCAAAACATGTTCTCTAAATTCCTCTAGTCTGTGTGACCGGAGTTCATTTTGTAGCCGGAATAGACATTATGTAGCCAGAATACAACGTTTCTGTAGCCGGGATGCTTAAATCATGCCTGTGCTGTTATGGTAACCTGTTGAAAACGTTCTCCATGAGGTTGCCTTAATTTTTTTTAGGGGACCTGAAATGGGTTACCTTAATCTGTTGATTTTAGTATCGATATCAATGAGCTTTCTAAGATCTAGGTTACCATATGTCTCCTTAAAACATATAAGGCAACCTATTATGGGTTACCATTGGAAATATTACAGCACAGGCCTGTAAGTTGTAGCAAGGAGTCTTTCTGTAGCCTGTAGCGCAGGCAAGTGTTGGGAATTGGTACTACTGTATTTTGTGATCGATGATTGGTTTTATATATACTGAGCCAAAAAAGTTTAGCAACAGTGAAGTTTGGTTTGTTGTATTAAAACTATGCGTTCATTTATAACCAAATTTGCA
The DNA here is from genome assembly GCA_034401795.1 of Chaetoderma sp. LZ-2023a. Taxonomy (NCBI): domain Eukaryota; kingdom Metazoa; phylum Mollusca; class Caudofoveata; order Chaetodermatida; family Chaetodermatidae; genus Chaetoderma; species Chaetoderma sp. LZ-2023a. Next base: position 7,849,665 of record CM067367.1, read on the forward strand.
GGCATGTTTCGTCAATGTAATGTCTCACTGATCATGAAGAAATGCAAATCATTTCTTGCATTTCTCAGCCGCACGCTTACTGCATGTGAAAATTGCATTTTTCATGCACTGGCCCACATTGGCGGGTAGCGAAGGCAAAAATTCACCATATTGAAAAACCAGATAACGAACGTTAACAGAAAACGCTTAAAAGTTTACCCTACCGAACATGGGCCACACCGCGGAGCAACAGCTTGGTCACTAATTGGCTCCCAAGTTAAGCGCTCTTAGATGTAAATGCTTTTTCTCAAATAATCTCAATTCATTTCCATTTTTTACCGATTGTAGTTTATTTGATATTATAAGAAATTACCAATAGTTTCAAGACTTTTGCACATGTGCTCACCAAACTTGGTATGTGGATGCATCTTAGGGAGGTGTGCACAGTATGAAAAGTAGGTCAAGCTGATCTACTTTTCAAGTTCTACTGAATATCACAGAAAATGTTTCTCCCGGCCAGTTTCAAGATTTTTTCACATATGGTCACCAAACTTGGTATTGATTATTACAGAAAATACCTGTTCATTTTGAACATAGTTTCTATATGTATTTTTCATGTGGTGCGGAGCAAAATCTAAGTGTGTTTATATAGAGAAACTTAGATTTTGCTTTTATCCATTCAGTTTCTCTGCAGAGTATGCCTTCGGGGAGCATACATCAATTTATTGATTTGCCTTGTTTTAAATTTACCACTGAACAAGCCAGTCATTCCAGTGGGAAATTTTCAACAAATAATCTCTTGACCTGTAAAATTTGAACATTCACTAAACAAAAATGTCAATTCCTTTTACCAGTCTTGACCATTAAAGGGTTATAAACATAAAGTTCAGACAACCTAGATTTCTCCGAACCTGCCAAAAACACATGCATGGCCTGCCTACAGGTGTAACACATTTTTTTTAACTTTTAAAATTCAAATAAATTATCTAAAAGAGGAAAGCAATGTGATCATGTAATGTTCAGCCTGGTAGCATTTTGTCACATGTATCACTGAATCAGCCACTCAAGAGACGACCACAATGAGGTCACAATCCCGGAAACAGCTAATCCTTGTGACAGCTATCAATATCATCATCACATTACCTGTCAGTCATCTGTCTGTCTGACTGTCTGTCAGTCGGTCACTAACGTCATTTTTCGCTTACTCAGACAAGCACGTTTCATCACCGCGCTACAAAGTGGAGAACTGTTGTCAGGCCACCCACTGAGCACTCATGATTTGGCTTATTCTCAGCAGAGCCTGAAAAATAGAACATATCATTCAGTTTATGATGTATGCTGTTAACACTGTACTGTTAACACTGCATACATGTGTGTGTGCGTGTGCGTGCGACCATGCATCTTACATCGCTCACCTGGAATATTGACATTTCAAGCCCGGAAAGACATGTTCTACATGTAGAGACCTATACATTTCTTTGCAAGAAATTCAACAGTTCTTTTCAGAAACCAGCATATTTAGCCTTTTACAGGTATAGAAAATAACAATATTTCCTTATTGAATGTCATCTGCAGATAAAAGATGCGTATTATAACTAAGTTTAAGACTATTTGTTACTTTATGGAAACTAACTAACTAGGCGTGTAGCCGCCATTTCAGAAAAAAAATTTCTGGCTCGATTATTAGCTCACCTGGCCATGTGAGCTTATGCCATGGCGACCATCTGTCCGTCAACTTTTTCTTACGTCTTCTCAAGGACCACTGGAACGATTTCAATTATATTTGGCAGGAAGCATCCATTGGGCATGGAGATTCAAGTTTGTTCCAATGAAGCTGACCGGCCAATTTGACTGGCGGCCACCTTGGATTTTGGTCAATTTTTAGAAACACCTTTAAAAATCTCCAAAACCACTAGGGGGATCGATTGAAAAATCATGAAATATAATCTAAGGGAAGAGCTGAAAGAGTTGAACCGCATTTGTTCAAGGGAACTTGATTGGCCAAATACTTTGGGAGATATGATTAGGGACCAACGACCATTAAAATTTGTTCAGGGGAAGTTAATACGTAAAAAAACCATGGACGTCATGCAACAATAAATAAACAAATATGGAACGTGTTTGTTGACCATATTGGAATTTTTTATTCGATGGATTTTGAAGCTGAAACTGGCTTTATATAGGTTTTTAAGTATGCTGATTTCAAAGTTCCACTTTTGAAACTGTCGGAATAATGGTTTAGCGGGCATCTCAGATCTTTTTCCTGTCAAAAGCTCCTATACTAAAGCAATGGGAAATTCAAAATGACTTATTCTCGCGAACCACTGGGCCGATTTCAATCATATGTGGTAGGAAGCATCCGTAGGACATGGGGATCTAACTTTGGTCAAGGGAACCTAATCGGCCAATTTGGTCGGCAGCCATTTTGGATTTTGACCAATTATTAGAAAGGTCTTTGCTAATCTTCTCCAAAATCACTTGGCAGATTGATTCAAAACTCATGAAATATCATCTAGGGAAAGAGGTGAACCAAGTGTGTTCAAAGGAACTTGATTGGCCAAATGGTTTGGCGGCCATTTTGGATGACCTAGTTTTCGCGAAAACCACATCTCCAGAATGGCTGAACGGATCGGGTCGAAATTTGGCAGTTATGATTAGGAACTAAGGGCTATTAAAGTTAGTTCAACGGAAGTTGATACAACAAAAAATATTTTGGTCTGATCTGTTCAGTCATCCAAGATGGCTGCTGAACCATTTGGCCAATCAAGTTCCCTTGAAGGGCACCAAAACTAGACACACACCCAGTTGCTAATACAATCTATAACCATAGCTAAGCCTAAGTAATCATATTTCTCGAACTAGCTAAAGCTCAAACAAACTAAAAACTAATCTAGGCCTAATGTCACTACATATTGATAAACAAACTATATTTGAACTAAACCTAATATCAGCTCATACTGTTAAAAAGCTAAACCATAACTAAGCTTAAGATTAATTAGATTAAGCTTGTTTGTTTACGAAATTGTAAGATGTTAAATTAGTAAGTGGATTACAGTGGCACCATAGGTTCCAATTTGAATTTTATGATGGGTCTCAACATGTTATTCAAATCAGAAATGGTGCTTAGGAACTTGGCATTGGAACCCTGATGAGATGCCTAATGAATTCAAAATTGACAGGCACTGTAGTCTTTAATTTTCAAAATTCCTTAGAGTAATTATGCATATATTAGTGGAGCTTTTTTAGCATTAAGATTCTTTCGGATTTATTGGCAATTCCGTACTGTTTTTCACTTTCCTGGTTGATCAACCAATTTTATTTGTAAATATTATGCTAATCTAAGCAAACTTTGACTAAATATAGCTAAACCTAAACTGAGCACATGACAAACCTGGTTAATATACATTTGTTTATAATTTTATAAGCCAGATATGTTGCATAAGCTTGAGTAGATACTAAGTAATCTTATTTCAAATAGAAAAATCTTTTCTAGCATAAACCACATGCCATCCTAACAAGAGTGCCTTGAGTGAGATATTTATATAACCAATAACATGATCTGTTCATATTCTGAAAATTTTGCAACAATCAAATGTATAGTTGCTAAGATATATACAGGACAAGATAAGCAGTTTATTTTGCAAAAACCTTCATAGAGTCAGCTCTACACTATGATTAAGACAAGGGAGACAATTTAAAATGTGTTGCTATGGATAGTGGTTACTAAAGAAAATGTCGTCTGCTGTACATTATGTACAATTATTTACAGGTGTATGCTGTACATATAAATAAGTCTTACATTGATAACAGGTTTTTTTATTTCCTTTATGTGCAATCTAAATATCATGCTTGGTTATATTTCATCCTTCAAAATTAGTATATATTCCATTTGGTACCAGTTTTCGCATACAGGAAACAGAACATTTTGACAACATTGCTAGACAATATTGTCATTGGTCCAAAGGTTGAGGCTTTGACTTATAAATATAAGTACCACGGTTCAAATCCTTGCTAATACTGAATACAATTTAATTCATAAAAATTGTTTTACAATAATATCTTTTATATATCTAGTCATTCCGATACATTCAACATTGTTACTATGTACATTTTATTTCAGGTACTTCTGTTGATATCATATGCATTTCTTATGACGTAGGAAGGATAATTTTTCATTTTTATTGTTATTTTTTCTTAATACTTTCTTGGCAAATGCAGTGTCCAAAACGATTTAAAATTAAAGCATTTTAATATATTTATCAACCAGACCGTATGTGACACCTAACCAGACCTTCCTCTTGATTTATCAAGACGGAGTTGCTGTACCTAAGGCATGATAGAGGGTTTGGGCAGCCTGTTTTTCAGACGTAATAGCATGGTTAAAAGCTACATAATCAAGATCATCGATACGGGTAAAGGTGTTAAATGAAAAATAGCTAATGCACTAGTTTATATTTAGAAAACAATGTTTTGAGGTTTATACTGTTAATGATGTATCAGTTTTAGCCTGTAAGACATTGTTTAATAAGTTTAAATTAGTTTGCCAATAAGTACTTGATATTTTAGTTTTTAATTTTTATCAGTGATGTTGGTTAAATTCTCCTTATTAAAAATTAAAAAAAATAAATATACATCCCTCTACACTTTCCTGACCATCTCATTGACAGCTTGTCTTCAGAAATATGACAAAGAACACCTACAACTACCATTTTCCACTGCCTCAATAGACATCTAGGCTACACTTCTATTAGCCGTCATGAGTAGCACACTAGCTAAAGTTTCTTACCGGCTACACAGTTCAAGCTACATATAGCACATCAACCATCTTGCCAGCTACATCACAAAGTAAACCGGCTACGTGTAGATAATTTGCATTTCTATCTCCGCCTGCCTACACTAGTGTTGTACCGATTAATCGATTTAATTGATGATTGATTGGTTTGCACATTCAACCAACCGATCAATCATGATTTCAGAAATCGATTTTGTTTGTTTATAAATTTGCTTTATTAATATATTTTAACTGGTCAAGCTAGAAAACTAAATACTTTTTGGAAAAGAATTTAAATTTAATTGTTACAACTATATAGTGTTACTCTTTAGTCTAAGACATTAATTCTTTCCGCACTGAAATAGCATGTTAATTTCAAAGCAACCATACCAATAACATGTTGAATATGTTGAAACTTATTTGACTGGAAGCTGTTGCTGCCTAAGGCAGCAACAGCTTCTAGTCAAATTAGTTTCAAAATATTCAACAGATTATTTCTTAAATTATTAAGTCCATCTGTCATACCTGCGACTTGGTTTGAAAGGGGTAATTATCCTTGAACATGCTATAATTACTACATTCATAATAGGTAAAAAATGAGACCCTGTTATGATCAATCATTAATTGATCATCGGTTAGTATACTGAACCAAAAATGTTTAGCAACACTGAGAATATTACTGTATAAATGTTATTTAACAAAAACAATAAATTGATTCAAATATATTATTTAATTGATAGGTCATTTTCCAATTTGAACAACAGTCTCTTGTTACTGTAATGCTAGCATCGCGCCTTTAACACGGCATCATTCAAAGGAGGGGTCCAATTTAAATAATGGCACTGAGCTGTCAATACTGGTTGTGACCTCTGCGTGCATTAACCACCGCCGTACATCACTTTCTCATGCTTCGAATTAAGCACCCGATGTCACGAAGAGGAATCACATCCCATTCCTGGAGCAGTGCAGCTTCCAGCTCCCGCACGTTGTGAAGATGTGGATGGTTCTCACGCACCATATGGCCAAGAATGTCCCACACATATTCGATAGGAGACAGGTCTGGTGATCGCGCTGGCCAGTCCAACACCGGAACGTTGTTAGTCTCAAGGAAATCACTGGTGACCCTAGCTGAATGAGGACGGGTATTGTCTTGCTGCAACATAAAGTCTGCATGATGCTGCATAAAAGGCATGACAACAGGGGCAACAACTTCTTCACAGTAACGTCGAGCCGTTAAATTTCTGTGAATCACAATAAGCCACCGAATCTGTCATGCCGAATGATGTTGGCTGCATCATACCGTTCTCCTAAACGTCGCCAAACCCGTTGCCTACCATCCGCCACATCCACACAAAACCTCGACTCATCACTGAACAAAACATGGCTCCATTGTTGAGCACGCCATCGCTGACGAGTTCTTGCCCATGCAAACCGATTCTCGATGTGATGCTCTGTAAGCGGAACAGCAACAAGTGGATGACGGGCATGCAGTCCAGCATCATGGAGTCTGTTTCGCACAGTTTGTGCATGCACTGTAGTGCCGGTAGCGGTGTGCAAATTACAGGACAGCCGCAGCGCAATCTCAAACCTGTGACGTCGTGATGATGTCACTAAGTAGCGGTCTTCTCATTGTGTTGTTGCTCTCGGTCTGCCAGATCGTGGTCGGTCATTAACATGTCCAGTTTCCTGCTCACGTTGGCAGACGGGAAATGGTTGAGGCGTGAACATTAAAATGTCGAGCAACAGAGCGAACGCTCTGCCCAGCAGCGAGTCTTCCCATTGCTTCATGGCGCTGATTTTCGGGTAGCCCTGGGCGGCGGCCCGTGTTTGGTAGGGTAAACTTTTAAGCGTTTTCTGTTAATATTCGTTATCTGCTTTTGCAATATGGTGAATTTTTGCCTTCGCTACACGCCAATGTGGGCCAGTGCATGAAAAATGCTATTTTCACATGCAGTAAGCGTGCGGCCGAGAAATGCAAGAAATGATTTGCATTTCTTCATGATCAGTGAGACATTACATTGACGAAACATGCCTGCAAATTTGGTTATAAATGGACGCATAGTTTTAATACAACAAACCAAACTTCACTGTTGCTAAACTTTTTTGGCTCAGTATATATAAAACCAATCATCGATCACAAAATACAGTAGTACCAATTCCAACACTTGCCTGCGCTACAGGCGACAGAGACTCCTTGCTACAACTTACAGGCCTGTGCTGTAATATTTCCAATGGTAACCCATAATAGGTTGCCTTATACGTTTTAAGGAGACATATGGTAACATAGACCTTAGAAAGCTCATTGATATCGATACTTCATACTAAAATCAACAGATTAAGGTAACCCATTTCAGGTCCCCTAAAATAAATTAAGGCAACCTCATGGAGAACATTTTCAACAGGTTACCATAACAGCACAGGCATGATTTAAGCATCCCGGCTACAGAAACGTTGTATTCTGGCTACATAATGTCTATTCCGGCTACAAAATGAACTCCGGTCACACAGAGGAATTTAGAGAACATGTTTTGAATTACTGCTGTTCTTGACACTATAAATTTATGTCAACCATTTAACGCCATTTGAAAGGCAAGAGTAGGGCTTCACAATATAACGATATTCTATCGAATACAGGTATCATAGCTATATTGTTAGTTATATCGATATGATTTTGCTTACATTGGACATTGTTAGAACTCCTGATAACAATGCCATTGTTGCCAGATAGATATTTATGTAACATCCTCCTTCATTTGGAAACAAAGGAAAGATTTATACCATTGAAATGAAATATTTTAAATGTCCAATTACTGATGCTAATAAACTAAATGTTCATTAATGATAATAAGAATAAGTAATAAAATATAAATATATAAATAAATGATAAAGTACAGATGTCAACTTTAATTAAATATTACTTATGAATTTAATTTGGTCTTGCCTAACGGGTACTTAAATTTAAGCATAGTCTGGATGCCAGTGTGACGGCCAGTGATGACAGTAGATTATATACGTTCCTAGTGTAAGTAAGCGTGCTACATGTACTGACTATTACCCGTATTTTAATTAAATTAATTAAATATCGACCATATACTGATAAAATGTTAGGGAACATGTAGTTAAACCAAAATGCCATTAGCTTTATAGGTTCGACTTGAACCATGGTTAAAGTTTAGAGGTTCAGTTTCTGAGCAGTCTTGACTACTAAATTTGCATGGGGTGTCATGTTCCATAACGGCAGTGTCTGAATTATGCACATCACTGATAATATGAGCATCGCATGGTGCTCGCAGTTCAGGACACGGAACATTTGGAGGGGCATCGATCTGTTGAGGAGGGCAGACATAGGGTCTAGCAACTTGTGGTAGGACCGTATCTGGGTGATTCTTTAACTATGGGACACATTCAGATTTGGTACTCATGAAAATCTTATCGCTGAATATTTAAAAAATTCATATGATATGTTGAAGGGGGGTGTCTCGAGGTACATGAACTATATCAAGCAGTGTGAGTTTTTTTATCATGGGTGAACTTATTACATGATAATGTAAGGGTGTGGCATCTAGAAAGTCAACTCCGTTACTGATTAACATGTTGGAATAAACATTTTAATAAAACTTCTATAAACAAACAAACTCAACTCTAAAGTAGTGTAACAGATTAACTATTTTAACACTATATTGATTCTCCTTGACTCTCAGTTCTCCTTCATGTATACCTTGTATACTTATAACATATGTCAACTCCGTTACTATTTCGTACAACTTATGAGAACAACTTATTTAAAATGGGATCTGGATGGACTGCATATATGAAATAATGGTTTACTCATATTACAAACTTAATAGCAGATTTCTATACATTTAAACATGGCACAGATAAGAAGAAATATGCAGACACATACATCAACGTTATTTGCAGAAAAAGGTAACGGAGTTGACATTATATCCCAGCGGGCACACGACGTTGTTTCAACGTCATTTCAACATAGCAACGTTGATTCAACGTTGAAACAACATTGTGTGCCTGCTGGGATTAGTTTACAAGGTATACAAGGATAAGATCCTTTTAAGGATAAGATGAATACACGTTAGTTGAAACTATATTTTTCCCATATGTTTTGGTCGATAGACATTTGCCTTTTAGTAATGTGACCCGGTGTTGTTAGAAATGACAATACATTGTCAAAGGTGTACCAGAGTTTGTCTTCAATGCTTGGGTTAACAAATTTATTGTTCCCTACACACTGGAGTACCTTAACTTCAATAGAGTCCAGATCGCGATCAACAATTTCTCCAGGATATGCATGCCCATCATAGCTTACAATACACCACAAACCAACAACGTCATTGCTTTTCAATTGGTCAGCCATGCTAGATTCCGAGCTTGTAATATTAGCGTCAATGTTGTCAGTCGTGTCAGTCAATGGGATAGTGTCTGCTGTGATGTCTGTAGAATCAAGAATCACAGCAAACCCAGTGGAATTAATGTGTCCTTTATCCCTAGTGTTTTCTCCTGTGCCACCAACTTTTTTCTTCTTACTATTAAATGCCACTATTTTCTCTTTGTAACATGTACAGATAGTTGGCCATGTGCAAAAGCAACTCAGACGTTTTACCAGTATGCGACATGGTGATTGGATATGAATTTGGTGGGCTTTCATTATCCCTGAGACGGGAGCTATTTCTTTGGGTATTTGGATATCCATTTGTAGGATTGTGGACTCAGGGATATAAAATAGCTTTACACTAGATGGTAGTTTACATAATACATTAAACATTGTCTGCGCATCCTGTAAATCTTGACCTCTAGCTACAAGGTCATCTGCACGACGTTTGATAGCTCCTCCAATGCCATCTGCAGCTCCTTTGCCATGATTGGACTCAAAGTTGTTCCAGGTACTAGCTTCAAACCCGCGCTCAGGGAGGAGTGACGAAAACAAATACAGATTTGTTCGATTTCTGTACTGTGTGGTTGGTCCGTCTGAATAGAAATGAATAGTCTCAATCCCATCATCCTTCAATAGCCCTAGTATGTGTTCCAGATGAGTCCAAATAGCTGCTGGGTCGTGTCGTTTGGAATCAGAGATAGAGCAAAATGAGGTTACTCCCTTGGTTGTATAGATGACACCCGTGTGCAATGTTGCCTGCTTGTGTGAGCTACCAAAGTGAACCGACTGAATCTCTGAAGCATATTTGCAACCGTAATTCTCTGAAAAATCTATGTGCACTATTGCTTCCTCTTCTGCTAGAGAGCTTTTCAAGAGTCTGTACTGTTGGAATTGGTGTCGGATGTTGTAGACATGGGGACAGAGATCCTTTTTCAATCCACTCTCAAACAACTTTTTGAGCTGCCCAACACTTCCATTTATTTTACGTTTTTCAGTTTTTTGTGCAGTCTTTTCTACACCACCCTGTTCGTAAGTCTCCTTGACTGTCTCCCAACTCCACCACCATATGTCTGCATTGTCATCCTGATCAGTTTCACAGAATTCTAATTTACTTTCCAAACAAATAGTACATTCCCTATACATACACTCATAGTGTTTTGGATCACACACAACATATGCTATGTTGTCCTCTACTCGCTTGTTCTGTTGTATTCTAAGTGAATGAAGTCAATCTGCTTGTAGTTGAAGATTATCATGTTTTCTACAAAGGCATGTCTCTCGGTCTGCAACAGATGGTGTTACTACCCAAAACGGTTTCACTTTGCAAAATACTGAGTATGAGATCTTCACAGTAGAATGTTCGGCTAAAAACTTTGAGTGCAAGTTTTTTATTGTTTCGAGCAGGAAACGCTTTGCCTGTTTCTTACTCTTCCTGGTTATGGTGTCCTTTTTGTTTGTCGAAACACGCGAATTATCATCCCTCTCGAAAAACTGTAATACCTGTGTTTTTATAACATTAGAAATAACATTAATTTGTCTTTTCCGTTCATATATAAACTTGCAGCTTCTTCTCTGGTTGTTGTTAATTCGTTTTCGTGAGATTAATAGTCCTTTCTTTCTAGCAAAGTTCAATAGCCTGTACTTCTTCAATGTTTTTCCTGCGACTAACTTTGATGCAATTTGTTTCTCTGTTTCTCTGTGCATTGGTTCTGCCAGAGATGAATTCACTTCAGTTAATAGTACGTTATGGAACAACAAGGTTTTTTTCACATGCTTCGTCACTGTGCTACTGCGAAGCAACAAGTTTGTGTTTCGTTTTGGTGTACCAACACTGTTATGTTTTGGGGTATTGGTGGGCGATTGACGCGATTTCAACCGTTGCAAACGCTTCCTGTACATGTCTGCTCTCTTGGACATAGCATTCAACTTGACTGTTAGTCTTTTGTTAGAGCTGTACACCTTTGCACGATCGCGCCTTACTTTTTGTCGTCCACGTTGTCTATTTGCTGGAGGTCTGTTATCCACGTGTTGGTCATCAGGACAAGGGCTTGTCGGTGGAGTAACATTTACTATGCTAATTGCTGCTTTTTTCCTAGACCGATATTCGCGTGATGCACGTCGACAATGACAGATGTGATGGAGAAGTCGAAAGATTGGACTGCCGCAACTGTAAAGAGTCATAATTACGAAGTCACCACCATGGCAGGCTGCGTATCATAGCAATCATCAGTTTCTTCATGCGTCAGTACAATCGAGAGATGGGTGATTCTTCAACTAGGGTAGAAATTAAAGAATTTTGCTGTCCGCCAACTTTAAAACACATTCTTGTGATATGATCATTAGTTAATCTTTGGTGATTATTTGTTTTCTGAGTCTCTATTTAATACTACGCCGACTAACCAGTAAATAACTATTTGGAATGTTCTCTTTATATAAATTATCGGCCCCATATGTAGCATTGGGTAAGCTATTTTGCCTGTCCCATCCCCACCCTGCCATAGAACAACATCAGATAAATATCATATTACGAATAAAAGTTGTTTGAGAGTGGATTGAAAAAGGATCTCTGTCCCCATGTCTACAACATCCGACACCAATTCCAACAGTACAGACTCTTGAAAAGCTCTCTAGCAGAAGAGGAAGCAATAGTGCACATAGATTTTTCAGAGAATTACGGTTGCAAATATGCTTCAGAGATTCAGTCGGTTCACTTTGGTAGCTCACACAAGCAGGCAACATTGCACACGGGTGTCATCTATACAACCAAGGGAGTAACCTCATTTTGCTCTATCTCTGATTCCAAACGACACGACCCAGCAGCTATTTGGACTCATCTGGAACCCATACTAGGGCTATTGAAGGATGATGGGATTGAGACTATTCATTTCTATTCAGACGGACCAACCACACAGTACAGAAATCGAACAAATCTGTATTTGTTTTCGTCACTCCTCCCTGAGCGCGGGTTTGAAGCTAGTACCTGGAACTACTTTGAGTCCAATCTTGGCAAAGGAGCTGCAGATGGCATTGGAGGAGCTATCAAACGTCGTGCAGATGACCTTGTAGCTAGAGGTCAAGATTTACAGGATGCGCAGACAATGTTTAATGTATTATGTAAACTACCATCTAGTGTAAAGCTATTTTATATCCCTGAGTCCACAATCCTACAAATGGATATCCAAATACCCAAAGAAATAGCTCCCGTCTCAGGGATAATGAAAGCCCACCAAATTCATATCCAATCACCATGTCGCATACTGGTAAAACGTCTGAGTTGCTTTTGCACATGGCCAACTATCTGTACATGTTACAAAGAGAAAATAGTGGCATTTAATAGTAAGAAGAAAAAAGTTGGTGGCACAGGAGAAAACACTAGGGATAAAGGACACATTAATTCCACTGGGTTTGCTGTGATTCTTGATTCTACAGACATCACAGCAGACACTATCCCATTGACTGACACGACTGACAACATTGACGCTAATATTACAAGCTCGGAATCTAGCATGGCTGACCAATTGAAAAGCAATGACGTTGTTGGTTTGTGGTGTATTGTAAGCTATGATGGGCATGCATATCCTGGAGAAATTGTTGATCGCGATCTGGACTCTATTGAAGTTAAGGTACTCCAGTGTGTAGGGAACAATAAATTTGTTAACCCAAGCATTGAAGACAAACTCTGGTACACCTTTGACAATGTATTGTCATTTCTAACAACACCGGGTCACATTACTAAAAGGCAAATGTCTATCGACCAAAACATATGGGAAAAATATAGTTTCAACTAACGTGTATTCATCTTATCCTTAAAAGGATCTTATCCTTGTATACCTTGTAAACTAATCCCAGCAGGCACACAATGTTGTTTCAACGTTGAATCAACGTTGCTATGTTGAAATGACGTTGAAACAACGTCGTGTGCCCGCTGGGATATAATGTCAACTCCGTTACCTTTTTCTGCAAATAACGTTGATGTATGTGTCTGCATATTTCTTCTTATCTGTGCCATGTTTAAATGTATAGAAATCTGCTATTAAGTTTGTAATATGAGTAAACCATTATTTCATATATGCAGTCCATCCAGATCCCATTTTAAATAAGTTGTTCTCATAAGTTGTACGAAATAGTAACGGAGTTGACATATGTTATAAGTATACAAGGTATACATGAAGGAGAACTGAGAGTCAAGGAGAATCAATATAGTGTTAAAATAGTTAATCTGTTACACTACTTTAGAGTTGAGTTTGTTTGTTTATAGAAGTTTTATTAAAATGTTTATTCCAACATGTTAATCAGTAACGGAGTTGACTTTCTAGATGCCACACCCTTACATTATCATGTAATAAGTTCACCCATGATAAAAAAACTCACACTGCTTGATATAGTTCATGTACCTCGAGACACCCCCCTTCAACATATCATATGAATTTTTTAAATATTCAGCGATAAGATTTTCATGAGTACCAAATCTGAATGTGTCCCATAGTTAAAGAATCACCCAGATACGGTCCTACCACAAGTTGCTAGACCCTATGTCTGCCCTCCTCAACAGATCGATGCCCCTCCAAATGTTCCGTGTCCTGAACTGCGAGCACCATGCGATGCTCATATTATCAGTGATGTGCATAATTCAGACACTGCCGTTATGGAACATGACACCCCATGCAAATTTAGTAGTCAAGACTGCTCAGAAACTGAACCTCTAAACTTTAACCATGGTTCAAGTCGAACCTATAAAGCTAATGGCATTTTGGTTTAACTACATGTTCCCTAACATTTTATCAGTATATGGTCGATATTTAATTAATTTAATTAAAATACGGGTAATAGTCAGTACATGTAGCACGCTTACTTACACTAGGAACGTATATAATCTACTGTCATCACTGGCCGTCACACTGGCATCCAGACTATGCTTAAATTTAAGTACCCGTTAGGCAAGACCAAATTAAATTCATAAGTAATATTTAATTAAAGTTGACATCTGTACTTTATCATTTATTTATATATTTATATTTTATTACTTATTCTTATTATCATTAATGAACATTTAGTTTATTAGCATCAGTAATTGGACATTTAAAATATTTCATTTCAATGGTATAAATCTTTCCTTTGTTTCCAAATGAAGGAGGATGTTACATAAATATCTATCTGGCAACAATGGCATTGTTATCAGGAGTTCTAACAATGTCCAATGTAAGCAAAATCATATCGATATAACTAACAATATAGCTATGATACCTGTATTCGATAGAATATCGTTATATTGTGAAGCCCTACTCTTGCCTTTCAAATGGCGTTAAATGGTTGACATAAATTTATAGTGTCAAGAACAGCAGTAATTCAAAACATGTTCTCTAAATTCCTCTGTGTGACCGGAGTTCATTTTGTAGCCGGAATAGACATTATGTAGCCAGAATACAACGTTTCTGTAGCCGGGATGCTTAAATCATGCCTGTGCTGTTATGGTAACCTGTTGAAAATGTTCTCCATGAGGTTGCCTTAATTTATTTTAGGGGACCTGAAATGGGTTACCTTAATCTGTTGATTTTAGTATGAAGTATCGATATCAATGAGCTTTCTAAGGTCTATGTTACCATATGTCTCCTTAAAACGTATAAGGCAACCTATTATGGGTTACCATTGGAAATATTACAGCACAGGCCTGTAAGTTGTAGCAAGGAGTCTCTGTCGCCTGTAGCGCAGGCAAGTGTTGGAATTGGTACTACTGTATTTTGTGATCGATGATTGGTTTTATATATACTGAGCCAAAAAAGTTTAGCAACAGTGAAGTTTGGTTTGTTGTATTAAAACTATGCGTCCATTTATAACCAAATTTGCAGGCATGTTTCGTCAATGTAATGTCTCACTGATCATGAAGAAATGCAAATCATTTCTTGCATTTCTCGGCCGCACGCTTACTGCATGTGAAAATAGCATTTTTCATGCACTGGCCCACATTGGCGTGTAGCGAAGGCAAAAATTCACCATATTGCAAAAGCAGATAACGAATATTAACAGAAAACGCTTAAAAGTTTACCCTACCAAACACGGGCCGCCGCCCAGGGCTACCCGAAAATCAGCGCCATGAAGCAATGGGAAGACTCGCTGCTGGGCAGAGCGTTCGCGCTGTTGCTCGACATTTTAATGTTCACGCCTCAACCATTTCCCGTCTGCCAACGTGAGCAGGAAACTGGACATGTTAATGACCGACCACGATCTGACAGACCGAGAGCAACAACACAATGAGAAGACCGCTACTTAGTGACATCATCACGACGTCACAGGTTTGAGATTGCGCTGCGGCTGTCCTGTAATTTGCACACCGCTACCGGCACTACAGTGCATGCACAAACTGTGCGAAACAGACTCCATGATGCTGGACTGCATGCCCGTCATCCACTTGTTGCTGTTCCGCTTACAGAGCATCACATCGAGAATCGGTTTGCATGGGCAAGAACTCGTCAGCGATGGCGTGCTCAACAATGGAGCCATGTTTTGTTCAGTGATGAGTCGAGGTTTTGTGTGGATGTGGCGGATGGTAGGCAACGGGTTTGGCGACGTTTAGGAGAACGGTATGATGCAGCCAACATCATTCGGCATGACAGATTCGGTGGCTTATTGTGATTCACAGAAATTTAACGGCTCGACGTTACTGTGAAGAAGTTGTTGCCCCTGTTGTCATGCCTTTTATGCAGCATCATGCAGACTTTATGTTGCAGCAAGACAATACCCATCCTCATTCAGCTAGGGTCACCAGTGATTTCCTTGAGACTAACAACGTTCCGGTGTTGGACTGGCCAGCGCGATCACCAGACCTGTCTCCTATCGAATATGTGTGGGACATTCTTGGCCATATGGTGCGTGAGAACCATCCACATCTTCACAACGTGCGGGAGCTGGAAGCTGCACTGCTCCAGGAATGGGATGTGATTCCTCTTCGTGACATCGGGTGCTTAATTCGAAGCATGAGAAAGTGATGTACGGCGGTGGTTAATGCACGCAGAGGTCACAACCAGTATTGACAGCTCAGTGCCATTATTTAAATTGGACCCCTCCTTTGAATGATGCCGTGTTAAAGGCGCGATGCTAGCATTACAGTAACAAGAGACTGTTGTTCAAATTGGAAAATGACCTATCAATTAAATAATATATTTGAATCAATTTATTGTTTTTGTTAAATAACATTTATACAGTAATATTCTCAGTGTTGCTAAACATTTTTGGTTCAGTATACTAACCGATGATCAATTAATGATTGATCATAACAGGGTCTCATTTTTTACCTATTATGAATGCAGTAATTATAGCATGTTCAAGGATAATTACCCCTTTCAAACCAAGTCGCAGGTATGACAGATGGACTTAATAATTTAAGAAATAATCTGTTGAATATTTTGAAACTAATTTGACTAGAAGCTGTTGCTGCCTTAGGCAGCAACAGCTTCCAGTCAAATAAGTTTCAACATATTCAACATGTTATTGGTATGGTTGCTTTGAAATTAACATGCTATTTCAGTGCTGAAAGAATTAATGTCTTAGACTAAAGAGTAACACTATATAGTTGTAACAATTAAATTTAAATTCTTTTCCAAAAAGTATTTAGTTTTCTAGCTTGACCAGTTAAAATATATTAATAAAGTATATTTATAAACAAACAAAATCGATTTCTGAAATCATGATTGATCGGTTGGTTGAATGTGCAAACCAATCAATCATCAATTAAATCGATTAATCGGTACAACACTAGTGTAGGCAGGCGGAGATAGAAATGCAAATTATCTACACGTAGCCGGTTTACTTTGTGATGTAGCTGGCAAGATGGTTGATGTGCTATATGTAGCTTGAACTGTGTAGCCGGTAAGAAACTTTAGCTAGTGTGCTACTCATGACGGCTAATAGAAGTGTAGCCTAGATGTCTATTGAGGCAGTGGAAAATGGTAGTTGTAGGTGTTCTTTGTCATATTTCTGAAGACAAGCTGTCAATGAGATGGTCAGGAAAGTGTAGAGGGATGTATATTTATTTTTTTTAATTTTTAATAAGGAGAATTTAACCAACATCACTGATAAAAATTAAAAACTAAAATATCAAGTACTTATTGGCAAACTAATTTAAACTTATTAAACAATGTCTTACAGGCTAAAACTGATACATCATTAACAGTATAAACCTCAAAACATTGTTTTCTAAATATAAACTAGTGCATTAGCTATTTTTCATTTAACACCTTTACCCGTATCGATGATCTTGATTATGTAGCTTTTAACCATGCTATTACGTCTGAAAAACAGGCTGCCCAAACCCTCTATCATGCCTTAGGTACAGCAACTCCGTCTTGATAAATCAAGAGGAAGGTCTGGTTAGGTGTCACATACGGTCTGGTTGATAAATATATTAAAATGCTTTAATTTTAAATCGTTTTGGACACTGCATTTGCCAAGAAAGTATTAAGAAAAAATAACAATAAAAATGAAAAATTATCCTTCCTACGTCATAAGAAATGCATATGATATCAACAGAAGTACCTGAAATAAAATGTACATAGTAACAATGTTGAATGTATCGGAATGACTAGATATATAAAAGATATTATTGTAAAACAATTTTTATGAATTAAATTGTATTCAGTATTAGCAAGGATTTGAACCGTGGTACTTATGTTTATAAGTCAAAGCCTCAACCTTTGGACCAATGACAATATTGTCTAGCAAGGTTGTCAAAATGTTCTGTTTCCTGTATGCGAAAACTGGTACCAAATGGAATATATACTAATTTTGAAGGATGAAATATAACCAAGCATGATATTTAGATTGCACATAAAGGAAATAAAAAAACCTGTTATCAATGTAAGACTTATTTATATGTACAGCATACACCTGTAAATAATTGTACATAATGTACAGCAGACGACATTTTCTTTAGTAACCACTATCCATAGCAACACATTTTAAATTGTCTCCCTTGTCTTAATCATAGTGTAGAGCTGACTCTATGAAGGTTTTTGCAAAATAAACTGCTTATCTTGTCCTGTATATATCTTAGCAACTATACATTTGATTGTTGCAAAATTTTCAGAATATGAACAGATCATGTTATTGGTTATATAAATATCTCACTCAAGGCACTCTTGTTAGGATGGCATGTGGTTTATGCTAGAAAAGATTTTTCTATTTGAAATAAGATTACTTAGTATCTACTCAAGCTTATGCAACATATCTGGCTTATAAAATTATAAACAAATGTATATTAACCAGGTTTGTCATGTGCTCAGTTTAGGTTTAGCTATATTTAGTCAAAGTTTGCTTAGATTAGCATAATATTTACAAATAAAATTGGTTGATCAACCAGGAAAGTGAAAAACAGTACGGAATTGCCAATAAATCCGAAAGAATCTTAATGCTAAAAAAGCTCCACTAATATATGCATAATTACTCTAAGGAATTTTGAAAATTAAAGACTACAGTGCCTGTCAATTTTGAATTCATTAGGCATCTCATCAGGGTTCCAATGCCAAGTTCCTAAGCACCATTTCTGATTTGAATAACATGTTGAGACCCATCATAAAATTCAAATTGGAACCTATGGTGCCACTGTAATCCACTTACTAATTTAACATCTTACAATTTCGTAAACAAACAAGCTTAATCTAATTAATCTTAAGCTTAGTTATGGTTTAGCTTTTTAACAGTATGCGCTGATATTAGGTTTAGTTCAAATATAGTTTGTTTATCAATATGTAGTGACATTAGGCCTAGATTAGTTTTTAGTTTGTTTGAGCTTTAGCTAGTTCGAGAAATATGATTACTTAGGCTTAGCTATGGTTATAGATTGTATTAGCAACTGGGTGTGTGTCTAGTTTTGGTGCCCTTCAAGGGAACTTGATTGGCCAAATGGTTCAGCAGCCATCTTGGATGACTGAACAGATCAGACCAAAATATTTTTTGTTGTATCAACTTCCGTTGAACTAACTTTAATAGCCCTTAGTTCCTAATCATAACTGCCAAATTTCGACCCGATCCGTTCAGCCATTCTGGAGATGTGGTTTTCGCGAAAACTAGGTCATCCAAAATGGCCGCCAAACCATTTGGCCAATCAAGTTCCTTTGAACACACTTGGTTCACCTCTTTCCCTAGATGATATTTCATGAGTTTTGAATCAATCTGCCAAGTGATTTTGGAGAAGATTAGCAAAGACCTTTCTAATAATTGGTCAAAATCCAAAATGGCTGCCGACCAAATTGGCCGATTAGGTTCCCTTGACCAAAGTTAGATCCCCATGTCCTACGGATGCTTCCTACCACATATGATTGAAATCGGCCCAGTGGTTCGCGAGAATAAGTCATTTTGAATTTCCCATTGCTTTAGTATAGGAGCTTTTGGCAGGAAAAAGATCTGAGATGCCCGCTAAACCATTATTCCGACAGTTTCAAAAGTGGAACTTTGAAATCAGCATACTTAAAAACCTATATAAAGCCAGTTTCAGCTTCAAAATCCATCGAATAAAAAATTCCAATATGGTCAACAAACACGTTCCATATTTGTTTATTTATTGTTGCATGACGTCTATGGTTTTTTTACGTATTAACTTCCCCTGAACAAATTTTAATGGTCGTTGGTCCCTAATCATATCTCCCAAAGTATTTGGCCAATCAAGTTCCCTTGAACAAATGCGGTTCAACTCTTTCAGCTCTTCCCTTAGATTATATTTCATGATTTTTCAATCGATCCCCCTAGTGGTTTTGGAGATTTTTAAAGGTGTTTCTAAAAATTGACCAAAATCCAAGGTGGCCGCCAGTCAAATTGGCCGGTCAGCTTCATTGGAACAAACTTGAATCTCCATGCCCAATGGATGCTTCCTGCCAAATATAATTGAAATCGTTCCAGTGGTCCTTGAGAAGACGTAAGAAAAAGTTGACGGACAGATGGTCGCCATGGCATAAGCTCACATGGCCAGGTGAGCTAATAATCGAGCCAGAAATTTTTTTTCTGAAATGGCGGCTACACGCCTAGTTAGTTAGTTTCCATAAAGTAACAAATAGTCTTAAACTTAGTTATAATACGCATCTTTTATCTGCAGATGACATTCAATAAGGAAATATTGTTATTTTCTATACCTGTAAAAGGCTAAATATGCTGGTTTCTGAAAAGAACTGTTGAATTTCTTGCAAAGAAATGTATAGGTCTCTACATGTAGAACATGTCTTTCCGGGCTTGAAATGTCAATATTCCAGGTGAGCGATGTAAGATGCATGGTCGCACGCACACGCACACACATATGTATGCAGTGTTAACAGTACAGTGTTAACAGCATACATCATAAACTGAATGATATGTTCTATTTTTCAGGCTCTGCTGAGAATAAGCCAAATCATGAGTGCTCAGTGGGTGGCCTGACAACAGTTCTCCACTTTGTAGCGCGGTGATGAAACGTGCTTGTCTGAGTAAGCGAAAAATGACGTTAGTGACCGACTGACAGACAGTCAGACAGACAGATGACTGACAGGTAATGTGATGATGATATTGATAGCTGTCACAAGGATTAGCTGTTTCCGGGATTGTGACCTCATTGTGGTCGTCTCTTGAGTGGCTGATTCAGTGATACATGTGACAAAATGCTACCAGGCTGAACATTACATGATCACATTGCTTTCCTCTTTTAGATAATTTATTTGAATTTTAAAAGTTAAAAAAAATGTGTTACACCTGTAGGCAGGCCATGCATGTGTTTTTGGCAGGTTCGGAGAAATCTAGGTTGTCTGAACTTTATGTTTATAACCCTTTAATGGTCAAGACTGGTAAAAGGAATTGACATTTTTGTTTAGTGAATGTTCAAATTTTACAGGTCAAGAGATTATTTGTTGAAAATTTCCCACTGGAATGACTGGCTTGTTCAGTGGTAAATTTAAAACAAGGCAAATCAATAAATTGATGTATGCTCCCCGAAGGCATACTCTGCAGAGAAACTGAATGGATAAAAGCAAAATCTAAGTTTCTCTATATAAACACACTTAGATTTTGCTCCGCACCACATGAAAAATACATATAGAAACTATGTTCAAAATGAACAGGTATTTTCTGTAATAATCAATACCAAGTTTGGTGACCATATGTGAAAAAATCTTGAAACTGGCCGGGAGAAACATTTTCTGTGATATTCAGTAGAACTTGAAAAGTAGATCAGCTTGACCTACTTTTCATACTGTGCACACCTCCCTAAGATGCATCCACATACCAAGTTTGGTGAGCACATGTGCAAAAGTCTTGAAACTATTCCCCGGACAAACATTTTCTGTGATATTCAGTCGAACATGAAAAGCAGGTCAGCATGACCTACTTTTCATACTCCGCACACCTCGTTAAGATGCATCCACATACCAAATTTGGTGACCATATGTGCAAAAGTCTTGAAACTATGCCCCGGACAAACATATATGGTGAACGGATGGATGGATGAACAGACGGATGAACAAAGCAGCGACTATATGCTCCCGCGGAATTTTTTCCCGAAACTATGGCACAGACAAACATTTTCTGTGATATTCAGTCAACCATGAAAAGTAGGTCAGCATGACCTACTTTTCATACTCTTCATACTCTGCACACCTTCTCGCTAAGATGCATCCACATACCAAGTTGACCATATGTGAAAAAGTCTTGAAACTGCCCCGGACAAACTTATATATGGTGAACGGATGGATGGATGAACAGACAGATGAACAAAGCAGCGACTATATGCTCCAGCGGAATTTTTTTCGGGGAGCATAAAAATAGTCTTGACCTATACCAGTAAATGGACATCCCTCAAGGCCACTGCAGAGGCCAGTTTTGACCAGTAAAGGGTTAATGATCAAGATTGGCAAACAAGATTCATTTTTAGCTGCGGGTAGTACAATGTAGCGCAATAAACCGTTTTTTTCTTTGCTGCATTTTGTAGTATGGGGGTACCTCTTTATAATTTAGTGGGGGGGGGGGGGTGACCGTTCCCAGCCCTTGAGCAATTTCAGATATTAACCCTTTTCTTCCCGTTTTCCGGGGAAAAGATAAATATTTTTCCATTATTCCTTGTGAAGTGCTCATACCAAAGGTATTAAATATACTTGTGGTAATGTATGTTCATAGGGGAATTATTGTACAGTTTATTTTAATATAATTTTGATAAAAATTAACCCTTTCCTGCCCATGCTTATTAACGTATTTGTCGAATTTTCTCACTCAACATCCGATTATTACATTAGGATAGGCCTGCTTGAAAATACAAATTGCTTTAATTGTATACCTATAGATAGAGACATACATTATGTATCTCACTGTAATAGAACTACATAAAAATAATAACCCTTTCCTGGCCACACAATAATTAGTAAACAAAAGCTTTAGCCAGAATTTTATAATAATACATGACCCGGGGTAATTTCAGAAAGTGTCAATTAAAGTAAATTGAAAACGCTTTTTCGCATTGTACGATGTCAAACTATTTTCTACATGGTCGTCTGCTGTAATATCTTACGTTTGGACAAGCTATGGCTATATTTTAAGATATGCTCAGCAATCAAATACACTGAATTCTTCCCCTGACCCCTCCCATCTTCACTATGCCACTGTTGTTGCATATATACTTGATATCATTCTGAGTATGTTTAAGCCCCTATATATGATGGAATCCAATCGCGAAGTGTGCTTCTTCAATTGGAAGTTCAGTTGTCAAACAAAGAGGGAAGATTTAATCTCGGCGACAGCTGTTCGAATAAGTAACATTATAAGATGTAGCAAGATATACGGTGATGAAAAACATTTGGAGCTTCAGAAATCGTTAGATCAGAACAGCGAACTAACTATTATATGTCACAAAACTTGTGTGTCTACATACACATCATCTAGACAAACTGATCGTTACAAACGTCAAACTGATGGAGAAACTGATTTAAAAATTCTACGAAGGGTAACAAGACGTTCATTGTCAAGAGATTCTGGTGAGATATTCGATTTCCGGCAATACTGCTTTTTCTGTGGTGATACGTTGATATTCAATGGGACAAAAAGAACCCATCCAGGTGGCGAACTGCATACTTATGTCGGGAAATTGACACAAAACAGTCTACACAATGTATCTTAGAACTTCTCCAAGAGAAACGATGATGTCGCAGCGAATGTTCGGCATCGTGTCGAGGGTGCTTTGAGTGATCTGCATGCGGCAGATGCTCGTTACCATGTTGACTGTCGACAGAGGTTTGCCTCATTCAGGTCGCTAACTGCTGAAGGTGAAAATACTAAAAAATTCAGATGACACTGACGAAGACATTCCTTTTCACTCTTGTTCAAATAGTTACAAATGACAGGTCGAGAATGTGGAATTCCATAGAACTGTTTACAGCTTATGTAGAATGTGATGGAGACAAACTTTCCCGTAAAACACTTGTACAAAAACTCAAGGACAAATTCGGAGACGATCTTCTAGTGCTGTCGTCACCTGGCATAGCAAATATAATTGCATTTCGCAGCGTTGCATCAAGGACACGCCGCCTTGTGAATGATGAAGATGATCAATTAGAACTGATCGCAACAAAAGCCAGCAAACACATTTTTAACGAAGTAAAAAACATTTGAATGGACAAGCATCATTATAATATCAGCATCAATAAAGAACTGGCAAAAGAATCAGCCAGTGACTTTCTACTACGGCTGTTAGCAAAAGTGTCTCCTAAACTAGACAATACATTACCAGCATTGCTCATACATGTAGGTTCAATTGTCACAAGCATTGTCACAGGTCAGGCTACTAGTTTGCAGATTGATCTCGCAGTTAAAATTGGTGAATCTAAAAAACTTATAAATGACATGTATACATATGGCGTTACGTGTTCTTATACTGAATTCCGACATTTCAAGAGGTCTGCTGCAAGGGCGGCTGTTGCAGATGTCAAAATGTCTGGCATATCAAATGCTGATAATGGTTTAGTCCAGGTTATTGTGGACAATTTTGATGCCGATATCGCTTCACAGAATGGGAAGCAGTCTACCCATTCCTCGGCTGACCTCCTAACACAGGCACAGAGTACAGAAGAGGAAACTAGTGACATTGATAAAATAATGCGAATCCATAAGGACAACATGTCTCAGGAGATTCCATATGATGTAAATATTCATAGGTACCATGGGTCCAATCAGCCGGCTGTGCCAGAAGGAGCTCCAAACCCAGTTTTGTCTCAAATCTCTAGCTCATCAAGCCATTGTAAAAAGGAGGGCATTGGAGATGGACTTTGGATTTTTGCAGGATGTTGTGAAGGAAGATTCTCCAGAGTTTCATGGCTACAATACCAGCCTGAGCAGAGAGCAAGGTCATAAAGTACAGTTCAAGACAAAGGCCGTATACGAACCCCTTATTGACATGAAGCCATCTGACCCTGACACTATGCTGACAGCCAATTATTAGGGCACAGGAACTAACGTTTGATACTGGTCAGAAGCTCACCATTCTAACCTGTGACCAACAACTCTACCGGGTTGCAGTACAAGTTCTATGGGCACATCACCCAGTAAGCAGAGGGCAATTGAGGACATTAAACTGACAGTAGAAAAGCATGCTAACATTGCGAATGAACTCCTCCCGGCCCATGCTCTGTCAGGATGTGACACAGTGGCATGCTACTTTGGAATAGGAAAGGGATCAGTTGTTAAAGCTCTGAAGTCTGGATATGATTTATCTGCAATCGGCAAGGTAGACGCACCTTTCACCGATGTCATGGAACAAGCTACTATTTTCATTTCTGCTTGTTATGGCATAAAAAAACCCAAGGACATGTGAGAAACAAGATTATATGTGTGGGGCACAAAAAAACCGGCAAGGGACATACATCACCCACAACAGAGGCATTCACAGAAAATGTGAAGAGGGCTCACTACCAGGCAATCTTGTGGCGAACTCTAGAATCGAATCGGCTGCCACTACTAGACCCAGAGGACTTCGGATGGAAGAAAGACATTGGTAACAAATCACTAACACCAACTACCATTCCGGACGGTGTCAATGTCGCCCCAGATTATATCCTTAAAATGATCCGATGTGGCTGCCAAAGTACAATACCGTGTAATTCTAGAAAGTGTAGTTGTCGGGTCAGTGGTCTACCATGCACTATGTTCTGTACTTGTTACACTGTAGGGTGCTCGCGTGTTCAGGAGCATAAGTTTACATGTACCGAGAGAAAGAACAAGAATTTTTATTTCCAAGCATCCTAGTGTGATAGTGGGGCTTTGACAGCACAGACTCAACAAATACGTTAAAAGGCGTGGCCAGGAAAGGGATAATATTTATAAAATCGTACCCAAATGAACAGCACAATACCTACCTTATGAGCAAACATTATCACAAGTAAAAGTAATTCCTTTGGTATGAATACATTGCAAGAAGTAGTATAAAATTAGAATTTCTTAGTATTTTATGCAAAACGATGAGAAAAGGGTTAATATCTTGAATTGTTCAGCCATTGAGAATACACAATAGAATGCACAATACCTAACCTATGAGCAAATATTACCACAAGTAAATGTAATGCCTTTGGTATGAATACTTAACAAGGAATAATGGAAAAATTAGCATTTTTAGGCTTTTTCCGCAAAACGGGAATAAAAGGGTTAAAATCTGAAATTGCTCAAGGGCTGGGAATGGTCAACCCCCCCCCCCTAAATTATGAAGAGGTACCCCCATACTACAAAATGCAGCAAAGAAAAAAACTTTCCGGCAAATCCAGGTTCGACCCCTTGGCTCCCGGACTAAAATGCTTATTCCGGGGAGTAGTTTCAGGAGTTTTTTGTACACAGTAATGAAATGGGGGCGTATGCTTGCCCGTGGATGTGTCGTAAATTTGGGGTCAAGAGGACAAGGTCACTGCGATCAGATTAAAAAAAAGATTATTTTGAAAACTATTCAGACAGTTCTCAAAATACATCTCGGTTCTACTTAACCGATCTTGACAAGACTTGTGTGGACGGTTGTTTAAGGGGTCCCGAAGATGTGTGATGCACCCAAATTAAGAACTAATATTTTGTCAAATATTTTGAAAGCTGTGTCTGACATGTGACTATTTTGACTAATTGTTTGCGCTTCATAGGCTGAAGAAGATGTAATCTATCTGTCCATCCATCTGTCTGTCTGTCTGTCTATTTATCTATCCATCCATCCCATTAAAACTTTGAAGTTGTTATTACACCACAAATATCTGTACCATTCAGTCACTACTTGCTAAATCAATCACTCTGTATTTAGTACCAGAAATTTTTTTTTATACTTCCTTTTAAAGCTTCCCAATGCCTATACTATATCATTCTACCCTACTTCAGGCTTCTTGTAGTCTGGACTCACTGTGACCAATCCCAACGAGACTGTCACCAGTCTAAGCACACTTCCATATGACATTGCGCGTGCGCAGAAGCACTCACTGGCTAATAACATATCACTTGCAACTTTTTCTGCAACAAACAAGGATTGAAAATTTAAGGATTTGTACTTGTCTTTTTGAGTTTCAATCAATTTGAAAACATCTTTTATTATGCCTACATGTCTTTGACTACTGATTTGTGATTTGTGATCAATTTACTGTATTTGATTGTCATTCATCACTCTGTGACTGTCTCATTAGCCTACCATACATAAAATAAACTCCTTTTTCAGGCAAATTTTATGTCTACTAGCTTTGCAACGCATTTTCCCGTTTCTGTTTAGCTTATTTCAAAGGGAAAATAGATATCATTTGAATTCTTTATTTTCCCGCCGTTTTCAACCCATGTGCTTTTCTTTATAACCATTTTTAGGCATGATTGAGAGGTTGTTTCCTCTCCTAGGAAGTTTTATGCCTCGTTTTGTTGTTTTAGTTCCGTTTTTAGGAAGTTATTAAGAGCAGCAATAAAGATATCTTCAGCGTTTTTAAAACATCTCGTAGCGAGAGTGTATCGGAGGAGGGATCATTCGATGACCAATTAGATCATGTTCATAAGGGGGGGGGGGGGGGGAGTTGCATCCCTCACTGCGTGACAGGAGGCGCATCGTCCTAAAAGCAAGAAAGAGAAAAATAGAAGGTTTAAGGAGCCAACAAATAATTCTCTGGCTTTGGGAATGTTCAAAGGAGCCCACCCATATGTCTCCCACTTCCTAACCCCACGTACGCCTCAGGTCAGGTCACACAGATTCTACAGTACAGACCCAAGTTGTGGTGCCAGACTTGTCTGATCCATATCAAGACCTGCATGCGATAGGTAGTTTTTCTAAGTAGTCCGAACACAGCCTGAGAAGTCGTGTTGGAACTATTTTTAGCTCACCTGGCCTGAAAGGCCAAGTGAGCTTATGCCATGGCGACCGTCCATCGTCTGTCATCCGTCAACTTTTCCTTTAAACGACTTCTTCTCAAGAACCACTGGGCCAATTTCAATTATATTTGGCAGGAAGCATCCTTAGGGCATCGGAATCCAAGTTTGTTCAAATGAACCCGATCGGCCGGTTTGGCGGCCATCTTGGATCATTTTCTCACCAAAAGCTCCCATACTAAAGCAATGGGAAATTTAAAATGTTTTCTCGAGAACTACTGGGCCGATTTCAATTATATTTGGCAGGAAGCATCCTTAGGGCATAGAGATTTAAGCTTGTTCAAACGAAGCCAATCATCCAATTGGGCCAGTGGCCATCTTGGATTTAGGCCGATTTTTAGGAAACGTCTTTAAAAATCTTCTCCAAAACCGCTTAGGGGATTGATGCAAATCTCATTAAATATGATCTAGGGCAAGAGCTGAACCAAGTTTGTTGAAGGGAATTTGATTGGTCAAATGGTTTGGCAGCCATCTTGGTTGACCTAGTTGTAGCAAAAACGACTTCTCCAGAACCGCTGAAGGGAAAATATAGTATGTTTGGTGTCCATATTTGATTTTTTTATTTGATGGATTTTGAGGCCGAAATTGGTTTTATGTGTTTTTGAGTATTCTGATCTCAAATTTGCAATTTTCGAAACTGTCGGATAAATGGTTCGGTGGCCATCTTGTTGATAAAGAGCATTCTAGTTGAAATGCCTATGGTCCAGGTGAGCGATACAGGCCCCGTGGGCCTCTTGTTCTAAGCAGCAACATGTCAACGAAAGAATTTCTGTTTCGCTGATCATTCAAAATTTTGCTAGATCAATTCTAGAGGTTTTGAGCATAGTTCTGAGTCAGGAAAATTTGTCTACTTTTTCCGTTTCTGCTTGCGGTTAGATTTCCGCTTCCGGTTCGTGGTCATTCAGAGTTACTTTGTTATTATTCCTAATAAATGTAAGAAAGAGAAGAGAAGCTTTAAGGAGCCCACAAATAAGTCTCCGGCTTCGGGAAAGTTCAAAGGAGCACATCCATATGTCTCCACTTCTCAACCCTACGTACACCTTGGGTCAGGGCACAGATTCTGCAGTACGTACCGAAGTTGTGGTGCCAGACTTGTCTGGTCCACATCAAAAGCTGCACGCGTTAGGTAGTTTTTCTAAGTAGTCCGACCACGGCCTGAGAAGTTATGTTAGAACTATTTTTCTAAGCAGCAACGCGCCAACGAAAAAATTTCCGTTTCGCTGATCATTCAAAATTTTGCTAGATCTGATTTAAAATGTGAATTCTAGAGGTTTTGAGTATAGTTCCAAGTCGGGAAAATGTGCCTGCTTTTTCCGTTTTCGCTTGCAGTTAGATTTCCGGTTCGTGGTCATTCAGTTACGTACTTCCGGTTTTGTTATTTTGTTATTATTCCTAATAAATGTAAGAAAGAGAAGAGAAGCTTTAAGGAGACCACAAATAAGTCTCCGGCTTCGGGAAGTTCAAAGGAGCCCTCCCATAAGTCTCCACTTCCCAAACCCATGTAAGCAATGGGTTAGGGCACACATATTCATCAGTATAAACCCAAGCTCCAAGTGTTATTTCATTAATGAAATAAAATAACCGAAGCTGTGGTGCCAGACTATATGTCTGGTCAACATCAAGAGCAGCACGTGTTACATGTAGGTAGTTTTTTCAAAGCAGCAGAGTGCCAATATGTTAAATGTTTTTTCGCTACTTCCGGTTCTCATATTTCTGGTGATTCGGTAAGTTCTGTTGATGGTGGCTTGCCAGCTTCCTTTTCCACTTCTGGTTTGATTTCCGCTTCCGGTTTGTGCATTTCCGGTTTGTCAGAACATCCAAGGATGCTAGACCTTGCTTCATTTCCATTGTTCCACTTCCAGTTCGTGCATTTCCAGTTCTAAATCACTTACGGTTCCGGTCTGCGTACATCCGGGGTTAGAGTCACTTCCGGTTTCAGAGACCTTCTTGGAGCTCTAGGTTCAGCCCACCCCCCCCCCCCCCTTTTCTGGTTATGCTCCCTTGCTGTGTTTATGTACTTCTGGTGTTTGGAAGCTTCCCGACTTACAGATTGAAATTGCACTTCTGGCTTTGCGCACTCCTGCTGTCATTGTTATTTCCGGTGATAGGGATGTTTCTGGTGTTCCAGGATTAACTTCCGGTCCTCTCTTTGGCTTCCTGTTTGCAATTTTTTGCCTTACTGGTATTTCCGGTTATCGCGACTTTCCTGGGGTTCCCTGTTTTTTCTTCAGGTCCAGTTTCCGTGTTCGCTTTCTTAGGATCCAGTCATCATCTTGCCTATGAGTGACAGTCTTATTACCGTAATAGCAATAAAGAATCAGAATATTTATTGGCTTAAAATCTTCATATAGAGACATTGCCAGTCATGAAAAGACACACTTGAAATTATACAAGACATACAGCAATAATACTTTTAAACAGTAACTGTAATTGAACATAAATAAACTCTTCCGACTGGTTGCAGTATGGGATTTTGTTCAGCTTATTACATATGCGCATATCATTATCTTATCTAATGGTCTCACCCAGTCGATAATTAAGTTGTTCAGTTGCATTCTTCCATGAAGTGTGTTATTTCAGCTAATCTGAGCCATTCCTGTGTATTGTATTTTAATCTATTATTCCTTTCAGATTTCAGCTTATTTTATTATTTCTTTCTGTTAAATTACGACACAATTCCCTCCAGGTATGTAATTTATCATTATTCATCCTACTTTAGACGGGCAGTTGTCTTCGGGCCATTCAGCTTTTTCTCTCGGTCCTCCTTTCTCCTCTTATGTCGGCAGGTTGAGTCTTATATATGTCTTTAGCCATATTAGGGTATGTATCTTTTATATCAATATATATATGAATATATGAGTGGATAGCAATCACACAAAAATTAATTTGTACGTCCAAACCCGGTAAAAATATGGAAAAAATTTAAATAATGGTGCCAGCAAATATCTATCTAAAATAGCAGCTACACTCTTAGTTAGTATAGTGTCCATAAAGTAACAAATAGTACTAAATTTATTTAGCATACATATCTTTTATCAATATATGAGAACTCTAAGCCAAGAATTAGAAGAATGTTAATGGTTTTCAATGGTTTTTAGCTCACATGACCCGAAGGCCCAAGTGAGCTTATGTCATGGAAGTCGACCGTCAAATCGCTTCCGAATGGTTTGACCGATTTCAACCAAATTTGTCTGGAAGGATCCTATGCTGGTTTACCGGAAATTGTCAAAATTCTACTCCTCAGTTGCTTGACATAGTTCAACCAAATTTGGCTAGATAGATTCGATGGTGGTAGGCGCTAGAACATCTATTCAGAATTTTGTAGGCTCGATTTTTTTGGTGGCCATCTTGGAATGTTTTGAAAAATTTCCGTAACCATTTAAAATGCTACTGCTTAACTAATGGCCTGATTTCAAGGAAACTTGAGCGGAACAGCCCAAGGGAGAATTTTGATTTGTCAATTTCTTGGAATTTTTTCGAAAATTTTCTATCATGTCTATTTAAATTTCAATTGGTCAAATGTTAATGGTTTAGGTGAGTGTCATAATTCTTTGGGCATCTTGTCAATTTATGATGCCTTTAAGCCACAATCAGCCATTAAATCTGCAGGCCTCTTGTTACTGATATCAGTAATGAGTGTATTTAGCACTAAAATCCCCAATATGGCAGATTCCTGGGCTTATACCATGTTTCAGTATCGGCCCAGTAAGCTGCGTTATCAGGGATGACAGGTATGTTTTAAACTTATAATGGTCAAGCTGGGTGAAGGAAATTCAAGTATGTTTTTCTTCGTGAACATTTATTTTCAGACCAAAGACTATCTCTGAAAATTTACTACATGTACTTGAATGACTGGCGCAGTTATCAAACCAGACATTCCAGTAGTAAATTTTCAAAATAGTCTTCTTGAGCTGCAAATGGCCATTTCTCAAGCTCTCTACTTGTAGCATCTAAGAGATCTTGCTATCATCAAAATATTTGATAAAAAGGTAAGACTGGTTATCATTTACAAATATTTATTAATAAATAATTAACATTAATAAATTATTAGCATGATACTGTGTAAGTAAGAGCGATCTAGAAAGGGCTCGCTATTACAGTTATGTCCCAGGAAATGGTAGTTTATCTAAATACATCTGAACCCCTGCATTAGTTTTAGGTCATGTTCTCACTAGAGACTTAACTGGCATAGGGCAATGCTGAGGTATGGCGTTATTCCCGATTAACTCTCCAGTGAGAACACGGCTTTATTGTTATGCAAATTTCAAGCTAAAACATGTAAAGAAGGAGTAATATTAATGACAAATTGAATTTAGATACCCGTTCCCCTTGTACTATGAGCTTAACCCTGGAGATTTGAATAACTGGTATTGGGACTTCATCAGTACAGGAGTTAATGCAAGGGAATCATGCTTTATGTATATCACAGCTTTCTTCTGGCATCTCATGGACAACTACACATAGCCACACAACCCAGGACTTTGTCTACAGGCAGCAACATGATGTGGGACTTCATCAATACGAGTAGCCCATACAACGCGAGGCTTGGTGTACATATTTGATACGCAATGTAGGACATAATCACCCCAGCCAGACAATAGGAGCAGGTGGCCTACATCTGCATACATTGATGGAAATGTGTTCAGTGTTATGTTTGGCTAATAATAAGTCAGATTATTTTAGCACAGAACAGATGAAGAAGTCAACATAAGAGCTCAGATAATTATGATTTCCCTGTTTTAGCTTGGCCCTTCTTTATAGATGGAAGATTAAATGTGGTGGTTCTAATTTGCTCCACTACTTTTGGTGGTGCTGGTGCCGGCCTCTCTGCTTTTGGTTTTTCAGGCTTGGCTTTGCTAGATCTGGAATATTTCACAGATGATTTTGCTGAACTTTGGACTCTTTCTATGGCTTCTGGTTCTGCAGGACCATCTTCCATACGAGCTATGGCTTCGTCCACTGGAGAATTAGTTGCGTTTAGAAGCGTATTAGCGAATACATTGACATACGTTGATCTGCGGCGGTTCTGAACAATTTGACCCTGTGAACAGAAATAGAAAAAAAAAATAAAAATTAAATAACGCTTCTTTGCAGTGAGCCATCTTTCACAACACTACCTCCACCTCAAACATAAGTTACCTTTTCATATGGTCCGCGTTTAGGGAAACCATGAAAAAATTACTTCTGGCCGTCATGCTAAGCGGCATCCATTTACAGCAAGTTTGGTCATTACCATTGCCCTGTAAAGTGCAGAGGGTATTGCTGCTATTGCATTCGGGGCTGTTTATCTCGCTACCTTTTGTGTATTCGAAGCCCTATTTCAAAGTGTTGGAATTACAAACTGTTGTCTAATTTTCAATCCAAGTAGCAGAATCTCAATTTAAAAATGTGCATACAGATGTTATTCTAGGCCCCCCCCCACCACCACATATAGATATATGGGGGTATATAGTATTTGCTTTGTCCGTTCATCTGTCCATCCATCTGGTGGGATAACTCTAGCTCTACTAAAGCGACCTTCACCAAACGGGTTGGTTTTTGGGGTCTGAAGAAGCTTATCTATTTTGGGGACAAAAGGTGAAAGGTCAAGGCTACACGTACCCGATCAATGAAATTATATTATTTCTGGATAATAACTCAAATTCTATTGAAGGGATCTTGTCCTTAGCATTCCGAAGAAACTTATTAATTTTGGGTTCAAAGGTCAAGGTCACATTGCCCTAAGTAATCAAATTATACTGCATTTTCGGATGATTACTCAATTAAGTTCTATTAAAACAATCATTACTGATCTTGGGAGGGAGGGTGTCCTTGGCGCTGTGAAGAACCCTATCAATTTTTGGGGCAAATGATCAAAGGTCAATGTCAGGGTAACCCAATTAGTGAAGTTATATTGCATTTCCGAAGGGATCTTTACCAAACCTGGGTATGGAGGTTGTCCTTTGGACTCCCAAGAACCCTATTGATTTTGTGATCAAAATTTCTACGGTAAAGGTCACAGTGACCCAATTAATTAAATTATTGAATTTCCGAATGATGACTAGAGTTCAGAGCTCCAGATAAGCTTTTCAATAATTGGGTGATTCACTCTTAGTAATTTTGTAAATTGTTTTTTTTAAAATTAATTGGGTTTAGTATACATTATTAGCAATAGAACTGAAATTAATTATCTATTTCGGCACTAATGATGTTAACAATTAATTGGGTGATTGGCCATTTTTATTGGGTGAACCCCCCACCCCCTGCTTATCTAGAGCTCTGCGAGTTCTATTGACAGGATATTTACTAAACCTTGGGAGCTTGCCCTTATGGGTCCAAAGAACCCTCTCGATGTTGGGGTCAAATGGTCAAAGGTGAAGGTCATGGTGACCCAATTAATGCAGTTATATTATGTTTCCGGATTTTAACTCAAGTTCTAATGGAGGAATCCTCACCAGGCTTTAGTGGATGGTTGCCACCTATAGTACAAAGAAGCATACTGAATTTGGGGTCAAAATGTCATGGTCATGGTAACCCAATTAAAGGCATTTTCCAGCATTTCCCGACAATAGCTCAAGTTATACTGTAGGTGTTTTCAGCATGATTTAGGTGAGATATTATCTTCATGCGTCTTAAGAACCATATTGATGTTAGGGTTAAAGGATCAAGGGTCGTAGTGAACCAATGGACCTTTCCAGTTTTTGCAATGCCCCGCCCATCTCTAGCTAAGCTCCACCCACACCTCGCTCGTGTTGAGATCGATCGATCTCTGAACACCCTGGCTATCAATTTCCAAAAAACTACACATTTAAGCTGTTGAATATTTTGAAACCAATTTGACTGGGTGCTGTTGCTGCCTAAGGCAGCAACAGCGCCCAGTCAAAATAGTTTCAAAATATTCAACAGCATGTTTATTAAATGGCAAAGAATTACGAAGACATACGATTCATACAACGTGTCGGAGTATTTTGAGATTTGGTGACAGTCTATATGGAACCCTTTGTGACGTAATGATCGTGATGTCATCATACAAGCGCTGAGCTGATTATGACATCATACAAGGTCAGATGATAGATGGATACTCTGGAAAGGTGAATTAGGGAAGTTATGTGGCTGCGGAATGGGAGGCATACTTTAGCCATCTGTGATGTCATTCTTGTTTGACCTGAACATGTTCCAGCAACAGTTTCCAGTCAGATGAGTTTCACAATATCAAACAGAAAATTTCTTCTTGTCCATACTTGCTCATGCGGCTTCAAGGAGATTTCACCGAATATCGAAGACAACTTTCATTGAATTCAACATGTACCACGGTATTAAGTCACCAAACTGTCACAGGATATAGTTCAGTGTTACGTTTTCAGAGCTCATTAAACATTAACAATAGGCCCAAAGGCCTTGACGTAACGCTCTTGAGCATACATGCAAGGTATATATATATATATATATATATATATATATATATATATATATATATATATATATATATATATATATATATATATATATATATAAATTTTCGTTTTCGTTAAAGTCTTTACTATGACTCTGGGAATGGATTCATTAAGCAGAGGACCAGTGCAATACTTCTGAGTCGCTATAAAAGTATTCACTCAGTACAGCAGTACAAGATGTGTAATACATCGCCGCGGTCCGTAAAAGTCACCCAGCAAAGATGGTCCACTGGAAGCCAGCAAATACAAAGCCAGGAGAGGACGTCATTGCATAAATCTGTTAAGCGTGCTACGTGGTAACTTTAATGAAGCAGGACTCAGTACAGTCAGATCAAGAATGGACCTGAAGAAGCTAAAGATTTGGGCTGAGGACAAGACACAGTGAGCAAAAGCGAAGGAGGACTGATTGCAGCTGTAGGATGTTTCTACTACTAGAGCTGCAGAATACAGTAATAATACATACTCAGTACAGCGAGTTGTCAGTTAGCCAGCAGGTGTGTTATGCGATATGCAGTCATTGTACGTATTAGTCAGCTACCAAGCACTCACGGAAACCCCTACAGGCTGACTTCCTGCTCGATCTACTGAGCGAATCATTTCATAATGCGCAATGTTAGGCGGGCCTAACCTGTTAACACTCATACCAGCCAAAAATGGCTTCTGCAGTGGTCTTGAGGACTGTCCATTTGCAGACCAAGAGAAGAGTATTTTAGAAGATTTACCACTGGAATGACTGGCTCGGCAATACTCTTCTCTTGGTCTGCAAATGGACATTTTCTATGAGAAAATTGAAATTTTTATGAGCAAATTTGAGGATTAAATCATTAATGTATCAATACCTAGACTCACAAGAGCTAATGAAAAAAGAAATTTATTGATAGCGCTATGTTACTTGAAGGGCTTAAATACTGATTGTTTTAGCATGGCAGATCAGCTTTAATTCCAACGTGATTTCAACATATTTGGTGTAGACAGTTGAAAATAATACAAACTAGAGTGATCAGTCGATGACACATCATCGCAAATCCCCACGTTCAACGCTTTGAACATTTGACACACCCCACAACCCACCACCGGGGGCCGAGCAAATGTAAACATCTGTTTGCACCTGGGGGTGGGGTCAAATGTAAATGGGCTCATCCACTCCACATTGATATGGGTAACTCACATACCAAATTTGGTTGAATTCCGTCCAATGGTTTCGGAGATGCGTTACAATTTCCACAGGTTAAAATTTTACCCTTTGACTCCTTTCCCGCTGGGGGCGGAGCCAAATCTAAATGTCCTCTTGCACTCCACAATCATATGGGTAACTCAGATATCAAATTTAGTTTAGTTCCGTCTAACAACTTCAGTGGAGTTGCATTACAATCAATTTCATGAAATTTTAACCCCCACCCCCTGGGGGCGGGGCCAAATGTAAATGTGCTCATCCACTCCACATTGATATGGGTAACTGACATACTAAATTTGGTTGAATCCCATCCAACAATGTCAGAGGAGTTGCATTACAATAAATTTTTTTAATTTTGACCCTCCACCCCACCCACCCCTGGGGGCGCGGCCAAATGTAAATATGTTCATTGATATGGGTAACCGACATACCAAATTTGGTTGAATTATGTCCAATGGTTTCGGAGAAGATGTTTTACAATCAATTTCCGCAGGCTAAAATTGGACCTTTTGACCCCCCCCTCCCCCACCCCTTGGGAGGGGACCCAAATCTAAATGGCATTGTGCACTCCGCAATCATATGGGTAACTCAGATATCAAATTTGGTTGAGTTCCGTCTAACGATTTCAGAGGAGTTGCATTACAACTGATTTGACCTTTTGACCCTTGCCACACCCCTTGGGGGCGGAGCCTAATCTAAATGTTGTCTTGCAAAGCGCATTCCTATGGGTAACCCACATACCAAATTGGGTTCAATTCCACCCAATGGTTTGAAAGGAGTTAGCGTGATGGACAGATGGACAATTTGACCTTTTGACCCCTGTCATGCCCGCTTGAGGGTGGAGCCTAATTTATATCTCATTGTACAAAGCACATTCCTATTAGTAACCCACATACCGAATTTGGTTGAATTCCGCGCAAAGCTTTGGGGTGAGATGCATTATAATGAATTTGACCTTTTGACCCCAGCCAAACCCCCTTGGGGGCAGAGCCTAATATAAATATTGTCATGCAAATTGCATTCCTATGGGTAACCTACTTACCAAATTTGGTTGAATACCACCCACAAGTTTGGGAAAAGTTAGCGTGACAAACAGATGGGCAGTCAATTTGACCCTTTGACCCCTGTCACACTCCCTTGAGGGTGGAGCTTAATCTATATCTCATCTTGCAAAGTGCATTCCGATTAGTAACTGCCATACAGAATTTGGTTGAATTCTGCGCAACACTTTGGAGTGAGATGCATTATAATCAATTTGACATTTTGACCCCTGCCACACAAATTTGGGTAAATTCCACCCAACGGTTTGGGAGGAGTTAGTGTGATGGACAGACAGACGGATGTAGGCGATTACAATATCCCCGACATTTTTTCAAAACGTGGGGATAAATATCCTGGCCAAAGTACATTTCCCTGTAATAGTGTGTGAACTATGAAACATTCAGTACTTATGATACACCTTACACCGTTAGCCTAATGCGGCCCACACACGCTCAATATTATTGTGCAATATTGAATATTGCGCAATAATATCGATCGTCTATGCGTGATATTGACGGTTTGCGCAATATATTGAAGAAATCAAAAAAGTTTTGATTTTTATTGACGGTTGCGCAATATTACTGTACTGTCTGTGTATTTGTCAGAGCAATATCATCAAATAATGCCCTCAATCCAAATAAAAAACATGTAT
Organism: Chaetoderma sp. LZ-2023a; assembly: GCA_034401795.1. Taxonomy (NCBI): domain Eukaryota; kingdom Metazoa; phylum Mollusca; class Caudofoveata; order Chaetodermatida; family Chaetodermatidae; genus Chaetoderma; species Chaetoderma sp. LZ-2023a. The sequence goes on from CM067367.1 coordinate 7,887,462, forward strand.
CTCTATCATTAACTATAATCACAAATTGAACAGATAATGTCCTGAATCCAAACGAAAGCAGGTGTGCCTATCAATCCAGTCACATGTTAATTTGGCACGTCATGAGGTCACACTGACATCCGCCATGTTTATTGTGCAATATTATTGAATCATGTGTGGCAGAAGTGGTTTGACAGAATATTGAGCATGTACGGGCCGCTTAAGATGCACATAACTACCAAGTTTGGTGAGCATAGGTGGAAGAATATTGAGATTAGAGACAGGACAACTTATTTTATGTTCATTGAACTGTGAAGAGTAGGTCAGTGACCTACTTTTGATACATGATAACTTTAGCTGAAAAAGAACAAATCAAGTTTAGTTTTAACCCGTGAAAAAGGGGTGAGTGTCAAGCAGCAGACAATGAACTAGAATGCACTCGAGGGAGATGTTGACACACCTTTTGTGCTCTGTCTTAGCAATACAGTTAGTGACCCCATGACCTAGATATTTGATTGGTTGACTTGAAACTGAAAACAATCATGAGCTGTCGTAATATGAAGGTGTGTGATAAATCTGGTAATTCTGCCTTCTTGCACTCCGGTATGCACTTTGTGACCCCATGACCTAGATATTTGATGCTTTGATCTGAAGCTCATAGAACTTCTAGTTACCCATAATATGAATGGATGCAGCAAATTTGGCGATTCTACCTACTTGGGTTCCCGATTTATGGATAAAATTTTGTATTTCAGATTGCTCTAAGTGACCCTGTGACCTTGATTTTTGACCTTTTGATCTTGAACTAAGAATGTTTCTCACCACTCATATCAATGTATGTGCCGAATTTGGTGATTCTACTCTCTTGCGCTCCCGATTTGTGGCTGAAAATGTGTATTTCGGGATGCACTAAGTGACCTGGATTTTTTACCTTGGATTTTGGCTGATTTTGAGAAATGTATTTAAAAATCTTCTCTGAAACCACTTGGGGGATCGATTCAAGACTGATAAAATATCATCCATCTAGAGCAAGAGCTGAACCAAGTTTCATCTAGAGCAAGAGCTGAACCAAGTTTGTTCAAGAGAAATTAATCGGTCAAATAGTTTGGCGGCCATCTTGGATGACCTAGTTTTCCCGAAAACGACTTCTTCAGAACCGCCGAAATTTGGCAGATATGATTAAGGACTAATAAGTTTGTTCAAGAGAAGTTAATCCGTCGAAAAACATGGCGGCCCTGGACCAATCAAAATGTAGCACATTTGGTGGCCATTTTGGATTTTTTTATTCGATGGATTTTGAAGCCGAAATTAGTTATATATGTTTTTTGGGCATTCTGATCTCAAATCTGCCCTGTTCGAAACTGTTGGACAAATGGTTTGGCGGCCATCTTGGATCATTTTCCAGCCAAAATCTCCCATACTAAAGCAATGGGAAAATTAAAATGTCTTTTTCTTGAGAACTGCTTGGCCGATTTCAATTATATTTTACAGGAAGCATCCTTAGGCCATAGGGATTCAAGTTTGTTCAAACGAAGCCAATCGGCCAATTTGGTCGGCAGCCATCTTGGATTTCGGTCGATTTTAGAAATATCTTTAAAAATCTCCGAAAGCGCTTGGGGGATCGATTCAAAACTGATGAAATATCATCTAGGGCAAGAGCTTAACCAAGTTTGTTCAAGACAACTAGTTCAGCGGCCATCTTTGATGAGCTAGTTTCCCGAAAATGACCTCCAGAACCGCTTGAGGGAGGGATTGAGGCAAACCTCATGGAATATGATCTAGGGCAAGAGCTAAACCAAGTTTGTTCAAGGGAACTTGATTGGTCAAATTGTTCGGCGGCCATCTTGGTTGACCTAGTTTTAGCGAAAATTACTTCTCCAGAACCACTGATGGGATCAGGCCAAAATTTGGAAGATATGATTAGGGACTAAGGGCCATTTAAGTTTGTTCAAGTGAAGTTGATCCGTCAAAAAACATGGCCGCCGTGAGCCAATCAAAATATTGCATGTTTGGCATGTTTTTTTATTTGATGGATTTTGAGGCTGAAATTGGTTCTATCTAGGTTTTTGGGTATTCTGATCTCAAATTTGCAATTTTCGAAACTGTCGGATGAACGGTTTGGCAGCCATCTTGGATCATTTTCCCGCCAAAAGCTCCCTATACTAAAGCAATGGGAAATTTAAAATGGTTTCTCGAGAACTACTGGTCTGATTTCAATTATATATGGCAGGAAGCATCCTTAGGGCATAGAGATTCAACTTTGTTCAAACGAAGCCAAGTTGGGTGGTGGCCATCTTGGATTTCGACTGATTTTGAGAAATGTCTAAAAATCTTCTCCGAAACCATTTGAGGGATCTTTTCAGAAGTCACGAAATGTTATCTAGGGCAAGAGCTGAACCAAGTTTGTTCAAGGGAACTTAATTGACCAAATGGGTCAGAAATCTTTTCAGAAGTCATGAAATATTGTCTATGGCAAGAGCTGAACCAAGTTTGTTCAAGGGAACTTAATTGACAAAATGGTTCAGCGGCCATCTTGGATGACCTCGTTTTCGCAAAAATGACTTCTTCCCCAGAACCGCGGAAGCGATCAGGCCAAAATTTGTGATATATGATTAGGGACTAAGGGCCATTAAAGTTTGTTCAAGAGAAGTTGATCCGTCAAAAAACATGGCTGCTGTGGGCCAATCAATATATAGCGTGTTTGGCGGCCATATTGGACTTTTTTATTTGATGGATTTTGAGGCCAAAATTGGTTTTATATAGGTTTTGGGGTATCTCAAATTTGCAATTTTCAAAACTGTTGGATAAACAGTTTGGTGGCCATCTTGGATCATTTTCCCGCCAAAAGGTCCCATACTAAAGCAATGGGAAATTTAAAATGTCTTCTCGAGAACTAATGGGCCGATTTCAGTTAGATTTGGCAGGAAGCATCCTTAGGGCATAGAGATTCTATTAGCCGATCGGCCAATTTGGCTGCCGGCCATCTTGGATTTCGGCCGATCTTTTTCAAAAATGCATGAAATATCATCTAGGGCAAGAGCTGCACCAAGTTTTTTCAAGGGAACTTGATCGGCCAAATGTTTTGGCGGCCATCTTCGATAACCTATTTTTTGCCAAAACAACTCCAGATTTGGGAGACATGATTAGGCACCGAGTGCCATTCAAGTTTTTTCAAGGGAAGGATCTACATCTGAAACATGGCCGCAGTGGACCAATCAAAATGTAGCATGTCTGGTGGCCATATTGGACTTGCAAAAATGTCCAAAAACTCATTTAAAAGACTACATGTACTCCTAAACCACCCGCAAAATTTTTTGACAAAAATACATAGTGCTCCAGGAGAGCGACACCAGGCCCCTTGGGCGTCTTGTCTTCCAATCCAATTATGTTCAAAATAATCAACAGTACATTTTGTACTGGAGACCTGTTAATTTATTTCAAAGCTGTACTGTACGACTGATTTATTTAGCTTACACTGAATTGTGTCAATTAAGATACAATCAACCTGTCTATAACAAACACCTCCTTTTTGGAACCAAAAATGGTTGTTCTTTAAGACCAGTTTGTCATGGGCTTACATCTTAATAAACCACCATTATTTATCCACCAACGCTATATATATATATATATATATACTTGAGCCACTGCCTGTCTTTAGTGACCACCTGTATTGATTGCCTATATACTGTATCTGGTATATAGATATGTCTGAATATAATATATGAACAGTGAACTAGATACACTATATATATATATATATATATATATATATATATATATATATATATATATATATATATATATATATATATATATATATATATATATATATATATATATATATAAATATATATATATATATATATATATATATATATATATATATATATATATATATATATATATATATATATATATATATATATATTATATATATATATGCATATAGGTCACTGGGGATAAATTAACTGGTTAACAGTTCAAGTCAGCCATAAACGGCTTCTGCAGTGGTCTTAGGAAATGTCCATTTGCAGACCAAGAGAAGACTATTTTTATAAAATTTAAAAAATAGTGTTCTCTTGGTCTGTAAATGGACATTTTCTATGAGAAAATTTATATTTCTTGAACAAATTCGATGGTTAAATGGTTATTGCCCCCCACCCCACCCCCCCCACCCCCGTGTACTACATGTACTTCATATTCTTAACCACTTTACTGCAATAAACCAGACACCTGCTGAAACCGTCAATATGACATTGCTGAAGATTGTTTCACTGAAAGATGATGCTGTTTCTGACAGTAACAACTTTCAGTTAAATTATTTTCAAAATCCTTAGAACAGTCCTGAAATAATATGTTAAACTTGAATGATTTCAATATTGTGAATGGGCTTGACTTAGAAAATGGCCTGTTGTGATATTGACGAATCAGAGCCCACGTGGCAATGTTCTGCGCATGTCAGACAAGAACAGTGGTAAATATTTATTAAAGTAACAATTTAATGGTCAAATTTGCACAAGAATTTTCGCTATAGAAATGTACATTTGTAAATGAAAAGATGATTATTTTGAAAATTTATCAGTCAAATGACTGGCGCGGTTATCGAGCCAGGCATTAGTTATTCCAGTGTTAAAAAGTAGTGTCCAAAATAGTCTTCTCAGTAGCACTGCAGAGGTCGGTTTTGGCCGACTTTATCATTAAAGTGTTAGAAAATGAACTTATTGAAGTTAAGGTGAGTAACAATTGAAGCATGTTGAAAATAATTTAGAGAGTAACAATTTTCAGTCACATTAATTTCAAAATTACTCGCAGGAAATTATCAGTTGCAATGCTCAGGTAATAGTGGTTTATTTTTGTGATGCCAGGTGAGGTTATATTAACTCTGATCTCAGCAATACCAGCGTCTCCATTTCAAGCTAATGAACAACGCAGATATGTTGTTTAGGAGTTTTAAAATAGATTGACTGGAAACTGTTGCTTCATGCCTTAGTCATCAAGTTTCCAGTAAAATTGGTTTCAAAATATTTTACATTCTATTTTTAACAAGTATAACACACTAGTATTGACATACAACATGTCATTGTATAAGGTGGGGGTGGGTTTGTCAGAAATGTCGACAAATTTGACTGACATCTAAACTCAGGGCATAATTTATCTGGTATCGCATCTCAATTTGCTACACATGTTTAAGCAGTTGCTATACATTCTGCAACATGCATAGCTGTATCTGCTATGCAAAATTTGTACGTGATTGCAATTTATCATTGATTTTCAAAATTCTATCATTAACCCTTTTAACAACAAATCCCTGAAAAAGTACATTCTTTACAATGTATACCATATTTTGTTGAATATTTTGAAATTAATATGACCGGAAGCCATTGCTACCTAAGGCAGCAATGGCTTCCAGTCATTTTAATTTCAAAATATTCAATAGCTTTCCTATTTGTTTGCTCTGAGATTGAGATACAGGGAATTTATCGGTGAAAGAGTTGATCAGATTGCTATACATTTTTGCCGATAGCTATATATATCAAATTCTAAATTATGCCCTGAAACTAGTTCCAAGTTGCAACTAATCATAGCATTGTTAGCATTTAGATGGTGTAGTGAAGTGTCTGTGCTGTAAATTATGATTTTTACCTGTGTCTCTAGACGCAAAGGTTACTACACCCTTTAACACTCATATCGGTAAAAAAACCGGCTTCTGAAGTGCTCTTGAGAAATGTCCATTTGCAGACCAAGAAAAGTCAATTTTTTGAAAATTTACCACCGGAATGACTGGCTCGATAACCGAGCTAGTCATTCCAGTGGTAAATTTTAAAAAATAGCCTCTTGGTATGCAAATGGACATTTACTAAGAGAAAATTCAAATTTTCCTGAACAAATTCGAGGGTTAAAGGGTTAATGTGATCATGCAGTGCTTCTTGTTGTTCATTAAGACATTTTTCAACAAGAGGCCCAAGGGCCTGTATTGCTCACCCGGAACATAGGCATTTCATCTAGAAAAAGGCATTGGCTAGAAGTAAAATCCTAAGGTTTTGGCTAGAATTGCAATAAGAACTAGTTCATCTGGCTGCCAAGCAAATCGACCCATCAGATTCTCTTGAATAAACTTGGTTCAGCTCTTGCACTAGATATTTCATGAGTTTTGAATCAGTCCCTGACACGCCGTTTCGGAGATTTTTAAACCTTTAAAAAAATTGATTGCTAAATGATTGGCTTCATTTGAACAATCCTGGATCTCTATAGCCTACGGATGCTTCCTGCCAAAGATAATTGAAATCGGTCCGGTGGTTCTCGAGAAGCCATTTAAAATTTCCTATTGCTTTTGGTAGGAAAAAGATCCAAGATGGCTGGCAAACGCTTCATCCGACAGTTTCAAAAATGGCAAATTTGAAATCAGATATACCAAAAATCATATATAAAACCAATTTCTGCTTCAAAATCCATCAAGTACAAAAATCCAATATGGCCACCAAACATGCTACTTTTTGAGTGGGCCATGGAGGCCATGTACTTTGAAGTATCAATTTCCCTTGAACAAACTTTAATAGAATGGTCCTTAGTCATAATCAAATCTCCCAAATTTTGACCTAATCCGTTCAGTGGTTCTGAAGAAGTCATTTTTGGGAAAACTAGGTCATCTAAAATGGTCGCCAAAGTATTTGACCAATTGAGTTCCCTTGAACAAACTTGTTTCAGCTTTTGCCCTAGATGGCATTTCATGATGATCAACTTCCTTTAAACCAACTTGGATCTCTGCCCTAAGGATGCTACCTGCAAAATTTAATTGAAATCAGTCCAGTTGTTCTTGAGAAGTCGTTTGAATGAAAAGTTGATGGACAGACAGTCGCCACGGCATAAGCTTACCAGGTGAGCTAAAATATAAAAAAACTTAAAAGCAAATTTGACGGAAGAATTGCCCACCATTTCACAGAGAATACAGAGTATATTATACTTCCAATTTTAACTGACTGAGTGTGTGCCAAATTTGTTGAAAAATGAGAATACATCGTTTTCCAGAATTTATTGAGCTCGGCTAGGCTTGCACGATTTTTGCTTTGAAACATCACGATCGATTTTGTAAAAAAAATTGCGATTTTCGATTAAATCATAGATCCAAATTCTCAAAAGTATAAACCGTGGTAACGGGACAAGTCACGAAAACTGGGACATGGCATTTCTAGAAAAAGTTGAAATAAATGATAAAAAATATAACTCGAAAGTAGAACGCATTTTCATGTGCCAAATTCATACCAACCTATGCCAATGGTTAATATATACCGTATATCCATCATTGCGGGAGTGAAATTATTAATTGGGACCGCCTAAATATAGTGTATAGTTTAATAAACATCGTTTATTTCATCAAAATTTGACATAAAATGTAAAAAAAAAAAATGATAAATCATGCGATGTTTCAGCGTATACACAGCTTATAGCCTCCCTTTGTAGGACGAGTTTAGGTCATTATCCGAAGATGCTAATACTAGTACCCGGGGAGATACTGCGCAATCCACATACATAAGACGGTAGCTTCGAGTAGTTACGAGAGTCACAGCGTAAACTCTTCCTATAGTGCAGTTTATAGTTGCTTTCAGAATGCACGATTTACATTTAAGAGTAATCAACAGAACGCACAGTTCAAAACAAAAATCTGGAATACTGTTGCTTTATTTTCTTTAATTAGACATGACAACCAAATCAACAAGAAAAAATTATTAAACCACCTGACCTTGTTATTGATTGAAATTGCTAACTCTAGAATTAAAAAGAATTATGTTCACTGATTATTTATTGCCTAACACTCTGCAACTATGTATATACTTGGTATTTCACGACAGACTCGGGGTCTGCAGCGAAAGAAAATTATATGGCGATTCGATGGAGTAACTAACTGATTTTCTCAATGACAAAGTTGTTACCTCGCCATTGTTAGCTTGTTTATCGTAGCACTTTGTATTGTTGTGATTCGACACATGCATGGAATGGCGGGATATAAACACAATGAACACAGGTGTGAATCGATTATAATTGTACTCATGTACTGCTAAAATGCGACGAAAAAGTACACACTTCAGATTTTAAACAAACATGAAATTTTTTACGATTTTTCAAATGTTCCCCAAGTACATCGTAAAAATCGTGATTTTAAAAATAAATCAAACTTGTCGATTAAATCGAAAAATCGTGCAAGCCTAAGCTCGGCTACCTTCTCGTTAATCGTTTCAACATTGAAACCACACATTCTCACATTCAATATAAACATACATACAGTTAGCACAGTACTCGGAGGCTTTAACCCGTTAACCCTTGAATTTGTTCAAGACAAATTTAATATTCTCATAGAACATTTCCATTTGCAGACCAAGAGAAGGCTGTTTTTGAAAATTCACCAATGGGATGACTGGCTCGGTTATCGAGCCAGTCATTCCAGTGGTAAATTTTCAAAAATTGTTTTCTCTTTGTTAAAGGATTAACAGGTTTCCAAAACAAAATAAAACATGCCTTTGAATATGTTGGACTTAATTTAATTGGAAGGCATTGGTGAAGTCAGCAATGGCTTCCAATCAACTTAAGTGTAAAATACTCAACGGAACATTGCTTACATCATGTTAAAATTTGTAGAACCATGTTTCTGTTTTGAAAACATCGTGACGAAGATTAGCAGGGGCTTGAGTAGCTCATTGGCTACTAGATTTTAGGCCGGGCTACCAATATTTGAAACTCACTAGCCCAGGTGGCGACCTAAATTTTTCCATTCATATTTTAAGATTGTGAAAATCATATTATATGTCTGATGACTCTATTGCAGGTTGAACCAATTTCATTAACCCTTTCAATCCTTAAAAAGTAATTTTTTCACGATGTTTAGCATTATTCTGTTGAATATTTGAAATTAATATGACTGGAAGCCATTGCTGCCTATGGCTTCCAGTCATATTAATTTGAAAATAGTCAACAGATTTTCTGTGTGTTTGCCGTGAAATTGAGATACGTGTAATTTATTGGTGAAAGGGTTAAGCTTGAAAGCAACGTATTTAACACAGTCTACATTACTTAAAATTATATATTATTATAATATATCCTGTTTCTAACCCCTTAAGTTTTGCTTTTAGGGACCCAGCTGGCTACATGGTTAAAGCTAAAGCTTTATTACGGATCAGAAGGCATTACTGAAGGCAGCAATGGCTTCCAATCAAATTAAGTCTAAAATACGCTCCAGAACATTTCTTAGATCATGCTCAAAATTCTACGTTTCTGTTTTGAAAACATTTTAACAAACTTATCTATGAGATGTACTGTCGATGTGACGCTTGTTGATACTGTAAATGACTCAATGATGCAGCTTATGAACAGTCTCTTATTTCCTTTCAGAACAAGTGTGCTCTAGAATGGCTCTGATGATTGGTCGTACAAGATGGCCATGGACAGAGTGCTTAAACCATTAATACACAAAAGCAGTATATGCTTTAGTACACACAACTGTAAAACGCGAGATATTTGTCAGTGCAGTGTAATATTCGTGAATGATTGACAGCCAATAAGATCATGGGAAACAAGGCTGCCTCAGAAATGAAAGAGACATCACCACTGACCTCATCTTGGTATGAACAGTATATGTTACAGTGTATTAATGCAGGTAACGTGGCAACGTTAAAACGTCTTCTTCATTCGAGTGAGGTTGATGTTAATATACCTGTAACGAAGACATGGAACAAGTACCTCATTCACATGGCTGCACAGCTCAATATGCCTGACTGTTTGAATGTGCTGCTTGAAGCTGAGGCGGATATTGATGCAGTCGACAATTCCTTGGAAACACCACTTCATTTAGCGACTGAATGCGGAGCAATAGAATGTGCAAAGATGCTTATTGATAGAGGAGCACAGCGGGAATGTCATGATCTCTGGGAAAGAACGCCCCTCCTTAAAGCTATAGTAAACCGTCACTATGGCATTGCGCAGCTTCTTTTAGAATCTGGAGTGTCGGTCAATGCAGCGGACACGGATAAGAAGGTGCCTCTTCATGTTGCGGCCAGCTATGGCAATTTACGCTTATTAAAACGACTTCTTCAGGCCAATGCCATGATTGACTATCAGGATCTCCGTGGCCGGACAGCATTGTATTTTGCGGTGCTATCTGGACACAATCATATCATTAAATATTTAATTACTAGTGAGTGCAATGTGAGCCTATGTCGGAAAGGTGGACCTAGTCCGTTGTGCATTGCGATAAAGAAGCAGAATCTTATAGCGGTGCGGATGCTTCTTGAAGCTGGTGCAACTACAATAATTAATCGCCAGAAAGACGGGACTGATAATGATGATGAGTTGATTCGTCTCGCTATGAGACAAATGGGCCTACAACAATCACCAGTGACCGAATCATACGAGATAATTAACATGGTTCTTTCAGCTCATGGCCTTCCACCAAGTGAGAAGCTAATTGCAGCCGCATTGCAACTCTATAAACAGCAACCAGACGGTCTTATTAGGTTTATCTTGTGCAAGCTTATAGCAGCAAGTGGCCAGCGGACATTTGCAACTCACAAGGCGGGGAATGAAAATGTTAATGAGGATAACGTTGCATATGTCGCGCTGCAAAATTGGGTTGCACATGATATGAAAGTGATTCTCGGTCTGTATTGCATGTTCTCAGCTGAACATGGCTTTCCCCGCGTAAAGACCTTGCTGGATCAAAGTCGTTGTGTACTGCGGGAGTCGTTCATGTTACGACATAATGTTATTTGGTCTTGTAATAACCTCGGTTTGCCCAGACTACTCAAAGAAATACTTCTCCTTCAGAGGATTTAAAGGGGAACGCAAACTGAGAAGATCAAACATGTCAAATTATATTTATACTTGTATAATATAAATGAAATAAAATGTGTTATTTGCATATACTCGAATTCATTAGGAGTAAATTTCACCACGGAAGGTCATTTTCTCCAATTTCTCATGAGAATCACGGAGTAGTGTTATTCTTGGAAAACGTACACCAGTTTCTTTGATACTGACACAGTACAAGATAGAATATGGACATCAGTGTGCTACGGGTTAATAAACATTCTGTTGAATATTTTGAAACTAATTTGACAGAGTGCTGTACGTATATTGCTCCCATTAGCAGAAACAGTACCCAGTCAAATTAGTTTCAAATTGCTCAACAGTTTACCTGTACAGTTACCTTGAAATTGGGATTCTGAGAATTCATGGTTCAAAGTATAAAAGTCGATCCCAACACATGCAAACCATGGATGATGCTTAGCTAGAGATAGGCAGGGGCATAGATAGAAATGGATTCCTATTTTCTGCCAACCACCTCCAAATGGAGAAGGTTGGATGCTCGCTCAAGATAGGTCTCATCAGTGTGTTTTGCTTTCGAATACATTTATATCTGTTAATTTGTTAAGATTATGAATTATTGATGTTGATATATGAAACCATTTTCGATTTTGAATGTGTGTGTGTGTCTCAAGATGTATCTAAAAATACTGATCCGATTTGGCAAATATTTCAACACAATGAATTTGAATGAAGGATCATGTTGTGAAAGAGAATTACCAGACTTAAAGGTGCATATTCATACCAAAATGCTTGAAATTAAAATTGTTGAAATTATATAGTATACATTTAGAGGCTTAAATTGTGTACCTCAATGTAATGAAACGAAACAAATTTTTAAATATTTATGATTTCATTCCATATAAAGAAATTTTGTAGGTTTAGTTGCGAATTTGAATTAGGGACTCGTGCCTCTAATTCAATTTGCCAACTTAAAAAACTAAATTAATTTATACGTAATGAAATCATCATATGCTAAGATTTATTTCGTTTCATTACATCTAGGCACACACTTTAAGCCTCTAAAAGTATATAAGTTTAACAATTTTATTTTGAACTATTCTGCTGTGAATATGCCCATTTAAAAGATAAAAGAACCCGCATCCAGACCAGAAAAAATTATGGATCTGTGGATATCACAGAAACTACTGCTCCGATTTGGCTCAAATTTTAACACACGAAAAGGGTGTGATCATACACTAGTATTCCACAACTTGGGGCATAATCTGAAAAATTCAGATCCCCACCCCAACCTAGATAATTGAAAATAAAAGAAAGACCAGTTCTGGTCACACATTCCCCCCCCCCCCCCCCCCCCCCCTCTCCCCTCCCCCGACCAGGGCTTTTTAGTACAACCTAAATTCTTTAAATCCAATTATTGTAAGTCTTGCAAGAAATCAAGGGGGATTACTCTGGTGATTACAGACAGATTATAGCCAAATGCAATCCCAGTCTAGGTCTCATGCAGAGGGATGTATTTTCGAAATTTGAATTGAATCCATCAAGGCTAACTGAAGTTATCAAATGGAAACCAAATATGTTACAATTTTTCAAGAAATCAAGGGGGATAACTCTGATAGTTCTGGACACATTTTTGCCGACATAGAATCCCCACCGAGGTCGTGTCATAAGTTGATAATCCAAATTTGAAATGAATCCCAGCAGACGTTATCGAAGGAAACTAACTATTTTACGATTTTTCAGGGGAATAACTCTGGAGCTAGAAACATTTTGCCAATATGCAATCCCCACAGAAGTCTTGTCATAAGGATTTGACATTCCAAATTTGAAATGAATCCATTTAAGCTAACTGAAGTTATCGAGCGGAAACCACATATTTTACAATTTTTCAAGAGATAAAGGGGGAATAACTCTGGTGGGTCTGGACACATTTCGCCCATATGCAATCCCCACCGGGGTCTTGTCATAATAAGTTGGCATTCCAAATTTGAAATGAATCTATTCAAGCTAACTGAAGTTATTGAACGGAAACTAAATGCAGATGCACGGATGGAGCCCATTTCTATAGTCCCCATCGACGATGGCGGGGGACTAAAAATCCATAAAGTCCAAGACTTTATACAATGTGACAAAGATGGGAGGGCAAGGGTCGGCAATCGCTAATTGCTTTTGTTATTCATTGCCATGGTCAGGGGTTAAAATGTTTGAAAATTTGAAGTCATCCATGGCAATGATCTCACATTTAATGAGGTCATCCAAACTCAACTGAGGTCATCCTTTCATAATAAGCAATGCAAATTTCCAGGATTTGAATTCATCCATGGATGACCGTCCCTAAAATTGAGGTCATCCATAGCAATTTGCGGTTTTAAAAGCGAGTGGAAGAGTTAACATTTTGACCCCTGGCCATATGTGTGAGGTGTTTTATGCTGAATTAAAATTTTATTCTGCAAATTTAAAGCGATGCTAATCTCATCTCAAATGTTATACTGCACCGATTATGGTTTATAGATTCCAGATAATTCATATCCTGTCACATTCCCGTTCCTGTATCACAATTCTATGCTTTGTAATATCGCCTAAATGTTGAACAGTGATCGCCACAATTTTGTCTCCTCAAGCGATAGTGTGTGATGTCATGTAAGTGCCAATACATTACATTCTTTATTATGTAATATTCATCTAGTTGAAACTAATTTAACTGGAAGTTGTATGGCAGCAACAGCTTCCAGTCAAATTAGTTTCAAAATATTCAACCCCCTACCTGTATGATTGCTTTTATGTCACACTGCCAATCTATAGCTGGCGCCTCTATGACTGAGCTATATCCCGAGGCAGGCACGCTAGGACTTTTCTGTTTGGTTGAAAAGTAAATCATGACAGCCATCATAGGCTGTAGAAATGTAGCAACATTTAGCTACTAAAGCCTGAATATCCCACTTTAGCAGCATGATGAAAAGCGTAACATTACCTGCATAGTTTATGACTGGCATATTAGATCACCTGAATAGCTATCAAGAGTTCAGGGCCCATGTTCCTGAAGCGCTCGTTATGTTAGGGATATCATTACGCCACACTAAAGCAATGGGTGTAACGATATCGCTAGCTAACGATAGCTTCGGGAACATGGGCCCAGATTAGTTATCCTTTAAGCCTCGATCATTATGTCATCATTGCATCCACATAACCCCCAACAGACCCCCCTTTAGTGGGTTGGTCTGTAGTTTTATTAACCACTATAAAAACATACTTACCGTTCAATCACTACTTGCTAAATCAAATATCTGCATTTAGCTATCAGAATAAAAATTTTATACTCGCTTACATACTCCCTAATGCCAATACCATCACCATGTAGACCCTCAACCAGGCTTCTGGTAGAGGGACCCCCTGCATTAGCCTTACAATAGACTGGCACCAGTCTGTACACACTCCTTGGTGACGCCTGTCACTAAGCATGCTCGCGCATGCGCAGTAGGTCCCAAATGTGAAAACTGATTCACTTTTCTAAATTTAAGTGCCATATATCCAGAATAGATTCTCAAATCAATACCCAGCCGGGTGGCTGAGGCCGGGTCGTAGTGATTGAACGGTAAGTATGTTTTTATAGTGGTTAATAATAAAACTACAGACCAACCCACTAAAGAGGGGTCTGTTGGGGGTTGTTATTACACCACAAAAACATCCATTACCGTTCAATCACTACTTGCTAAACCCGTAGATTTGGTCAGTGCCCCACTACGATACTTTGGTGGGAGGAGATTTGAGAATCCATAAGCAAGGATAAAAATCAAACAAAAGATAACCAAATGTTAATAACATAACATAATGGTGCATCTTAATCAATCACACAGTGATTATCAAACAAGGATTTCTTTAAACTTAAAGAAATAAATAAAAACCAAAGAACAACTCACACCATTACATGCAGACGCACGGTCCTAATGAAAATCGTGGGATGTGCTTGGTAAATGGTCTTCAGCCTTTTTAGTTAAAATCATAAAGTTCCTAAGCAAGGAAGCTGCTGTGCTCTGGTCTTTTAAATAAAAAGGAGTAAAAGTAGACTCGGATTTCCATCCTGTAACTTGCATAACTTCGTCTACAGAAGAGCCAGCAAAAAGGGCAAAAGAGGTAGCCATCCCTCTAATGACATGAGCTTTAATGTGAATGGTCTCACAAATCCATCTGGGAATAGATGCCCTAGAGACTGGACTGGCCAACCCCTCCTCATACGGAACCCAGAAAAGGGACAGATCGGATCTCTAAAAATCAGAACGACGCTTATAAACTTTTGGAGCTCTGACAGGACACCAAAATCTGTCAGCCGGAGAAAAGGAGGTTAAAGATTGTAAAATAATCGGCTTAGCTGGATAACGGATTGATTGACTCTTTGATAAAAAATCCCTTCAAGGATATAAGACCAGACCGTCCCCAGATTCGATAAACCTATCCTTTTCAGCGGAGAAAACATGGATTTCGGATCGTCTTCTAGCAGAAGCAGATGCAATTAAAAAAACGGTCTTAAAAGTTAAAAGATTCAAGCTAATCGTAGATAGGTTGGAAATGATGACCTGCCCAAGAACCTGAATAACCAGAGCGAAGTTCCAGGAAGGCAAAGGTTTAACACCTGGAGGACGAATATTACCTAACCCTCTGATCAAAAGATTAAGAACCATATTATCTTCAACTTCAGCGTTCAACAAACAAGGAAGAGAAGATGCAAAAGAAAATCTATATCCTCTTACAGTGTTAGCAGACAGATGTAAAGAGTCGAACAGATAAGATAAAGAGTCTAACATCTGGGAAATAGAAACAGCATCAGGCACTTGACCTTGATCTGAACACCATTCTCCAAAAATCTTAAGCCGACCCTTGTAAACTCTTCGAGACGACTCCCTCCTGGCAGAATCGAAGATTTCCTGAGCTGTTGTAGAAACTTTATTCTCAAGGATCGAGCACTCGATATACTCCAAACGCACAGACTTAAGATTCCTGGGTTTGGATGATGGTAGGTACTAGAAGATTGAGAAGGTCTACAAACCAGATCCTTATTGGCCAAAAGGGAACTATTAACAAGATCTCGCAGATCTGGTCCCTGACTTTCTTCAGAACCAAAAGAAATCAGGATTGTGGGAGGGAATGCATAAGCGAAGATTCCTGACCAGGACTGAGACAGGGCGTCCACAGCCCACGCCCGAGACAATAGGTCCGCAAGAAAACTCAGACAGCCTGGGACATGAGTGGACACTAGAAAATTTGTATTCATGCGACACCACATGAGGAGGTTCCACACTTCCAAGTACAGGAGAGACGAATTTGTGCCCCCCTGCCTGTTGATATAAGAGACTGCTGTCGAATTGTCTGATCGAATCGAGAACTAGAGACCCTTAACCTGACTGTCCGAAAAGGGAGACATGAAAGATAAAATCTGGCCAATCAGACATATCGCAAACAGATTGGATCTAGTGACATCCCAAGAAAAACTCGATCCTCCTTCTAAAAATGAAAGAAAACCCCATGGCAATGACTGAACGAATCGAGATTTAGATGCCTATCAGACAATCCAACCCATGAACAGAAGCCTGGATTTACTTTCCAAAGAAGAGCCTCTTCTTAGACTCCTTGACAAGCATAGAAGACAACAACCCCTCTTAAGCTAATAGCTTCTGATTAGAGAAACAGAAGACCATTTGGGAGGAGACTGCAGAGAAGGGTTCTAGATCCAAGAATATCTGGCCCTTTTGATAAGGGCCGCCCTTAAAGATGTGGCAAACTTACTATATGCTAAAGAGTACTGCTTATAGAAAACACATAGATTACATCTGCCATGATGCTCCAACCAAAATCCTGGGCTATATCCTTATTGCTTAGCCCTCACTAAAGAGGTACCTCATGTTTATTATGGATATTTTAATAATAGCGCTTACTCTGAATGGAGAAAAGTCTATCAGTATAGCCTGACTTATTAAAAAGCTAGACTCTGCAAAAATTATAGATAATTTTATTTATAGAGATTTAACCAGATATCCTGGGAAATCAAAAAACCCATAGTAAGCCTAAGGGAGTGCTTAGAGTCAAGATATAGCCAAATCCTGCACCTGAGATCTGCAATAATCCCGACTGGAATTCGAAAACCTCAAATCGTGACAGAATTTAGCAAGATAAAATGAAGAAAAGAAATTACGGTTTCCCAAACCACCACTCAAAAAGATGAAATAAGGGAAACTTACTTGTGATGACATCATCACAATTCTACGAATAGAACGCATGACAAGGTCCTGTTAAGAGAACTCTGGCAAACATTTGACTATCTAATTTAAAAATCGTATAATAATGGAGCAGATTTAATAAGAAAATTGTTATTGAATACATCAACGGTTGCCTAGCCGCTCTGGCTTGACAGATCATCTTGTCAGCTTGTCAAATAATACTTGATCTACGCAAGTATTTCTTACAAATAGTGTTAATGTATGGAATCCTTTACCAACATAAGCAATTAACGCGCCAACATAAAACACATTCAAAAACGACCTAGACTCATTCTTCAAGTCACAGGGTTTTATATATATATATACCTACGGTCGACTAACTCCCAAGATTGCACTCACTTCTTCTACACTGAAGTATTAGACTGAAATTACTGGAAAATCATCAGCCTGAACGTGACAGGATCCTATAATGATTGCAAAACTGTGTCCTATATTTAAATCAACGACATAGGAAAAACAAGCCAGCTTCAAGACTTGGCTTAGGTATACTGATCAATTAGATGTTCTAAACCATTCGATATTTATGCCCAGAGGCAGAAAACTTAAAAGATTTTGTATATATTTATTGATTCTTATATTTATAGTCTTAGAATCAATAATTTCATCTTTGTAATAACAAATGACATTGTGTTAGAAATCCCGATAAAAGGAAAGATTGAACACTGATACTTGATATTAACTGTCTGGATACTGAATTTTGCAGACGACATATTACAACTGTAATATCTCTGGACCTGCAAAATATTTTGAAAACATTTTGACCGAAAATTGTTGGTGGCTGCTTAAATCCAAAGATTCTCAGCCATTCCTCCACCCCTCCAGCGCAACCCCAACCCCACTCCAACCGGCCCGTCGCCAGCCCCCAGACCACAACTTCAACGAGCAAAAACCCAAGACCCACCGAACAGTCCGGGAACAATCCGACCGAAAGTTGCCAATGGCTTCACCGGTATCCAGTCAACTCGGCCCAAATACACCCCGGCCCACTCTCAACTCGGCCTAGTTCCAACTCGACCTATGTTTATGCCTATCATGTGCGAATATACCCTTGGGTCGAGTTGATCCTACAGTATCACCCATAACCACATACGAATGCACATATGCGCACACATGTATATACCTATAGGTGCACTATTAGGCCGAACCGACACTGCGCATTTAACTGTACATATGAACATAGCTATAGCAATATTATTGGGCTAACCAGTACGCTTAAATAGGATAAAGTTTATCGAGTGTAGCAGGCCTACCTAGACTTCTATGGTAGCTACTACACACGATAATCTGTATACCATGACATACACGGAAATCTCGGTAATATCTTAAGATCGCCATCGTCTTAAAAAGATAGTGCTTTTAGGATAAAGATTGTCTACGTCTTATGTAAAATAGTTACGCATTAGTGAAAATACTAGACACTAATAATTCTGACCGTCTTTTAATAAAGAGACGTAAACGCCAGTAAATATTATTAGATCCACCAACAGACGACTAATGCTGGTATAATACGACTGGTATAAGAGGAGGGATCTCATATTTCCATATCATCAATTTTTGAAGAAAAGTTCCGAAATCAAGGATATAGAAATATGAGATTCCCAATTATTCCATGCTTCCAGCCAGGTGAAAAGATTTCATCTTGAGAACGGCTCTCCAAGTGTGATACCAGCGATCGAAAAGAAGAAGAAAGAAGCCAGTTGAATGCATTCCTCGGCCTATTTGACTATTAAATCGGGCCGACATGACTTTTTATCCTAGGCCGAGCCGACTAATTTAAGTAGGCCGGGTTGGCAATTGGACCGACTCGACTGGAATTCGCTTCACCAACAACCCTCAGCCAGACCGCCCCCAAACAAAACCAGCAAATCCCGAGTCCCCACCCACCAAAACCACCGTCCGGAGGCCTGCAGCAACCCAGTCAAAATAGAGCAAAAAATTACGCTAGAAAAGGGAAAACAACCAAAAATCTGGAAAAAATGAAAACAAAGCGAACTCATCGAAACTATGTCAATGCAGAAGAATTTGGCTTATATTCCTTCTTCCTGCCCCCTTATCCGCTTGATTATCTTTTCTAAGCGACTATTGTTCTTGTAGACATTAATATTTTAGTCATACTGATCCCTATGAAACCTTTACTGAATCTAATTCTTTTCAGCGACTGACAAAACTAGACTATGATTTACGCCAGAATCAGGGTTTTCCCTATACAAATTCACTCCCTTTGGTTAAAATAAATATGTCAACCTGCCGACATAAGAGGTAAAAGGAGCGTGAAAAAAGGCTGACTGGCCCGAAGACAACTGGCCATCTAAAGTTGGATTTAAGTAAAAATCGTATCTCGAGATAATGCATAGAATAGATTGACTTATCGGCTGATGATATGCGCATATAAAATAATCTGCAACAAAAAAACCCATACAGCAACCAGTCAGAAGAGTCTTTAACTACGTTGAAAATTGTCACTGATAAACGAATAAATGTCTCAATAGACTACAATTCCAAGAGAGACTGGCAATGACTCGGTATGAATATTTCCAGCCATTCAACATTTCCAATATTAAACAAATACGGAAATATGACTAAATCTTAGGCAAGAAGATGACAAGATTCTAGGAAAGCGAACATGTAAACCGGACTTGAAAAACAAAACTGTAACCCCAGGAAGTTCTCTATCACCTGAAATCCAAAACAGGAAGACAGACCCGGAAGATAATCCTAGAACACTAGAAAGATCCATGAAAACCGGAAATGACCTTATCCCCGGCTGTACGAAATCCGGATGTGGGAAAAAAGGAAAACGGAAATGCGTAACCGGAAGTAGACTACCGGAAACTGATCAAGATCCTACAATCCGGATGTACAGAATTACCGGAAGAGGAAGCTGAACCGGAAACGGATATAGATGAATGATGCAATGCCCGGTCCAACAGACCCAGATAAGCATTCTTCCTACCGGAAGTAGCAACACTACTACCGGAAGAGGAAGCTGAAAAACCTGAAACGGAAATAGATGAATGATGCAATGCCAGATCCAACAGACCCAGATAAGCATTCTTCCTACCGGAAGTAGCAACACTACTACCGGAAGAGGAAGCTGAAAAACCGGAAACGGAAGTAGACGGCCGGAAACGGCGGAAGTTGACGAAAAAGCCAGATTATCATGAGTCACCGGATGTTCAGCCAAGCCAGAAACAATCACAGTGCTCATTTCTGGATGCCCGGTAAAACCAGAAGACAATCCGGACGGCAAACCCGCTTGCCCGGACAAGCCAGGAGCAGAGACGGGAGCAGAGGCGATCGGCAATCCTAAAACATTCCTGGCAATCGGTATCACTGAGAAACGAACTTTTGCATGTGATGACAAATCGGAAGCTTCCGCCACCGATGCCATCTCTTGAGGATTATGTTGATCCTCAAGACTAACATGGTCTTTGGCCTGACTCCTACCAGAGGATGCCTTACCAGGCTTCTTTCTCGAGTCGCCAGATTTACCTTTTGGAGACTTGTTCTGTTGCCTAGATGTCAAGGAAACTGGCTTAGCCCACTTGCGCACGCTTAACGACAAAATCTTTGAAGAACGATTTAGATAAGACCAATGGCCAACCCTTACAAATCCCACACATTTTTTATTTTGAGGGGAGCAGGAGGTACACCTCAGGTAAACGTGGCCCGCATAGTCCTTAGCGTGAAAAACGATCACACTTGATTGACGTACATTTTACTTTCTCAGAAGTTAAGGACACTTCCTTTGAAAAATAAGAAATGATAAGAAATAAAGCAGCTAGCTTTGATGAGGATACGTCATAGGCGTACTTAAGAAAGTGACTGAAGAAAGGAATCATAATGATTCCTGAATGATGATGTTTGAGGGCACTAGGAACTACGTTAATAGGAGTGGTATGGCTATTTTATAACATGGTACCCTTGATGGTATATAATAGGCCTGGTTACTCTAACCTCGAAAACGGGAGTAGTGACACGAAAACTGGTAACTCAAAGACTAGAGTTACAAACACCTCTAAACCACCATGATATAAAAGTTAAACATAACTTAGGAAGGATTGGTTTCATGGTAGGCATGATTCGTGTCAAATATAGTAATAACTGAAAACTATTTGAAAAGTGAATCAGTTCTCACATTTGGGACCTACTGCGCATGCGCGAGCGTGCTTAGTGACAGTCTATTGTAAGGCTAATGCAGGGGGTCCCTCTACCAGAAGCCTGGTTGAGGGTCTACATGGTGATGGTATTGGCATTAGGGAGTATGTAAGCGAGTATAAAATTTTTATTCTGATAGCTAAATGCAGATATTTGATTTAGCAAGTAGTGATTGAACGGTAATGGATGTTTTTTTGGTGTAATAACAACTGCTGTTCTCCTTAACCCTTTCACCGACAAATCCTGGAAAAAGTATATTCTTTATGATATAAAACTTATCTTGTTGAATATTTTGAAATTAATTTAACTGGAATCCTTTGGAAGCGATGGCTTCCAGGCAAATTAATTTCAAAATATTTTAAGTTTTCACGCATGATAACCTGAAAATCAGATATAGGGAATTCATCGGTGAAAGCGCTAATGGTGAAGCCAGCCAAAACTGGCCTCTAAAGTTATGGCAGTGCTCTTGAAAAATATCTATTTGAAGGCCATTAGAAGACTTTTAACCGAGCCAGTGTTTCCAGTGGTAAACTTTCCAAAATTGTGTTCACCTGACCTGTAAATGGACATCATTCACGAAGCAGAAATGTTATTTTCTTGACCAGTAAGGAGCTAACCTTCTGCTCAATATCAAGGAGTTAAACATATTAATTAAAAATTTAAAAGAAAAAATGCATAAATCATCAGATATATAATCACATGTAAGTAACTATAGGTAAGGTATGGGAGGCCATCCATAAAAAAAATAGGTTTCCTGCAAACCGGGTTGGAAAAAAATTAGAATTTTTTTTTTCAATTATTAATTTATTTTAGAAAGGTTATAAATATTTGTTTTTAATTTATTTAACTACATGTCCATTATATACACCTGTGCAAAAGTTAAGCACCACCCTATTTTTACGCACATGCGAGGGTATATTCATGTGCCATGAAGAAAGCAATAGCATACACATTTATGTACCCATCCATCTTAGTGCAAGAGGTAATAATGCAACTAGAGGAATGCTGATTATGATGGTGGGGAAACACTGTATGTTTTTGTTTGAACTTGAAAACGAGGCCTGAATATGGTTACGTTGACACAACTGACAACTATTGCCCTACAGTTGACACACGTGGCTAGATTGTCATTAATGGTGTTTGAAAACGAAGTTTAACATCTGTGCACGAGTTTGAGACTGTCATTATTAATACCGGGTATATCCACCTTGTGCCTGGATGACGGCCTGGACACGACGTCTCATGCTGGTCACCAACTGACTGATACGCCATTGTCGTATTCGTTGCCATTCAAGATGGAGTGCGTCTGTTAATTCCTGTAGGTTCTGCACAGGAGGATCCCTCCTTCTCACCATGTTTCCCAGAATGTCCCAGATATGCTCAATAGGGTTCATGTCAGGGCTCCTTGCTGGCCATGGTAGGGTTTCGATGGCATTCTGGCGGAGGTATTCATGCACAGCTCTAGCACGATGTGGTCGGGCGTTGTCATCCATGAATATAGGGTGGGTTCCAGGTGCATGATTTACAAAATGAGGGACCACAGCTCTATCCAGTATGGAATCTTGATATCTTTGTCCATTTAGTGTTCCAGGTACAGTCAACAGATCCAGCTTACAATCAAATGAGATGCACCCCCATATCATAACGGAACCTCCACCAAATGGAACTTCTTCCATGATGTTACGTTGGTTGTACGCCGTGTGTCTGGACCTCCATAAACGAGTTCGACCATCTGTGGCATGAAGCAGGAACCGACTTTCATCGGACCAGTGTACCCGTCTCCAGGATCTCATGTTCCAGTGTCTTCTTTCGTTGCACCACCTCAGACGCTCCTCTTTGTGGTGTGCAGTGAGGAGAGGACGTCTGACAGGTCTCCTAGCTTTCATGCCAGCAGCATACAGTCTCCTTTTGACGGTAGACATTGACACACTATTGCGCGTTTCCCATTGCTGGCTGAGCACTCTGCTGTTGGTGAATGGAGATCTCCTAACAAGGTGTACTAGGGCTCGATCATCACGGGCAGTAGTCTTCTTCGGTCTTCCAGATCTAGGCCTGTCCTTCACCTCGTTAGTGTGCCCATGTTTTGCAATCAAACGACTGATTACAGTATGGTTAATGTTCAGCTGTCTGCCAATCTCTCTGCATGACATACCAGTGGTATGCATGCCTATGATTTGCCATTTCACACGGTCACTTAACCTTCGTCTTGCCATAGCGGTTCACAATCAAGAGCTAATTCTCTCTGTACAAATAAACCACGGTCATGAACACAAAATTCCTAATCTTGTCGCCTAAATCTGTATGTAATGTTCTACACCTCAAACTGGACTTTTACATAACTGAACACGTGTGCTGTTTCCCGCCACGCACGGACATCATGCGGCGTGACGTCATGCATGCATGTGCATTTCGTACTTGGAATTATGTCAGCTAACGCGGGGACAAAAAGTATGGCAGCCTAGTTGTACCATCATGTTTCTACGTTCTATTGTTTTTGCTGGTGCTTAACTTTTGCACAGGTGTATATATAGTTGTCCTGGCCAAATTTGTCATGTTTTTCATGTCACGATTACCAAAAGGGATTCACATTGCATACAAATGGCCTTAAAAACATTGTAATTTGTATAGTTTGACTATAGTATGGATGTGTTAACATTTCTGCAGTGTAGGAAAAAAAATTTTTCTTATTCCCGGCTGGGTGAAAATTTTCACCAGGGAGGTTTACAGGAAACGAAACTATTTTTTATTTTAGCCAGATAGGACTATTATAAGCGGTCAACAGATAGAACAACTCTTATCTCTCCTAATCCATTTCATCATGCATTACTCAAAAATTGCTACGGATATCATACAATAGCAGAAAATATTGAACATAGTGATACAAATCAGAATCCATACAGCATTAACCCTTTAATGTCAAGAAAATTTAAACATCTGCCTATTGAATTTCCATTTACAGGCCAAGAGAATACAATTTTTGAAAATTTATCACTGGAATGACTGGCTCGGTTATCGAGCCAGTCATTCCAGTGGTAAATTCTCAAAATTTGTATTCTCTTGACCTGTAAGTGGACATTCCACTAGATGATAAGAGGCTGGCATGACCATTAAATGGTTAATTACATTTAGACCGCAATTATCAACAGAGAACAGCAATGTTAGGTATTGTGCAACCAAGCGTACTGAGCGCAGTGACAGATGTGACACCGCCACTTACTGTGGAGTCATGTAAGCTTTAGTCTACCAAGTGCCACAGTCAGGGTTTCATGGCTACTCTGATATTTATGTATATTTATTTAGAGCTGCAGCTGCAGTTTACTTAGCCCTTTATCCCATACCACCCTGATCTCAAAATTTAGAATGTTCAATTTAAATTAACCCATACCACTCTGATGTCAAAATTTTCAAATTAAATTAAAAGATGAACTGGTGTTCATTTTTCAACAAATTTGGTGGGTGATGGTGCTGTCGTAGACAGCAACATGTCCCACCAAAATTGTTGAAAAATTTACCCCGGTTTCTTTGCAGTTGGTTGACACAGTAAAATATAGAGTATTGAAATCAGAGTGGTAAGGGTTAAATGATGGATTGGTAATTTGGTGGAAGATGGTGCTGTCATAGACAGCAACATCGTCCACCAGAATTGTTGAAAAATGTACACCAGTTTTTTTTACTATTGACACAGTAAAAGATAGAATATTGACATTAGCTTGGTAAGGACTAATGCTGAACAATCTTGCTAAAATAATCAATGCTTAAAGTTCTCATATCCCCTTAAATATAGACACTTTTGCACGAGTTATGACATGCCCGTTGATTTCTGATCAATTTACACAGAGTGCAATGCTGCCCAGCGTGCAATGCTACCCAGCATGCAATGCCCTGCCTCCATAATCGTTGTAAGTATTGGATGCCATATTCGTTTAGTCTATTGTCTGCACAAGCCAAGATTTCTCAAACAAAACCAAGATGCTTGCATGTGCAAATAGTCATTTGTCTTCCAGCTCTGGAAGCATAAGCACGAACGTAATTCGTATTCACGGCATTACATTCGGCAGTCTGTATTTCAATACTTTTCAGAGAAAGTGTGTCAATTTCCAGGAGAATATAGGAGAAAGCTTTATATACTTTGACAATAATTTGCGTGAAAGTTGTTGCTATAAATGACAGCAACAATATTCAGTTAAATTATTGTCAACATAATTAGTAGGTAATGCGATGACTTCCTGCAACATATCTTATACTAATTTGAATGAACATTGTTGCTGCAACAACTTTCAGTCTAATATAACCATTATAATTTTCAGTCTACACTCGCTACTGATTTGAAGAGGAATTTGACTGTAAGTTGCTGATTACTAAGGCACCAACGACATTGTAGAATTGTTATCCGTCCACATGCAGTCAATATCTTAGTATATAAGTAGATTGAGCATAAGCCTATGCCCTACATATGCTTTCTCGCAGACTGAATGATTAGCAAACAACGTGTACGTTTGTTGCTGGGATTGTGCATTTGATTGAAATGCATTGATTGAGCAGAAACGTACATACCCTAGCTTGACTAAATATTTCCTCCACGTAGGCAAAGCGAATTTTGGGCATATACTCACTCTACTTAGATAGCAATAGTGAACATCATATGATTCTATGGACAACAATTTGATAACGTTGATGGTGCCTTATTCAGCAACAACTTACAGTAAAATTGCACTGCAAATACGTAGCGAGTGTTGAGTGAAATAATGATGATTATTTTAGAACATACAGACTGAAACCTCTTGCAGCAACAATGTTCATTCAAATTAGTATCAAATCGGTAGCAGGTAGTAATCGCATTATCTACTAATTATTTTGACAATAATTTGACTGAATGCTGGTGCTGTTATTGATAGCAACAACTTTCACGCAAATTATTTTCAAAGTATATAAAAGCTTTCTCGTATTTTCTCCTGGAAATTGACACACTTTCTCTGAACAGCGTTGAAATACAGACTCTGGAATATACTGCAGTGAGTATGTCCTACGTGCACGCTAACGCTTCCAGAGCTGGCGGACAAATGACTATTTGCATGTGCAAGCGGGTTGGTTTTGTTTGAGAAATCCTGGCTTGTGCAGACAATAGACGAAACGAATAGTCCAATAGTTACAACGATTATGGAGGCACGGCGTTGCATGCTGGGCAGCATTGCATGCTGGGTAACATTGCAGTCTGAGTAAATTGAGCAGATATCACCAGGCATCGCATATCTCGTGCAAAAGTGTATATTTAAGGGGATATGAGAACTTTAACTGCTACCAGTAATCAAGTGCTGTCAATAGATTAGGTTGTCAGTAACTCTATTATGAGTCTGGGCATTGATTCAGTAAAGAAGACTGAGCAACAGTTCTCTGGTGCTATAAAACAATTCACTCAATACAGTGAGTTGTCAGTTAGCCAGCAGGTGTGTTAATTAGGGTGCATTTGACAGGTAAAGACTATACAGTGCAGCAATATATAGAGCCATCACCTGTATATTACTTAGCTGCCAAGCATTCACGCCAACAACTACTGGCTGACCCTGAGCTCTGTATACTGAGGCAATTATATAATGTGCTAGGAATGTTAGGCGGGTCTTGTTTAACCATTTAGCTGTGAGGTCAAAAGTGTATTTTGAAAATAATGTTGCTGGAGGCTGTTGCGTTTTAACTTTTGACCCCAAAAATTGGCATATATCTTTGGGAATCCTGGGCAAGCTTCCAACCAAGTTTGGAGATCCCGCCAGTAGAACCTGTATTATTGAAAAATACATATTTTGAAACCAATGTTGCTGAAAAAACCTCACTCGCTTCCTGGGGGGGTGCCTGTATTTCTCACAGCAGGGATGGGGGAAGTTACACAGAATAATTTAGTACACTTACAGCGACTGATGCTAAGTTCTTTTCAAGCTCCACAAGCGAGACATCCATGTTATCGTCAAAAGGCGTGCCTGCCTCGTCATCATAGAAGTCACTGTACTGCCTTTCAACCTCCTGGCGCTTGGACTCCTGGACCACCTGAGAATCAATAGAGAAAAGCTAAAGGTTAACGGTCAAGATTGGTCAAGAAAATTCACACTTCTGCTCAGTGAATGTCCATTTTCCAGTCTTTGAGAATTAATCACTAGAATGAGTGGATCGATAACCGAGCCAGTTATTCCAGTGATAAATTTTCAAAAATAATCTTGGTCTACTGCAAATGGACTTTTTATAAGAGATAAGATTTTTCTTGAACAAATTTGAAGTTTAAACGATTAAGACAGGTATTACTGTACATAATGGACACAATATGGTCCATCAACGAGTGTTAAATAAAGATATGTGGTCGTGTAATACGAGTCACTTACACGAGATCATGTTGCAGTCTTAGTTATGACCAACAATCTTAAATGGACACCATCTTGTGGCCCCTTAGTCAGGTGGCTGTTATAGACAGTTTTGATTGTATTATTAGTTCACCTGGCCTGAAAGGCTGTGTGAGGTTATGCCATGGCGACCATCTGTCATGTGTCCATCAACCTTTCCTTTAAACAACTTCTCAAGATGCACCGAGCTGATTTCAATTATATTTGGCAGGAAGCATCCTTAGATCATAAAGATCAAGTTTGATAAAACGAAGCCGATCGGCCAATTTGGCTGGTGTCCATCTTGGAATGTTGGCCGATTTTTATACCCCACCAAAAAATTTTGCGGGGTATTATGTAATGCTGCCGTCCGTCCATCCGTCCGGGCAGGCGGGTGGGCAGGCGGCAGAGTGGTTTCCGGATGAGAACTCCGTTACCGTTTGGTGGATCGCATTGAAACTTCATAGGGTGGTTGGACTGGGTCTTGGGAAGAAACCTATCGAAATCGACGATGATCCAAAATCCAAGATGGCCGCCAGCCACCGGCGTCCATCTTGAAAATTGGTTTCCGGTTGATAACTCTGTTACCGTTTATCGGATCGCTTTGAAACTTCATGGAGTGGTTAGACTACGGCTGCGGAAGAAACCTATCGAAATTGACAATGATCCGAAATCTAAGATGGCCGCCAGCCACCGGTGGCCATTTTGAAAATTGGTTTCCTGATGATAACTCCGTTTCCATTTATCGGATCGCTTTGAAACTTCCTAGAGTGGTTGGACTAGGTCTGAGGAAGAAACTTATCGAAATCGACACTGATCCAAATCCAAGATGGCCGCCAGCCACGGGCTGCCATCTTGAAAGTAGGTTTCTGGATGATATCTCTGTTACCATTTATCGGATCACTTCCTAGGGTCATTGGAATATGTCTCGTGAAGAAACCTATCGAAATTTACGATAATCCGAAGTCCAATATGGCCACCAGTCAGCGGCAGCCATCTTGAAAATTGGTTTCCGGACGAGACCTTGACCGTTTAGCGGATCACTTTGACACTTAATAAGGATTACTGGTCTGATAGCTGTCATTTATTAGTTTGTCATCATGGCGGGGTATTATACGCCATTTGCGGAGCTCTTGTTAGAAACATCTTTAAAAATCTCTGAAACCGCTCAGGAGATTGATTCAAAACTCATGAAATATCATTTAGGGCAAGAGCTGAACCAAGATTGTTGAACGGAACTTGATTGGCCAAATGGGTCTGCAGCCATCTTGGATGACCTCATTTTTTAGAAAACAACTCCAGAACCACTGAATGGATCAGGCTGAAATTTTAGAGATATGATTAGGGACTAAGGGCCATTAAAATTTGTTCAAGGGAAGTTGATACATAAAGAAACATTTCGGCTGTGTTCTTGTTACAATTCTGGTGAAAACCTTAGGGTTCTACTTATAGCTGATGGCCTTTCTGGTTGACATGCCTATGTTCGATTGATGAGCAATACAGGTCCCTTGGACCTCTTGTTTAATGTAACTATCTTTATATTTATATGGATGTGGCAATGTAACTACAATACATAACAAGAGAAAAACCATTAGAAACCATCATCCATTCAGTTTTGTGGCTTTTTTCCGGAGCATGAACAAAGTTTGAGTCAAATCATGTGAATAATTTCTGACATATGGCTCCGGACAGACAGACAGACAGACAGAAAGAAAAACAAACAAAGAGACAGATAAATGCAGAATCCCAATTTCTTGTGAAGTATACAGCTAGCCTATGGCAGCAACAGCGCCCCCAGTCAAATTAACCCTTTAACACTCATATCAGCCAAAAACTGCTTCTGCAGTGGACTTGGGAAATGTCCATTTTCAGACCAACAGATTCTTTTTTTTAATTTACCACTGGAATGACTGGCTCGATAACCGAGCCAGTCATTCCAGTGCAAAACTTTCAAAAGTAGTCTTCTCTTGGTCTACAAAATGACACTTTCTTTGAAAAAATTGAATTTTCATGAACAAATTCAAGGCTTAAAGGGTTAATTACAAAGTATTCAACATAATGTTTATTAACCCCTAGCACTCTGATGTCAAAATTTTAAATTTTCTAATTAAATTGAAGGATGAACTGGTGTTCATCTGTCAACAAATTTGGTGGAAGATGGTGCTGTTGTAGACAGCAACATCGTCCATCGAATTTGTTGACAAATGAACACTAGTTCCTTTGTTATTGACACAGTTAAAGATAGAATATTGACATCAGTGTGCAAAGGGTTAAATGGTAAAAACATAGAAATTTGTACAACTGTCGGACTATTCAAGGGACTATTCCAGGATCATCGTTGATATGCCATTCACTATGCAATTTGATTATGAGATCAGTCTACATGTCATGTAATTGTGTCATGAAAAACATGACAAATCTGGCAATTACAAACCATATTTAATGGACATCTAGTTATATATCTGAAAAACAATATTTATGACCATTACAAAATAAATTAATAATTGAAAAAATATATATATATCCTTCCTCCCCTCCCCCATTTATGAATCATCTTGGGATCGGGACAAACATTTTCGGGGGAAAAAAGGTTCTCAGTTTTGTCTGACTCTCAGGACAACTGTTTCTGGAAGGGCTAGCTAACAGACCTTTCCTGTTTTAATGATGCCCCGCCCATCCCTAGTTAATCTCTGTCCACCCCTCGCTGGTGTTGAGATCGATCGATCCATGACCTTCTTGACTATCAACTTCCAGAAAACTACAGGGGAACCTGTTGAATATTTTGAAACTAATTTGACTGGGTGCCTAAGGCAGCAAAGTCAAATTAGTTTCAAAATATTCAACAGAAAGTTTTTTAAATGATAGACACAATTTGTACGTGTTAGACTATTATTAAGTGCGAAAGACGGACTATTTCAAAATCATTCATGATGTCATGATTATAACGTCAGCCTAAACGTCATGTAGTTGATTATGACATCATATGATTGAGTGAGGAAATGGATTCATGAATTTCAGACCACAGCTTTTCAGACGTTAGAACCTAGGATAGTTTTTTCATGTCTCCTAAATAACAATTGTTATTATCCTAGCGGAAGTAATATCCCGATGTTCTTTTTAGAATTCTATTTCTGAATGTTCATTATTGATGTAATGGACATACTGGCGTGTAATGGACATACTGGCCACCCCTAACCTTCAAGCACTAAGGGGTATATTTTCCTCACCTGATCGAGGATATCTCGTCACTTGATAAGCATCTTTTTGCGGTTCATCGGTGTTGGCCGATGTTTTGGTCTCGGTTTCTCAACCATCTCTTCACCCATGTCGCCCGCTGAAAGATATAATATTGATTCCTGCACCATATTGATATGACCTTGACATTAGCTTTGAACAAAAGGACCTTCCTTCCTCTTACACGCAGGCATTCATGTGTCCCAAGTTTAGTTCACCGTAAGATTGATCCATCCTGGAAAGGAATGTGTAATGCAGAGCTACTGTAGCTCGCCGGGTAGTGTCGGGCCGTTCCGATGTCTCATGTCGACTCGCCGCGGCGTAAGTGCACGATGAGTGACGACGCTGGTTAGCATCCAGTCTCGGGGTGACGGACATTGAACGAGACTGCCCTGCGGGAAACAAAAACCGGCTCCTAAGGCCGGTGGAACTCAATCATTCCGGTGGGGCCGTGCGAACATTAAACACAATGGTCTCATCCCAAGAGTTTGTGTCACCAGTATGCCTGTCCATAGCAATTTTGTGATCTATGGACTTACAAGATTTGATTTGGTGACCTAAAAATATAAGTCTATACAATGAGTTTACCTAACTAATTGAAAAATATGCCAGATAAAACTACAATAAGAGCATACAAAAACACAAGATATAGAGGCAGGTAGATGCACTTTTAAACATGAGACTCCCGGAGGTACCACACAGACTCGTAGGTCCGCAGAGGTATCCCCGCAAGGGAGGCTCCCGTACACGAGACATAGCTTTTTAACGTAATAAGTTATTATACCTCTAAGCTGAAAGGAAGAAGGCTATCTCCGACGAAAAAGTGATGTGCCTCACGCGGGCACTACTAGTGCTAGTTTGGGTGAGGAGTATTATCCTGGCGTGGACCGTCGTCGCTGAATCCTTGCGAGGGGCAAGTGCCTCGCGTGGGCCTCCGTCTCGGGAAGGTGTCGCCACGGCTTAAAGCGGGAGAAGAATAGTAGGCAAAAATGGGCCCACTCTAATATTTCAAACAAAAATGCTGTAGAAAGAAAAGACCATACCTAGTGAGATTATGTCTATAGGGGTGCGTACTGTTTTACGTGAAGACGGAACAGAAGATTCCCGATGGATTCCTTAGTTACTGTCTTATGTGATTGCTAATATGCTGAATTAGTAGTTGCCGCTTTATTTCTGCGGGCCTTCTGCTTTGCTTAATCCCGTTTAGTTATTTTTAGAACAAGACTTAGTTTAGGCCGCAACTGGCCGATATCTACCTAGCTATTAGACATGGCTGTCACGGAGAACAGATGCCCGAGGACATCAATACTGTAGACAGCGCTCATACATGTTACTTAGCGGGATCTCCGAACTGGGTGAGAATCTGGACATTCCGCTTTGCAACCACATGAAACATTATAGCATATGGTTTACATTTCACGGAAGCATTATTAGGCCATATCTCCTATTGTTATGGTGGGGGTAAGAGAGCCGAATGCACACCGTAAATGTCCTTCCTGTAAGGGAATGGCAGATTTGAATATCATGCCCAGACATGTTAACAGAATTCGGTGAGAATACGTATCTCGCCCGTCACCGGGTCCTATGGAACTAACTTTTTAACCTGTCGTTAGGTTTATATACAAGTTGCCAGTTTTGCACTGCGGTGTGGGAGGGTTGTCAGTAAATAAGATAATAATTACTACATGTGTTTTCGCAGTGCATTCCTACATTGGCTTAAAGTACTATCTACTAAGTATCCGAAGATACACGGGAATGTGTATGTGATACCGCACACTAGCCATCACTGCTCGGAAACCCCAATAGTTTCCCAGAGTCGGATCAGCCTATGGTGCGGATAGGGACGTCCAAACAATTAAGAAGCTTCAAGGCTAAAAGAAATATGAAGAGAGACACAATTTTGGAGTTATGAGTCTTACCGGAGTGCGAGGCTAGATTATCGCAATGCCGGAAGATTAGAATATATTACAGTACGTAATGAAGGAAGTGTCTCTAATCATTTTGAACCTATCCTATCGAGCTGAATAGAAAAGGTTTTAGTCGGTAGCATGCCGGGCTAAACACAGTTATAGCATGGACAGCGACCTCAATGAAAAATTGTTGATGGCGGGAGAAAATGCTGGATATATAAATGTTGCTGTATAGTGTTTCCTACGTGCACTGCATTCCTATATTTCCTATAACTTAAGCAAAACAATTTAACAGATGGCCACTGGCCATATACCTATGTAATCTAACCAGAACAAACAATACGGTGGCAATGATTAAGATATATATAGTAATACAGGTTGACGTACCTACTATAGTGCGGTTAGCAACACATTGAGGAAAATGAAAATAACTTATTTAACAAATACAGAAATTATTACTATTGGTCCTAAGACCGTTACGGTTCCTGTTAGTCATCGGACCCATTAGTACGGATACGAGATAATTAACAAAACCTATATAGAGAAATAATTAAACGGTGAAGTATAGTTACTTGAATACTCGGTAGTCATTCCCAAGTTAGGCTACCGTGTTACTGAAATTGAGACATAGACCTGTAGTCGATGTGAGATGATGCCCTCTCCGGAAGCTGGAAAGTTCCCGCAAGCTGTTTTCCGCAAACAAGAGTTCCGCAAGAACACTCATGGGGGGAGTGCATCGCTTAGTGCTGTAGGCCTAATAGAATGTCTAACGAGCAGTCAGTAAAAGATACGATAGTACTATGTAGTGAAGAAAGTTCCCGTACACCGATGGCACGGATGGAAGGTGTAAACAACCCGTCACAAGCGGGGGTTGTCAGAGGCAAATGAAGATACAAAACAAAGCTTCACGCTGCTGGGTACGTCAACCAGCTCTGAAGATGCACTGGGCAGAGTTTACTTGCTGCGGTCGAAAGTCGAAAGAACCGACACGATGTGTGCGGCGGCGATTGAAATACCACTTTTAGGCGTGGCCGGAAGATCCGGTGAGTCATCCATCAAAGAACATCCTGCCTCTACATCTGTACTCACATATTCAGGCCGCAAAGGTCTCACCGCAAGTTTGTGTTCCGAATGTAGATGTAGTATTCGTGAACGGTTATCGAAAGTTCCAAATTACTCCCGCAGATGGGGAGTTACAAAATTGCTTTTACTGCGGTGGGTTGGCTACTGGTAGCTACGGAAACGCGACGGAAACTGAAGTCATATGCATAATATCTGTTGATCGCAGCTAGTACATGTCGAACCTGTTCGGCCCCTGGCCGAGGATGCTCTCGATCACTGGATCACTTCTCCTTTTATACTCTCCATGACGTCACAGGCGCAGGCTTCATCCAATCATCGTTCAAGCAACAGCCAATAAGCACACAGCAAATAATAGCGTCGTCGAACGTTCTAGAACATTCTAGAAGCTTTATGTCCACGTGGTTATGACGTCAGTGCAATATTTTGAAGATAATCAAGAAGAGTTTTCCTGGATAACTCAGCCATTTCTCAACCGATTTTGAAATGGTTTACAGATTTAGAAAGCCCCTCGAATTCTGGTCTTGATTAATGCCAGATGTAATGGGAACAGACAATCAATAAGAATTACAGAGTACCAGCTCGGTACACTATAAGCGCCATCCTATCTAGGTCACAACCACGCGCTCCATAGAAACAGCGTCCTATACGCTTATAGCTCTACCCTAAGGGGCGTGTTCAGAAAACGAATCCTAGATGGGCGGCGCGTACCCAGCTTAGCTGGTACGGCCGGTACCCAACCGGTCGATCCGAACTACACTACACTGAAACTAGGACTGCATCTCAAGCCTTTATTTTCCCGTATATCTTACAGGAGAGGACGTCATTGCATAAATCTGTCAAACGTGCTGTGAAGCGACCTCATGAAAACAAGACTGTGAACTCAAATCAAGAATGAACCTGAGGAAGCTAAAGATTTTGCTTGAGGACAAGACACAGTGGGCAAAGAGGGACTGATTACAGCTGTAGGATGTTTCTACTACTACATCCACATTAATCATCATATCACACATGTGGCGGTGTCGCAAAAAATGGCCTCTGCATTGGTCTTGGGGGGAATGTCCATTTGCAGGCCAAGAGAAGACTATTTTTGAAAATTTACCAATGGAATGGCTGGGTCGATAACAGAGCCAGACATTCCAGTGGTAAATTTTCAAAAATAGTATTCTCTTGACCTGCAAATGGACAATCAATAAGGAAATATTTTGATTTTTGTGACCAAGTTTGATCATTAAAGGGTTAATGCATTCTAAATGAGATTTTACTAAACGAGTGTGATAAATTTGGTATGTGCTGGCAACAAGTGTGAGATTCTATTCACCACACAAGCTATAACTTATAATATACACTCAGATTCTGCCATATTATGTCATTTTCCATTGTTTTCTTTCTTGCTGTAGCACTTGACCACTACAGTGACTTCTGAACGATACGCAACAACCAGACAACCCGGAGGGTCTGGTCTTATGTTTTACTAATTACATATACCTACCTCCCTGCATTACTATAGCTCTTTCCTTCTCTGAAGGGAAGCGTAGTAGGATGTATTTTTTACAGCCAATGTTTGATGGGTATTGTGGTTACAGAGTGACTGAAGGCTTCTTCAGGAATCTCCATACTCTCTCTAATGATGAGATCCATAGTAATTCGCTTGAATGCTATATCTCAGAATGAGGCAAGAAGAGGGTTAATCCAATACCCATAGCCACTGAGAAGGTCATTAAGCACAATGACAACATCATTGGCTGATAGCAATCACATGACCTTGTTGTAGCAACCAAGACTTCATTCCTTTGACGAATCCAGTCATATAATCCAGCTTTAAGCAGATCCATGAAGACTGAAGAGGCAGATGATCCTGTCACTACTCGGCTCTGATTATCTGACTAAAGCTGAAATTAAAAACTAACCTAAATACTCCACATTATATGACAGGAAATTTCATTCTTAAATACCCAAATATGTCAAAATCTGACATACTCGGGTATACCCAAAGGCTGAATGATATAATGAATATCTTATGTTGAATATAACTAATCTAACAAGATATGACCATTACAATGAAGCCTCAATGCTCCCCCCCAAAAAAAATAATTTGATAGGGGAGCTTTGAGGTGGGCCATAATGCAAGGAGGTAAGTATATGTAATTAGTAAAACATAAGACCAGACCCTCAGGGACATCTGGTCATTATTACTACATTACAACCTACCTCCTTGCATTACTATAGCTCAAATACAGATTTCGGCATTGAACAAAGCCCGGAGGGAGGCAAATTTTGCTCAACATTGATGTAAAAATAGAGACAAGTACGAAGTTAGTAATAATAAGATGAGGAAGATACTATGTATAAAGATAGTAATTCCTCAGAATTACTCTCAAAGCGTCTGATAGAAAGAAACGGAAGAAAAATGGGGAAGATAAGCAGGTGGATCATAAATGACCCCAAGAAGACAAGGAAGAGAAAGATCATGCAAAATGAGATGAATAAATAAGGGTGATGAAAGTGATGATATGATAGAAGTGA
Organism: Chaetoderma sp. LZ-2023a; assembly: GCA_034401795.1. Lineage (NCBI taxonomy): Eukaryota > Metazoa > Mollusca > Caudofoveata > Chaetodermatida > Chaetodermatidae > Chaetoderma > Chaetoderma sp. LZ-2023a. The sequence goes on from CM067367.1 coordinate 7,923,792, forward strand.
AATACACACATGAGAAAGAAGAAATGAACTCGCACTCACCCCTAATATAATTCTTATACGAATAAAGATGATGAAGGACGAGAAGATGATGATGATGAAAAAGGAATACGAGTCATGGTCCCTAAAGCTACCTTATGAATGTTCTTATAGAAAAAGGAAGAGGGTCCAGAATCTTTAAGATAGAAAATAATAAAGGTATTTTCTAATTCCAGTTAGCAACTTGCATAATGTCATCTAGATCCATTAAAAAGGGCGCAAGAGGTGGCAAGGCCCCTAACATCATGGGCCTTAAAACCCATTATAGCATTGTCCCCAGGGGAGGCCAAATCATGGCAAATTTTAATGGTATCGACTATCCAATGAGATATAGTTGATAAGGAGGCAGGACGGTAACCCAAAGATGTCTCTTGTCAGATTGTATGGATTCAGTACGAAGCTTATACCTATTAAGGGCCCTAACTAGGCATCAGACATAATCATCTAGTGAAAGGGAAGAAAGTTTATGAATTATAATAGGTTTACCCAAGAATTTAACATACTGAGTTTTGGACAGAAATTCTGCCCTGGAAGAGAGAATAATGCCTATCCCAGTAATCTGAAACCTATTCAATTCTGCAGAAAGAGCATGAATTTCAGAACGACGGCTGGCTGAAGCTATTACTAACAGGAATACTGCTTTAAGGGTAAGATGATTCAAGCAAACAGAACCCAAATGTTCAAAGTGCTTTCCCTCTAGGACCTGAAGAACAAAAGAAAGGTTCCAAGTAGGAGACCTCAGAGGGCAGGATAGCATGGTCTGAGCACCATTGTTTTAAAACTCAAATCAAGCTTTATAAATATTTTGAGTGGAAGATCTGAGGGATTCTCCAAAGATTTTTGAGATCTGACTGATAGATTGACAAAGAAGGGGGCAGCTCAACAACTTCCAGACTGACATGCGAAAGATTTCTGGATTTTGATGGAGAATCCTGCCTCTGTTCTGGGACAATAGATTGTGGGAGACAGGAAAAAGCAGAGGGAGATCTAGAGGAAGGTCCAGGAGATCCGGAAACCACGATTTTTTCGGCTCAAAACGGAGCTATCAATAGGACTACACAACGGTGTTGTCTGATCTTTCTGAGAACCTGTGGAATGAGAAACGATGGGGGAAAGGCATAAGAGAAAATGCTGTCCCAAGACCGAGCGAGAGCGTCTACTGGTCGGCCAGAAATTCAGTTTGCCTGGGACATGGGACGCTTGAAGAGAAATGTTGTGGGACTTACACCACTGAAGCAAGATCATGAACTCACAACAGAGAGAGACCGACCTGGTCCCCCCCTCAAGGATTGATGAATGAGACCACTGTGAAAATGTCTGATCTGATAAGAATTGACATACTGAGAATCAAGTGATCCCAATGAACTAGGGCATGGAAAACACCCCACAGTTCTAAAAGGATGACATGGGAGGAAGATACTGTGAGGGACCAGGTTCCCAAAATCTACCTGGAATCCCAAATGGATCCCCATCCCTCCAGGGATGCATCTGTGAAGATAATTGCCTGATGAGTTGGAAGATGTAGAGGAAACCCAAATAAAAGGGACTGACGGTCTTTCCAAAACTGGAAATGAGTGATAAGAGAGAGCTTGATGAGAATTGGAAGATCCAGAGAATCTAGAGACTGATTCCAATGGGCGGTAAGATAAAACTGGAAGGGTCTACTCATCAAATGAGCCCAAGGAATCACTTTTTTGACTGAAAACATGAGGCCTATGATTCTGAGAAAGGATCTGGTCGTAACTAATTGGCCTACCTTGAGAGCCTGAATTGTAGACATCAACGTCTGGACATTGGGAAGGGAGGGGAATAACTTCCCCTTAGAGACAAAGCTGCGGGACATGCACCAATGAAGAATGATCAGTGACTCTCGACAGATATAGACTGACCTGGACCCCCCCCCCCCCACCTCTGATGAAAGAAAAATGAGCCTACTGTGAAATGTCTGATTGGATAAAGATTGAAAGACAGAATCAGGGGTTCCCAATGAACTAGGGCATGGAAAAAACACCCACAGTTCTAAAATGTTGACATGAAAGGAAGATTCTGTGAGGGACCAGGATCCTGAAATCCCTTTGGAGTCCCAGAAGGAGCCTCATCCTTGCAGGGATGTATCCGTGAAAAAGATGGCCTGAGGAGATGGTGGATGAAGAGGGACCCCAAATAACAGGGATTGACTGACTCCAAAACTGGCAATGTTTCATGAGTTGAAATTGATTAAAATCCAATGATTAAGAAATCTAGACTGATTCTAGTGGGTCATAAGATAGAACTGGAAATGTCTTTTCATCAGAGGAGCCCAAGGAATCGCTTTCTATACCTAAACCATGAGGCCTATGAATCTGAGGAAAGATCTGGCCGAAACTAACTGGCCTACCTTGAGAGGTTGAATTGTGGATACCATGATCTGCACATTGGGAGGTAGGGAAATAACTTCCCCTGAGAGAGGTCGAAAGAGACCTCCAGGTGGGTAAAAACACCGACCAGAGGAACCTTTCCATAATATGATATCATGTATAAAGAAGCAAACTTTGCAACCAGTAGGACAAAATATGGAAAGATCCCTCCCCCCTTTCAAGGATGCTTATAAATCGATCCTGATTACAAAATGAAATGTGCACATCGGTTATACACATAAAACAATAAAATAAATTAAGAAGATCTAATAACGAAAGGAGATAAGAAGCCTACCTATGGAAGATATACTCGTATGATACCTAATATCTGAATAAAGAAAGCTACAAATGAAGAAAAAAGGCTATAAAGCCTCAATATTCCAATTAGGACTAGGCTGATAATAGTTAGGTTGTTGATAGATAAGATATTTCTTGCGTTATCTGACTATAAGTCCAAAGTGTTCAAGAATCTATTTAAATAATTTAGGATGTTACAATGAGAACCGATAGAGACTTCCAAGCATCGATTTATACTATTAGAAAGTAATGTTACTTGAATTGAGTGAAAGGCGATGTATCTTAGTTATAAGAGCTATATCCTTATTCTAACCGCTTCCTGAGAGGTAACTTGCGTTGATTTCTACTATTCAATCTCTACCACTATCTTCGTAAGGAGAAATAAGCATCATAGAAGTATTGCCTTACTTATTAAAAGTTGTAGACATTGAAACAATATAGATAAATTTAATTAGTGTTTTAACTAGATTTAGGGACAAATAGAAATCCCAAAGTAAACCTATGGGAGGGGTGGAGAGTCCAGCTATAGTCAAATAGAATTAGCTAAAATAAACTGATCTATGTAAAGGATCTATATAATAATCAAAATAAAACTTCATGTAAACAAAAAGGGAATGAAATATATATGGGGCGAATTGTCAATGACCTATATAAAAAGTGACAGGAATGATGATGATAATCTGACAGCTACCAGAAGTAGATAAGAAGGGAATGAAAAAAGGATTAATTTTGAGCCCAAAATCACCAATCCCGAACTGGTGGGAAACAACATGACTAAATGAAAAATTGTAGCTAAAAATAAAAAAATAGCCTTGAAAAAAGGGTAAATAGAAGAGAAAAAAGCGATAGTGTCCAAAGGCGAAATGAGACTAGGACGAATAGATTGCCGAACTAGGGCGTGTTGACGAATACTGACAGCTACTAAATAATGACGAAATACGTCAAAGAAACTTATATTAAAGAAAAACACAAAATACCATGAGAGCAAATCTAATCTGACTTTTAGGAAAAGAATATTTTTAAAACAAAAGGTTGATAAAAAGGCAAGAATAGCCTTAAAAGAACAAAATACTCACGATAAATATAGAATGACTCCTAAAGTTATGAAAGTAAGTATGTCAAGCCTGCCAACATAGAGGGGAGGAGGTGTACTATACAAAAACGGCCCGAATAGAACTGCACCTCTGACTTGGGACGAAAAAATTACCAAAACATAGCTAATTAGAATTGAGCAGTAATCTGATAAATAGGAAAGAGTGCAAGAAGACCAGGTTGAGAACAAATAAAAATTACTATAACTTAAATTGTGAGAATGCAAGGAGAGATAACACACAGAAATGGGGGAGAAAGAAGCCTGACCTACCAAGATATTGCATGAGACTACTGCTAGATAAGATAATGATATGCACATATGTAATAAGGTGAAAAAAGATCCCATTGAAAAATTAAAAAACTTATCTAGCCAAAGAAAATTAAATTCGAAACAAAAAGATGATAGAAGGCCGGGGCCCGATCTCTGGCGGGAAACCCGGGGAAAAAAATTGAAATTTAATTTTGACACGCCAGAAAGACCAGTCCCCACTTGGGCCGGGGACAGAGCCAGGGCGGGGAAACCAAGAGACAAATTCAAAACAGATTCTGACACGCTGGAATGAAGGAAATTTCAATTTCCCTTTCTCCGAGATCTAACAATACTCACCATTCTATTACTTCTGATACAGCTAGCCCTGATAGCTGGGCCCTAGGACTACAGACTTAGAAAGCTTTACCGACTCCTGGAACCGGGTACTCGGCTCCCAACTGCCGAGTACCCATTTGCCATGAAGCTCATATTGTTTGCGTAGCTACCAAACAAGAGAAACCCATGGCTTGCCTCCGTGGGGCTGGGAGGCTGGGTCCGTAATAGAATGGTGTATTGTTAGATCTCGGAGAAAGGGAAATTGAAATTTCCTTCATTCTCCTTTGATTAATACTCACCATTCTATTACTTCTGATATACACCAGATTTAGTCAGTAACCTGGTGGGAAGGGGCAAGCCATCAATTGCTACTTTTGCCCCTTGAGAAAGAGCTAGACGTAAACTTGATTAATGGAGACCTAAAAGGACCATCAAGTCAACGGAACCGAATCACATTCGCATCACCGCCCCCCCCCCCCACACTTTTTTCTCCTAAGAAAAGGGAGAGAACTCGCGAATATGCATCTCGCCTGAAACACAAATATGCCAAGAGGGTTAACTGCTCTTTGCATATATATATATATATATATATATATATATATATATATATATATATATATATATATATATATATATATATATATATATATATATATATATATATATATATATATATTAGCCTGGGAATGAGCATGAATATATAAGATGAATGAATATAATATATAGACATAATACAAAAAACTCTCAATCTTGAATTACCTCATGATATTTGGATTCCAGATGTGGCGCCTCCAACCATTCACTTGTCCGGCCATCAGTGACACAATATGGTTGACATCCTCTCACTCGACCATGTCTGCTTCTAAATTCTTTCTTACAAATGCCAAAAAAGGGAGAAGAGCAGTGTGGTCGTATAACTATCGTTTCGTAAACAGCTAAAGCGAGTGGATTGGCTGAGTCTGACACATCCCTCATAGAGTAATCCGTGAAAGAGGACTCACAGTGCCATTGTGCCACAGCCATGTCCTCTAATGGAACACCACTGTAAGGGGCGGTCGAGGCGGCTATTCCTCTAACATCGTGTTCCCTTGCGCATTGCACCTGGTGCCCAGTCACAATCTCATGGGTAATCTGAATGCATTCGACTACCCAACGAGAGATAGAATCCATGAATGCGGCGCCATATGGCTTCTTATGGCAGATCCACAGATGTCTATTATTCGACCGTAACGAGTCTGTCCGTTTCTTGTACTTAGTCAAAGCACGGACTGGGCACCAGACACTGGCATCACGATCAAACATAGTTAGTTTCGGTATAATGATCGGTTTGCCGGGATATCTCAAAGATTGATTCTTTGACATAAACTCTGCTCTTGGCAGTAGACACAGACCCTCTCCGGAGACAATAAATCGGTCCATCTCTGCTGAAAGTGCATGAATCTCACTGCGCCTTCTAGCTGAGGAAGCTGCCACTAGAAAGACCGCCTTTAGAGTCAAATGCTTTAGACTAGCCGAACGCAATGGTTCGAAAGGGTGCTTGGCCAGTACATTAAGCACTAAAGATAGACTCCAGGCTGGAATGACTACCGGTTGTCTCGGTCGGAGATTGCTCATTCCCTTCACCATCACATTCAACTGGGCCACCTCTGGACTATCCCTGTTGGCTAGAAAAGGCATAACTGATGCCAAAGCTGATTTGTATCCAGCAATTGTGACAGGAGCTAGTCCTGAAAAGAACAGCTCAAAGAGAAAGTCTGCTATTTGCTGAATAGTGGATTGAAAGGTATCAATACCCTTTTCTTCACATCAGTCTACAAATCTGTTAACCTTGTTGTTATATGACTTGAAGGTTGACCTCCTTCTCGCAGCTGCGATGAAATCTGCAGCTTGTCGAGAAAAGCCTTCCGATGTGGAACGTTGTTTGATAACATCCACGCAGTCAATTTGAACATTTCGGGACGCTCGTGTAGGAAGCGTCCCTTGGCCTGGGAGATTATGTTCGGAATCTCGGGTAACTGCACTGGGTTTTCCACCAGCAGATCTAGAAGATCCGTGAACCACGCCCTGCTGGGCCAAAACGGCGCTATTAGCAGGACCAGGCACAGTTCCTCCCTGATCTTCACCAATACCTTCAGTAGAAGAATGGTGGGTGGGTACGCGTATGCGTGCATCCCTCTCCAGCTTATCGCCAGAGCGTCTGTATCGACGGCATTTGGATCTGGAATCGGCGAGACATAAGTCATGATTTGAGCATTTTCCCTTCTGGCGAACAAGTCCACGTTGGGTTTGCCCCAATACTCGAAGATCCTGTGTAGAACTGGAGGGTTGAGAGAACATTCTGTTGGCAGAATTCTCTGTCTGCGAGATAGAGCATCCGCCAGAATGTTCAATCGCCCAGGAATGTGAGCTGCTTTCAAAACAACCGAGTAATTCCTGCACCATTGAATCAAGTGCCACAATTTGATACACAGTGTGGGTGACTTGGTCCCGCCTTGGCGATTTATGTATGATACTACTGTCGAGTTGTCCGACCGTATCAATATCGCCTAGCCCCTGACGTTTGGAAGAAACTTTTCCAATGCCAGTTCCACTGCCATCATTTCCAACAGATTGATATGCAGCTGGCTCTCCTGGAGAGTCCACGTGCCCGAGACCTGGTGTTCTCCCAGGCAGGCCCCCATCCCTGCAGCGATGCATCCATGTACACGGACAGCTGGGAGTGGGGTAGGTGCAGCGAAACTCCTACTAGGAGATTCTGACGCTTTTTCCACCATACAAGATGCAATATTATTGGCTCCAAAACTGGCACCAGCTTTGACAGGGGTTCTGTTCTCTGTTTCCACAGAGACATCAGATACAACTGGATAGGTCTTCGCATCAGAGCAGCGTACGGGATCACCTGCTCCATGGAGACCATCATGCCCAGCATCTGAAGAAACCGCCTTGCCAGAATGTGGTTTCCCAATCGAAAACTCTTGAGGATGGCTAACAGAGACACCACTCTGGGCTCTGCCGCGTAAACCCTGCCCTCCTCGAGATCGAATCGCATCCATACATAAACAAAATGTTGTGTGGGTGTCAACTCGGATTCCTCCTTGTTGACTATCCAGCCTAGATCTGAAAGCAACTTCAGTCAGAGCAGTATCCACCTCTAACCTGGCTGATGTGTCTGCTTTGATCAGCCAATCGTCTGTGTAGGTGTGAAGCGCCACGTTCTCTTTTCTGAGAAACGCTGTCACCGCAAGGACCACTCTTGTGAAAACCCTTGGAGCTGTCGACAGGCTGAATCAAAAAAGCATCCGCTTTTGTTTCTAAGAGAATTCTTAATACTTACCAGATGTACTATTATGATAATATCTATTATATAGTCTAGCTCAAAATAAACAATTAAAACTCCGCACTCTCCTGGTCCTGCCCATACTGTGTCCGAGAATACCATAGCCGCAGGTACCGAGTCAATTCCCAATCACAGTCAGATTCGTCTTATGTTTGCCTTGGCAAACTGCGAAAGCAGCTCAGCCTCACCTCAGCAGGGCGGCTGAGGGAGGGCCATAGTACATCTGGTAAGTGTTAAGAATTCTCGTAGAAACAAAAGCGGATGCTTTTTTGATTCTACTTCGAATAATACTTACCAGATGTACTATTATGATAAACTCCGGATTTCGACAGCCAGAAAATGCCGGTGGGAGGAGGTGAGGCTCGAACCAGCACTCAACTACCATCCAACAGAGAAGGTTGTGAAGAGACTAGAATCCTGGCATACGCTTGGGTTCTGCTATCTGACTCATAGAGTGCTAAACTTCCATGGTCTAGACCGCGCTCCCCCCCCCCCCTCTTTTGTCCGCACAAAATTCAGAGGGCTGTCACTGGGGATGCAACACCCACCAGACCCGTATCAGCCCCAAGCCTCAGCTAGGGCAGTCCAGTAGAGTGCAAAGAAGCTACTACAACTTCTATCTTTGAAAAAATATCAGTATATCGACTAGATTTTCAAATTGGAATGAGTCTAATGTCTGGTTGATAGGATAAGAATACTCTTGTACCAGACTATTTACCTAAGCAGTCTGGTATTTCGACTGTAAGTAAACATATTTATAGTCACTTAATTAATGTAAACACTCACCATTTTGAGTGCTTGATCTTTTCTTGATCATCACAGGAGCTCGGCCCAATCCACGGTCGTACTCAGTCATGTGCATAGCGTTTGTTCAGTGTAGGCGGAAGACTTTAGTGATGTGTGCGAAGTAGTGGTCGGACGTGGCTTAGTTTAGGTTCGACAGATTGGCGACGGCTACCGGATTAAGTGAGCTGGAGATGTCGCGAAGGTAGAAATCAGTGAATGACGACTCAGCATGCCATTGTGCTACAGACATCACCTCCTCTAATAAGACACCCATATATAGGGCCGATGATGCTGCTAGTGCTCGGACCTGATGGGCATTCGCATGATCAATTTGCTTTCCTGCAGCGATTTTGTGTGACATCTTAATAGCGTCAACTATCCAACGAGAAATAGTATCTTTCGAGGCACGTAAATGGGGAGCTTTGAGACATAACCACAGAGATTTCGGGTCGTCTCTCCACTCATTAGTACGTTTCTTATACATTTTAAGACATCTGACAGGACACCAAACAGAAGAGTTTGGGTCATGTCTAGTTAAACTTGGCAAATTGATCGGCTGTCCTGGATATTTAAGTGACAGATTCTTTGCCAGGAAACAAAGACGCGGAAGTAGTCTTAAACCTTCACCCGTGACGGCAAAACCGTCTTGTTCAGCAGAAAGCGCATGGATTTCGCTTCTCCTTCTCGCCGACGCTGCTGCAACCAAGAAAACTGATTTAATAGTTAACAGTTTAATATCAATAGATCTAATCGGTTCAAAAGGAGCCTGTCCTAAAACCTGTAGAACAAGATATAGATTCCATGATGGGATAGGAATTGGCTGTCTAGGTCGCAGATTGCTCATTCCTTTGATAACTTCATTCAAGGTGTCATTCTCCACTCCTTCAATAGTGAGACTGGGAATGACTGAAGCTAATGCAGACTTATATGCTGCTAGGGTAGAAGGTACAAGTTTGTCAACTTCGTATAAATGACAGATAAAATCTGCTACGTGTTGAACAGATGCAGAAAAGGGATCAATATCTCCTCTCTCACACCACTGTGCAAATTTGTTGATTCTATAATTATATGTCTTTGTTGTTGAAACTCTTCTGGCTGAAGCAACAAACTTCGCTGCTTGCTCAGAAAAGCCACCCTCAATTGCACGCTGCTTGACAACATCCATGCAGTCAATCTGAACATTTCTGGTCTGTCGTGGAGGTACAGAACTTTGTTCTGAGAGATTAGATCTCTTGCGTCTGGCAGAGAGATTGGATAGCAGACCAGAAGGTCCAGCAGATCCGTAAACCATGATCGGCCTGGCCAATACGGGGCGATCAGTAGTACTTGGCACATCCCCTCTCTTATCTTTGCCAGAACTTTCGGGATGAGAATTGTTGGAGGGTACGCATACGCGTACATTCCCTCCCAACTTATCGCCAGTGCGTCTACTGCTAAGGCTAGCGGGTCCAGGATCGGTGACACGTAAGTGACCATCTTTGCATTTTGATTCATAGCAAACAGGTCGACATTTGGCTTGCCCCAGTGCTTGAATAGAAACTCCGCTACCGATTGGTTGAGCTGCCATTCCGTCGGACGACAAACCGTCCTTCGACTGAGAGCATCCGCTAGGATGTTCAATCTTGCTGGAATGTGTGCTGCCCGAAGAATAATATTCCTCTCTTGGCACCACAGCAGAAGGTTCCAAACCATCATACACAACTCTGGTGATATCGTCCCGCCCTGGCGGTTCAAATAAGACACCACTGTTGAGTTGTCTGTCCTTATTAGGACAACTTTGTCTTGAATTAGACTCTCGAACTTTCGCAGTGCAAATACCACTGCTAATAGTTCGAGCACATTGATATGTTTCTGCGCATTGGTCCGATCCCATTCCCCTGACACTGACTGACTGTCCAATACCGCTCCCCAACCCGTCAACGATGCATCCGTGAAGATGGACATCTGAGGTTGAGGAGGTTGTAGAGGAACACCCCGCAGGAGATTCTGTTCAGATAACTACCACTGAAGGTGGAATATCAATGGTTCTTTAACAGGTATCCTCAGAGATAACGGATCCGTTTTCTGAGACCAGAATGACATTAGATACATCTGAATTGGCCTGCGCCTGAGTGCCGCATATGGAACCACCTTCTCCAGAGATAATAGTAACCCCAGTATCCTGAGAAACTGGCGCGCCGTCAGATAGGCTCCTAGAGAAACCGACTCCAAAACTGCAATCAGGCTTTTGACTCTGCTCTCCGCCGGAAAAGCTACGCTGTCCCTGAGATTGAAAAAGATTCCCAGATAAACAAACTCCTGGGATGGATTCAGTTCTGATTTCTCTAGATTCACAATCCACCCTAGATCCTTTAATAAGGCTAGGACTACCTGCAGATTGCTGTGCAGACTGACTGGATTCCCCGCCTTTAGCAGCCAGTCGTCTATGTATGTGTGAACAGCTATGTTTCTCCTGCGAAGTAAAGAAGTCATGGCGAGAACCACCTTGGTGAAGACCCTCGGAGCTGTGGTCAGGCCGAACGGGAGAGCATTGAATTCCCAAACATTGTCTTGGAATGCAAAGCGAAGGTACTTCTGAAAAGGAATTGACATTGGAATATGAAAATATGCATCCTTCAGATCTATCGACACTCCCCACATGCCTTTCCTCAGCCCTGTCATTACTGCTGCTACCGTCTCCATCCGAAATTTGGGAGAAAGAATAAACTTGTTCAACGGTTTGAGATTGAGAATTGGTCTCCATCCTCCTGTACGCTTCGGAACGAGGAACATGATCGAATAGAAGCCCAGTGAAGACTGATCTTTGGCTAGATGAATGGCCTTCTTCTGATGAAGAGATTCTATTTCTGACCGAATGACGTCTAGACGATCTGATTCCCTTGGAACAGGAGTCCATATTGGAGTCGAGGTTAACGGAACTAACGATTGATGGATGAGCCAGTCCGGATCGTAGCCGTTTCTTATCCACTGACAAACTAAACAGTCGCGCACAACCTGTTCCTATTGGTTTAGGAATAATTGAGGTCTGCCTCCGACGGACGGAATCTACACACAGCTGTCGGTCAAGATTGGCCGATAAGACGCTAAGTCGCTTGGGTGAAGATTCTCGACTCCATTCGCCTCCAAAGCCACCGGTACTGGTTCCGCCGGAAACCCGTCAGGAACGAGCCCCACGGCCGCCCCTCGGTTTCTTGTAGTACGACGGTCCGGAACCGCCGCCACGGCTATCCTTACGGTAGCCGCCGCGGCCCGAACCGCCACCCTTCCTGTCTTCCTCATACGGCCTCTTATTAGAGGACTTGTATGAGGATGAACGGCCAGGTCCTTGTGATCCGGATGGCCTATGGGCATCACGGCCAGAAGGACGGAAGGGCGATCTAGGATGCTGTCGTTGCTGCTCCTGGCGATGTTGCTTGTAGGACTGCTGCGGCTGTGTCCTCTTAGTCGATTTCCACGACTTGCCGACTACCTCCTGCTCTGCAACCATTGGAGTGACTTTGGAGAGAGCTTGTCGTGCCGAGCCGCCGAACAAGCCTGGACCTATGAAAGGCGCAGAAGACAATGCAGCCCTCATCTCTGGTCCTGGTTCTACACAATCGAGAACCATTCTCCGCCGCTCTGCCAATGTCCTAGTGATCACCCTGGCCAGGCAATCCTGAGACAGGCGCATGGTGTCCCGAACAACGCCAGGAGCAGCCTCTGGCACCTGTCCACCATCCGCCGTGCAGTCCAGCATACCCTGCAGGATGGTACACCCGTGCGACAGCGCAGCCATGGCTGCCCTCACTGCATCCTCAATGAGCGTGAGCTCATTGAACGGGTCTTTTTTGGTCTGGGAAACCAATGGACGCGAGCGTCCCTTAGCTTTCCCAGCCAACGGCCTATTCAGAGCCTCTCGTTCCGCAACAGAAAGCGGTGGAACCCGGGCGTACTGATGATAGGCTAGCTCCGGAAAACGGACCCTACTCCTTATCCCCTTCGGGGCCTTTGGCAATGCATAGTCTGGCTGAACCAGACGGTATGCCGCAACTTCCAGCATGTCGGAAGTCTGCGTGTCCAACGGGAGTGTCGGCATGGCAGAAGAGCCACTTGACAGAGTGCTAGCCGCTCGACTTAAACATCCGTTCCATCGCCAGATCGCGCTGAGATCCCAGATCAGATGCCAACCCGAGACAATTGGTCATCCACCCGAGGACCTGCACCCATTCAGCTTCGGTGCAAAAAACGGACTCGTCCATCAACGAACTCCCGTTTTCATCCTCCCTCTCTCCCTTAGATGAGAGGGCCACCGACGATCCATGCTGAGCGCTATGCGACACGACTCTGCCAAGACAGAGCGCATTCATAGCACGACTACCAGCGGCACCGGTGTCTAGCGAATCGCCAGACCCGGATTCTCTGCAGTCCATCGGCTCCAACACTGGAGTCGGGACCACGACCGCTTTTCCTGTGGCAGGCGACGGCATTCCGATAGGAGCCGCACCTAACGCCGCCGGGATACCAGCAGAAACTGCAAAACACGGCTCCGCCGACCCCTCCGGTTGCACAAATAGAGGATGGAAAATGCCCGACGGAACGTCGACATCACCATCCGCCTGGCAAACCCGTACTAATCCCGAGAGCAACCCCTGGGACGTACCGGGCATTGACGTCTTCGAAAGATCCGGCATGCCGGAATCTTCCATCAACAACAAATCTTCCTCCTCTATCGTTGGCTCTTGAGCCAAGGACAGAGAAGGGGCAGGTGCATGACCCTCAACAGAACTAGCCGGACCACCTAATGGTTGTCCTGCACCAGCTTGCGTCACTGGGACCGTGGACTGCAATGATTCAAACATTGCCTTGAACTGGGCTGCCCATACGCCCAGAGCTGAATCCATCCTCTCATTCAGCCGACCTTCCAGTCCCATCAACGACGCCTGCTGCAACTTCGCTGCCTTATCCTTCGCGATCCTCTCCAGTTTTGCACGCCGATCCCTGTCGAACTCTGCCACCATTGCTGACGACCACTTCACACACACATCACAAGGGCTCCCGAGCTTACACTGGGTGCACGCCACGCAGTGATGTCCCAAATACTTCCGTTTCATGAACCGGTTGCACTTTTGGCACAACGTATCCGGATTCTTCGGTTTCTGTGAACACAGAGACAAATTAAAACGCTGCACATGACAAATGATGACGAGCAATACGCACAATCGACTTGATAGTTAAGATTTCTTAAACACATTAACTTTCTCTTAAATTAATGATAATCAAGTTCTTAGGCAGGAAATATTTGAAACTTTTTTGAGTGAAAATTTTTAAAAACACACAACTTAGCCTTTAACTAACGTTAAATAACCAAGGCTACATCGCCGATCGCTACAAACACCCTCGACAATGAAGCGAAAGCTAATATCGGCGATAAACAGAGTGCATAAACACACCAAGCCAAGAACGACATAATTCATGGGCGCCACCATCTTGGCCAAGGGCGCATCCATCTTTAGAGGAACCGAGTCGCAAGAGAAAATTAACCGAGTACCCGAATTAAACTAAAAGTTAACGGGTACAGAAGCGACTCCAACAATGGCTAACATTTTAAAACAATGTGCCAATTTAAGGAAATTTCAAACAGTCATTATGGCACGAATGTATAAATTCTAGATTGATACAACCTGCCCCTGTGATGATTTTCCCAATTCCTCCATGAGTTCACCGATAACCACGTACTACACGCTCGCTAAACTCCTTAATTGTCTAATTAATCTAGCTCTAGAAAACGCGACTTTCCAATAAGCGCAAAATAGACGAATCTGACTGTGATTGGGAATTGACTCGGTACCTGCGGCTATGGTATTCCCGGACACAGTATGGGCAGGACCAGGAGAGTGCGGAGTTTTAATTGTTTATTTTGAGCTAGACTAGATAATAGATATTATCATAATAGTACATCTGGTAAGTATTATTCGAAGTAGAAAGGGAGGACTATAAACTCCCATACTTGATTCTGAAAAGCAAATCTCAGAAACCTGTGACAACTCCTGTTCATTGGAATGTGGAAATATGCATCTTTCAGATCGATCGATACACATCACATTCCATTCCTCAATCCTGCCATTACCGACCTCGGAGTTTCCATCTGAAACCGAGGCGTATGGATAAACCAATTTAATGGCCTGAGATTGAGTATGGGTCTCCATCCCCCTGTGCTCTTGGGGACAAGGAATATGTTTGAATAGAAGCCTGGAGTGTTCCGGTTTGCTGGTTTTATTGCTCCCTTCTGAAGCAAACCTGACACTTCGTTTTCAATGGCTTCTAACTTGTCTGGTTCCCTTGGAACGGGTGTCCAGACAGGTGCCAAAGACAGATTCTGTGGTGGAAAGTCCCACCACTCTGGCATGTATCCCTGGGATAACCACCCCAGGACCAGACGGTCTGACGCCACACCTCGCCAAGCCTCGACGAAACGCAGGAGCCTTCCACCCACTATAGACGCCTCGACACCTAATGGGGGTGTCTGGCTCACGATCCGCTCCCCCCTCTCTTGACGAGAGAGAGAGAGAACCATTTTGGTCTTGGCTTGGCCGGTCTAACTGGCACCGCTGTTCCTGTCGCACAGGTGCGGCCCAGCCAGATGTGAAGGGAGCTCTCATACACTTAGGTACGATCCGCTCCCTTCTTTCCGCCCTTTGAGGACTTCCCCTTCCCCTTGCCCTTCCTGCCTCTCGGGTGATCAGGAGGAACATTGGGAGGGTAGGAGCCGCCACAACCTTCTTGGCTTTCTTCGCCAGAGGCGGCTGAGAAAACCCAGAGAAGCAGAAGCAACACCAGGCTTAGCTTTCACCTTGCCTTTGTGCTTTTTCTGCTTCTTAGAAGGTTGCATGGTCAGCGGCTTAGCTACAGCCCCTAGTGCGTGCGCCTGACGCACTAGCTCCAGCTGCAGGTTAACCGCCAACCGATTCTGCGCAATGCTGGCCGTGTCCTCTAGGATGGCCCACGCCTGGCCACCAAAGATGCTAGGGCCTGTCAGGGGCGTCTCATGAAGACGCTCCATGATGGCCGTAGCTGGACGGATATGGTCAAGAACCATCTGCCTCCTGGACTTGGTTACACGCGCCTGCACCCTTGCCAATGCGTCCATAGACAGCATCAGGCCGTCATTGACTCACGAAAGCGTGACAGGTGGCACAGGGTGGCCTGCCCCCGCTTCAGTCCACACCGGTCATCCTCGGTGACCGACGGGACAACACCATACCTGTCGTATTCCCCCCGTGGAATATGACACCTCGCCCGCACCTCCCTGGAGGCCACAGGAAGCTGGCCCTTGGTCATGAGTTGCTTGCTATAAATAGCATCAAGTAACTCAATAAACCTTGGATCCAGTCCAATAGACTGGATCTGGGCTGCGGGCAAGATCCCCATACTAATCGATGCCACCGATGGTGGATCCTCCTCGGCCGTGGTCGGTACCACAGACAATGCCAAGCCAGAGCCTCAGACCAATCCGTCTCCGAGGATGACACTCCCGTGAACACGTCACCCGTTGACATATTCACGGCCCTACCAGCAATGGCTTCCCGGCTAGGAGCCATTACTGATATGCCAGGAACTCTGGTACCGTACGGTTCCGCCGCCACCCCATGGAACAAACCAGTCCATGGAGTAGGCCCGCATGGAAAACCGTGCGGACCTGTAGCAGTCGCGGAAACGTGGCCAAACACGGGCGCCAACGGCACCCCATGTCTGACCGCCGGACAAGGCGAGATAGGTGAGTACCACGCCTGTCCCGGCACACCCATCACCGTGTCGGTTGGCGGCAAACCAACCGTCACGGGACCGGTGCCCGGTACCAGATTGGCCTCAACTACGGGCGGAGCCGCTGCCCTGGCTTGCGCCAAGCCAGCCAGATGGAGGGCGGTTCCGTCCCGGACGGAATCGACCTCCATGCTCTCCACCCGCATCACAGGCAGCAGCAACCTCTCCTCCTCGGCCTCCTCATCTTCAGACCCCGAAGTCGTCACTAGACAAGGAAACCGCTACTGGACCACCCGGAGGTGGCCGCAGAGAGACAGAGCCCATCAGGCTGGAGCCCGACAGAACTGCCAGGGGGCCGTACGAGACAGCTCCCTCGGTGGCTAGTCCAGAACCCTGTCCAAGGACAGGGTCCGAATCAAACATGGGGAGAGACAGCCCTACAACTTTTGGCAGCAGGGACGACACCAGCGTGGGCAGAACGCTACGCAAGCAGCCTTGCATAGCCGGACTAAACCATGCCGGCGGTGCCATCTCCGCCACCTCCGGTTGTAGACATGCAGTGCCCCCAAGGGCCGAAACGGACGCTCCACGATTTACTTTCGAGCCGCCTAACCCCGCGTCAGACCCTGCCAAGTCCTTCTGGGCAAGGAACTTCAGCATCATGTCGACCGACCACACTGCGCACACATTACACCTATTGTCAAGGTTACACTTCGTACAGCGAAAACAGACATGGTCCTTGAACAGAACCCGAACGAATTTGTGGCACTCGTCACATGATGGCGGGGATGACTTGGCCTATAAATAAGCACAAACCTACAATAAGCAAGCAGAACGAAACAGAGATGGAAGGCAGACAATTAATTTTCAAATATTTGACCATAAATTAACTGTAAACCCTCCCGCACCCCACCCCGCAACGTTACAGCAAAGATCGCATTGATTATGACGACAAGAACGAAGCGGGCAATAATACACCCATACACTGATCTTCAAGGATGTATAACGGAACCAGGAATCATATCGCATAGCATTCAGGGTATATTCACTAATAAATATAAATTATACTCCTAATGAAGGCCAAAACGATATGTAAAGAAACAACAAAATGTAAACAAACTGCTGTAGCACACAGTAAAACCGCAGACCACACATCTAAATCAAGAATTTTGAAACCACTGATCATTGCAAACAGATCGTGATAACACGCAAAACCTGAAAATTCCAAAATTTTCTGGTACCAATTAAAGTACGCAGAACCTATAATCCGATGCACGAATTAATGAAACATTTTCTTCATATAAACATCCGAGAAAAATGGGTGTGACATCACCGGCTCGGATCTTACGGAGAACGACGTCAGCCGATATTCATGTTATAAAACACCGTCAACCAACACCTATTTTCATATCTGCCGATCGCTTGTTGGGGTTTAAAGAAGGTGATCATATGGCATATTTCGTTGTTAACACACGTCCCAGATTCTTTGGGGTTAGAAATTGGAACATGCGACACAGACGAAATTTCAAAGACCTAAGTCTTTTAACTATGGAATAACATGGAAATATACGACCTGGTTATCATCGGCAGCATCCATGGTAATCCAAATATCCTTTAGAGAGCGCACAAGCTATCACAATTTAACACAGAAAAAAGACTTAGACCAATCTCAAGACTTCCAACTGCAAAAAAGCATGTGTCTCTTGTTGCTATGCAAACAAGAATGAGCTTCATGGCAAACGGGTACTCGGCAGTTGGGAGCCGAGTACCCGGTTCCAGGAGTCGGTAAGAAGAGGACCAGGACCCAGGAGGAACCCCAGGGGCGGGGACGGAACCTGCACAACCTCTGCGCCCGACACCACCCCGGAGGCCGGACCCGGACAAAAATCTGGGTCCGGCCCCCATCCACCCCCCCCAGGATGAAATCGGTAACCTAAGCCGGTCAACGTCCAGGCCCGGGGCCAGGAAAAACCTGGGCCCGGGGCTAGACATCTAGCAGAAACAGCAGAAACATTATATGAAGAAGCAACTAGCTTTGTAGAGGACAGCGGATGTGTGACGACCTGGACCATTCTGGTGGGAAAATCCTTCGGCCCATCCAGTGAAGACGTAGTAGTGACAGATGACAGACCCGACCGACTTATGACCTGATTAGGCCCGAGACCTTCATCAGTCTGCAAGGGCGCAGGCTGCGGTATGTTGACTGATGATACTGAAGCTGTGTGGAGTGACTGGCTTATGAACGAGCGGTGAACGAGGCGTAAACTGAGACTTCATATTCTTGTTCTTTGCGTTCTTCTTTGTGGTACCCCTGAAACAGTGCAAATTAGTTAAATTTATTAGATTTTGTAAACCAGCGTTTTCTAGGAACAGCCAGTTCCAATGCTTCACGCCCAATTATGTCAGGAGATGAAGAATTGGAAACTGACTGGTCCAGGATAATTTTGTTAATCCTGCTGTCAATAGACAAATCTATGTTGCTGACTTGTTTCGGCCTTTATTTTAACCGCTGATCCTAGTGGAGAAGGATTTCCCGGAGTTTTAGAGGTCACAGGAGAATTTGGTTTGAAAAATGACATTCTAGTAGCAAACTACCCTGACCCGCAAATCAAGCAGGTATACTCAAGAGTACACTACGTGCACTTGGAACATACATGTCCAGCGCGGTCTGATTTAATAAATCTATGGCAGCTGCCATTAGAACATCTAATTGAATGGTTCACATTCTTTTCTTTCATCTCCTTGGACCTCTTTGGAGACTCCCAAATCTGTCGAATATGACTCAGGATTAGCCAGCGCTAATCCCAAGATTTATAAATAGAGACCTTACCGATCTCAAATTTTGAAAATTATTTTAGTTTCTTTGAGAGAGTATGTTATCGAGATAATAAACGAAATCACGGATTTCTTTTTTCACGAGAGTTGATACTTACCTCCCTAATACTCTTTGATATTGCTAAATATCGGCTTTCACTCAATAAACACTCAGAATAAAATAAACAAAATCTAGGATTTTTTTTTTCACGAGAGAGTTGATACTTACCTCCCTAATACTTTTGATATTGCTAAATATCGGCGTTCACTCAATAAACACTCAGAATAAAAACAGTTAGGTGCCCCTACTGGGCAGGTAGACAGAGGGTAGTCCGGCGGATGCCAGCCCCACCACCGCGCATGCGCCGACTACTACTTCCTCTGACTAATTTATTGGCTGACACACATGCAACTATTAAGAGCCTGAAGACCGAGCCTCTGTGGGGTGGAGAGGCCGGGTCCGTATCTAGGGAGGTAAGTATCAACTCTCATGAAAAAAGAAATCCTAGATTTCGTTTATTTCACTTCAAGAGTATACTTACCTCCCTAATACTCTTTGATATTGCCAGAATTCGACAGGAAATTCAGCAGGAGGGAGGCGAGGTCAAAAGACCAGCTCTTCCCTATACGCTTTCACGCGTTCAAGGCACTTAAACGTCTAAAAATGTGTGAAAACACGGTTAGGATTTGATGAACATCGGCTAACACCAACCGATGGATGAGATGACCGAATGTCATATGTGCTCCCCCCCCCCCCCCCCTCCTTCCTGGGAGGAAGACTAGAATGACCTCAATGTCCCATACGCTCTCTACGTACAAGTGCCATGTACTATAGGACAGAGACGAAAAGGCTCCATTTTCGTATACTCTCAATGATGAACCACATCAAAACACAAACCATCACCATATTAATAACAATGGGTAACGTGACAATACAATCAACAATGAACAACCCATGAACAAGACTGACCTTGTTGAACGTGGCAGCTGTCATCCTCTTCCCAGTGGAGAAGACCGATGCAGTCCCAAAAAGTGGTTGTTTCCATTAATTAATTGTGTAGTATATAAGCAATGAGGAAACCTTCCTCAAAAATCATATAAGCGATTATTTTTTCAAAACCGACAAGGCGAGAGGATTCGAGGTGTCACAGAGATAATGGTCTGTAAAACTTGACTCACAGTGCCACTGAGCAACGGACATAATGTCATCCACAGGGACACCATTAAATAGGGCAGTGGAAGTCACCACGCCGCGGACACTGTGAGCCTTGGCTATGTCAACCTTCTTACCAGTGGCGGATTTATGACAAAATTGGATACACTCTACAATCCACCTGGAAATGGTGTCCTTAGACGCCCTGCCATGGGGTTCAATATATGACAACCATAACGCTGACTGGTCGGTCCGCCACTCCGAAGTACGTTGTTTGTACCGAAGCAGCGCCCGAACGGGACACCATGCTTTGGAATTAGGATCATATCTCGTTAAAGCAGTCAAAAAAATAGGTTGACCTGGATATTTCAAGACTGATTCTTAGCTAAGAAATTAATCCTATGTAGCAAGTTAAGGCCTTCCCCTGTAACCACAAAACGGTCCTCCTCGGCTGATAAGGCATGAATTTCACTCCTACGCCTAGCCGAGGCCACAGCAATTAAAAATACAGTTTTAAGAGTTAACAGTTTCATGGAAATGGAACTAATAGGTTCAAAAGGCTTATCAACGCCCGAACGGGACACCATGCTTTAGAATTAGGATCATATCTAGTTAAAGCAGTCAAAAAAATAGGTTGACCTGGATATTTCAAAGACTGATTCTTAGCTAAGAAATTAATCCTATGTAGCAAGTTAAGGCCTTCCCCTGTAACCACAAAACGGTCCTCCTCGGCTGATAAGGCATGAATTTCACTCCTACGCCTAGCCCGAGGCCACAGCAATTAAAAATACAGTTTTAAGAGTTAACAGTTTCATGGAAATGGAACTAATAGGTTCAAAAGGCTTATCACCTAGTACCTGAAGCACTAGTGATAAACTCCAAGACGGAATCACCGGGGGATTCCTTGGTCTTGAATTGCCCATGTCTTTGATTAATACATTTAATGTACTTACTTCATCACTTCCCCTCTTAGCCAAGCAAGGGATAACAGTCATTAAAGCTGACTTATAACCAGCAATAGAGTTAGGCTTGAGGCTATAGGCATCATACAGGTGACAGAGGAAATCAGCTACTACCTGAATAGATGAATCCATTGGATCAATACATCTTTTTGAGCACCACTTTGCAAATCTGTTGATTTTATAATTATATGCTCTGGAGGTTGACCCCCTCCTGGCTTTGGCCATAAACATGGCTGCTTGCTCAGAAAAGCCCTCCTTAATTCTAGATTCCTTGACAACATCCACGCAGTCAATCTGAACATTGAAGGATTGTTGTGAAGGGCCTTGCCCTGGAAGATAATGTCGTCCATCAGAGGCAGAGGAACCGGATTGCAGGCCAGAAGGTCCAGCAGATCCGTATACCATGATCGGCTTGGCCAATCCTGGGCGATCAGAAGCACTTGGCACTCCTCCTGTCTGATTTTCTGAAGAATTTTTGGAATCAGGATTGCTGGAGGGAATGTGTATGCATACATTCCCACCCAGCTGATAGCTAACACATATGTTGCGAAAGCGCTTGAATCTGGAATCGGAGAGACGTACGTTGTCATCTTCGCATTCTTCTTCGTTGTTAACAAATCGATGTTGGGTTTCCCCAATGGTCGAACAGACTATCCTCCACACATTGATTTAGTTGCCATTCCGTCAGTAAAACACTCATCCTTCGGCTCAATGAGTCTGCTAGCAGATTTAACCTTCCCGGAATATCAACTGCTTTCAAGGTAATCCTGTGATCCAGGCACCCACAAAGCAGTCTCCATGTCATCATACAGAGACTGGGCGACTTCGTTCCGCCTGGCGGTTTATGTAAGTCACAACTGTTGAGTTGTCTGAACGAATAAGAATAATCTTGCCATGAACTTTCGGTAAGAAATGTTCCAGGCCCAGGACTACTGCTCTTAACTCCAGTAGATTGATATGTTCCTTTGACTGTTCCAGATTCCAAAGCCCTGATATCGTGGATTCTTCCAGGCAAGCTCCCCACCCCTCCATCGATGCATCTGTATACACAGCCACCTGAGGGTGGGGAGGGGTTAGCATAACCCCCACCAAGAGATTCGCTGTGTTCAACCACCATTGCAGGTGGTGAATTAGATGCCCCAACACTGACACATTCCAGTCCATCAAACCTGTACTCTGGTCCATTGTGTCATGAGAAATAACTGGATCGGCCGCCTGCGTAAGGCGGCCTGAGGAATGACCGGTTCCAAAGAAACCATCAACCCCAGCATTCTCAAGTAAACCCGTGCCAGGACATGACGACTGTCGCACACTGACTGAATTACTGAGATGAGTCTCTGAACTCTCTCCTGAGTAGGATAAACATATCCTGTCTCTAGATCGAAGAACATCCCCAGGTAAACAAACTTCTGGGATGGAGTCAGCTCTGATTTTTTGAAATTGATTATCCAGCCTAAGTCTGTGAGAGTCTTCAAAACTATCTCCAGATTGGCCGATAAACTTTCCTGGGTGTGTGCTTTTAACAGCCAGTCGTCTATGTACGTGTGGACTGCTATGCTTCTCCTGCGGAGGTATGCTGTAATCGCAAGAACCACTCTGGTGAAAACCCGAGGAGCCGTGGAAATTCCGAAGGGTGACACCCTGAACTCCTACTGTCTGCCCTGGAATGCAAATCTCAGGAAGCGACGGAAACTCCTCGCTATGGGGATGTGGAAATAAGCATCCTTCAAATCTATTGAAGCTGTCCACATTCCCCTCTCCAACACCGCCAACACCGACTTCACAGTCTCAATCTTGAAACTGGGTGTCTCTATGAACTTGTTCAAAGGCTTGAGGTTGAGAATTGGCCTCCACCCTCCGGTGTTTTTTGTCACTAAGAACACGGTTGAATAGAAGCCCGGACACTTTTGTGCCGGCTGAATTGCTCCTTTTTGTATGAGGGAGTTTATTTTCTCCTCTATACACAACCTTTGATCTGACTCTCTCGGAATTGGAGTCCAGATTGGCACGAGAGACAGTCGCGATGGTGGGCCTGTCATCCAATCGGGATGACACCGACTGAAAGCCATCGCAAGACTAAACGGTTCTGAGTCAACCGTTCCCACTCTTGCTTGTGGCGGGCCAACCGCCCCCCCCCCCCACTGGACCACCTAGGGAGAGAGGTGGACATAAGGAGTGCAAGAGGGACACTGTCTCCTTTGCCAGAAACACCGGAGTGGTTCTCACCGTGGTAACCGGCCCATCAGGCACGATTACCACGACCAGATCGTCGCGTGCCACGACCGCCTGAGGAGCCTGCCACCCCCCCCCCCTCACTGCTGGCTGAATCGCACCTCAAACTGTTCACGCAGTGCCCTCTGGTTGTTGACCAGAGTGACCGTCTCCTGGAGGTGCCTACATCCCTCACCTCCAAAGAGACCAGGACCTGCCATAGGCGTACGCAGAAGCCTATTGTACAGGTCCTGGGACGGGCACAGGTTATCTAACGCAAACGTGCGCCTCGCCCAGACACTTTTGGTCACCGCCCGAGTCATACAATCCAGAGCCAGGTTGATACCATCCTGTATGGCTCTCTGGACTGTGATCGGGCTCGGCTGGCATGATGCGGATGCTGTCACTACCCCCTACAACAGCTGGGAGACGTGAGAAAGCACCGCAATAGACGCTCTCCCACTCTCCTCCGCATCACACAACGCGGCATTGGCCGAACGCAGCGCGTTCGAACACAAGGCTCCCATGTCAGAATGGGAGCCTGGCCGCGTATCCTCACCTAAAGCTGCGCGGTCATCCACGTTGGGCTTAGGTACCACACCGTACCTCTGGTAGTCCACGGGTACGATGTGGCAGCGCCTTGCAACCTCGCGAGGGGCCTTCGCGAGACGGCCATTCACCTTGATGGACGTCTCCGCCGCCGAGAACATATCAACGATATGCTCTGCTAGTGGCAGAGATGGCATGGCGGTAAGTCGACTTTCCAGCTAACCACGGCCGGTGGTCTCGCTAGCTGGCCGACTGCTCCACGGGCAGGTCTGGCCTGACGCTTATCAGCCATTGACAAGCGTCAGACCAATCCTCCTCCGTGGCTAAATGTGAAAGCTCTACTAGACGAGGGCCTTCGTCTTCCTCCTGAGCTAACGCAGTCGAGCTTGAAGTTGGATATGCTGACACTCCTGGCAAGCCACAGAAAGCATGCGGGCCTGAAAGAGCAGGCATGTTAATCTGACTGGCTTGTCCAGGAGCAGGCACCGTGGTAGAGCGTGGGGCAGTTACCGCCACACCCTGGCCCCGGCCAGCACCAGCAATACTCTCGGCAAGCCGAGGTATGCGGAATAACTGGCCCTCAGATCCAACCAGGGCCACCTTCTGAGCCGTGAATTCTACTCCTGCGTGAGTAGAACCGTGGATCATGTCGCCTGTATTCCCCGCGAGGGGTGCACAGATGTCAACATCCATGGCCACGGCATCAGAAGGGGAACCCAGCAGATAATCCTCTTCTTCCTGGCCAAAAAGATTAGACTCCGGGTCAGCAAAGAGAGCTAACCTGGACTGGACAGGAAAGGTGCCATAGGAGGTATAGGCACCTGCGGTGTGCGGATACCCCTGGGATGATAAGCAGCCAGCAGGTTCCAGCGACAACCGTCCACAGACCACCGGCGTGGCAAGCCTGCTGCCAATGTCGTGGAACGCCCCCTCTAATGGGGGCCGCCTCTGAATCGTCGAAAACTGGTAACGGCCTATGGAAACTCGATTCAGAGGCGGGGATTATCTGCTCCGAAGCAGATGAAGAGGACAACAAAGGATTTGATCCAGGAAGCATGCCACGGAGCAACTCTGGTACCAAATCCTTTATTGTCCTCTTCATCTCCCAACATCTCACTACGGAAGGCCTCCATGTCCACTGATGACGAGGTCTTCCTCTTACCCTTTTTACCTACAACCTCTCATTTCATCTTCCTCTCCTCCTCCGCAACCTTGTCCTTCGCCTGTAAGCACAAAAACTCTTTCATTAGCTCACCCCCTCCCTCCCCCACTGCTTACACACATCACAATTAAGTAATGGCCCACAGGGGCTACATCGAAAACACAGGTGGGGAATAAACTTCTCCTTCAAGAAGCGACCACAGGACGGGCAACCAGGTCTCTGAAACAGGACAGAAGAAGAGGACAATGAGTATTTTAGTTAAGGTTAGAAACTCAAAACCTAAAATAAAAGAGAGGAAAAAATGATCATATAGATCACTATCCATATGAGAAACCAGCGTTGGGCAAAACTTTAATTGTTAATAAAGAGCAAGGCTGATTATGACGTCATAATTTCAAGAAAGAAATTAAATCGATCCGAAACAAACATCCAGGTGTAAGGACGAATTGTATTCATATCCAGAACATCTAACTATGAAGGATAGCTATTCAGACTACACAAACATCAGATACACAATGATAATAGTGGAAAATTTTAGTTTACATAATTATTATCACCTCATATCATTAACTAGAATACCTGACTCTTTGTATAGACAAACCGTCCAATCTGATGAACTGGAACACTCCACCAAGACTATGACCTTTTAACTCTCTCCACCTTAGGGGAAAGGAATTGGATCAAGAGGGCAAAGTGAGACCTTCTTACGAGGCCTCCGAGTCACTGGACATAGACTTTTTGGTTAGATAACCTAACAGTATTAGTAGGAAATGGAACCTTGGTGGAGAGAAAACAAACCCTCTGTTGATGTGATGTTCCATACATATCCAGACAGATACCTGTGGACATAAACACAAAGAGAGATTAGCATTATATAGCGCCATGTTGACATAAAACAACTATACTAGGCGCTTATCACGATAAACGCGATTCCCGGAAACACATTACACCGGGAAAAACTCGCTAACTTATAATAGAAGTCACATGATGGATAGATCCTGGGCCCTCCTCTGGCGAAGTAATCCTGTCTGCCATCTTAATCAGGGGTTCTAAACTTCTATTAACACTCAAAAAGACTGAAAACACTTGAGAAAAGCTCTAGCACAAAAACATGTGTAGACCCTCTGCCAATAAATTAGCAAAGAGGAAGTGCTAGTCTGCGCATGCGCGGTTGTGGGGCTGGCATCCGCCGGACTGCACTCTGACTCCCTGCCCAGTAGGGGCACCTAACTGTTTTTATTCTGAGTGTTTATTGAGTGAAAGCCGATATTTAGCAATATCAAAGAGTATTAGGGAGGTAAGTATACTCTTGAAGTGAAATCATGGATTCATGCTCAATACCTTACAAGCATGTCAAATCAATAGCTCTACAAGCTACTGGTTAATAAAGAAGCACAAATAGACATTATTCAAATGTCTATACACTCTGGGCGCAAGTAACCAAAACTGGTAATGCGCCTACCACGAAAATAGAAATGATCATAGAATCATTCTTAAAACACCATAACCTACAACCACTTATCTTGGGAGGGTTCTTCCTCTTGTCCGACATCCTGATGATCTTTAACTTCCAACTTTCAATATCCACAGGCTGATTTTAATAAGTTATAAAACTTTTAAATTAGCTGAAAAAATTTCTACGCCTCTTCCTTCAGCAGTAGGAAAAGGAATGAAGTTTTGGTTGCTACAACTAGGTCATGTGATAGCTATGGGTATTGGATTAACCCTCTTCTTGCCTCATTCTAAGATTTAGCATTCAAGTGAATTACTATGGATCTCATCATTAGAGAGAGTATGGAGATTCCTGAAGAAGCCTTCAGTCACTCTGTAACCACAATACCCATCAAAGATTGGCTGTAAAAAATTCATCCTACTACGCTTCCCTTCAGAGACGGAAAGAGCTATAGTAATGCAAGGAGGTAGGTTGTAATGTAGTAATAATAAAATATAGTTACAAATGAAAAATCCTAATATCGTAGGTCTTTTAATTATTTTAATTGATTGTTTTAAGATTTCCAAGTTCTATTAAAATGAATCAAAATGTTTCTTCTACAACATATTAAAACTTTAAACCTCGAATTTGTTCAAGAAAATTTCAATTTTCTCATAGAAAAAGTCCATTTGCAGACCAAGAGAAGACTATTAAAAAAAATATATGACTGGAATGGCTGCAGTCATTCCAGTGGTAAAGTTTCAAAAATAGTCTTCTCTTGGTCAGCAAATGGACATTTCTCAAGACCACTGCAGAAGCCATCTCTCATGAAGTATGTCTTAGCACATGACTGTATTACAGTAGTGCCAGGGATATAAAATGATAGATAATGGTTTAATGAAAGTTATGCAATGAAATACAAACTTGTTTATGTGATAAAAAAATATGTAAATTGTTTAATAAATGTTCTGCAACGTAATTGTTGCAAAATATAATACGCTTGTTTACATGATAAATATGCTACGTACGTTTCTTTTCAAACATCAATGGATTTTGTGCTTCTGCCTCTAATGATGTCAGTTTGATCATGCCTTTTTCGGGACTGTTGCCCTGTGCATTTTGACCTCTTCACGGTTAGGAAGAATAGAATCTGTTGGCACAGCTGATACGGGTGTCTCTGACATGATGGTGAACTAGGGGACAAAAACAGAAAACAACTTAATCATTTAAGCGAAAAACATATTTTCGATAAACTTTTAGACTAGTCAAGAGAGATAACTCTAACTAGTACTGATAGACTTCACTAAAACTAAAATAGACTAGTTGATGAAAAAGAATGGACTCGGATAGATTACATGAATAAACATAGACAGGTAAATTGACACAGATAAATGACTGAACACAGATAGATTAGATGAATGAACACAGAGAGATCAATGGACACAGATAGATTAGAGGAATAAACGCATATGTATGTATGGTTACTGTATTCTGCAGCTGTAGTAGTAGAACCATTCTACAGCTGCAATCAGTCCTTCTTCGCTTTTTCCCACTGTGTCTTGTTCTCAGTCAAAACCCTTAGCTTACTCGGGTCCATTATTGACTTGAGTGTAGAGTCCTGCTTTCTTGAGGTCGCCTCGTAGCACGCTTAGCAGATTTATGCTATAACGTCCTCTCCTGGCTCTGTATTTGCTGGCTCCAAGTAGGGAGAATTCCAAGGCTCTCTGTGCTGGTGTCTCTTCTGGCATCCTTAGCACATGGCCAAACATGCTGGGTGACTTTTACAGACAGCAGCAACGTATTACACATCTTGTATAGTGCATCATTGGAAATTATGCTGTCTGGCCATCGGTGTCCATTGATGGTGTGTAGGTTTTTGCGGTGGCAGGCATCAAGTTTGTCTGGAGCTCCATTTGGAGCTGCTCAGCTGTTACAGTTATACAACATCAAGGATACGCAGGTTGCATTGTATAAATGTAGCCTTCTAATCAAGAGCATCTTTGATCTACGAATCCATAGCTTCCAGAAGGACTGGAAAGCTATATTCCCCATGATGCAGCGTGCAGCAATGTCAGCAGTACTGCAAAGCAGGGTGGCCATGATTTTATTTTTCCTCCATGGTTCACTGCCAGGAAGTGGATCGTCATTTTCTTTAGTTTCATGCTTTGTAGATAGATTTATGTGGGTGAACACTGCTTTGGATTCATTCATAAATAGATTCTCAATTTTTTGTTTGCTTGCAGAGAAGTTCATCAAGGGGTTTCTTTTCCTCATCTATATCATCGGCATATTTCATCTCTAGCAGCATACCCAGTATTGACACTGGGGGGGGGGGGGGGTTTGGTCTTGTGGAATTTTCCCGCACGGATTTCAATGCAGCAGCAAGATAACGGGTGAAAAGCACCGGAGATAGACCATCTCCCTGTGGTGAGCCGATTAATGTCTCAAACTCTACAGACTTCACTGACTTGACTCAATACTCTCAGATTTGTGTCTGCAAGCACTCACTAGTCATAGCTCATCTTCATTGCAACTAGCTTGGCGTAGTACATCTAGGATCTTTGAGCGTTTAATTGTGTCAACGGCTTGTGACATATCAATGCCCATTATGTGGAAATCCCAGTGTCTGGACATGACTACCGACACAAGCAGTTGCGTCCACGTTTGAAGCCACTTTGACATGATCCGGTGATCATGAACACATATAGATTAGATGATTTAACACAGATAGATTAGATGAATGAAAACAGATAGATGAATGGCCACAGATAGATTAGATGAATGAACACAGATAGATGAATGGACACAGATAGATGAATGGACACAGATAGATTAGATGAATGAACACAGATAGATGAATGGACACAGATAGATTAGATGAATGAACACAGATAGATTAGATGAATGAACACAGATAGATTAGATGAATGAACACAGATAGATTAGATGAATGAACACAGATAGATTAGATGAATGCACACACATAGATGAATGGACACAGATAGATAGATGAATGGACACTTACATCTTTGTTCAGCTGTGTCACTGACTGATAAGACATTTTGGATTCTGTAGCTTTCATCTCAATGTCTGAATGAGATTGTGTCATCCCCTTGACGAGAACCATCTCACTTAATGCATGAGAGTGCATCTGGACAAAAAACAAACAATAAATAATCACAACATACAGAATGAACAAGCTCTTCATTAATGCTGTATGGTTAAATTTAGTCAAGAAACCTTCAATTTCATCATAGAAAATGTCCAATTCCAGAAGGGAAGAGGCTACGCCACAGTCTGGAATAAGAGCAGACACCATTGGATGATTGAAGAAAGACAGCTAAGCTGGCAAAAAAATAACAGGAAATAAAACAGAAACATTAAACGAATTTAACCGTACTGCTGTAAATCATGGTAGAGCCGCAGTGCCACACATCATGACAGAATGGGAAAACAAAAAACTGAATACAATTCATAAAGTTACTGCAACTAACCAGCCCGCAGCGACTAATGAAAGGGATGCGTGACTACATGACAGATTTTTAAAACGAAACAATCTGGACGAAAAGGGTGTGATGTCACCCGCCCAGATCTAACCACGATCTATGATGAAAGCCAATTTAGTGTTAGCAACCGTGAATTTTGTCCGTGGAAAACCCACAAAAATATTTCATACTGCCCGATCGCCGTTGGGGTTTAAAGGAGATGATTTCTGCATTCTCATACGCCCCAGTTCAGCTAAAAATGGAGCATTTGATACCAATGGAAATAGGAGACACTAGCCTCCACTACAACTAGAATACTTTTAAGGAGATAAACTACCTCAGTTTCCGATGCATTCTCCATTAACCCATACCACTCTGGTGTTAAAATTTTAAATGTTCAAATTAAATTAAAAGATAAACTGGTGATTGGTGTACATTTTTCAACAAATTTGGTGGTAGATGGTGCTGTCGTAGACAGCAACATATTCCAGCAAAATTGTTGAAAAATGCACACCAGTTTCTTTGATATTGACACAGTAAAATATAGAATATTGACATCAGAGTGGTATGGGTTAAGTAATCCAATAGGAGGCGAAAGACTAATCTAAGGCACAACTAATTCACAAATTAAACAAGTAAAACTTTGAAAATTTGAGAGAAACAGGAAGGGTGGGGGGTCACTTGCTCAGCTATGTAAGCAAGAGTGATGTTCATGGTTA
Organism: Chaetoderma sp. LZ-2023a; assembly: GCA_034401795.1. Lineage (NCBI taxonomy): Eukaryota > Metazoa > Mollusca > Caudofoveata > Chaetodermatida > Chaetodermatidae > Chaetoderma > Chaetoderma sp. LZ-2023a. The sequence continues at coordinate 7,954,549 of CM067367.1, forward strand.
TGGGTACCCGGTTGTGGTGGACGGGTACCCAGTTGCAGGAACCGGCAAGAGTTCTTTTAAAGTCCAAGACCCTTATGGCACAATCACCAAGGTGGTTGTTATCAATAAGTAAAGGAATTGTAAGTATTGATCGAAGAAAAAAAGGAAGTGATGCATTTTGACAATTTCCAGTAAATTTTTCATAAAATCTAAGATTTTCACACAAAAAATGGACCAATCACAATTCTGAAATGAAGTTCTGTAGCCTTCCTTCCAGAAAAATTCATTTGAAATCTACCATGTGGCTAAGGGGATGCAATTTGAGAATTTTTAGTAAATTTTTCACCAAAATATTTGACAAATCAGATTTCTGAATAGTTTGTGGGGTGTATCAGCATTATTACATGTCTGTGATTTTAAACATCAGCTCAGAAATCTAAGGCTATCCATGGATATCCCAGAACTTTCCGGGCTTCACTGAACCGGAAAAGGATTAGCCAGGGTGTTTTGGGTTTGTATGAACATGGAAAGGTTCGGACAATCCCAGACGAGATTGTCTGCAGTTTTATGGACTTGTATGAACACCGAAAAGCACGGACAACCACACCAGACTTTCAAAAGTCTGGGATTGTCCAACGTTTTCTGGGCTTGCCTGAGGCTTTCCAGGCTTACAATAATATGGAAAAACCCGGACAATCCCAGATTTTCAAAAGTTGATCATTGAAAATGGGCCAGGGTTTTCCGTGCAGTTGACGTTTTGACATGCTACATTAGCAGGAAATTTAAGTCTTTGACAGCAGACCACATTTAGTGCTGTGATCATTAGTAATGTATTATGAGCTACGAATACAGAATTTACTACTTTGAAAATGCTGACACAACTGTTAGATAGAATACTTAGCCCTTGTAACCACGTGGAAATAGGTGTCTTGAGGGGTATGTATTTTTATTCAACTTCCTAAGCTCTACTGAGATGCAGTGATTCTAACACATGTAATATGTTAACAATATCTGGTTAAAGAACACATATCAAACAGGGTACATGTATCATATAGTTTTAATGTCTTGCTGAAATTATATTTGTTATCCAATCTTAGCTCACACGGCACCTGCCAAAATATAACTATCTGTAATTTTGTGCCTGAAAAATGGTGTCCATTATGGAACATTTGACTACTTTAACTTATTATGTCAGCATATATCACAGTACACAATTATGCTCATACATAGATTAACTGAGGATATCCCCAGATTTTCTATGCAAAACTCTGAGTTTGTCCGGGATTGTCCTGGTTCATACCAGGCTCATACAATCCCAGACACTCCTTGACTTTCATTCCAATTTCCGTCATAGATTTTCCATGCTTGTCCAGGCTAAAGAACCCTGGGAATCGTAGGATATACCCAGAATTCTATGCAAAAGTCTGATGTTGTCTGGGATTGTCTGGGTTTATTACCGATCCTGGACAATCTCAGACATTTGAGCCCAGACATTCATTCTAATTTCCATCCCAGCTTTTCCATGATAAAGAAAAGGAAATCATAGGATATTCCCTGCAAGTCTGATGTTGTCCAGGATCACTACCTAGCCAGACAATCCCAGATATTTGTGCCTGGACAATCCTGGACATTTGTTAATTAACCTCAGAAATCATAGGATATCCCCTGAGTTTCCAAGGTTACTTAACAAATGTCCAGGATTGTCTGGGCACAATTATCTCGGATTGTCCAGGGGCCTAGTGCACCATTACGGCGTAAAATGACGACAGACGTTAGCCTACGTCCGACGTAAATACGACTGACCTAGTCACGGCCGTCTCACAGTAGGATAGCGTTAGAGCGACTTATAAACGCCGGGCCTATCTCTTCCAGTCCGGCGTATTATTGTAATTACCTGATTCCGAACTGGTACTCGCGCAAATTGTCATGTGACCTATGTAAATTTCATGCGCTGCCTGTTTTAATTACACGTTATATTCGCTTAGATCACACTACATAGGCCTACTTAGACCAACATTCTGTTTAAAATGAGTAAAAAAGCTGTGTATTCCGAGCAAGAAATTCTAAGGCTTCTTGAACTATATAGAGATAATAAGACGCTGCTACTATCAAGCTTCAAGTCAAGCGTGACAAACAAGAAAAAACAGGACATATGGATGATGATTGTCAACGAAATCAATGTCATAGGGTTAAAAAAAATAGGACGCTAAAAGAAGTGATGCATAAATGGAAAGACATAAAAGCACAAGCCAAAAAGGGCTTGTCTGCCAGAAAACATCCCAAGACAGGTGGAGGAAAACCGCCAAAGGAAGGTCATTATACGGACATTATTCTAGACATCATTGGGGCGGATGCTCCCTCTGTGGCTGGCATACCGGGCTGTGGTATTGAAAGTGGAATAGAGAAGGTTGATGACTGCGAATCACGTCCTGATACATCTGCCTCACTACACGTAGAGACCATCGATCAATCACCACTACGTACGCATGTACACTAACAACAACAGCAACAGCAGCAGCGGCAGCAGCAGCAGCAGCAGCAAGAAGAAGAGGAGGAGAAGAAGAACGACGACGACGACGACGACGACGATGACAACGGCGGCGGCGGTAGTAGTAGTAGTAGTAGTAGTAGTAGTAGTAGTAGTAGTAGTAGTAGTAGTAGTAGTAGTGGTAGTGGTGGTGGTGGTGGTGGTGGTGGTGGTGGGTGGTGGGTGGTGGGTGGTGGTGCTGGTAGTGGTATTTTGTCATCGTGTGTGCCGTACCGTAGAAGTTGGTTTGGTTTGGGAATAACATTGATGTGTGTCTGCGAATGTCTAATATCATCTTTCTATTACCTTTTTCCACAGCACCCATCGCAGTTGACTCTGCTCCACCACGTAATTCATCAACCATAGTCGAGCCATCCCTACCCAGTAATTTACGACAAGATATAGGAAAGAAGAGGAAGATTTATCATCCAAACGATGAAATAGACCTTACACGCGAGGAGCTGCACAAGGCTCTTCTAAGGGAAGAGATTTCGAAAGTAAAGTTGCAGAAGATTAAACTTGAATTGGAAATTCGCAAACTTCGCATGGAAGAGGGAACTAGTGGACCCTTGGTATGTGACAATTGTGCAGTGCAATTAGACACGTCTGCGAAATCTGCAACTAGTGAAGAGCAAGGTAGCCAACCTACCCTTGTTTCAGAGACACGCGACATCTGCGAGGATGGATCAGCTGCATCACCACGCATATACAGGATTCTATAAATGTACTCGATTAATTGAACATTTGAAGCCAAATAATTATAAAGAAATCATTTACAATATTTAATTGATTATATGTAAAACTGAGTTAAAATTCAGATTCTGCCTTCGTGCTTCTAAGGATTGGGAACTGAACCTATTGCTCATTTGTCATACGAAATAATTTTTTAGCTTATGTTTTAATGTATAGCATAGGTCGTCCATCCTCAGATGGACGGCAAAACGGACATTTGAACGGTACTTAATATACATATTGATTGTCTCTTGGGCACTGTTAATCACTTTGGTAGTATGTTGATATGGGTAAGGCTATTCGCCATTTGTCTTTTGGTCGTCTTGTCATGCCATATATGCCCTATAACACCCGTGCCCCTTCACAAAATTATCAAATTTAAAATGATTGACAGCTTCAAATCATAGGTCACATGCAATGTATGTATGTATGTATTTTTATTTTATTGACGCACTGGCAACGTGCGGCTTCAATTTCCATGTTCTAACTTAGCCGACGGTCATGCACCCATTAGTTTAATTTGTTGATCACCATCTCCCGGTCGGGGGGATCGAACCGCCATTCTGCAACTCCGCATGGCATCAGCAACCAGACATCTTTCCACTGGACCACCGCGCCAAGACTAAAAAATTCAAGGTTTGGCCGACCAGCTTTCACATATCTGATATACTGACACACTGACGATTCATTTGGGACTATCTGTGGATGCACCTGCCACGATTCAATCCTAGACTTTTTACGGCAGGCAGGCAGACAGACAGACAGACAGACAGACAGACAGACAGACAGACAGACAGACAGACAGACAGACAGACAGACAGGCAGACATGCAGGCAGGCACGCACGCACGCACGCACGCACGCACGCACGCACGCACGCACGCACGCACGCACGCACGCACGCACGCACGCACGCACGCACGCACGCACGCACGCACGCACGCACGCACGCACGCACGCACGCACGCACGCACGCACGCACGCACGCACGCACGCACGCAGTGAAGAAGTTGAATAATACAATGGCAATGACGACTACGACGACGATGACAAGGACGATTACAATGACATACGACATCGGCGACTGAAGGCTAACAATGGACTTGTTAGTATTACCAGATGTCCAGATGAACACAGAGAAATGGAGAATGTATCTTATAATTCACACAATGGCAATCATGAACAAAACATACTTAAAATTTCGCCTTCACGTTATTGACATATTCAGCATCTTGTGGTACGAATACATGCTGACCTAGACGCCGTTCTAATGCCAATGAAACATCTCGTACTGCTCTGCAGGCATTTGATCTGTGGACATTCAAGGCATCTCCAGCGAAACTCTGTACACATCCTGTTGCATAAAATCGCAGCGAAATTAATACATGTTGTACCGGTGGGCAGAGCAGCATTCCATTCTGTCCTATGTTCTATGTCTCTGTGTATTGTATTAACGAGAACGTTTATATCATTTCTTGCAAAACGGAATCTTTCATACAGTTCTACGTCGTCATACTGTTCCATAGGGTTATGTCGGTCACGAATAACTCTCTGCCTTCTGAGATTCCTCCGATATTGTAAATATATATCGATATTATGAACGATACCACCCATTATAGATCTCTATATAACCGTTTATAGCCCGTACTTAATATATGCCTACCAAATCATTTGATATTACATGCAAAACGAGATTCTCCAAACATTGACTAGTGCAAATTATTTCACAAGCGGTGACAATTCTAAGTTCTACGCCGCCTCTACTCCACCTCGTCAGCAGTCGTGAAAATTGCAGCGTCCAAGAGACGTGACACTACTACTACGCTACACTGTGCAACAGACGTTCTGCTCTTACGACGGACGTTGCCATTTTTTCAACGACCGACCAAGAAACGTCTCAACGGTGCACTAGGCCCCAGGGGCCTATTGCACCAGTGAGACGTTTGTTGGTCGGTCGTGGAAAATGAGGCAACGTCTGTCGCAAGTTAGAAACGTCGGTTGCACGGTTTGTCGCTGCAATAGCGTGACGCCGCTGAAACGTCCCAAATCTCACGTCTGCTAGGGGGTTGGCGTAGGAGAGTCGGTAACCTCGATCGTTCAATTTTTTACATGCTTTAGCTGGCTTAGTAAAATAAATGTGTCATTTTAATGTTTGGTCATGGCTGGTATAGTTCACAACTTTGGGTTAGATGTGCAATATAGGCGAAATTTAAGAAGAGAAAGAGTTATTCGCGACCGAACTAATGCTTTGGAAAAATATGACGATGCGGAACTGCATGAACGTTTTAGATTCAATCGACATGGGATCATCCAGTTAGCTGAGGAATTAAGGATGGAATCACAGCATAGAACTGACAGGAATGCAGCCCTCTCACCACTTCAACAACTGCTCATAGCCATGCAATTCTATGCCACGGGATCCTACCAAACTGTTACTGGTGATGTACTGAATGTACACAAATCCACAACATGTAGAGCTATACGCAAAGTTTCCTTAGCGCTTGAGAGACGACTGGGGCAACATGTCTTTTTACCCCAGCATGCTGACCATGTTGCTAACACTAAAACCAAGTTTGCGGTAAGTTCTCTTTCCTTTATATATATATATATGTGTGTGTGTGTGTGTGTGTGTGCGCGTGCGTGCGTGCGTGCGTGCGTGCGTGTGTGCGTGCGTGCGTGTGTGTGTGTGCGCGTGCGTGTTGGGGATGGGGTGCTTGTTTGCTTGGATACGTGCGTGCGTATCGTGCTTATGCGTGCGATCGTGCGTGTGAGCATGTGAATGTGTCCATTAGTACGTATACTAGCATTATTGATCTTTATAATTTACTCGCCCATTTCCTATTCTGCTGCTGCTGCTGCTGCTGCGACTACTACTGCTACTGCTACTGCTACTACTGCTACTACTACTAGTACTACTACTACTACTACTGCTACTACTACTACTACTACTAGCCCTCCTCCTCCTCCTCCTCCTCATCATCATCATCATCATCATCATCATCATCATTATTATTATTATTATTATTATTATTATTATTATTATTATTCTGCAGGCCATTGCCGGATTTCCCAATGTTGTAGCTTGTATTGATGGCACACATGTGAGGATTAAAAGACCGCCTGAGTATGAGTGGGAGTATGTAAACAGGAAAGGGTTTCGTTCGATAAATGTACAATTAGTGTGATGCCGAGTTAAGAATAGTGAATTGTGTAGTAAAGTGGCCAGGCAGTACACACGATGCACGAATTTTAACTGAAAGTGTAATCTACAATCATTTCGAGGAGTCTGACATGCAGTTCCTGGTGTTGGGAGACAGTGGCTACCCACAGAGACAGTGGCTCATGACACCATTTCTGCATACAGCTAACAATTCCCAGGAAGCCTACAATAATGCACATAAAATAACTCGGAGTGTAGTTGAACGATGCATTGGTGTCTTGAAAGCACGATTCGCATGTGTACTTGGCAAATTGAACATGTCACCCGGTAGAGCCTGCACAGTGATAGCTGCGGTTATTTGTTTGCACAACATATGCATTAATAGAAATGTTCCTATGCCAGCTAACGTCGTGCTTCCCCCTGTATTAAATGATGCTAATATCGATATTGCAGTGCCACAACAAAATGCAGTACGCGGGACGGCTAGAAGGATACAGATTGTACAAAACTATTTCCAACGTTGAGGACTAATTTTCAAGGATTGATATGACACAATCACAGTTAAGCGATGTCTGATAGTATACTAATTGTGATTCTATCATATATATTCAAAGGAGTTTTTATGATCTCAACATTGCTATACTGTAGAATACCTTTCATTATTCAAATTTGTTATTTCTATATGCCTACTTCTCTTCATTTCCTTAGATTTATTTGGTTGGGCATATACGTTATTTAGTTATTTATGTGATTATGTGATCATCAACATCATCATCATCATCATCATCATCATTAGCGAACGGTGTATGTACAATCTGATGATTAACAATAATACATTAAATTACTAAATGTCCATATATACTGGAAACGGTGTTTGTGAGGTGCTTTCGTTGCCATAATTATGTTCTCCTATGTAGCTTGCTTCATCACTATAAACAGTTGAAATATCATGTGATGCTTGACTTTGTTGCGAACACTGCGAACATAGCACCGGATGTCTTCTTTTCTCTTCCTCTTCCAGTTTTGTAATTTGCAGTTGCAACTTCTTTTGTTGCAATTTTACTTTTACGATCTCTTCCCGCAATAATACCTTATGTAGTTCTTCCCTTGTTGTATCTTTTCGAGAAGTTGAATCGTCAGCAGCTGCTGATGAAGACGTTGGCATGCTGCTTGTTATAGATGTAGGAGTTGCGCTTTCTGAGGGTGTTGATGCGGAAAGTGTCTTTGATACAGATGCTAAAAAATAAGATATTTGCAATAAATTATATTATGTGAAGTAATATATTCCTTCTGCTATTGCTGCTGCTGTCGTCGTCGTCGTCGTCGTCGTCGTCGTCGTCGTCGTCGTCGTCGTCGTCGTCGTCGTCGTTTATACTGCTACTGCTAGTGCTGCTGCTTGTGGTGGTAGTGCTGCTGCTGCTGCTGCTGCTGGTAGTGCTACTGCTGCTGCTGCTGCTGCTGATACTTCATTCTTCTATATGCATACCCTTCAATTCAGATTCATTTCGCTCATCTTTCTTAATATCGGACGTCCCCGGAATGCTTTCCACGGTCTTATCGGTACTGACACCACTCTCGACTCCACCCAGTGGAACACCATTCAGTGAAGGAGCATCGTCACCTATGATATCTAGGATGACATCGGTATATCCACCCTCTTTCGGTGCTTTCCCGCCTCCAGTTTTTGGATATTTTCTTGCTGATACATCCTTCTTAGCTTGCGATTTGAAGTCCTACCACTTGTGTGTCACTTCTTTGAGTGTACGATTTTTCTGGCCAACTTTGTTTATTTCCTCAACAATCATCTTCCATGTTTCTTGTTTTTTCTTATTTGTGACACTCGATTTGAAACTTGCGAGAAGCATCACCTTATTCTCTTTAAATAACTCTAGCAATCGGAGAATTTCTCCCTCGGAGTAAGGCGCTTTCTTGCTCATCGCGAAATAGAATGACCTATGTAGTATAATATTAACACCAAGTACACGGCGCACGTTCTGTTGAAAATACATTGCATACTTTTAACATGTTTGGCCGCAAATATTTAGTGCATTCCCTATTAAGAACCGGGTAATTTCTTTTATACGCCGGAGTTACCCGCTTATGTAGGTCGGTCTAACGCCCTTCGACTGTGAGACGGTAGTTGCAAGGTCGGTCGGATTCACGACCGACGTTTGTTAACGTCTGTCGTCAAGCTACGTCTCACTGGTGCAATAGGCCCCAGGCTAGTAGGTAATTATCGCAGTCATGTGTTCCAATTTCTGTCCCAGCTAAAGAAGCCCGGAAATCCTAGGATATCCCCGGACTATCTATACAAATTTGTCTGTGGAAATCCTAGGATATTCCTGGAATTCTGGGTAATTTTTCGCAGGGTCCTTCTCGCTAAATTTGGTTGAAATCCAGCACGCGCAAGAGATATATTTGGACAATTTCCAGTAAATTTTTCATAAAATTTAAGATTTTCACCCAAAGAATTAACCAATCACAATTCTGAGTAGAAGTTCTGGTGCCTAGCAACCATAGAATGATTGCAGCCAAATTTGGTTAAAATGGATCAAGCGGTTAACGAGATGCATTTTGACAATTTCCGGTAAATTTTGGCCAATCAAAATTCTGAATAGATATTTTAGAGCCTGGCACAATATTGTCCTTCTAGCCAAATGTCTCTCTCTCTCTCTCTCTCTCTCTCTCACCCTCTCTCCCTCACTCTCGACAAATTTATTACTATATTAGTAATGTTAATGCTATAGTGTGCATCCACCACTTGTTATTATATTCCATGAATCATAATTGTATATTATGTGGGAGATGCGGGCATAAGACATATGTCTTATCATGCTCCAGACTAAAAATAAATTCTGTTTAAACCAAAAGTTTTTCATAAAATCAAAAATTTCAAAATTCTAAATAGAAAGAAGTTCTATAGGCTGCCACCAAATTTGGCTAAAATCTGCCAAGCAGTCTAGTAGAGGTTTTAAAACAAAAGGTGACAGATGGACCGACGATCACTATGCCATAAGCTCACTTGGCCATTCTGGTCAGGTAAGCTAAAAACTGGCCAATCAAGGTCTGGAATATAGACGCAGTAAAACCTGACTTATGTGACCACCTTATGGAGCCGCATCAATACCTGACTTAAGTGACCACCTTATGGAGCTGCAGTAAAACCTGACTTAAGTGAGCACCTTATGGAGCCACAGTAGTACGTGACTTAAGTGAGCACCTTATGTAGCCGCAGTAAAACCTGACTTATGTGACCATCTTATGGAGCAGCAGTAAAACCTGACTTATGTGACCACCTTATGGAGCCACAGTAGTACCTGACTTAAGTGACCACTATATAGAGCCATGTAGTAACACCTGTGTTAAGTGACCACCTTATGGAACCACAGACATTTAGTCATTATAGGCAGGTGGTCTTGTAAAGTTATTCTTTTTGGCAGAAAAGGATGTTGGTTCCAATGACCATCAATCAGGCTTACAAATCCATCATTTTTTGCCACCGGGCATCAGGCGGTTCCTCAATCAAGTTTTCTGGCAAACACTTACCCGACTTAATCTTGAGCACACATGCCGGACAACACATGAAGGGTAGACTTTATAGGTGTTCTGCGACATTACTGGACAGGTGTAACTATGATAGAATGGGGGTCTTTCAGCATCAGATATATTGGTATCCTCCGATGTCTGTAACGTTTTACACGTCAGAAGATTATCTAGTGATATCTCCCGTCGAAATGCAGGCATTAAACTATGTGAATGCATGTTTATCTTGTAGATCAGTTACTTACACACACACTTACACAGAAAGTTAAGATTAATAAATGTAATGATTTTACATAGCACTACCTTAGTCATATAAATAAAGACATCTCAGGATCTTCAAAGAGTAGACATGTAATCCTTTAATGGTCATACTGGCTAAAAACAGCCTTTGCTATGGTTTTATTGAATGTCCATTTACAGGCCAAGACAATACAATTTTCAAAATTTTACCACTGGAATGACTGGTTCGATAACCGAGCCAGTCATTCCAGTGATAACTTTTCACAAATTGTCTTCTCTTGGCCTGTAAATGGACATTCAATAAGAAAATAGTTCAAATTTTCTTGACCAAATTTGACCATTAAAGGGTTAATGATAGCAATTCCATGGGTTTGCATGAATCAAGTTATTTTTCTGAAACCGTTTCATGTCACTATTTCTGAATCAGTATGTTTTCATCATTTTGTTGCAGCAGTTACAATCAATTATATAACGGCATTCTTAATAATTAACACTTTCAGGTAAAATGTCATATAAATACAAGTTTCTTCCAGTTAGAGACACTGTAGTACAACTCATAAATAAGTTAAAACGTTTTTAAAACAGCACCATGCTAGTTAGCAACAAATGTTCTGCTAAATATTTTGAACATATTGGAAATCATTGCTGCCTTAAGCAGCGGACGAACGATGTCTTTCGATCTAATTATGTTCAAAGTATTTAGCAGTACCTTTTTATGTTCTTTTGCAAATAAATTCAGTTATTTCTAAGCTGTACTGTATATATGCACATGAAGATTAACTAGTATATTGTTTAACTGTCCATCGGTTGAATTTCGGCAGACTATATTTTCCATGGGGTTTAACTCTGGATATGCTAAATAATTAGAAAACAATTTGAATGAAAATTGTTGGTGGCTAAGCCACCAACAACTTTCAGTCAAATTGTTTTCTAAATATCCAGCAGGTTCAGAGTTTCTTGCCCCTAGAAATTGGGTGTCTGGTGGCTTACAGCAGTCAGACAGTTAACGGATATAAATTTTAAAATGATTATTCACAAATCTCACTAAAGTAAACACTTGACACTTTTCAGTAACTTTTCAAAAGTTTTGTTCCGTTACTCAGTTAATAATGACTATGCCACAATTAATGACGTTCAATGACCACAGAACATTGCCTTAAGACGTCCATTTTTAATCCGCTGTCACTTCACAGCAGAACTAAGAAATAACTTTACACGTTTCCAAACAAAATAAAATGTACTGTTGAATATTTTGAACATAACTGGATTGGAAGACATTGCTGCCTAAGGCCGCAATGTCTTCCAATCCAATTATGTTGAAGACCATTTCTTACATCTTGTTCCAAATTGTACTAATAACAATGTTTCTGTTTTTATTTTGGAAACATTTTAACTTATTTATTAGCTGTACTGTAGATCCAACTATTACAGTAAGTAAGGAAATTCTCATTAACACTTAAGGCACACTACACTATAATTAATATAGTGGTATAGAGAATTTATTATTTTGATCAAAATTTTTTTTAAATCCATAAATCAATAACAAACCTCTTACTTACTTCTTACCAAATTTATTTATTTTGTAAGTAAATAAAAAACGAAGCAAACTAAAATATCATAAAAGCTTCAGAAAGCCAAAATTAATTTTATCACAGTATCCAAGCAAAACTGAAGTATTTCTTTAAGCACAGCAAAACAGAATTCCACTAGTTATTACTTCATTGCATCACAGATTTAAAAGGTGACATTATCACTCTTAAACAAAGGAATTTGTTTACTGGACGACAAACTAGTACTGACAGAACTATACCCTGCAAGGCAGAATGGTTATTAACAGGTCTCGCGCTGAATTTCCAAGTTACACTGCCAATAAACATTAAATTGTTTTGGAAAAAAATTTGACTGAAAATTGTTGCTGCCAAATGCCAGCAACAATTTTCAGACAAATCATTTTCAAAACATTTTCAGAAACTGCGCGATAAGTGTATCGTAAATATCATAACTGTCATATAGAATTAAATGGACTAGATCTTGTTGAATTATTAAATACAGGTAAGTATGAATCTGAACTGGTATTATATGCTCTCATGTGTCAGCTAAGTTATTGTATTGTTCTCTAACAAACACTTATTGAGTACATATACAATCTGAAAGGTGGCCAAATTCAGACAAGCTTGAATGACTTTGAAGGGAGGTAGATTTAACCTTGATGCTTTTCAAAAAGATTATAAGAGAGGTGATTATTAATCTATTTCAATCTTCTACCGAGACTACACGTCGATAATATTTACTATATAGTTAATATTCTGCTGATTATTTTGAAAAGAATTTGACAGAAGGTCATTGTTGCCAAGAGCAGCAACAACTTTCAGTCAAACTGCTTTTTGATTAATCAACAGGATTCATATTTTCCTTGCATGACCCCTGAGATGAGCATTCAGGATGAATTGGTAGGGTAAGTGGGTGGGTAATGAGGGTCTATTGTTAAAGACTTACACAATTCCGCATAAGAAATATTGAGTATGCTATCCAGTGTAATAATTATGCTATTGTACAACCAGTGATACATGCTATAGTGGTGAGTTATGCTGCTTTTTCAAAAATGTAAAAGATTTAACAGACTCGACAGACAAACTTATACAAGTTGCAAATCGCAAATTAAAAACTGCTAAAAATGAGATCTTACGATTTCTTCCCAACTACATATACAGATAAACAAGAAGAAGAAGAAGAATTCACTCAAATTTCTCTACGAATTTGTCAAGCAAATCAACAATCCCAGCGAAATTAACCACAGCCACATAACCTTTTTCTCAATCTATTAACATTTCAATTAATCTCAGCTCTTTAATCATTTAATTTATTGCCATACGTGTCAGATAATAATCACGACACCAGTTTTCGTTCAAACATAGTGTTGTTGGAACTAAGTTACCATAGCAACACAGTAAATTCAGTCGAAAATTCTATTCTTTTTACCGAAAATAAGAAAATTAAATTTATTAACAACTTATTATCCCTGTATTCTATCTTAGATTTGCTGGGGATATTTTTTTTGTTTAAATCAAATTTGTAACCAGTTTTCGTAATTCAATAACAGTTAACACTGTAAAATAGTGGTCAGTTGTACAACTCATTCCACTTCTAACTGTGAAAGTCCTTATTAGGACTGAGTTACACCCAACGAAGTCAGACATTGCAAACATCCATTCCCATTGTCTGTTCCCAGTTTAAATATCGATTCGAGTTCAAATTCAAAGATCTTTATTTCATGTTATAGTAGTTCAAGGTTATTTATTCTCTAAATTGAATATATAACACATAGTAATCTCTACATTTTTACCACTAACCCCATTTTGTGTACACCAGCTCTTGTTCTCAGGAAACCAACGCACATCATGCCTGGAGAGATCTGCCGTGACTGCAATCGGAGGAGCATGTCTGTTGAAAACAGACAGTGTGATGACATGTTATGTGATAAATGTAACGGTATCAGGTTTGATAAACCAAAAATCCCAGCACCTAACATCCAAATCCCAGCAGGTCATCCAGCTATGAACAATCCAACATCCAGTGGTGAAAACGGAAATTCAGTAGTGCCCATAGCTGAACAAACAATCCCAAACACGACCCAACCAAGTCCATTTGACCTAACGAGTACTCCTATTCCAGGTGGCAGCACGGAGCAAACAGCAACACCAACAGTCGAGACAGCAGTACCTACCGTGAACACAGAGCCCAGCCCCTCGCATGGGGCTGAGGTAAGTAGCCAATGCATTTGTCTCGAGGCAAATAGTAAGTTCATGCTACAGTGTTTTGACTGCAAAAATTGGTACCACTATGCTTGTACCCTACTTCCTCCCTACATGCTCAACACTCTAACATTGACACGTCGCAGGTACACCTGTTCCAAGTGTACACATTTAAACCAACATAAATTCGAACCAACTGCGGCAAATGATTCCTTCCTGCTGGCCTCTGAATGTGGTGAGTCTTCATCAGCGGTAAGTGACCAGAGTAACATCCCTGACCCAAGCGATGATGCCATCACAGACATGTTTTCAACAAACCCACCCAACGAACCCCCTACTGTCTCATTTACAGGTAAAACTGCATCAACTGGGGTTTCGTCGTATTTGGCAGAGGCTAAGAGTGTTGTGGAATCCACAACACTCTTGGCCTCTGCCAAATGTGACGAAACTCCAGATCTGCTAAACACACTAATAAAGCAGATCAGTGAGCTTAGAGAGGGACAGTACATTTTGCAATCCCAGGTACGTGAATTACAATCAGACAGATCAGGCAAACAAACAAATAGCATTCACCTACAGACACACAGAAGTACACAACATCAGAATAACATCCATCAAAATTACAACACTGCACCACGTAAACCAGCCAAACAACAAGCACAACAGAACAACATCCATCAAAATCACCACACTGAACCACGTATACCAGCCATGCCACAAGCACTCAGTGGATCTCAAGGAAGAGACCATAGGAGCCAGGCCAAACCAGGTGTGCGGCAATACAATGAGGTAGTCGCAGGTACATCATACACACACCGCCATAACAACAACCACAGGCTACAGTCAGATAACCATCAAAAACTCAATCCATACCAACACCCCAGCGCTGCACACAAACAACACCAAACACTCAGTTCATACCAGCAGCACTCTAGCACTGCACACAAACAACAGCACCCAAGCAATAGGCTTTCACCACAACAACAAAGTGGGCATTCCAATGATAAGCAGAAGAATAATGTTCTTCTAATTGGAAGCTCAACTTTTAAAAAACTAAGCGGGCGATATATGTCATCCGATGATACCGACATCAAAATTAGGTCCTTCAGCGGCGCGCGTATAAGCGAAATCACATACCAAATCGAGAAATCTGTAGCCGATGAACGATACGATGGGATTGTGGTACATGTAGGAACTAATGATATCGGTCGTAAGAGCCTTGACAGAATGATAGAGGACTACACTACACTCATACAAACAATCCGTCGCCAGTCACCCGAAACACAGGTATTTGTATCATCACTGCTTCCACGCCCAAACGAACCATATGAAAATGATCTGGTCAGTGAGTTCAACACACGATTAGAATCCCTAGCGGTGTGGGTCGCTGTGACTTTCATTAACCATTCTTTTATTTTCAGCAGCGAAGAGGGCCAAGTATATGGTGAGTTATTCTGGGACAATGTCCATCCCAACAAATCAGGAATAAATCTCCTATCCACTAACATCCAAGATTACATAAATTATTACCTTTTACAGGATTTTCGAAATGGAAGGACATGGAGGTGCTAGTTTTACCATCTTGCGATCAATCCGGTACACGGCCAGTCATATATAAACAAGTACCAATACAACTATCAAACCATTTCAGTTTATTACACAACGAGTCCATAGCCACTCCAGATGATGAGCCATACATAGACACTATCAACAGCAATACAAACACAAATACTGAACTGCATGTACATTCCCAGGCAGAAATTAGCACAAATCAATTGCCAAAACATTTACAATCAAACAACAATGGAAATTCTAAAACAGTAACGAACACATGTATATACACAAATGCAGATAGTTTGATTAATAAAAAGGCTGAGCTCGAAACACTAGTACAGAATATTCGCCATGCAATCATATTAATCACGGAAGCCTTACCTAAAAACACAACCATCAACATTAGTGAACTACAGATTGATGAGTACCACCTATCACTGAATAATAAACCATCAAGGGGAGTTATTATATATACACATGTATCACTAAATGCTCAATCCTGTGACATCTTGAATGACGATGACTTTACCGAATCAGTATGGAGTACATGGACGACACAACAAAAGGAAAGAATTATCAATGGTTGCATCTACAGAAGTCCCAGCTCAGATGGCTCAAATAACAAAAACCTCTTAAATCTACTACAGAAAGTTGATGCAGCAAATACAGACCATATTCTTATAGTAGGGGACTTCAACTACCCATCGATAAATTGGAACACAGGCTTTTCTCCAAAAGAAGAAGAAGACGCTTTTCTTAATACTACCAGCGATATTTTTCTACAGCAACTAGTTACTAATCCGACTCGACATAGAATAAATCAGACTTCAAATCTTTTGGATCTAGTTTTAACAAACAACGAAAACATCGTCCATGAAATAACTCACCTACTGCAGCTAGGTAAAAGTGATCATGACATTCTATAAATATCACTACATCCTGACATCTTAAGCACAAGCAAACAAATAGCTAAGCCAAAACTACTGTTGAACAAAGGATGATATAACGAACTGCGAAGAGACTTAGGAACGACTGACTGGAATCATCTACACCAACTTAATGCATCAGAAGCTTGGAACTTCCTACACAAAACATTGAACACAGTGAAAGAACAGTATATACCTACAACAAAAAACCATGGCAAGAAAAAGCACCTTGATCGGGCGGCAACAGATTCACTCAATAGCAAAAAGCGTGCATACAAAAGATACAATGAAACTAAGAAAACTACAGATTACACACTCTACAAAATTGCTAGAAACAAAGCAACAGCATGCATCAGAAAATCAAAACAGACATTTGAACGTAAAGTGGCAACTGAAAGTAAGAAAAATCCTAAAGCCTTTTGGAACTATGTCAAGAGTAAAACAGTTCTACGTGAATCAATTAGCAAGCTACGTAACCCTGCAAACGACACCATGACCACAGATGATACAGAAAAAGCAAACATTCTCAACACATTTTTCTCAAACATGTTCACTCCAGAAAATCTTCTTTCTACACCAATCATTAACCCCAGAAACAATGGTACCATATTAAAAGACATATTAATAACACCTATTGCCATCGAAAATAAACTAAAAGGACTCAACCCCAACAAAAGCAATGGCCCGGATGAAATACCAGTGAGAATACTAAAAGAAGCTGCTAAAGAAATTAGTACACCACTATGCATAATTTTCAACAAGTCTCTTGAAGAAGGCATTTTACCCGACATCTGGAAAACGGCAAATGTATGCTGCATACACAAAAAAGGCTCCAAGAATGACCCAAGCAACTACAGACCAATCAGTCTCACTTCTACATTATGCAAGGTCCTAGAATCTTTTATAAGAGACAGTATTGTAAATTTCCTGGCAACGGCTAATCTATTTACCAAATGTCAGCATGGATTTAGACGTAAAAGATCATGTAAAACTCAACTACTAGAATACCTGAAGGATTTAACAGCCATGCTTGACTCAAACGAACCTGTCGATGCAATATATTTAGACTTTTCAAAAGCTTTCGATACTGTGCCACACCAACGACTCCAAACAAAACTGAGAAGCTATGGTATTGGCGAAAATTTAGTAAAATGGATAGGGAACTACTTAAGCAACAGGAGCCAGAGAGTTAGAATTAATGATGCATCATCGGACTGGATTGAGGTGACCAGCGGCGTGCCACAAGAAAGTGTTCTAGGACCTATACTTTTTCTGATATATATAAATGACCTACCTGATCGAGTAACCTGCCACTGCAAAATATTTGCAGATGATACAAAGATGTACGGCAACCCAGCTACCAGTCAGATTCAGGAAAACATAAATAAAGTATGTAAATGGTCGCAGACATGGCAACTATCTTTCAACACAGACAAAACGCATGTCATGCACTTCGGCAGAAATAACCCTCAAACCAAATACTATATGACAGATACACCTGATCCACATCCTGTATCAACATCAGATGTAGAAAAAGATTTGGGGGTTCATGTCGACAGAAACCTCTCTTTTGACATACATATAGGGAACATTGTATCCAAGGCAAACAGTACAATAGGACTAATCAAGAGAACATTTACCAACATTGATCAATCTACTTTCACGCTACTATACAAATCACTTGTGCGACCCATTCTTGAATACTGCAACTCAGCATGGTCTCCATGACTGAAAAGGCAATCGCAGCTATTAGAAAGAGTACAACGCAGAGCAACAAAACTTGTCCCACAAATCAGAGAGTATAGCTACACAGAAAGACTTGAAGCCCTAAATCTAATGTCACTGAAATATAGACGGTTTCGTGGAGATTTGATTGAAACATTCAAACTCATCAAAGATCTATATAATATTGATAAGAACTACTTTTTCGAACTGTCCAATGTTACACGGACCAGAGGTCATAGGCTCAAGCTCAACATAAAACGTAGCAGCAAAGATATTCGGAAGCACTCCTTCGCAAATAGAGTGGCACCACATTGGAATTCACTGCCAACAACAATAGTCGAAGCAACCACAGTCGAAATATTCAAGGGCAAACTAGACATCTTTTTCAAAGAAAGAATATTTGAATTCGACTGAACACAATTAATTGTGGTGTGGCTTTGGACGTTGCTGTTACACATATGCTTATACAACATATGTGAGCCATCAATTCCCAAAGTCATAATACAATTATTACATCACAGTGGACTAATCTTGAAACAGCCTGTGCATCTACATGAACATGCACACATGAAGATAGCTACACGTGTTGTATCCAGACCAGGGTTGCCTGCCCTACCAGTTTAGCACTGAGGCAATAACAAGCCAATGGCGTATGCCTTGTAAATTGATGATGATGATGATGACGAGATAAACACATCTGTAATGGACACATTATGGTCCACTAAGATATGGTCAGACAGACAGTTAGCTAGACAGACAGGCAGCTGGATGGATAGACATACAGAAGTGCAGGTGTGTGGGTCCAGATGGGTGGGTTCCAGCGGATGGTTGGGCGGGTCATAGAAATATGGATGAATGGAGAGGCAGACATATTGATAGGCAGGCAGGCAGGCAGGCAGGCAGACAGACAGGCAGGCAGGCAGGCAGGCAGGCAGACAGACACTAGTCTCACAGCACTTGAAACACACAAGACAAACAATACTCACAGAAGATGCTGACAGGCTTGTACCAGGCAATGCCAACTTCTCATCGGTTGGCCAGGTGCCACCTTTGCTCATTAATGAATCCATGCCACCTTTGCCAGGTAATTTCCCGGCACCAAAGTTCATTGACTTGATATAGTATTCATACGCGGCTTCTGGTCCGATGGCACCCTCTGCTGCCGCCGCTGCTATATCGGTGGCTGTCTCCATGTTTTTGCTGATCGTCATGTACTGTCGCTGCTGTTCTTTAAATGCTCGGTAGATCAACTCATATTCCTCATGCTGAAACAGGATGTATAATTTATGAATCTAGTTTCTCAGTCAATCATAATGATGTCATAATCAACTACGTGACATGTAGGCTGACATCATAACCAATTACATCATGAATGACGTAGCTAAGTTCGTCATGAGCGCCTAATTGATGACAGGCTAAGTATCGTTGTATGGATTGTATGTCTACTACATGTATTTGATAAACATTCTGTTGAATATTCTGAAAATAATTTGATTGGGTGTTGTTTTCTGGAAATTGAGATTCAATTAGGGGGATCGATCAAACCCAATATAACGTGTGGGTGGAGCTTAGCTAGAGATGGGTGGGGCATAGCTAAAACTGTATTCCTTCATTCATGCTATTAGATCGCCAGCAAGCGCCATTAACCCTTACCACTCTGATGTGAATATTGTATCTTTTACTGCGTCAATACCAAAGAAACTGGTGTTCATTTTTCAACAATTTTGATGGAAGATGTTGCTGTCTATGACAGCACCATCTCCCACCAAATTTGTTGAAACATGAACACCAGTTCATCTTTTAATTTAATTTGAAAGCTTAATGTTTTGACATCAGAGTGCTAAGGGTTAACCCTTTGAACCTGACAGGATGAATTAAACAAGTGGCCCAAGGGCCTGTGGCACTCATCTGGACCATTAGCATTTGAACCATTTGCATTCAAATAGATATGATGGAATTTTCGGAAAACCCAAGATGGCCACCCAAAAAATTGACCAATCAAAATTCTGAATAGAAATTCTAGTCTACCTTAAAAGGGTTACACTAGATAGCCAAATTTGGTTGAAATATGCTAAGCAACTAAGGAGAAGCGTTTTGACAATTTCTGGTAAATTTTTCATAAAATCTAAGATATTCACCCCAAAAGGTTGATCAATCACAATTCTAAATAGAATTTCTAGAGCCTACCACCATAGATTCCATTATTGAAATTGGTTGAAATAAGTCAAGCAGCTAAGGAGTAGCCATTTGACAATTTCAGGTACATCCACCCAAAAAATCTCAGATTTTCACCAAAAAAATTGATGAATCAAAATTCTGAATGGAAGTATTTAAGAGCCTATGGCCATAGGATCCTTTCAGCTTAATTTGGTTAAAACCGGTCAAGATGTCAAGAAGAAGCAATTTGGCAATTTCCAGTACATTTAAAATAAAATCTAAGATTTCACCCCAAAAGATTGATGAATCAAAATTCTGTATGGAAATTCTAGAGCTCATCACCACAAGATCCTTTCCGCCAAATTTGGTTGAAATCGCTCAGAATGGTAATGAGATCGAAGAAGCAATTTGACAATTTCCGGTACATTTTTCATAAAATCTGATTTTCACCCCAAAAATTGATAAATCAAAATTCCGAATGGAGGTTCTGGAGCCTACAATCATCGGGTCTTTTCAGCCAAATTTGGTTGAAATCGCTCAGAATGGTAAGGAGAAGCAATTTGACAATTTCCGGTACATTTTTCATAAAATCTGATTTTCACCCCAAAAATTGATAAATCAAAATTCCGAATGGATGTTCTGGAGCCTACAATCATCGGGTCTTTTCAGCCAAATTTGGTTGAAATCGCTCAGAATGGTAAGGAGAAGCAATTTGACAATTTCCGGTACATTTTTCATAAAATCTGATTTTCACCCAAAAAATTGATGAATCAAAATTCCAAATGGACGTTCCGGAGCCTACGACCATTGGGTCCTTTCAGCCAATTTGGTAGAAATTGCTCAGAATGGTAAGAAGCAATTTGACAATTTCCGGTTTATTTTTCATAAAATCTCAGAGTTTCACCCAAGAAATTGATGAATCAAAATTCTGAATGGATGTTATGGAGCCTATGCCCATAGGGTCCTTTCAGCCAAATTTGGTTGAAATCGCTCAGAATGGTAAGGAGAAGAAGGAATTTGACAATTGCCGGTACATTTTTCATAAAATCATATTTTCACCCAAAAAATTGTTGAATCAAAATTCTGAATGGAAGATCTGGAGCCTACAACCATAGGGTCATATCAGCCAAATTTGGTTGAAATCGCTCAGAATGGTAAGGAGAAGAAGCATTTTGACAATTTCCAGTACATTTTTCATAAAATCTCAGATTTCACCCAAAAATATTGAGGAATTAAAATTCTGAATGGTAGCTCTGGAGCCAAGACCAATAGGATCCTTTAACCCAAATTTGGTTATAGTCTGTGTATTGGCTAAGGAGTAGCGTTTTAAAGCAAAAGACGACGGATGGACAGACGGATGACGGACGGACGGTCGCCCTTCGGGCCAGGTGAGCTAAAAACTCATTTACAATTTAATAAATATTATGTTGAATAATTTGAAAATAGTTTGACTGGGAGCTGTTAATGCATATGGTAGCAACTTCGGGCCAGGTGAGCTAAAAACTCATTTACAATTTAATAAATATTCTGTTGAATAATTTGAATATAGTTTGACTGGGGGCTGTTAATGCATATGGTAGCAAGCGGCTCTAGCAAAAGTATTTTCAAAATACTCAATTTACAGCTTACCTGTAGATACCTTGAAATTGAGATTCTGAGATTTCAGCGTTCAAAGGGTTAGCACCCAAGATGCCTGTATTGCTCACCTGGAACATAGGCATTTCAACTAGAAAGGTCATAGGCTATAAGTAGAACCCTAAAGAGTTGATCAGAATTGTAACAGAGGGCCTGTATCGCTCACCTGGAATTATTAGCCACTGGCATAAATGAACAAAACAAGATGACAACTGGAAAAATTTACCAAACTAATATCTGTGAAGAATGTTTAGCCAAATCTTATTAAAATTGATCCAGTGGTTAATAAGTGTCTATTGTATGATTTTCTCAGAAATTTTCTTTTACAGGGTGATAGTAAAAAGTTAATACCTGTATATTGAAATCGGCCCAGTGGTTCTCAAGAAGACATTTTACATTTCCTAATGATTTAGTATGGGAGCTTTTGGTGGAGAAAAAAATGGCTCCCAAACCGTTTATCCGACAATTTGCTAAGTGGAAATTTGAAATCTGGATATCCAAAACCTATATAAAACCAATTTTTGCTTCAGAGTACATCAAATTAAAAAAATCCAATATCGCCGCCAAACATGCAAAATTTTTAGTGGTCCACAGCTGCTATGGCTTTTTTACCTATCAACTTCCCTTGAACAAATTTTAAATCCACCAAATTTCGGTCAGATCCATTTAGCGATTCTGGAGTACATTTTTGCAAAAACTAGTTCATCCAAGATGGCCACCAAACTATTTAGCCAATCAAGTTCCTTTGAACAAACTTGGTTCAGCTCTTGCCCTAGATAATATTTCATGAGTTTTGAATCAATTCCCCCAAGTGGTTTCAGAGAAATTAGCTAAATTAAGTTTTAATCCATCAACAATTGATGAAGCAAATGTATTTAATCCCACTAGAGGTCAATACTTGACCACAAATGTAGCTTCAATGCACCCATGAAGCTCAACTTTACGACTTTGCAATGTCCTATGATGCTTGAATCCTTCCAGCCAAATTTGGATAGAATCCACCAAGCGGCTATGGAGAAAATGCATTTTGACAATTTCCAGTAAATTTTTCATAAAATTTATGATTTTCACCAAAAAAATTGACATCAAAATTTTGAATAGATGCTCTGGAGCCTACCATGATAGGGTTTGTCTCGACAACTGGGGTTGAAATCTTTCAAGTGGTTAATGATGAGTCATGTTTAGACAATTACTGGTAAATTTTTCATAAAATCTAGTTTTCACCAAAAAACTTGACCAATCAAAATTCTGTAGATAAAGTTCTGAAGCATATTCCCATAAGGTCCTTCCAGCCAAAGTAAGTTGAAATCTGCTGAGCGGTTAATGAAGAGTAGCGTTTTGACAATTTCCGTTAAATTTTTCATAAAATCTAAGGTTTTCACAAAAAAAATTGACCGGTCAAAATTCTGTAAATGGCTCTGAAACATATCCCCATAAGGTCCTTCCAGCCACAGTAAGTTGAAATCTGCCAAGCGGTTAATGAGGAGTAGCGTATTGACAATTTCCGGTAAATTTTCATAAAATCTAAGCTTTTCATCAAAAAGATGTACCAATTAAAATTATGCATATATTTTCTGAAGCATAGACCCATAAGGTTATTCCAGCCAAAGTAACTTGAAATCTGCGAAGCGGATAATAAGGAGCAGAGTTTTGACAATTTCCGGTACATTCGTCATAAAATCAGATTTTCACACAAATAAATTAACCAATCAAAATTCTGTATACATGTTCTGAAATTGAAAGCAGTAGAGGACCTTCAGCCAAATTAGGTTGAAATCTGCCAAGTGGTTAATGAGGTGTAGTGTTTTGACTATTTTCGGTACATTTTTCACAAAATGTAAGATTTTAACCCAAAAGATTGACCAATCCAAATTCTGTATACAAATTCCGAAGCGTACCTCCATAGGGTCCATCCAGCCAAATAAGGTTGAAATCCGCCAAACGGTTAATGAGTAGCATTTTTAAATAAAGGTTGACGGATGGATGACGGATGAAACGGTCGCAATACATATCAGTGATCTTGACCATTGACCTTTCGATCAAAACATCATTGTGTGATGCCTTGTCACTATAAGGAAACACCCGCAATGGTATTGAGAAATGTTCATTTGTAGACAAAGAGAAGACTATTTTTGAAAATTTATCACTGGAATGACTGGCTCGATAACCAGTCATTCCAGTGATAAACTTTCAATAAGAGCTCCGCAAATAAGCATAATACCCCACCATGAGGACAAACCAATGAATGAGAGTTGTCAGAAAATAGAGGTCTCTTCCTCAGACCTAGACCAGCCATCCTATGAAGTTTTAAAGCGATCCATTAAACAGTCAAGGAGTTATCGTCTGGAAACCAATTTTCAAGATATCATGGATTTTGGATTATCGTAAATTTCGATAAGTTTCTTTACCAGACATAGTCCAAACACCCTATGAAGTTTCAAAGGAATCCAATAAATGATAATGGGATATCATCCAGAAACCAATTTTCAAGATGGCAGCCAGCTGTGGTTGGTGGTCATTATGGAGTTTGGATCATTGTCAAGTTCGATATGTTTCTTCCCCAAACCTAGTCCAACCACGCAATGCGATCCGATAAGTGGCAACAGAGTTAATCATCACCCCAAAACCAATTTTGAAGATGGCCGCTGGTCAGATCATTGTCAATTTCGACATGTTTCTATTCCAGACCTAGTCCAACTGCCCTATAAAGTTTCAAAGCGATCCAATAAACGGTAATGGAGTTATCGTCTGGAAACCAATTTTCAAGATGGCCGCGGTTGGCTGGCAGCCATCTTGGATTTCTGATCATTGTTGATTTTGATAGGTTTCTTCCCCAGATCTAGTCCAACCATGCTATGAAGATTCAAGGAGATCCGATAAACGTTTAAGGAGTTATCATCCGGAAACCAATTTTCAAGATGGCCACCACTGGCTGGCGGCCATGTTGGATTTCAGATCATTGTCGATTTCAATAGGTTTCTTCCCCATACCTAATCCACCCATGCTATGAAGTTTCAAAGTGATCTGATAAACGGTTATGGAGTTATTATCTGGAAACCAATTTTCAAGATGGTAGCCAATGGCTGGTAGCGATCATGGATTTTGGATCGTCGTCAATTTCAATATGTTTCTTCCCCCATACCTAGTCCAACCAGCTTATCAGGTTTCAATGTGATCCGATAAATGGTAACAGAGTTATCATCCAGAAACCAATTTTCAAGATGGCTGCCCATGGCTGGTGACCATCTTGGATTTCGGATCATTGTTAATTTTGATAGGTTTCTTCCCTAGACCTAGTCCAACAACCCTATGAAATTTCAAAGCGATCCCATATACGACAACAGAGTTATCATATGGAAACCAATTTTCAAGATGGCTGCCGGTAGCTGGCTGCCATCTTGGATTTCTGATCACCATCGATTTCGAGAGGTTTCTTCCCCAAACCATGTTATTGTCAATTTCAATAGGTTTTATCCGCAGACCTAGTCCAACCACCCTATGAAGCGATCCGATAAATGATAATGGAGTTATCATACGGAAACCAGTTTTCAAGATGGCTGCCACCGGTGGCGGGTGACCATCTTGGATTTTGGATCATTGTCGATTTCAATAGGTTTCTTCCCCAAACCAAGTCCAACCACACAAAGCGATACGATAAGCGGTAACGGACTTATCATTCAGAAACCAATTTTCAAGATGGCGATTTCGAGAGGTTTCTTCCCCAAACCAATCCAACCACCCTATGAAGTTTCAAAGTGATCCAACAAACAGCAACAGAGTTATCATCCAGATACCACTCTGTCACCTGCCTGCCCGGAATGCGCCATCACATAATACCCCGCAAATTTATTTGGCACAGTATAAAAATGAGAGGACTGAGTATGAGTTCATGAAATAATCATTACTGTACCTGTAGATTGAGCTTTTTCGGCATCATGTTATAGGCCTCCCTCAGAAGCTCCACCGCTCTCTGTCCTAGCAACATAATACTGGACTTTAGTTTTGCATTAGCTAACTCTTTCTGATTAGCTTTCTCTTTGGCGACTTTAATTGATTGAGCATCCTCGGTTCCAAACTCAGTAATCGTGTACTTACACGTTGGTATCTGTACAAAAACAACAATAATGGATGTGGTTAAGAGTCATTCTTTCTTCTTATTTTACTATATTATTTTCAGGCTAATCTCTTCATACAGTAGTCATAATATATTACATAGAGAAATTATGGTACCTATATCATACTATTAAGTAAAATTTAATTTATAAAGTCATATACTGGTTGAAAGGAGCTGTTCCAACCAATCAGCAATGAGTTTGCAATATGAACAGCCAATCAACAACATACTTATGCTACGTTGGTGATGTGTTCTATTACCGGCTTCCAGTAAATAAGCATTCAAGGTTGTGACATACCGTAGTGCCTATAAATGGACAAATACTCATTTTTCCCATTTAACCATTCCTGTGTCACCAGTGCCTTAAAGATCTTCCCGTCACTTTACCCTTTAATGGTTAAGATTTACAAGGAAAGTTACCACGTTTTACCAGTCAAATTATTAAGATAGCCTTCAAATCCTAAGATAGTCCTGCAAATGAATATTAATATACTATATGTTAACTAGAAGGTGCAGTTGCAAGCAACTGTAAATCTGCGTGCTGAAGCTGTTTTGACAAGAGTAGCATATGAAGTGCTCTCCCTACCATCTCTGTATGATTTTGTCACCTTAATGGCAATAGGATGCCAAATCGTGGGAGGGGTCTAAATATCCTGAGTAATTTTGAATGGCATGGGAAACAGAATACCATCGGTGGTCATAAAATAGGAAATCATCTCTAACCTCCCTGTATGATTTAGGGGAGGTGGTGGGGTCGAGCCCAGATGTCATTGTAAGTCTGAGCAATGGTATTTGTGCCATTACCCAGTAATGAATGGTATCAGAAACAGAATATCATGTATAGTTCTGGGATGTGGAATTCTCTTCCTAACATAACTCTGTTATGGTGGGTGACTTTGTTGAATTAGATGAGAATTAGAACTCTGGGAATTTAGCTACCTTAGTGCCAATTGGTTGACAATATGGGACAGTCCAAATATCATGGGTAATTTTGAACCATGATATTTACGCCGGCGGTCAAAATTTGAGAGAAAATGCTCGTTTTGACTGTTATAGACAGGTTTTTATGAGATTTTATAGTTTGTCTGCACGAATCAACGTAGTTCGAGGCTGGCTAACATTGATTCAAATTTTGACCTTGCACTGACATTTTGTGGGCAAGGGGAGCTAATTCCTGCCAAAAACGAAATCCGGTAACGTTTAGTACAAAGAAACAAACTTGGCATTTCACCTTTGACCCCAAAATGAGCAGAACTCTTCGGGAGCAAACGGGTAACATCCTAGCCAAGTATGGTAGTGATGCCATTAAAACTCTACGTGTAGTCGCACTTCAAAGATAAATATTGAAAATTTCCATACATTTCCTATGGGACATTTTTGACCACTCAAAGGTGGGTAGCTAAAAAACTACTGGGAAGATCCAAAATAAAAACACATGCCATGACATGACGGATGATTTTCAGAAAATCCAAGATGGCCATCAAAAAATTGCCCAATCAAGACTTATTTAATATGTTGAAGCCTATCATCAAAGGATCGTTCCACACAAGTTTTGTTGAAATCGGGCCATTGATTGAAGGAAGGAGTACCATTTTTAAATGGTTCTGGAAAACTGTCAGAAAATCAGATATTTCTGCCAAAACATTGACCTATCGAAATTTTGAATAGAATTTCTAGAGGCTACGACAATAGGATCCTTCCAGCCAAAATTGGTTGAAATTGCCCAAGCGATTAATGAAGAGTAGCATTTTATATGAATTCCCATTTATCAGAAAACCCAAGATGGCCACCATCAAAATCAAGCCGTCAAAATTCTGTACACAAGTTCGGAAGCGTACGGGCCTAGGGTTTCTTCCAGCTGAGTTTGGTTGAAATCGCCAAAGCCATTAATGAGTAGTATAGCCTTTTAACTGATTTCCCAAAAATCGAGCTAAATCCTGGTCGTGTCAAATTGTATTTTTTTTGCAAAAAGTTGGGAAAACGAAAAAGAAAAGAAAGTAGCTAAGATTTGCGAAAATCGGAGCAAAACTCTAGGAAAAGGAGCTTTTTAAAATGTTCAGATTTTTGGCATGAAAAGGGCTACTTCTCGCAAACATTTGCCTGGATCAAAGACATAAACAATAACAATAACCTACAAATGACATTCTATTGGGTCGATATGGTTGCAAAATGATCTGAGCAAATCTCTGGGAGAAGATACGTTTGAAAAAATTGTGACCGAGAATAATAATAATAAGAAGAAGAAGAATAAGAAAGATCTGATCGTAGAATAATAATCTGTGTGCAGTTTCTGCATGCAGATTAATTATCGAGGAAACTCAAATCTTTATGCTTAGTCAGTGTCGATTTGCTAACCAACAAAATTCTTTTTGAAAATTTACCGAGCCACTCATTCCAGTGGTAAATTTTCAAAAATACTCTTGCCGTGGCTTGCAAATGGACATTCCTCAAATTAACTAAAGATGGCGTTTTGGCCGACTTGACCACTAAAGTGTTAAGTTGACAAATAAGGGTTTAATGTTTATCATGCTTATGCTAGTAAGTACAGTACAGATCAGAAATAACTTAACATGTCTCCAAAACAAAATAAAACATACTGGATTATTTTGAACATAATTGGATCGGAAGACCTTGCAGCAGTGTCTTCCAATCCAATTATGTTACAATGGAACATTGAACAGAACATTTCTTAGTAACTAACATCTTTCTACTTTTGTTTTGGAAATGTCTTAATTTATTTATGAGCTGTACTGTATTGACAAGTGCTGCATTTCAATTCCACCTTACATATTCCTACATATATCAGATTTTCAAGATGGTCAAATTCAAGCAGAATCATGCCCATATCACATGTTCAATAGACATATTAGAACGCACCTGACACATCCTAGTATTTTATTATTATTATTATTATTATTATTATTATTATTATTATTTCTTACATCATCGAGAACCTCTTTGGCGACTTCACCGACAAAATTCATTACACCATTAACAAGGAGATTCAACTACAACACAAGATCTATGCTATTTAAATGTCGGTAGATGGACTAGTTCAACCAATGGATACTTTTAGCTTATAATGCCCCACCCCCCTCTCCCCTCTCCCCCCCCCCCTCACTAGCTAAGCTCCGCCCATGATTTGCTCGTGTTGGGATGGATCGTGAACCCTGAACTCTCTGAATCTCAATTTCCAGAAAACTATACAGGTAAGCTGTTGACTATTTTAAAACTAATTTGACTGGGTGCTGTTGCTGCCTATGGCATAGTTAGTCAAATGTTCTATAATGTCTATGGCAGCAACAGCACCAAGTCAAATTAGTTTTAAAATATTCAATAGAATTTTTATTAAATAGTAGACATACATTTCATACAACTGACATACTTTTATAAGTCCTTTTTACTTATCTACATCGTATTTGATTGTGATGTTAGCCGACATGTGATTGTCAGATTATGAGGTCATATACTTGAGTAAGAGTAAGATTCATCAGTCATAATGCAATGTGCTAATTACATATTCCATACATCGATATCAGTATATATTTGTCCATTGTTACATCTTACACCTTATGGTAATTAACAATTTGTTCATTTTAATCCTTAAATGCTCAAATCCATTCACGAAAAATTAAATTTTCACATAGAAAATGTCCATTTGTAGACCAATAGATCATCTTTGAAAAATTTACCTCTGAAATGGCTGCCTCAGTCATCAAGCCAGTCAATCCAGTGGTAAATTTTGAAGAATATATAATCTGCTCTTGGTCTGCAAATGGATACTTCTCAAGACCACAGCAAAAGTCGTTTTTGGCCAGCTTGAGTGTTAAATGGTTAAGATAATTTCATATGACATTACATTTTCCCATACCCTAGCTTGTAGGTCGCCTACAGTATACAGTGCATTCTCACGCCGAGTTTTACCGGCACGGTTAACAGGTTTCTTTGCAATATGTGTGCCTGCTGGAGGCAACCGAGGCTTACGCTGAAACATAAAGTATGACAGCTTATTATTATTATTATTACAACAAGAACGATTGGTCAATCAGGCATGCAGAACTGTTGCCATATGCCAATAGTTCTTATCATTATTGACCAATGAAGCAACCATCCTTACCACTTATGACTGACACCGCAAGTGTCACTGACACTATTAACCAATGGGACAAGCACCATTTGTCAATGGGATAAGTGTAACTGATGCCACTGACCAATGGAACCATGGTTTTTGGCCTTACTGGGCAATGAGTCAAGTATCATTGACACAATTTACCAATGGGGTAAGCATAGCAGGTGCCACTGACCAACAAGAGCACCAGTTCCTGATATTATTGGCCTATGAGGCGAGTGTTACACAAATAATTGACCCTTGGTCAATATGGCAAGTATAACTGATGATATGAACAAATGGGGGCAAGCAACATTTGTCAATCAGGAAAGAGTAGCTGATGTCAATGATCAATGGGTCCTGGGTCACTGGAAAACAAATGTGCCAGACAAATCTGAAAATCTCTATGGGAAAAACAAAATCTGTGTATGCCTCACACAATACACCTTTCCCACATTGATGTCATAATGTCGGGATTCCCCCAAATCAACACTCAGACCACAACTACTGGCTGGTAGCGCAGCCAACAAGCAGCTGACCTGCATTGAGTTACTATTGGCCGAAAATACACCGCAACTTACTAAAATATTTTTATAAGATTTTCACTACCCCCCCCCTTCTACGAAAAAGTTTACTTTAGTTAGCGACTAGTTTGCGGCAAAGGAAAAACTGAGCGATAGAACTTAACATGGCCTAGCAGCTATATTGTTAACCTAATCGAAATCACAGATTTCTTTTTTCACGAGAGAGTTGATACTTACCTCCCTAATACTCTTTGATATTGCTAAATATCGGCTTTCACTCAATAAACACTCAGATTAAAACAGTTAGGTGCCCCTACTGGGCAAGGAGTCAGAGGGCAGTCCGGCGGATGCCAGCCCCACCACCGTGCATGCGCAGACTAGCACTTCCTCTGACTAATTTATTGGCTGACACATGCAACTAACAAGAGCCTGCAGACCGAGCCTCTGTGGGGTGGAGAGGCCGGGTCCGTATTAGGGAGGTAAGTATCAACTCTCTCGTGAAAAAAGAAATCCGTGATTTCGTTTATTTCACTTCAAGAGTGTACTTACCTCCCTAATACTCTTTGATATTGCCAGAATTCAACAGGGAATTCGGCGGGAGGGAGGCGAGGTCAAAAGACCAGCTCTTCCCTAAGCGCTTTTCTGCGTTTAAGGCCCTTAAACTTCTGAAACTGTGTGAAAACACAGTCAGGATTTGATGAACATCGGCTAACACAAACCGATGGATGAGAGATGACCGAATCTCATATGCGCTCCCCCCCCCCCCTTCTTGGGAGGAAGACTTGAATGACCTCAATGTCCCGTACGCTCTCTACGTACAAGTGCCATGTACTATAGGACAAGAGACGAAAAGGCTCCAGTTTCGTATACTCTCAATAATGAACCACACAAAACACATACCATCACCATTTTAATAACAAAGGGTCACGTGACAATACAATTAACAATGAACAACACATAAACAAGACTGACCTTGTTGAACTTGGCTGCTGACATCATCTTCCCAGTGGTGAAGGCTGATGCAGTCCCAAAAAGTGGTTGTTCCCATTAATTAATTGTGATATATATAAGTAATGAGGAAGCCTCATCAAAAATCGATAAGGCGAGAGGATTTGAGGTGTCACGGAGATAATGGTCTGTAAAACTTGACTCACAGTGCCACTGAGCTAGTGACATAATGTCATCCACAGGGACCCCATTAAATAGGGCAGTGGAAGCCACTATGCCCCGGAGACTGTGAGCCTTGGCCATGTCAACTTGTTTACCTGTGGCGGATTTATGACAAAATTGAATACATTCCACAATCCACCTGGAAATGGTGTCCTTAGACGCCCTGCCATGGGGTTCAATATATGACAACCATAACGCTGACGGGTCCGTCCGCCACTCCTGAGTACGTTGTTTGTACAGATTTAGTGCTCGGATTGGACACCATGCTTTAGAATTAGGATCATATCTAGTTAAAGCTGGCAAAAAAATAGGTTGACCTGGATAGTTCAAAGACTGATTTTTAGCCATGAAATTAACCCTAGGTTGAAGCTTAAGGCCTTCCCCTGTAACCACAAAATGGTCCACCTCGCCTGATAAGGCATGAATTTCATTCCTACGCCTAGCCGAGGCCGCAGCAATTAAAAATACAGTTTTAAGAGTCCACATTTTCATAGAAATGGAACTAAGTGGTTCAAAAGGCTTATCACCTAGTACCTGAAGCACTAGAGATAAACTACAAGATGGAATCACAGGGGGATTCCTTGGTCTTAGGTTGCCCATGCCTTTAATTAATACATTTAATGTACTTACTTCATCACTTCCCCTATTAGCCAAGCAAGGGATAATTGTCATTAAAGCTGATTTATAACCAGCAATAGAGTTAGGCTTGAGGCTATAGGCATCATACAGGTGACAGAGGAAATCAGCTACTACCTGAATAGATGAATCCATTGGATCAATACATCTTTTTGAGCACCATTCTGCAAATCTGTTGATTTTATAATTATATGCTCTGGAGGTTGACCCCCTCCTGGCTTTAGCCATAAACATGGCTGCTTGCTCAGAAAAGCCCTCCTTAATTCTAGATTCCTTGACAACATCCACGCAGTCAATCTGAACATTGACGGATTGTTGTGAAGGGCCTTGCCCTGGAAGATAATGTCGTCCATCAGTGGCAGAGGAACCGGATTGCAGACCAGAAGATCCAGCAGATCCGTATACCATGATCGGCTTGGCCAATTTGGGGCGATCAGAAGCACTTGTCACTCCTCCTGTCTGATTTTCTGGAGAATTTTGGAATCAGGATTGCTGGAGGGAATGCGTATGCATACATTCCCATCCAGCTGATAGCTAACGCATCTGTTGCGAAAGCGCTTGGATCTGGAATCGGAGAGACGTACGTCGTCATCTTCGCATTCTTCTTCGTTGCGAATAAATCTATGTTGGGTTTCCCCCAGTGGTCGAACAGACGATCCGCCACACATTGATTTAGTTGCCATTCCGTCGGTAAAACACTCATCCTTCGGCTCAATGAGTCTGCTAGCAGATTTGACCTTCCCGGAATATGAACTGCTTTCAAGGTAATCCTGTGATCCAGGCACCAACAAAGCAGTCTCCATGTCATCATACAGAGACTGGGCAACTTCGTTCCGCCCTGGCGGTTTATGTAAGTCACTACTGTTGATTTGTCTGATCGAATAAGAACACTCTTGCCCTGAACTTTCTGTAAGAAATGTTCCAGGCCCAGGACTACTGCTCTTAATTCCAGTTGATTGATATGTTCCTTTGACTGTTCCAGATTCCAAAGCCCTGATATCGTGGATTCTTCCAGGCAAGCTCCCCACCCCTCCATCGATGCATCTGTATACACAGTCACCTGAGGGTGGGGAGGGGTTAGCATAACCCCCGCCAAGAGATTCTCTGTCTTCAACCACCATTGAAGGTGGTGAATTAGAGGCTCCAACACTGACACGTTTGAGTCCAGTAAACCTGTAGTCTGGGTCCATTGCGTCATGAGAAATAACTGGATCGGCCGCCTGCATAAGGCCGCCTGAGGAATGACTGGTTCCAGACAAACCATCAACCCCAGCATTCTCAAGTAAACCCGTGCCAGGACAACTGTTGCACACTGACTGTATTACTGAGATGAGTATCTGAACCCTCTCCTGAGTAGGATAAACATATCCTGTCTCTAGATCGAAGAACATTCCCAGGTAAACAAACTTCTGGGATGGAGTCAGCTCCGATTTTTGGAAATTGATTATCCAGCCTAAGTCTGTGAGAGTTTTCAAAACTATCCCCAGATTCGCCGATAAACTTTCCCACTTGTGTGCTTTTAACAGCCAATCATCTATGTACGTGTGGACTGCTATGCTTCTTCTGCGGAGGTATGCTGTAATCGCAAGAACCACTCTGGTGAAAACCTGAGGAGCCGTGGAAATTCCGAAGCGTAACACCCTGAATTCCCACTGTCTGCCCTGGAATGCAAATCTCAGGAAGCGACGGAAACTCCTCGCTATAAATATGTGGAAATAAGCATCCTTCAAATCTATTGAAGCTGTCCACATCCCCTTCTCCAACCCTGCCAACACCGACTTCACAGTCTCCATCTTGAAACTGGGAGTCTCTATGAACTTGTTCAATGGCTTGAGGTTGAGAAGTGGTCTCCACCCCCCCCCCACCCCCGGTGCTTTTTGTTACTAAGAACACAGTTGAATAGAAGCCCGGACACTTTTGTGCCGGCTGAATTGCTCCTTTTTGTATGAAGGAGTTTATTTCCTCCTCTATACACAACCTTTGATCTGGATCTCTTGGA
The DNA here is from genome assembly GCA_034401795.1 of Chaetoderma sp. LZ-2023a. NCBI lineage: Eukaryota > Metazoa > Mollusca > Caudofoveata > Chaetodermatida > Chaetodermatidae > Chaetoderma > Chaetoderma sp. LZ-2023a. Next base: position 7,989,029 of record CM067367.1, read on the forward strand.
ATCTGAGTCCAGAGTGGCACCAGAGACAGTCGCGATGGTGGGCCTGTCATCCAATCGGGATGATGCCCGACTGAAAGCCATCGCAAGACTAAATGGTCCTGAGTCACCCGTTCCCACTCTTGCTTGTGGTGTGCCAACCGGCCCCCCCACTGGACCACCTAGGGAGAGAGGTGGACATAAGGAGTGCAAGAGGGACACTGTCTCTTTTGCCAGAAACACCGGAGTGGTTCTCACCGTGGTAACGATTACCACGACCAGATCCTCGCGTGCCACAACCAGCACCGCGTGCACCTCGGTGCGCGGGTGGCTGCCTGGCTGGCTGCGCTGGAGGAGCCTGCGCACCCCCTCACTGCTGGCCGAATTGCACGTGGCCGAGGCCGACGCTGCGCTGGTGGCTGGCCTCTGACATGGCCACCTCCACCTCGAGCCTGCAGGGGATGGTACGCAGGGGGTGCTGCGCGAACGCGCTCCCTACGGACCACCTCAAACTGTTCGTGCAGTGCCCTCTGGTTGTTGACCAGCGTGACCGTCTCCTGGAGGTGCTTGCATCCCTCACCTCCAAAGAGACCAGGACCTGCCATAGGCGTACGCAGAAGCCTATTGTACAGGTCCTGGGACGGGCACAGGTTATCCAACGCAAACGTGCGCCTCGCCCGGACACTTCTGGTCCCAGCCCAAGTCATACAATCCAGAGTCAGGTTGATACCATCCTGGATGGCTCTCTGGACCGTTATCGGGCTCGCCTGGCGCGATGCGGATGCTGTCACTACCCATTGCAACAGCTGGGAGACGTGAGAAAGCGCCGCAATAGACGCTCTCCCACTCCACGCGGTATTGGCTGAACGCAGCCCGTTCGAACACAGCGCTCCCGTGTCAGAACGGGAGCCTGGCCGCGTATCTTCACCTAATGCCGCGCGGTCATCAACGCTTGGCTTAGGTACCACACCATACCTCTGATACTCCACGGGTACGATGCGGCAGCGCCTTGCAACCTCGCAAGGGGCCTTCGCGAGACGTCCATTCGCTTTGATGGACGTCTCCGCCGCCGAGAACATATCAATGATATGCTCTGCTAGCGGCAGAGATGGCATGGTGCTAACAGTCGACATACCAGCTAACCATGGTCTGTAGTCTCGCTGGCTAGCCGACTGTTCCACGGGCAGGTCTGGCCTGACGCTTATCAGCCATTGACAAGCGTCTGACCAATCCTCCGTGGCTACCTGCGAAAGCTCTACAAGACGAGGGCCTTCGTCTTCCTCCTGAGCAAATGCAGGCGAGCTTGAAATTGGATAGCCTGACACTCCTGGCAAGCCAGAGAAAGCATGCGGGCCCGAAAGAGCAGGCATGTTAATCTGACTGGCTTGTCCAGGAGCAGGCACCGTGGTATTGCGTGGGGCGCTTACCGCCACACCACGGCCCTGGCCAGAACCAGCTATACTCTCGGCAAGCAGAGGTGTGCGGAACAACTGGCCGTCAGATCCAACCAACGCCACCTTCTGAGCCGTGAATTCTACTCCTGCGTGAGTAGAACCGTGGACAATGTCGCCTGTATTCCCCGCGAGGGGTGCACAGACATCAAAATCCATGGCAACGCCATCAGAAGGGGAACCCAGCAGATAATCCTCTTCTTCCTGGCCAGAAAGATCAGACTCCGGGTCAGCAAAGAGAGCTAACCCGGACTGGCCAGAAAATATGCCATAGGAGGTACTGGCACGTGCGGCATGCAGATACCCCTGGGCTGATAAGCAGCCAGCAGGTTCCAGCGACAACCGTCCACAGACCACCGGCGCGGCAAGCCTGCTGCCAGTGTCGTGGAACACCCCCTCTAATGGGGCCACCTCTGAATCATCGAAAACTGGTAGCGGCCTAAGGAAACCAGATTCAGAGGCAGGGATTATCTGCTCTGAAGCAGACGAAGAGGACAACAAAGGATTTGATCCAGAAAGCATGCTACGGAGCAACTCTGGAACCAAATCCTTGATTGTCCTCCTCATCTCTCCCAACATCTCACTACGGAAGGCCTCCATGTCCACTGAGGACGAGGCCTTTCTCCTACCCTTTTTACCTGCTACCTCTCGTTTCATCTTCCTCTCCTCCTCCCCGACCTTATCCTTGGCATGTAAAGATAAGAACTCATTCATTAGTTCGCCCCCCCCCCCACTGCTTGCATATATCACACTTAAGCAATGGGCCACAAGGACTACATTGGAAGCACAAGTGAGGGATGAACTTCTCCTTTAAGAAGCGACCCCAGGACGGACAACCAGGTCTCTGAAACAGGGCAGAAGATGAGGACAATGAGTATTTTAGTTAAGGTTAGACACTCAAAACCAAAATAAAAGAGAGGAAAGAATGATCATAAAGATCACCTATCAATATGAGAAAACCAGCGTTGGGCAAAACTTTAATTGTTAATAAAGTGCAAGGCTGATTATGACGTTATAATTTCAAGAAAGAAATTAAATCGATCCGAAACAAACATCCAGGTGTAAGGACGAATTGTATTCATATCCAGAACATCTAACTGGAAAGGATAGATTATTCAGGCTACACAAACATCAGATAAACAATGATAATACTGGCAAAAGTTCATATAATTATTTTTTTAAATAAGAGAAGTGCCTCATATCATTAACTAGAATACCTGATTCTTTGCATAGACAAACCATCCAATCTGATGAACTGGAACACTCCACCAAGACTATGACCTCTTAACTCTCTCCACCTTAAGGGGAAAGGAATTGGACCAAGAGGGCAAAGTGAGAAGACCTTCTTACGAGGCCTCCGAATCACTGGACATAGACTTTTTGGTTAGATAACCTAACAGTATTAGTAGGAAATGGAACCTTGGTGGAGAGAAACAAACCCTCTGTTGATGTGACGTCCCATACATATCCTAGACAGATACCTGTGGACATAAACACAAAGAGAGATTAGTATTATATAGTGCCATTTTGAAATAAAACAACTATATTAGGCGCTTATCACGATAAACGCGAGTCCCGGAAACACATTACACCGGGAAAAACTCGCTAAAATATAATAGAAGTCACCTGATGGATAGATCCTGGGCACTCCCCTGGCGAAGTAATTCTATCTGCCATCTTTACAGGTGTTCTAGACTTCTAATAAACGCTTAAAAAGACTTGAAAATGCTTGGAAAAGCTTTGAGCACAAAAGCATGTGTACACCCTCTGCCAATAAATTAGCAAAGAGGAAGTGCTAGTCTGCGCATGCGCGGTGGTGGGGCTGGCATCCGCGGACTGCCCTCTGACTCCCTGCCCAGTAGGGGCACCTAACTGTTTTAATCTGAGTGTTTATTGAGTGAAAGCCGATATTTAGCAATATCAAAGAGTATTAGGGAGGTAACTATACTCTTGAAGTGAAATGCCACTAGGTGGTGGCATAATTAAAACTGAGCGGCTGGTTTGCAGCAGAGTATGTGATTTGCCAAAAACTGAGTGGCTGGTTAACATGGAGGACTCTGTTTCTCACAGACTTAGAGGCTGGTTAACATGAAGGACTCTGTTTCTCACAAACTGAGCAGCTGGTTAGCATGAAGAACTCTGTTTCTCACAAATTGAGCGGCTGGTTAGCATGAAGAACTCTGTTTCTCACAAACTGAGCGGCTGGTTAGCATGAAGAACTCTGTTTCTCACAAACTGAGCATCTGGTTAACATGAGACTCCGTTTCTCACAAAGACTATATTTTCCCACCTAAATTTGGATGAAAGGTCAAAGCCTCATTCTGGCAGAGTATCTGCTATTCGAAATTGTCTTGTTACGGTAATTTGGTGTAAATATATTTTGATCTCAGCTTGTTTAAGTGAACAATATGGTTAGTAAGTATATATTATTGTTGAATAAGTGGATAGATACATGTAGCAAGTTGCTGTGCTGCAATGCAAGCAGATCTTTCTTGAATAAGCTTCTGACAGTAAAGTTGATTATTATATCATGTTATATCAGTAATAGATCTGCAATATTGGACATAATTTAATTGAAGTATTTAGAAACCTGCTGGCAGTCAATGCTATGTATACTACATATGATTGTAGTATAAGGAAGATAAAGTGTTGAACCACTAGTAAGTTATCACAGTTATTTATGTGCTTTAGAATGAATATGCATGCATATGTACTGAGATAGTTTAACAGGAAGAAGTAATGGCATGAATGGTAGCCATTTTCTTCTTCAAACAGGGTAAGAGTAGTGCAAACTGAGCGGCTGGTTAGTGGCAAATTGAGCGGCTGCTTAGCGGCAAACTGAGCAGGTTGTTAGTGGCAAACTGAGCAGCTGGTTAGTGGCAAACTGAGCCACCGGTTAGTGGCAAACTGAGCGGCTGGTTAGCGGCAAACTGAGCGGCTGGTTAGCAGCAGACTGAATCCTTCTTAACGAATCAGATTTTGAGTTGTCGCTACTTAGTGGCTAACTAATTTGCATGGTAAAATGTTAACCACCCGCCACTTAGCGGCTAGTTTGCGGCTAACTAGCAGCTAGTTAGCGGCAGCACTTAGTCGCAAGACCGGTTTTTTCATATGGGGGGGGGGGTGTGTGTGTGTGTTATCAGTGTATATAAAATACACCATTATACCTAGATTCATCAAATCAAGTGGACAATAGGGGCTATTTTAAAATCACAATCAATTGTATTAAATTGTACAGTACCATAAAAACGAATACAGAAATGTATAGAAAATTGGCTTAGCTTTCCAATGATGTATGACTTCAATAATATTATGAAATTAGTTCTTCATATAAACTGCTTAAAGTGCGTTGTATCAGATTCCAATAGTAAAGTAATGCTGTTTGCATGTCGGCTCTCGCAGTTACCAGCCAGACGTGGTATGCTCAATGCATTCTGGGAAGGTATTTTCCCAAAATATGCTAATGTGGGAAAGGTCCATTGACCACCATGGAAAGCTCCATTGCTCCAATGGGCACGCATAACATTGCTTTGCATGCCTATTGAGCCAATGGTACTTTGATGATATCAGATGCTATTTACAAATGGGGCAATGGTCACAAGCAAAGAATTGGAGAGAAAATGCAAGAATGTTGGCATCTTTGACATTATTTACCAAGGGAAAAGTACCATTGATCAATGGGACAGCCATCCCATACACTACTGTCAAATGGTTCAAGTAGATCACCAGATGCTATTTAACAATGAGACAATGGTCAAAGTAAAATATTTGGATGAAGAAATGCAAAAACAGTGGGATCCTTGACATTATTGACAAAATGGAAAAGTACCATTGGTCAATGAGGCAACCATCCCTGACACTATTATCAAATGGTGTTGGGGTACCAACATATGCCCTTTACCAATAGGACAATGGTCATAAGCAAAAATTTTATTCGGTAATGCAAAAATATTGGTGACCGTGAAACTATTGACCAACTGAAAAAGTACCATTGGCCATAATGGGACAGCCATCACCAACACTATTGACCAATGATCCAAGTGTCCCAATAGATTACATTTACCAACAAAGCAGTGGTCACAGTAAAAAATTTGGATGAGGAAATGCAAGAATATTGGGACCCCTGATACTAGTAACCAACTGGAAATGTACCATTGATCCTTGGGCCAGCTATCCATGACAGCATACTCAACTTAAAGTGTACTAAAGGAACATTTCTGCTAAATCTTGTTTTAATCCATTATCAATTAATAAAATGTGCCACAGATGTAGTTTTACCATATGGTTCAATACTTAATAATGCTTTAACTCTTTAACCCTCAAATTTGTTCAAGAAATTTTTAATCTTCTCATAGAAAATGTCCATTTGCAGATGAAGAGAAGACTATTTTTGAAATTTACCATTGGAATGACTGGCTCGGTAATCGAAAAATTGCCTTCTCTTGGTCTGCAAATTAAACGAAATCATGGATTTGATACTTACCTCCTTGACACTCATTGATATTTCCTAAATATCAGCCTAGTTCCAATACAACCCAGACTTTTAAAGAAAGATGCCCATACTGGGAAGGCAAACACATCTGACAGCTCGGCACATGTGCAGAGTGTCACATCCTCAGACTTGATATGAATAGCTGACAATTGCAACATTTAACGCCGAAAGACCGAGCCTCTGTGGGGCTGAGGAGGCCAGGTTCGTATCATTGGAGGTAAGTATCAACTCTCGTGATAAAAGAAATCCGTGATTTCGTTTATTTCACTTTGAAATTGGCAGGAGGGAGGCGAGGTCAGAAGACCGGCTCATCCCTGGAAGAGCAAGCTCTTTTGCGCTTGCGGCACAAATGTCTGTAGTTGCGTATAAAACACAACCAGGAAGCAATTTTACCATCAAATAACACAGTTGATGTGGAGAGTAATGGCTGTAATGAAATATGCGACCCCACCCTCTCTTTAGGAAAACATCAATGTATGACACGCTCTCTAAGTACAAGTGCCAATGTACTATAGGACATTAAATGAAAAGCTTCACTTTCCGATACTCTCAAATGACTGAACCACATAAAACACGAGCCATCACAGTTTTACGGACGTGACAAAATACACCACAAACAGCGGACTAACCTGTTTGCTCGCGACATATTCGTCAAATCGTATGTAGGACAATGCAGCACTGTAAAGTGAGTGTCCGGAAAATTTAGCCACAAAGGCCTTTCAATACAATATTTTCAATATAGTTTTTGAATCGATAAGGTGAGTGTTGGTCGTGTCATGGAAATAATGGTCGGTAAAACTAGACTCATAGTGCCGCTGTGCTACCGACAATGTCATCCACAGACACTTCATTAAATAGAGCCGTGGAAGTCACTATGCCACAGATACTGTGAGCCCTGGCCATGACCACCTGCTTGCCTGTGACAGATTTAAGGCAAAATTGTATACATTCCGCTATCCACCTGGCGATAAGCCATAAAATTAATCCTAGGTAGAGGCCGTATGCCTTCCCCGGTATCCACAAAACGGTTTTGCTCGGCTGATAAAGCTTCTATGTCTAGCCAAGGGCGAAGCAATCAGAACCACAGCTCTAAGCATTAACAATTTCATTGGAATTGGACTTAGTGGTTCAAATGGTTTATCAGCTAGCACCTGGAGTACAAGAGATAAACTTCAAAATGGACTCGCTGGAGTATTCCTTGGTCTAAGATAACCCATGCCTTTGATTAAAGTATTTAGATACATACTTTATCACTTCCCCTATTTTCCAAGCAAAGGATAGCTAACATTAAAGCTCCAGCAATGGAGTTAGGCTTAAGGCTGGAGAAATTATACAGGTGACAGGAAATCGGCTACTACCTAAATAGAAGCATCCACTGGATTAGCACATTTTTAGTACCATTCTGATCTATTGATTTTATAGATATATGCTCTGGCGGTTGACCCCATCATGGCAATGCCCATGAACATGGTTTCTTGCTCAGAAAAGTCCTCCTTAATTGTGGATTCCTTGACAACATCCAAACAGTCAATTGGGACATTGACGGATTGTTGTACAGGGTCTTGCCCTGGAAGATTATGTTTCCCATCAGAGGCAGAGGAACCGGATTGCAGGCCGGAAGGTCCAGCATATCCGTATACCACATGATCAGCTTGGCCAATTCAGGGCGATCTGAAGCACGTGGTACTCCTGCTTCATGTTTTTGAAGGATTTTTGGAGTCAACATTGCTGGAGGAAATATGTATGCATACCTTCCTTCCCAGTTGATAGCTAGCACATCTGAAGCGATCGCACTCGGATCTGGAATCGGAGAGACGTACATTGTCATCTTCGCATTCTTCTATGATGCAAATAAATCTATGATGGGCCTGCCCCAGAGGTTGAACAGACGGACCACCACACATTAATTTAGTTGCATTTCCGTGGGAAGTATACTCATTCTTTGGCCTCAATGGGTCTGCTAGGAGACGTAGTCTTCCTGGAATATGAGCTACTTTCAAGGTGATCCTGTGGACCAGGCACCAGCAAAGCAGTTTCCATGTCATCATACAGAGACTGGCCACCCTGACAGTTTATGTAAGTCACTACTGTGGAGATGTCTGAACAAACTAGAACTATCCTGCCTTGAATACCATGTAAGAAATCATCCAAGGCTAAGACTACTACATGCATTTCTAGCAAATATATGAGTTTCTTTGACTGTACCAGATTCCCTAGCCCCTATATCTTTGCTTCTTCCAGGCAAGCTCCCCAGCCCTCCACTGATACATCCATATACATCGTTACATGAAGGTTGGGAGGGGACAGCATCAATCCCGCTAGGGGATTTTCTCTCCTCATCCACCATTGGAGGTGGTGAATAAGAGGCTCCAACATTGACACATTTAAGTACAAAGATCCCGTACTCTGGATCCACTGTGTCATGAGAAATAACTGGCTATGTCACCTGCATAAGGCCGCCTGTGGAGTGACTGTTCCAGTGAAACCATCAACCTCAGCAATCTCACTTAAACCTGGGCCAGGACATGAAGTCTGATGCACACTGACTGTATTACTGAAAAAAGTGCTTTCACTCTTTCCGGGGATGGATAAACATATCCTATCTCTAGATCGAAGAACATCCCCAGGTAAACAAGCCTCTGGAATGGTGTCAGCTCTGATATTTTTTAAATCCAGCCTAAGTCTGAATGAAATGTGACAACTATCTTCAGATTTGCTGATAGACTTTCTTGATTGTGTGCTTTTAACAGCCAGTCATCTATGTATATGTGGACTGCTATATTTCTCCCGCGAAGGTATGCTGTAATAGCAAGAAACACTAGAGTGAAGACCAGCATAGCCATCAAGATACCGAATGGGAGAACCCTGAATTTCCATTGGTAGCCCTGAAAGGCGAATCTCAGGTACCGACGAAAGTTCTTCGTTATTGGAATGTGGAAAAAAGCATCCTTGAGATCTATGGATGCCATATACATTCCTTTCCTCAACTCTCGCTCGCACCATCCTTATTGTTTCGATATTGAAAACTTGGTGTGTCAATAAACCTATTTTGAGATTTGAGGTTGAGAATTGGTCTCCACCCGCCAGTACTTTCTATCACTAGGAAAATGGTTGAATAAGTTGTTTCTGTATGAGGGAATTAATCTGTTCCTCTATACACAACCGTTGATCTGGATCTCTTGTATCTTGAGTCCAGATTGGAACCAGAGACAGGTGTAATGGTGGATATGCTATCCAGTCAGGGTGATACCCAGCTGAAAGCCATCGCAAAAACTAAGCGGTCCAGTCCTGGGTGACCCGCTCCCGCTCTTGCATGTGGAAGGCCTAGCGGCCTCCCATGGGTCCATCTACGGAGAGATGTGGACCCGAGAAGTGCAAGAGCGGCACTGACTCCAGTATTAGACCTAGATGCACTGGTGTGGTCATTTAGCGGCTTGTACCATCATCCTTGCCCACCTCTAACAGCGCCACGTGCACCTCGATGCGTGGGCTGCCTGGAAGTCTGGGCAGGAGGAGCCTGCTTCACCCCCCCCCCCCACTGCTGCTCATGCTGGTGTGGCTTAGGCCTATGCTGCTTTGGTGGCTGGCCTCTAACTTGGCCACCGCCACCTCTGGCCTGTTGTGGACAGGCAAAAGGGGGCACTGGGCAAACATGTTCCCTACAGAGCACTTCAAACTGCTCTCACAGTGCCCTCTGGTTGTTAACCAGAGGTGTTTACATCCCTCACCTCCAAAAAATCCAGTGCCTGTCATAGGAGTCCCTATTGGACATGTCCTGAGACGGGCACATGAACGCTGGGTAACCGATCACGTCAAATAATCCAGCGCCAGGTTAATACCATCCTGAATGGCTCTCTGGACTGAAAATGGTGATGGTTTGCGGATACTGCTACCACCTCTATAGCAGTTGAGAAACCATGTGAGAGGGCAGAGATGGCCACACCCGTACTTTCTTCCGTGTCTCGCACTGCTGTATTAGCACCATGCATAACATTGGTGCACAAGAGTCCCGTATTAGACCGGGACCCAGGCTGCATGTCCTTACCCAAACCCGCGCGGTCATCCACATACAGGTTTGACAGGACGCTGTACCTCTGATATTTATCAGAGTTAATACGGCAATGCTGTGCCACTTCGTGAGGGGCCATCTTTAGCGTACCATTAGACTTTATATAAAATTCAGCCTGGCTAAACAAATTAAAAAAATGTTCAGCATACAGCAGTGAAGGCATGACGTTCATCGTCGGCCTACCCTGAAGCCATGGGCGCTGGTCCTGCTGGATAGACGACGGCTCCACCCGGATACCTGTTAAGATGATTACCAGCCATTGGCAGGCATCTTAGCCAGTCTTCCACGGCGGCCACCTAGGAATGCTCGACAAGCCTAAGGCTTACGTTGTGTTCCATAGCTATTCCATGTGAGCTAATGACTGGTGATGTTGACACCCGTGGATAATCAGGCAAGCCATATGGAACCGCATGGGCCAGTATGGCTATGCCAGGAGCCGGAGCTGTGGAACTATGTGGGGTGTATAAAAAAAGCATCCGCTTTTGTTTCTACGAGAATTCTTAATACTTACCAGATGTACTATTATGATAATGTCTATTATCTAGTCTAGCTCAAAATAAACAATTAAATCTCCGCACTCTCCTGGTCCTGCCCATACTGTGTCCGGGACTGACCATAGCCCCAGGTACTGAGTCAATTCCCAATCACAGTCAGATTTTTCTTATATTTGCCTTGACAAACAGCGAAAACAGCTCAGCCTCACCTCAGCGGAGTGGCTGAGGTAGGGCCATAGTACATCTGGTAAGTATTAAGAATTCTCGTAGAAACAAAAGCGGATGCTTTTTTAATTCTACTTCGAATAATACTTACCAGATGTACTATTATGATAAACTCCGGATTTCAACAGCCAAGAAATACCGGTGGGAGGAGGTGAGGCTCGAACCAGCACTCATCAACCATCCAACAGAGAAGGTTGTGAAGAGACTAGAACCCTGGCATATGCTTGGGTTCTGCCATCTGACTCATAGAGTGCTAAATGGTCTAGACCGCGTTTCCCTCCCTGCCCCCCCCCCCCTCTTTTGTCCGCACAAAATCCAGAGGGCTGTCGAAAAAAGGGGATGCAACACCCACCAGACCCGTGTCAGCCCCAAGTCTCAGCTAGGGAAGTCCAGTAGAGTACAAAGAAGCTACGACAACCTCTAATTTTGAAAAAATATCAGTATATCGATTAAGTTTTCAAATTGAAATGAGTCTAATGTCTGTTTGAGAGGATAAGTATACTCTTACACCAGACTATTTACCTAAGCAGTCTGGTATTTCAACTGTAAGTAAATTATTATTATTATTAGTCACTTAATTAATTTTTGAGTGCTTGTTCTTTTCTGATCATCCCAGAAGCTCGGCCCAATCCACGGTCGTTCACTGGTCATGTGCATGGCTCTTGCTCAGTGCAGGAGGAAGTAACTTGCGATGTTTGTGAAATAGTGGCCAGATGTGGCTTAACTAAGGTTCGACAAATTGGCGACGGGTACCGGATTAAGTGCGCTGGAGATGTCGCGAAGGTAGAAATCAGTAAATGACGACTCGGCATGCCATTGTGCTACAGACATCACCTCCTCTAATGAGACACCCTTAAAAAGGGCCGATGCTGCTGCTAGTGCTCAGACCTGATGGGCGTTCGCATGATCAATCTGCTTTCCTGTAGCAATTTTGTGTAACATCTGAATAGCATCAACTATCCAATGAGAAATAGTACCTTTCGAGGCGCGCAAATGAGGAGCTTTAAGACATAACCACAGGAAACATTGCCAGGAAACAAAGATGTGGAAGTAGTCTTAAACCTTCACCCATGACAACAAAACGGTCGTGCTCGGCAGATAGCACATGAATCTCACTTCTTCTTCTCGTCGATGCTGCTGCAACCAAGAAAACTGATTTAATAGTTAACAGTTTAATATCTATAGATCTAATCGGTTCAGAGGGAGCATGCCCTAAAACCTGTAGAACAAGAGATAGATTCCATGCTGGGATAGGAATTGGCTGTCTAGGTCGCAGATTGCTCGTTCCTTTAATAACTTCATTCAAAGTGTCATTCTCCACTCCTCCGATGGCCAGACTGGGAACAACTGAAGCTAATGCAGACTTATATGCTGCTAGGGTTGAAGGTACAAGATTGTCAACTTTGTATAAATGACAGATAAAATCTGCTACGTGTTGAACAGATGCAGACAAGGGATTAATATTTCTTCCCTGACACCATTCTGCAAATTTGTTGATTCTATAATTATATGTTTTGGTGGTTGACCCTCTTCTGGCTGAAGCGACAAACTTCGCTGCTTGCTCAGAAAAGCCACCCTCAATTGCACGCTGCTTGACAACATCCATGCAATCAATTTGAACATTTCTGGTCTGTCGTGAGGACACAGATCCTTGTTCTGAGTGATTAGATCCCTTCGGTCTGGAAGAGGGATTGGATTGCGGACCAGAAGGTCCAGCAGATCCGTAAACCATGATCGGCCTGGCCAATGAGGGGTGATCAGTAGTACTTGGCATACTCCCTCTCTTATCTTTGCCAGAACTTTCGGGATGAGAATCGTTGGAGAATACACATACGCCAGTGTGTCTGCTGCCAATGCTAGCGGTTCCGGGATCGGTGACACGTTTGTGACCATCTTTGCGTTTAGTTTCATCGCAAACAGATCCACATTTGGTTTGCCCCAATGTTTGAATAGAACCTCCGCTACAGATTGGTTGAGCGGCCATTCCATCGGACGACAAACCATCCTTCGACTGAGTGCATCTGCTAGGATGTTCAGTCTTCCTGGAATGTGTGCTGCCCGAAGAATAATATTACTTTATTGGCACCACAGCAGAAGGCTCCAAATCACCATGCATAACTCTGGTGACCTCATCCCACCTTGGCGGTTCAAATAAGACACCACTGTTGAGTTGTCTGTCCTTATTTGGACAATCTTGTCTTGGATTAAATTCTCGAATTTTCGAAGTGCTAATAACACAGCTAATAATTCGAGAACATTGATATGTTTCTGCGCATTGGTCCGATCCCATTTCCCTGACACTGATCGATTGTCCAATACCGCTCCCCCACCCATCACCAATGCATCTGTAAAGATGGACATCTGTGGTTGAGTAGGATGTAGAGGAACACCTCGCAGGAGTTTCTGTTCTGATAACCACCACTGAAGATGGAATATCAATGGTTCTTTTACTGAAATTCTCAGAGATAACGGATCCGTTTTCTGAGACCAGAACGACATTAAATACATCTGAATCGGCCTGCGCCTAAGTGCCGCATAAGGAACCACTTTCTCCAGAGACACTAGTAAACCCAGTATTCTGAGAAATTGGTGCACCGTCAGATAGGCTCCTAGAGAAACCGACTCCAGAACTGCAATCAGGCTCTTGACTCTGCTCTCCGCCGGAAAAGCTACGCCATCCCTGAGATTGAAAAATATTCCCAGATAAACAAACTCCTGGGATGGAGTCAATTCTGATTTCTCCAGATTCACAATCCATCCTAGATCCTTTAGTAAGGCTAGGACCACCTGAAGATTGTTGCGCAGATTGACTGGATTCCCCGCCTTCAGCAGCCAGTCGTCTATGTAAGTATGAACAGCTATGGTTCTCCTGCAGATAAGAAATCATGGCGAGGACCACTTTGGTGAAGACCCTCAGTGCGGTGGTCAAGCCGAATGGAAGCGCATTGAATTCACAAACATTGTCTTGGAACGCAAAGCGAAGGTATTTCTGAAAAGGAATTGGCATTGGAATATGAAAATATGCATCCTTCAGATCTATCGACACTGCCCACATGATTTTCCTCAACCCCGACATCACTCCCGCTACAGTCTCCATCTGCAACTTTGTTGACAGAATAAACTTGTTTAATGGTTTGAGATTGAGAATCGGTCTCCACCCTCCGGTGCATTTCGGAATGAGGAACATCATCGAATAGAAGCCTAGGGATGACTGATTGCAGACTAAGTGAATCGCATTCTTCCGTCGAAGACTTTCGATTTCTGAGCAAATGGCATCTAGACGATCGGATTCGCTTGGAACGGGAGTACACACTGGAGTCGATGTTAACGGAACTAACGATTGACGGATGAGCCAGTCCGGTTCGGAGCCATTTCTAAACCACTGACAGACTAAACAATCTTGCACGACCTGTTCCCACTGGTTTGAAAACAGTTGAAGTCTGCCTCCGACGGAAGGAATCTGCACACAACTCGCAATCGATATTGCATGAGACGGCGTTCATTTTCCTAGGTGAAGATCCTCGACTCCCCTCGTTCCCGGTGATACCGGAGCGGATCCCGCCGGAAACCCATCAGGACCGTCCCCCACAGCCACCCGGTGGTTTCTTGGAAAACGACGGTTCGGAACCGCCACCACGGCTATCCTTACGGTAGCCGCCGCGACCCAAACCGCCACCCTTCCTATCCTCCTCATACGGCCTCTTATTAGAGGACATGTATGAGGAAGAATGACCAGGACCTTGCGAACCGCCAGAAGGACGGAAGGGCAATCTTTGGTGCTGCCTCTGCTGCTCCTGTTGGTGTGGCTTGTAGGACTGCTGCGGCCGAGTCCTTTTCGTCGACTTCCATGACTTGCTGTCTACTTCTTGCTCCGCAAGCATTGATGCGACCTTGGATAAGGCTTACCATGCCGAGCCACCAAACACGCCTGGACCTATGAATGGCGTGGAAGACAACGCAGCCCTCATTTCAGGTCCTGGTTCTACAAAATCAAGAACCATTCTCCGTCGCTCAGCCAATGATCTCGTGATCACCCTGGCCAGGCAATCTTGAGATAGGCACATGGTGTCCCGGATAATTCCAGGAGCAGCCCCTGGCACTACCCCCCACCTTCCACCGTGCAGGTCAGCATACCCTGCAGGATGGTACAGCCATGCGAAAGTGCCGCCATGGCAGCTCTCGCCGCATCCTCAATGAGGGTCAAACCTATTGAAGGGATCTTTATTTGACTGCGAAACTAACAGACGAGAACGTCCCTTAGCTTTGCCAGCCAATGGCCTATTAAGTGCCTCTTTCTCCCCGACGGAAAGCCGTGGGACTCGGGCATACTGATGGTAGGCTTGCTCCAGAAAACGGACCCTACTCCTAATCCCTTTCGGGGCCTTTGGAAGCGTAAAGTCCAACATGTCAGAGGTCAACGTATCCAAAGGCAGAGCAGGCATGCGGGAAGAGCCACTGGACAGAGCACTAGCCACTCGCTCCGACATCCGCTCTATTGCCGGATCGCGCTGAGATCCTTGATCCGATGCCAACTCGAGACGGCCGGACATCCATTCAAGGACCTGCACCTATTCAGCCTCGGTGGAAAAGGATGTCTCATCCAACAAGGGACTGCCGTTCTCATCTTCTTTCTCGCCCTTGGACGAGACAGACACCAATGATCCATGCTGGAGACTGCGAACTTGCTTACTAGTGTAAACAATGCCCACAGACTGTGCACTCGCGGCTCCAACATCCAACGATTCGCCGGACACGCACTCACTGAAATCCATCGGCTCCAGCACGGGAGCCGGGATCACAGGCGCATTACTCACGGTAGCCAACGGAAATCCGATAGAACCTGTAACCACCAGCGCCGGGATGCCGTCAGAAGCCGTCAAACACGACTCCAATGGCAGCACGGGCTGAACAAAATCCGGATGGAAGATGCCCGACGGAATGTCAACATCACCACCCGGCTGGCAAACCCGTACATAACCCGAAGGAGAACCTTGGGACGTACCAGGTACAGCCATCGCGGAAAGATCTGGCATGCTGGAATCTTCCATGAGCAAAAGCTCCTCCTCCTCTACCGTCGGCTCTCCGTGCAACACCCTCCGCAGCACTGGCCGGACCACCGAAAGGTAGTCCTGCACCAGACTGCATCGCCGGGATCGTGGCTTGCAGGGACTCAAACATGGCTTTAAACTGGGCCGTCCATACACCCAAAGCCGAGTCCATTCTCTCATTCAGGCGCTCCTCCAAGCCTCTGTTGGATGCCTGATCTGCCTTGGCCGCCTTGTACCTCGCGATTCTGTCCACTCGTGCACGCCGATCACGGTCGAACTCCGCCACTAACTCCGACGACCACTTCACACAAACATCACAATGACTCCCAACCTTGCACTTCGCGCAAGCTACGCAGTGTTGACCAGCAAATCTATGCTTCATGAACCGATTGTATTTAGTACACAAAATGTCCAGGCCTTTAGCCCTCTGCGAACACAAAGCAAGAATTCAAATGTTGCACATGACATACATGACGAGCAAATGCACAATGACATGATTGTAATATTAAAATTACTTAGAAACATTAACTTTCTCTTAAATTAATGATAATCAAGACTTAAGGCAGGATATTTGAAATTTTTTAGAGCGAAAATTAATAAACACAGCTTGGAAATTAACTAACCATTAAAATAACCAAGAAAAAAACGTACCGATCGCTACAAACACCTTCATCAATGAAGTGAAGGCTAAAGATCGGCACAATTAGAGTGCATAGACACGCCAAACCGAAGGCAAACATAAATCATGGGCGCTGCCATCTTGGCTAAGAGCGCATCCATCTTGGAAGGAACCCAGTCGCAAGAGAAATTAACCGAGTAACCGCATAATGCTTAAACAGTCAAGGGTACCGGAGCGACTCCAACAATGGCTACCATTTTAAAATAATGTGCCAATTTAAGGAAAATTCAATCATTCATTACAGCACGAATGTATAAATTCTAGATTGATACCTGGCCATAACCTTTGTTCCAAGATCTACGGACGAGGCAAGCCTCAAGCCCGGACCAGTCGGAACCGCCTCTGGATAAATAAACGAAAACTGGTGTCACTAAGAAAGTCCGATACAGAGGAGGGGAAATACTTCTCGGGTGCAGATAAAGGAGGCGCTGAAGCACATGAACCAGGAAGCATGACACGAAGCAACTCCAGTACCATGTCCTACAACGACTTCTTCATCTCACCCATCATCTTAATATGGAAGGCTTCCATGTCTAGCATGGACAACTTCCCTTTTCTTACCAGAACCGTCTTACCAGAACCCTCTTGTAACTTACATCTTTGATCATCCATCTGTGTGATCCTTGCCTGTAAACTAATAAAATCGTTAAACAGTCGAACCGACCACCAATCACCAGAACATCTAAATACTCTATCGCAAGTACTGTGTTATAAAGCACTAATGGAATAGAAAAGTCCTAGTGAATATGTAGCATACAGGGTATTCCAACAGAACTCTCTGAGAGACACAAGACGTAAATAATTAGTCTCTAGTTCTTTATAATGGAAACTACACGCTAGAAAGAAACAACTAAAATATTAAACCTTAGAATAAGGGAGTTGCTACAGAAAAAAATCAGCCAAGGAGATGTTTTAATAAAACAAGCATTCTGTAAGTATTGCTTTGCAATACATGTCCCCTACCTAGTGATATAAATCTTTAGAGATTGAGTCAAAAAATGCATTAAAAATTGTCAAAAGCAGCTGAAACTCGAACTTGATCTGTAACTTCTCATAACATAGCAACAAACTAAGTTTCAGTTATATATGGTGAAAGAAGGAAAAGGTCTTGAAAGCTGATATGTTTGTATTCATATGTTGAAAGGGGACATAACTCCATCAAAAAAATGATGCAAACTCCTGAAACTCGAACCTAGTCTGTAATTTCTGATAATAAAGTAATGTACCAATTCTCAGTTGAATATCTTGAAAGACTGCGAGAAAAAGGGCGGAAAACTAACATTTTTCGTATTTCATGTCGAAAGGGCCCATAACGCTATGAAAAACTGACGAAAATGTCTGAAACTCGAACTTACTCTGTAACTCCTTATACTAAAGCGATGTACCAATTTTCCCTTAAATATCTTGAAGGATTGCGAAAAAACTGCGGAAAGATAATATTTTTTGTTGAAAGCGGGCATAACGACATCAAAACTTGACACGTACCCCTGTAACTCGACTTGGCCTGTAATCTCTCATAATAAAGCAGTGTAGCAATTCTCAGTAGAATATCTTGAAAGACCGCGGAAAAAAAGTGCCAGAAACTAATATTTTTCGTATTTCATAAGACGTAAGGGGCATAACTCCAAGAAAGATTTACGAAAATGTCTGAAACTCGAACTTGCTCTGTAACCCCTTATACTAAAGCGAAGTACTGATTTTTCCTTAAATATCTTGAAGGAGTGCGAAAAAAAGTGTGGAAAGCTGATGTTTTTCATATTTCCTAAGTCGAAATGGGGCATAACTCCATCAACAATTTACGCATACGCTTGAAACTCGAACTTGGTCTGTAACTTCTCATAACAAAGCAATGTAGCAATTCTCAATATAATATCTTGAGACTGCGAAAAAAAGCGGAAAGTGCGGAAAACTAATATTTTTCGTATTTCATAAGTTGAAAGGGGGGGGGGGCATAACTACATGAAAAATTCACGAAAATGTCTGAAACTCGAACTTGCTCTGTAACTCCTTATACTAAAGCGATGCACCAATTTTCGCTTAAATATCTTGATGGAGTGCGAATAAAAGTGCGGAAAGCGTATTTCACATCATGAGAACATACTTACCTCCCTAACACTCTTGATATACTAGTATATCGGCTCTAAATTCAATAATATTCAGAATTATAAAAAGTTAGGTGCCCCTAATGGGCAGGTGGAAGTACACAGTCATGCACATGACAAACACCACCCTCTGTGCATGCGCTCACCGGTACTTCCGTTTTCTAATATATTGGCTGAGAAGCAACATGTGAAAATCTTCACAGGCGCTTTTCTGAATTCTACATAGAACAAAATCATCCCTATCCATCATGGCTGATGCTAGACTGGTGGAGGAGCCCTCCTCGTCATCATCCAAGGTGGAATTGTTCCTGGCCTTTATTTTAAGCTTGTAACTTTTGTGTGTTACCGGTTTTCGTAGCGGCCGTTTTCGGTGGTACCGCGTTTTCAGGCGCTGGGAATCCTTGTAAATTTTTTCCCAGCGCCTAGGGCTAATAAACTCTTGTGTTTTATGCTTACAGGTCGGTCTTGTGTCTATACAAGGTTGCCTGGTCTTCTCTGGAAGGTGTTCACGTCCCAGGATGACTTATCATCGTGATATGTCTAAGGGTTGGAGATATAATATATTAATAAATAAAATATCTCCTTCCTTTTGTCCCATCCCCCCTCATCAGTTCTTCTGGAAGAGGAGTCTCGGCGGATGGATGGACGTGTTTTCCTGCACAAGAGGATGGTTGCCTGTGCTCAATTATGGCGCATGATTATTTGAAAATAATTACATTTTCTGCTGCCGTTTGCTATTGCACTATTTTCTCTCTTGCGTGTGCATGGGTTCTCGAGTATATATAATTTAATATTATATTAGTCGAGAGCTGAGAATGTCTGGAGATCTAGATATTTCTTACATAAATCTGACGTCCCCTCTCCTGGTAGGAGCTTTTGCATAGTGAGGTTTGATGTCATAATCAACCATAGTTTGCTCTTTCCGTGATGTCATGATCCTAGGTTAGAGTAGTATATGATGTGTTCATCTCCCTGGTATTAAGAGTGTTGAGAGATAGCTAGATAGTAATAATCTTTCTCTCTCTCTCTCTTAATGTGGGGTCTGGTTGTATTTGGTGTGTTTAACTTGAGAAGTCTCCTGTCCCGTCAGGGTGGTCGTAATAGTGGAGCTTCTCTCGAGTTGGTTTTTTGGTTTCTACGTAGACATCCGTTATCACGGCTTTGAGACTGTCATACTCATTGTCTTCGTATCCCTCCCTTTTCAGAAGTGCCCGTCCTGTCTGAAGACCATGAAAGCTAGATTCTTCCCCCACCCTTGCCATCTGTGTTCAGCGTGTAGGCTGTCCAACAAATGTGTTATTTGTGAAAAGTGGGGGGGGGGGATCTAACCTCTGAGTTCTTCTGTTTGCAGGCGAAGATGATGGCGGAGGAGGTGAAGAAACCGAAGAAGGAGGGTAAGAAGAAGGCCTCTGAGACGGGTGGGCTCGAGGCCTTCAAGAGTGAGTTGGTGAGTGAGATGCGCAGGACTTTGAAAGACCTGATGCCTGACATGCTTCGCAGCATGTTGCCTGGCACAGGTGTTTCAACTTCCTGCACGTCGACCTCAGTGCAGGTAGCCCCCGTCCCTGGATCATGGCCTATTAGCTCGGACAAAGCGTTGAGTGATCCAGGGGCGGCCGTCTTGGACCCAGGCTTGATGTTCGCATCGCCTGGGGTGCCAGCGGCGTGAGAAGAATCAGGCGGGACCCGACCAGCGGGCCTGACCACGATCACTCGCGGAGTAAACTCTTCATCTTCCCTCGGGCAGTCTCCTGGTCAGTCTGGATTAGTTTTCTTTACTAATCCAGAGTCTAACTTTCCTAACCAGGAAGATGATGAGGACTACCTGCTCGGTCCACAGGTGGATCATGAAGGCATGGATGTGAGCGCCTACACTCCTCTCTTGGGGAGCGTGAACGCTCGCACCTATGGCACGGTTCCCTCGGGAGCCGGTTTCATGGTTCAGCCTGTGGCCCGCATTGGAGCAGACGGCCGGCCGTATAAGATTCCACGGTTGGACGTGGAGTCTCATACGGACGTTCCGGGCCGCGCTGGTGTGTATGATCCCCCTCACACAAGCGCGGCCTTGGAGCCTGGTTTGCCTATGGAGAATGCTATGCCAGCCCTCGCGGGCCCGTATATGTTCCCTGGGCAGCCAGGTTCGTCTATAGCCTCCTCGGCCGTGCCTGCGAATGCCATTGAGGATGACGAGGGCCCGCTGCTCATCGGCAGTTCGCAGGTAGCCACGGACGAAGACTGGTCGGAGGCGTGTGCGTGGCTCCTCGCTGTGAGACCAGAGCTCACCGTGGACGAGACGGTCGCAGGTAACCCTCGGGCATGGTTACAGGCGAAGCCGTTGGCCAGCACGGCTCTGTCTCTGCCGTACGCTGATCATGTCTTAGATATGTTCGCAGCGGCAGAGGAGTCGATCCGACCGAGAGGTCACCTCGCGAAGGCCCCCCGCGAGGTAGCTAGGCGATGTCGGGTTACTGCCAGTCAGTATGCTCGGTATGGCCTGGCACCCAGACCGAGCGCGGACGACCGCGCCACTCTGGGGGAAGATACGCAGCCGGGTTCCCAGGCTGATACGGGAGCGTTGTGCACGGGCGCTATGCGCTCGGCGAATGCCGCCTTGCGTGACACCGAGGGGAGCTCGCGAGCAGCGATCAGTGCACTGTCGCATGTCTCTCAGCTGCTATCGGGGGTGGTAGCAGCGTCGGTGCAGCAACAGCCTAGTCCAGTGACAGTCCAACGAGCCATCCAGGATGGCATCAACCTGGCGTTGGACTGTCTGACTAGGTCGGTCACGAGGTCGCTGAGGACGAGGCGCACGTTTGCACTGGACAATTTATGCCCGTCGCAGGGGCTCAAGTCGCGCTTGATGCAAGCACCGATGGCGGGCCCTGGACTCTTTGGAGGTGAAGGTTGTCGGCACCTCCAGGAGACGGTGACTTTGGTGAACAACCAGAGGGCGCTGCGGGCACAGTTTGAAGTGCTGCGCAGGGAACACGTGCGTACAGCCGTACAGCCGACAGCCGTACGCTCGTGGCGGGGCCGGCAGTGTCAGAGGCCAGCTGGCCGGCCGGTTTCAGAGACCGCGTTGGCTACGCCAGCAGCAGCGTGTGCTTGTGCGACAGCCGCCGTCTCAAGCGCTGCCTGCCAGACAGCAGCCCACGCACCATGGTGCGCGTGGCGCTGGTCGCGGCGCGCGGGGAGCGGCGCGTGGTAACCGGGCCTGGTGCAAGAAAATTTTTTCCGGTTATCACATGTACCACTCGGGTGTTGCCACTCGTATCAGAGACACACCCACTTCTAAAAATTATGGGCACCCCGTCAACCCTAGGTGCACCAGTGGGAGGTCGTTTGACTTGTCACATTCAGAAGTGGGCACGGTTAATTCAGGACCGCTTAGTCTTGCAATGGCTTTCGCATGGATACCGTCCAGATTGGATAAGGGGTCCGCCGTTACATTTGTCTCTGGTACCGGTCTGGACTCAAGTTCCAAGAGATCCAGACAAGCGGTTGTGCATAGAAGAGGAGATAGATTCTCTCGTTCTAAAAGAAGCAATTCAACCGGCGCAGGATTGCCTGGGCTTCTATTCAACCGTGTTTCTTGTGGCAAAGAACACCGGGGGGTGGAGACCAATTCTCAACCTCAAGCCTCTAAACAAGTTTTTAGACACTCCGACTTTCAAAATGGAAACAGTGAGATCGGTGTTGTTGGGGTTAGAGAAGGGGATGTGGACAGCGTCTATAGATCTCAAGGATGCTTACTTCCACATTCCAATTGCAAGGAGTTTTCGTCGGTTCCTGAGATTTGCTTTTCAGGGACGCCAATGGGAATTCAAGGTTCTTCCATTCGGCATCTCGACGGCTCCAAGGGTCTTCACTCGAGTGGTACTTGCTATTACGGCATACCTCCGCAGGAGAAATATACCTGTTCACACTTACATAGACGACTGGTTGCTAAAAGCACACAACCCAGAAAGTTTGACAGCAAATCTGGAGATAGTTTTGGAAACTCTCACAGATTTAGGCTGGATGATCAACTTTCCGAAATCAGAGCTGACTCCATCCCAGAAGTTTGTTTACCTGGGTATGTTCTTCGATCTGGAGATAGGATATGTTTATCCGTCCCAGGAGAGTGTAAAATCTCCTCTCGTGCATTCAGTTGGTTTGCGACAGTCGTTATATTCTAGCACGGGTCTATCTGAGAATGTTGGGTCTGATGGTTTCGATGGAACCAGTCATTCCTCAGGCGGCCTTACGCAGGCGGCCGATTCAGTTGTTTCTCATGACCCAGTGGACGCAGAGTTCAGGATCACTGGACTCGCGCATTCAAGTGTTGGACCCTCTCATTCATCATCTTCACTGGTGGATGGAGAGAGGAAATCTCCTGGCGGGGGTCATGCTGACCCCTCCCCACCCTCAAGTAACGATGTTTACGGATGCATCGATGGAGGGTTGGGGAGCTTGCCTGGAAGAAGCCACTATATCAGGGCTTTGGAATCTGGAACAGTCAAAGGAACATATCAACATGCTAGAATTGCAGGCTGTAGTTCTAGGCCTGGAACACTTCCTAGAGGAGGTGGAGGGAAAATTTGTGATGATACGTTCAGACAACTCTACAGTAGTGAGTTACATAAACCGCCAGGGCGGAACGAAGTCGCCCAGTCTCTGTATGATGACATGGAAGCTGCTTTGCTGGTGCATGGATCATATGATCACCTTGAAAGCAGTTCATATTCCGGGAAGGCTGAATCTGTTAGCAGACTCATTGAGCCGAAGGATGAGTATTCTGCCTACGGAATGGCAACTAAATCAATGTGTGGCGGATCACCTGTTCAATCATTGGGGAAAGCCCAACATAGATTTGTTCGCAATGAAGAAGAATGCGAAGATGACGACGTACGTTTCTCCGATTCCAGATCCAAGCGCTATCGCAATAGATGCGCTAGCTATCAGTTGGAAGGGAATGTATGCATACGCATACCCTCCAACAATCCTGATTCCAAGGATCCTTCAGAAGATCAGACAGGAGGAATGCCAAGTTTTTCTGATCGCCCCGAATTGGCCAAGCCGATCATGGTTTACGGATCTGCTGGACCTTCTGGTTTGCAATCCGGTTCCTCTGCCGCTGATGGACAATATTATCTTCCAGGGCAAGACCATTCACAACAATCCGTCAATGTTTCGATTGACTGCATGGATGTTGTCAAACAATCCGCGATTAAGGAGGGCTTTTCTGAGCAAGCAGCCAATTTCATGGCCAGAGCCAGGAGGGGGTCAACCTCCAGAGCTTATAATTATAAAATCAACAGATTTGCAGAATGGTGCTCAAAGAGATGTATCAATCCGATGGAAGCATCTATTCAGGTAGTAGCTGATTTTCTCTGTCACCTGTATGATACCTATAGTCTTCAACCTAATTCTATTGCTGGATACAAATCAGCATTGATGACTGTTATCCCTTGCTTGGCAAAGAGGGGAAGTGATGAAGTAAGTGTTTTAAATACTCTTATTAAAGGTATGGGCAATCTCAGACCTAGAAATCCTCCACTGACACCGTCATGGAGTCTTTCTCTGGTTCTGCAGGTTTTGAGTGGTAAGCCTTTTGAACCACTTAGTGCTATATCTGTTAAATTATTGACACTTAAAACTGTATTTTTAGTGGCGGTGGCTTCAGCCAGACGCAGGAGTGAAATTCATGCCTTGTCTGCTGAGCCTGACCGTTATATAGTTACAGGTGAAGGCCTTAAGCTTCTACCAAGATTGAATTTCTTGGCTAAGAATCAATCTTTAAAGTATCCGGGTAAACCTATTATTTTACCTGCCTTAACCAGATATGATCCTGGTGCTAAAGTATGGTGTCCAGTCCGTGCTTTGAATAAGTACAAGAAACGAACTCAGGTTTGGCGGATGGACCCATGTTCCCTATGGTTGTCATATATTGAACCCCATGGTAGGGCGTCAAGAGACACTATTTCCAGATGGATAGTGGAATGTATCCAATTCTGTCATAAAACAGCCACTGGAATCCAGGTAGATAGAGCCAAGGCTCATAGTGTCCGTGGTGTGGTAACTTCCACGGCATTATTTAATGGTGTTTCTATTGAAGACATTATGTCAGTAGCCCAGTGGCACTGTGAGTCAAGTTTTACCGACCATTACCTTCGTGACACTTCTAACCCACTCGCCGTCTCAGTCCTCAGGAAATAAAATATTTATGCAGAGGCTTATGTTTGTAAATAGTTTGCCTCCTCTGCTATTTTCAAATATCACATTTGTTGGTAGGGTATCCCTACTATTAGCTGGTACACTTCTCTTCATCCGGTGGGGGAAGAGATGAGTGCCGCGTCCAAGACATCAGAGGTCAGTAGTTATGACCATTTTTTGTTTTTCTGTCTTGGTGATGGTGTCATTTTATTTTTTAATATGGTGATGGTTAATGTCTCTTAATTGTGGTGTTTCAGAGAGTTTTTGAAATAGAAGCAATTCTTCTTTTTCCAATGTCTAGTAATACTTTCATTAAGTATTAGAGAACGGGCTAGTCATTTAAAGCAGCGTTTTTTCCTAAACCTTCCTCAGAAAGAGGGGGGGGGGGAGCGCATTTGCCTTTTGAGCAATCTCTCTTCATCGGTCGATTATCCGATGCAAAATTCTATTCCTGGTTGTGGTTTCAGTCACAATTTCAGATGTATTAAATCTCTTGAGAATTCAAAGAGCCTAGCCTCTTCGAGGGTGTGCGGGTTTTCAGGACCTTGCCTCCCTCCCACCAAAATTTACTTTCAAATTCTGGTTTTTATCAAGAGTGTTAGGGAGGTAAGTATGTTCTCATGATGTGAAATAAGTAAATTTGTCAAATTTCTTTTTCACGAGTGAGATGACATACTTACCTCCCTAACGGGATCCCGGCCTCACCACCCCACGGAGGCCTGGTCCTTTGGCTATTGAATAGTTGCTTCTATGTCAGCCAATATTTAGTAACGGAAGTACCGGTGTGCGTATGCGCAGAGGGTGGTGTTTGTCATGTGCATGACTGTGTACTTCCACCTGCCCATTAGGGGCACCTAACTTTTTATAATTCTGAATATTATTGAATTTAGAGCCGATATACTAGTATATCAAGAGTGTTAGGGAGGTAAGTATGTCATCTCACTCGTGAAAAAGAAATTTGCCAAATTTACTTATTTCTTAAGTCGAAAGGGGGGGGGGCATACCTCCATCAAAAATTGACGCATATGCCTGAAACTCGAACTTGGTCTGTAACTTCTCATAACAAAGAAATAAACCAATTCTCAGTTGAATACCTTGAAGGACTGCAAAAAAGTGTGGAAAACCAACTGCGACAGATGGACAGACAGACGTGTGGTCACTTTATATTCAAAACTCAGAGATATTTGACTGAATGAATATGTATGATCTGCTAAATTTGGTTTTAATCCATCAACAATTAACGAAGCAAATGTATTTTCCTCATAGGGTTCAATACTTAATAAACCAGAGTTATGGCCCTTGTTTAAAAGCATGGCCACTTCATAGTCATAGTTCAGCTAAATGTTGCCTACAGAAACATATATGCAAAATTTGGTTTTATCCATCGATAAATGAGGAAATGTTACACAAACCTATTTTCCTCATAGGCTTCAATAATATGAAAATATAGCAATGGCCATAACATAGCTTTTTGAAGGTGTGTCCACTCCTCTATTCATAGCTTGCCAGCATAGATATTTCCTAGTTCCTAGAAAGCCATACCGATTCTTAGAAAGTCATGCCCGTTCTTAGAAAGCCATACCTGTTCTTAGGAAAATATAGCCGTTTTTAGAAAGCCATACCTGTTCTTCAGAAAACATAGCCATTATTAGATAGCCATACACATTCTTAGAAAGCCATATCTGTTCTTAGAAAGCCATACCTGTTCTTAGGAAAACATAGCCGTCATTAGAAAGCCATACACATTCTTAGAAAGCCATACCTGTTCTTAGGAAAACATAGCCATTCTTAGAAAGCCATACCTGTTCTTAGGAAAACACAGCCGTTCGTAGAAAGCCATACTGGTTTTTAGGAAAACATAGCCATTCTTAGAAAGCCATGCCCATTCATAGAAAGCCATGCCTGTTCTTGGAAAGCCATACCCATTCTTAGAACGATATATCCATCCTTAGAAAGACATACCCATTCCTAGAAAGCCATACCCATTCTTAGAAAGCCATACCTGTTCTCTAAGCTTCTGCCGCTCTTTCTCCAATTCCACCTCATCCTCTTCCTCTGCTTCTTTCCTCAATGGACCTCCTCTTCGACGTTTCTTCTGACCTGGTTTTGTTGTGTCTTTAGTTTCCTTTATTTGATCTTTTTTTGCAGTCGTCATATCCTCAGAGGATTCCTGATAAATGGAGGCATCTGACCTGTTACTCAAGTATCTAACATTATAATTAATGGACGAATCCACTTTGAGCTTTGCCCCACCCATCTCCAGCTAAGCTCCGCCCACAATTTATGTGCGTTTGGATTGATTGATATACTTTGAATCCTGAATTCACAGAATGCCAATTTCATGGTAACTATACAGCTAACCCGTTGAATATTCTGATTTGCCTGGGGGCATGGTAGCACCAGCACCAAGCCAAATCAATTTCAAACTATTCAACAGAATGTTTATTAAGATATACAATTTGTCCTACTGACGGATTATTTCAGGCTCACGACGGAGTATTTCTGTCAGTTATGATTGCAATGTCAGCCTACATGTGACGTAATTGATAATGACGTCAATACATGATCGACAGATTGGATTCAACCATTACTTTACTTGCTAGCCGACGTCACAATCATAATGACATTTTATAACACTGTCAGGAAAATCGAAAAGTCCATCAATAGTGTACGAATTGTTGTATGTCCTTGATGAATTTACAATTTAATAAAAATTTCTTTGAATAATTTGAAACTAATTCAACTGGGAATGTAGCAACAGCACCCAGACAAATTAATTTCATATGATTCAGCAGCTTAGCTGTATAGTTACCTTGAAATTTAGATTCTGGGAATTCAGGTTTCTAAGTTTCAAATTGATTCTAACACGAGTACAATGTAGGTGGAATTTAGCTAGAAATGGGTGGGGTATAGCTAGAAATGGATCTCGCTTTACAATACATTAGTAATTATTGTCAAAGCTGAGTGGGTGGGTCGGTGGGTGACTGAGTGAGTGGTTGTGTGGGCGGGCAAGTAAACGAGCAAGCGAGTCAGTGTGAGAGTGAGTGAGTGATAGGGAGGGAGGGATGGAGAGAGGGAGGAGTGAGTAGCGGTTTTGTGAGCGAGCGAGTGAGTGGGTGAGCTGTACAGAGGGAGAGAGCGAGTAATCACTGGATGAGCGAATGAGGGTGTGGGTGGGAGTGAGTGAGTGAGTGAGTGAGTGAGTGAGTGAGTGAGTGAGTGAGTGAGTGAGTGAGTGAGTGAGTGAGTGAGTGCGTGAGTGGTGAGCGAGTGAGTGCGTGAGTGAGTGAGTGAGTGCGTGAGTGAGTGAGTGAGTGAGTGAGTGAGTGAGTGAGTGAGTGAGTGAGTGAGTGAGTGGGTGGGTGAGTGGGTCAGTCAGTCAGTAGGTAGTGCGTGTGTGTACATGAGTGCGTACATGCATGTTTGTACACATGCCTACATGTGTGTGTGTGTGCGTGCGTGCGTGCATGCCTGCATGCGTGCGTCTACATGTGTTTGTATGCGTGCGTGTGTGTGTGTGTGCGCATTTGTGTATGTGCACATGCCTACATGCGCGTGTGTGTGTGTGTGTGTGTGTGCGTGCATGCGCGCGTGCATGCATGCATGCGTGCGTGTGTGTGCGTGTGTGCATGCATGCATGTGTGTATGCATGGGTGCCTACATGTGTGTGCGTGTGTGCATGCGTGCATGCTCTGCATGCGTGTGTGCATGCTCTGCATGTGTGTGTGTGCGTGCGTGCGTGCACGAGTGCATGCTCTGCATATATGTGTGCATGCGTGTAACTCTCATTTCAATTAGTGATAAGCTTATATTCACGTTTCTTATCTCACTACTGTAAATAATGACAGGTTCTGGTGTCGGAAGCGACTGAAATTACAACAATTAATAAATTTAAAGACAATATAAAAACAGCTGATTAAATTAATGACAATTTGACAGGAGGTCAATGGTACCTAGGAAATCAATAACTTTCAAACTAATTATTTTCAAAAGAATTAGCAGAGCATTACAATGATAATATGATGAATGAATATACGCGGGGAAAAAAATCAATGAGACAAGGCCGAACAAAAGTTGACCAGAGTACATTAACACTCTCATGGGCAAAATTGGTCAACATTTTGCTTAGAAACTGCAGACCAAGAAAAGGCTATTTTTTACCACTGGAATGACTGGCTTGATTAGCGAGGTAGTCATTCCAGTGATAAAATTTTGAAAACAGTCTTCGCTCGGTCTGCAGATGGAAATTTGTCAAGATCGTTGCAGAGACAGGTTTTTGCCCACTTGACCATCAGTCTTAAAAAATAAATTTTATTAAATATTTTGAGAAAAGAGAAACTGGATTAGAAGGTGCTGCTACAGGGCAGCAATTTTATATTTATTTATTTTGAAAATGGTGTTATTGGAAGCTGTTGCTGCCGGTGACATCAGGGGAAACGTCACATTCCGAATATGTAAAGATGACAGCCTGAACTCAGTTCCTAGTATGCATATGCTCTAAAAGTTCTCCTTCATACGTATAAATGTTATACACAAGCAATCTTTAAGGTTAGCAGATTATAAGTGTGTAAATAAAAATGTTTACAGAGATAAAATGAGTTTAAAATTATTTAAAAAAATGTGTAATAAATAATAAATAAGAATGAAACAAGTGGTTGTGATAATCAATACGGATGAGGAATGACAGATAAATCATTTAATATTATTAGCACTTTTACTACTGAATTATATTAGCACTTTTACTACTGAATTATATTAGCACTTTCATTACTGAATTATATTAGCACTTTTACTACTGAATTATATTAGCACTTTTACTACTGAATTATTAACATCTTAACACTTGAATTTGTTCAAGAAAATTTCAATTTTCTCATAGAAAATATCCATTTGCAGACCAACAGAGACTATTTTTGAAAATTTACCACTTGAATGACTGGCTCGGTTATCGAGCTAGTCACTCCAGTGGTGAATTTTCAAAAATAGTCTCTGTTGGCCTGCAAATGGACATCTTCATTATAAATCTTATTAACACTTTTACTACTGAATTATTAATGTCAATTATTCAGTTCCTTGTAGAATGATTATTGACTGTGTTTAATTTGAGATGTATTGTTGAGTGCTGTTGCAGTCTAAAACATCGGCACAAATACACCGCAACACTGCTTAATGAATGAATATTAGTCCCAATTTACTGAAGAAAACTAATTATCGGGCACAGCAAAATATAAGTTAAAATAATTTTAAAGTTGAAGTTTATTTATTATATTTTGTAGTCTCATTCTCCTGATATCCACCCTTTATAATATGGACAATCTCTGGATAACACTTTTTCAACATGGCATATAAATTATAAGCTTTCAAATTTAACTATCTAGGTAACCTTTGAATTTCAGTCTCTGAATTTCAGGACAATTATACTGGTAAGTCATTGAATATTTTGAACATAATTTCACTGGAACTTGCCAGTTAAATGAGTTTCAAAATATTCAAAAGAGTATTCATTACATCAAAAACAATTTGTCATCTCTGGCCTGTAATGGTCATAGGGTTAATGGGCTTTTCTACTGTATCCATCCATCATATGATATCATAATCAGCTATGTGACGCATAGAATGACAGCACAATCAATGACATCATGACTGACATAGATAAGTATGTCAGGAACGCATAGTTGAAGACAGACTATGTGTTATTATTGTATGAATTGTATGTCTATACTATTTAATAAATATCCTGTTTCAACAGCTTCACTGTATAGTTTTCAGGAAATTGATAGTCAGGGCATTCGGGTATCGATCAATCCCAACATGGCCAAGTGTCGGTTGAGCTAAGGTAGTGATGGGTCACATAGCTAAAACTGGAAAGGTCCATTCATGACTCAGGGAGATAGCGGCTTATAGCAACACTTTCATAATTCATCATAACCAGCACCACACGATCCAGGGAGATAGAGGCTTATAGCAACACTTTCATAATTCATCATAACCAGTACTACAAGATCCAGGGAGATAGAGGTTTATAGCAACACTCATAATTCATCAAAACCCGCACTACAAGATCCAGGGAGAAGCTTATAGCAACACTCATAATTGATCATAACCAGTACTACAAGATCCAGGGAGATAGAGGCTTATAGCAGCACTCATAATTCATCATAACCAGCGCTACAAGATCCAGGGAGATAGAGGCTCATAGCAACACTCATAATTCATCATAACCAGTACTACAAGATCCAGGGAGATAGAGGCTTATAGCAACACTTTCATAATTCATCATAACCAGCCCTACAAGATCCAGGGAGATAGAGGCTTATAGCAACACTCATAATTCATCATAACCAGTACTACAAGATCCAGGGAGATAGAGGCTTATAGCAACACTCATAATTCATCATAACCAGTACTACAAGATCCAGGGAGATAGAGGCTTATAGCAACACTTTCATAATTCATCATAACCAGCACTACAAGATCCAGGGAGATAGAGGCTTATAGCATCACTCATAATTCATTAAAACCAGCACTACAAGATCCAGGGAGAAGCTTATAGCAACACTCATAATTCATCATAACCAGTACTACAAGATCCAGGGAGATAGAGGCTTATAGCAACACCCATAATTCATCATAACCAGCACTACAAGATCCAGGGAGATAGAGGCTTATAGCAACACTCATAATTAATCATAACCAGTACTACAGGATCCAGGGAGATAGAGGCTTATAGCAACACCCATAATTCATCATAACCAGCACTACAAGATCCAGGGAGATAGAGGCTTATAGCAACACTTTCATAATTCATCAAAACCAGCACTACAAGATCCAGGGAGAAGCTTATAGCAACACTCATAATTCATCATAACCAGTACTACAAGATCCAGCGAGATAGAGGCTTATAGCAACACGCATAATTCATCAAAACCAGCACTACAAGATCCAGGGAGAAGCTTATAGCAACACTCATAATTCATCATAACCGGTACTACAAGATCCAGGGAGATAGAGGCTTATAGCAACACTCATAATTAATAATAACCAGTACTACAAGATCTAGGGAGATAGAGGCTTATAGCAACACTTTCATAATTCATCATAACCAGTACTACAAGATCCAGCGAGATAGAGGCTTATAGCAACACTCATAATTCATCATAACCAGTACCACAAGATCCAGGGAGATAGAGGTTTATAGCAAAACTCATAATTCATCATAACCAGTACTACAAGATCCAGGGAGATAGAGGCTTATAGCAACACTCATAATTCATCATAACCAGTACTACAAGATCCAGGGAGATAGAGGCTTATAGCAACACTTTCATAATTCATCATAACCAGCACTACAAGATCCAGGGAGATAGAGGCTTATAGCAACACTCATAATCAATAACCGAGCCAGTCATTCCAGTGGTATATTTTCAAAAATAGTCTCTTGGTCTGCAAATTGACATTTTTTATGAGAAAATTTAAATTTTCTTGAACAAATTTGAGTGTTAAAGGATTGAACAAACTTATGTTTTCAGGCCAGGTCAGCTAATAAAATTATATGTAATGATTTAATTAAAGAATGTTACACATATGCAATGACATATATTTTGTCCGTTGTCATGGAAATCAATAATTACCATGGCAGATGTCATTGTCTGTTGCCATTAGAGACAGTACTTAACATTGGAGATGACATGATCCGTTTTCATGGAATTCAATAGATACCATGGAAGAGTACATTGCTTGTTATCATGGGAAATGACATGGCCAGTTGTCATGGGAATCATATTTATCATGGGAGAAGACACGGTCTGTTGCCAGGGGAATCAGTATGGCAGGGTCTGTTGCCATGGTGAGTTAATACTTACTATGAGAGATGGCAGGATCTGTTGACATGGTGAGTCACTACATACTATGGGAGATGGCAGGATCTGTTGACATGGTGAGTCAGTCCCTACAATGGGAGATGGCAGGATTTGTTGCTATGGTGAGTTACTACTTACTATGGGAGATGACATGGTTAGTTGCCGCAACTCTGAGATCTCACGATAAGCATTGCTCAGCTCCATCTCTATGTCAGCTAATGCCTTCTTCAATGTCATGTTTTTCTTGGCTAAGCGCTGTACCTCATCTCCTTCGGCACCAGGCTTCTCAGCTTTCTCTTGAGACTGAAAGATAGTCACAAGCAACTTGTCTCACACACTATGTAATAATCAATTCAATACAAGTTAAATATTTTAGAGAGAGAGAGAGAGAGAGAGAGAGAGAGAGAGAGAGAGATAGAGAGGGGGGGAGAGAGTACTAAAGTAAGAGTGAGTATGCACAGAATTAGATAAACATGTAAACAGATAGCTGGACCTATATATTATGTTTGCAATAAGTAGCCATTACAATGACAGCTTAGTAACTGACCAGCTTCTTGACATCTTCTCTGGATGATTGACCATCACCAATTTGACCGTGACATTTTTCACAAATCAGCCTGTCAGCTGGACCACTGTAAAATGAAAATAAATATGGAAGTGAACTCTATGTACGCACACACGCACCAACACACGCACAGAGACATAGAGACATACACGGACACACACGCATGGAACAAACGCATGGAACAAATGCATGCACGCACGCACGCACGCACGCACGCACGCACGCACGCACACACGCACACACACACACACACACACACACACAAACACACACACGCGCACAAGCAATGCACACACAGGCACACATACATCTATAAAACGCATGATACACGCACTTGGTTATCATGGTCATATATTGCGAATCTGTTGTCGTGCTCAGAGCGCTACGCAAATATTTTATTGCAGAACTTTTGCTCTTTCTTATTTCTTATAATAGGAAACTTAAGAAGAGCTGTAATATTCAATAATGTAACCTGAATAACAGGAATCTAAGCTGACTCAAAAAAACATCCGCTTTTGTTTCTACGAGAATTCTTAATACTTACCAGATGTACAATTATGATAATATGTATTATCTAGTCTAGCTCAAAATAAACAATTAAAACTCCGCACTCTCCTGGTCCTGCCCCTACTGTGTCCGGGAATACCATAGCCGCAGGTACCGAGTCAATTCCCAATCACAGTCAGATTCGTCTTATGTTCGCCTTGGCAAACTGCGAAAGCAGCTCAGCCTCACCTCAGCGGGGCGGCTGAGGCAGGGCCATAGTACATCTGGTAAGTATTAAGAATTCTCGTAGAAACAAAACCGGATGCTTTTTTGATTCTACTTCGAATAATACTTACCAGATGTACTATTATGATAAACTCCGGATTTCGACAGCCAGAAAATGCCGGTGGGAGGAGGTGAGGCTCGAACCAGCACTCAACTACCATCCAACAGAGAAGGTTGTGAAGAGACTAAAACCCTGGCATACGCTTGGGTTCTGCTATCTGACTCATAGAGTGCTAAACCTCCATGGTCTAGACCGCGCTCCCCCCCCTCTTTTGTCCGCACAAAATTCAGAGGGCTGTCACTGGGGATGCAACACCCACCAGACCCGTGTCAGCCCCAAGCCTCAGCTAGGGCAGTCCAGTAGAGTGCAAAGAAGCTACTACAACTTCTAATTTTGAGAAAATATCAGTATATCGACTAGATTTTCAAATTGGAATGAGTCTAATGTCTGGTTGATAGGATAAGAATACTCTTGTACCAGACTATTTACCTAAGCAGTCTGGTATTTCGACTGTAAGTAAACATATTTATAGTCACTTAATTAATGTAAACACTCACAATTTTGAGTGCTGGATCTTTTCTTGATCATCACAGGAGCTCGGCCCAATCCACGGTCGTACTCAGTCATGTGCATAGCGTTTGTTCAGTGTAGGCGGAAAACTTTAGTGATGTGTGCGAAGTAGTGGTCGGAAGTTGCTTAGTTTAGGTTCGACAGATTGGCGATGGCTACCGAATTAAGTGAGCTGGAGATGTCGCGAAGGTAGAAATCAGTGAATGACGACTCGGCATGCCATTGTGCTACAGACATCACCTCCTCTAATGAGACACCCTTATAAAGGGCCGATGATGCTGCTAGTGCTCGGACCTGATGGGCATTCGCATGATCAATTTGCTTTCCTGTAGCGATTTTGTGTGACATCTTAATAGCGTCAACTATCCAACGAGAAATAGTATCTTTCGAGGCACGTAAATGGGGAGCTTTAAGACATAACCATAGAGATTTCGGGTCGTCTCTCCACTCATTAGTACGTTTCTTATACATTTTAAGACATCTGACAGGACACCAAACAGAAGAGTTTGGGTCATGTCTAGTTAAACTTGGCAAATTGATCAGCTGTCCTGGATATTTAAGTGACTGATTCTTTGCCAGGAAACAAAGACGCGGAAGTAGTCTTAAACCTTCACCCGTGACGACAAAACGGTCTTGTTCGGCAGAAAGCGCATGAATTTCGCTTCTCCTTCTCGCCGACGCTGCTGCAACCAAGAAAACTGATTTAATAGTTAACAGTTTAATATCAATAGATCTAATCGGTTCAAAAGGAGCCTGTCCTAAAACCTGTAGAATAAGATATAGATTCCATGATGGGATAGGAATTGGCTGTCTAGGTCACAGATTGCTCATTCCTTTGATAACTTCATTCAAGGTGTCATTCTCCACTCCTTCAACAGTGAGACTGGGAATGACTGAAGCTAATGCAGACTTATATGCTGCTAGGGTAGAAGGTACAAGTTTGTCAACTTCGTATAAATGACAGATAAAATCTGCTACGTGTTGAACAGATGCAGAAAAGGGATCAATATCTCCTCTCACACCACTGTACAAATTTGTTGATTCTATAATTATATGTCTTTGTGGTTGAAACTCTTCTGGCTGAAGCAACACACTTCGCTGCTTGCTCAGAAAAGCCACCCTCAATTGCACGCTGCTTGACAACATCCATGCAGTCAATCTGAACATTTCTGGTCTGTCGTGGAGGTACAGACCCTTGTTCTGAGAGATTAGATCTCTTGCGTCTGGCAGAGACTGGATTGCAGACCAGAAGGTCCAGGAGATCCGTAAACCATGATCGGCCTGGCCAATACAGGGCGATCAGTAGTACTTGGCACATCCCCTCTCTTATCTTTGCCAGAACTTTCGGGATGAGAATTGTTGGAGGGTACGCATATGCGTACATTCCCTCCCAACTTATCGCCAGTGCGTCTACTGCTAAGGCTAGCAGGTCCGGGATCGGTGACACGTAAGTGACCATCTTTGCGTTTTGATTCATAGCAAACAGGCCTGCATTTGGCTTGCCCCAGTGTTTGAATAGAACCTCCGCTACCGATTGGTTGAGCTGCCATTCCGTCGGACGACAAACCGTCCTTCGACTGAGAGCATCCGCTAGGATGTTCAATCTTCCTGGAATGTGTGCTGCCCGAAGAATAATATTCCTCTCTTGGCACCACAGCAGAAGGTTCCAAACCATCATACACAACTCCGGTGATCTCGTCCCGCCCTGGCGGTTCAAATAAGACACCACTGTTGAGTTGTCTGTCCTTATTAGGACAACTTTGTCTTGAATTAGACTCTCGAACTTTCGTAGTGCAAATACCACTGCTAATAGTTCGAGCACATTGATATGTTTCTGCGCATTGGTCCGATCCCATTCCCCTGACACTGACTGACTGTCCAATACCGCTCCCCAACCCGTCAATGATGCATCCGTGAAGATGGACATCTGAGGTTGAGGAGGTTGTAGAGGAACACCTCACAGGAGATTCTGTTCGGATAACCACCACTGAAAGTGGAATATCAATGGTTCTTTAACTGGTATCCTCAGAGATAACGGATCCGTTTTCTGAGACCAGAATGACATTAGATACATCTGAATTGGCCTGCGCCTGAGTGCCGCATATGGAACCACCTTCTCCAGGGATACTAGTAACCCCAGTATCCTGAGAAACTGGCGCGCCGTCAGATAGGCTCCTAGAGAAACCGACTCCAAAACTGCAATCAGGCTTTTGACTCTGCTCTCCGCCGGAAAAGCTACGCCGTCCCTTAGATCGAAAGATTCCCAGATAAACAAACTCCTGGGATGGAGTCAGTTCTGATTTCTCTAGATTCACAATCCACCCTAGATCCTTTAATAAGGCTAGGACTACCTGCAGATTGCTGCGCAGTGACTGGATTCCCCGCCTTTAGCAGCCAGTCGTCTATGTACGTGTGAACAGCTATGTTTCTCCTGCGAAGTAAAGAAGTCATGGCGAGAACCACCTTGGTGAAGACCCTCGGAGCTGTGGTCAGGCCGAACGGGAGAGCATTGAATTCCCAAACATTGTCTTGGAATGCAAAGCGAAGGTACTTCTGAAAAGGAATTGACATTGGAATATGAAAACATGCATCCTTCAGATCTATCGACACTCCCCACATGCCTTTCCTCAGCCCTGTCATTGCTGCTGCTACCGTCTCCATCTGAAATTTGGGAGAAAGAATAAACTTGTTCAATGGTTTGAGATTGAGAATTGGTCTCCATCCTCCGGTATGCTTCGGAACGAGGAACATGATCGAATAGAAGCCCAGTGAAGACTGATCTTTGACTAGATGAATGGCCTTCTTCTGATGAAGAGATTCTATTTCTGACCGAATGGCGTCTAGACGATCTGATTCCCTTGGAACAGGAGTCCATATTGGAGTCGAGGTTAACGGAACTAACGATTGATGGATGAGCCAGTCCGGATCGTAGCCATTTCTTATCCACTGACAAACTAAACAGTCGCGCACGACCTGTTCCCATTGGTTTAGGAATAATTGAAGTCTGCCTCCGACGGACGGAATCTGCACACAGCTGTCGGTCAAGATTGGCTGATAAGACGCTAAGTCGCTTGGGTGAAGATTCTCGACTCCATTCGCCTCCAAAGCCACCGGTACTGGTCCCGCCGGAAACCCGTCAGGAGCGAGCCCCACGGCCGCCCCTCGGTTTCTTGTAGTACGACGGTCCGGAACCGCCGCCACGGCTATCCTTACAGTAGCCGCCGTGGCCCGAACCACCACCCTTCCTGTCTTCCTCATACGGCCTCTTATTAGAAGACTTGTATGAGGATGAACTGCCAGGTCCTTGTGATCCGGATGGCCTATGGGCATCATGGCCAGAAGGACGGAAGGGCAATCTAGGACGCTGTCGTTGCTGCTCCTGGCGATGTTGCTTGTAGGACTGCTGCGGCTGTGTCCTCTTAGTCGATTTCCACGACTTGCCGACTACCTCCTGCTCTGCAACTATTGACGTGACTTTGGAGAGAGCTTGTCATGCCGAGCCGCCGAACAAGCCTGGACCTATGAAAGGCGCAGAAGATAATGCAGCCCTCATCTCTGGTCCTGGTTCTACGCAATCGAGAACCATTCTCCGTCGCTCTGCCAATGTCCTAGTGATCACCCTGGCCAGGCAATCCTGAGACAGGCGCATGGTGTCCCGAAAAACGCCAGGAGCAGCCTCTGGCACCTGTCCACCATCCGCCGTGCAGTCCAGCATACCCTGCAGGATGGTACACCCGTGCGACAGCGCAGCCATGGCTGCCCTCGCCGCATCCTCAATGAGTGTGAGCTCATTGAACGGGTCTTTGTTGGTCTGGGAAACCAAGGGACGCGAGCGTCCCTTAGCTTTCCCAGACAACGGCCTATTCAGCGCCTCTCGTTCCGCAACGGAAAGCCATGGAACCCGGGCATACTGATGATAGGCCAGTTCCGGAAAATGGACCCTACTGCTTATCCCCTTCGGGGCCTTTGGCAACGCATAGTCTGGCTGAACCAGACGGTATGCCGCAACTTCCAGCATGTCGGAAGTCTGCGTGTCCAACGGGAGTGTCGGCATGGCAGAAGAGCCACTTGACAGAGCGCTAGCCGCTCGCTCTGACATCCGTTCCATCGCCGGATCGCGCTGAGATCCCAGATCAGATGCCAACCTGAGACGATTGGTCATCCACCCGAGGACCTGCACCCATTCAGCTTCGGTGCAAAAAACGGACTCGTCCATCAACGAACTCCCGTTTTCATCCTCCCTCTCTCCCTTGGATGAGAGGGCCACCGACGATCCATGCTGAGCGCTATGGGACACGTCTCTGCCAAGACAGAGCGCATCCATAGCGCAACTACCAGCGGCACCAGTGTCTAGCGAATCGCCAGACCCGGATTCACCGCAGTCCATCGGCTCCAGCACGGGAGTCGGGACCACGACCGCTTTTCCTGTGGCAGGCGACGGCATTCCGATAGGAGCCGCACCTAACGCCGCCAGGATACCAGCAGGAACCGCAAAACACGGCTCCGCCGACCCCTCCGGTTGCACAAATAGCGGATGGAAAATGCCCGACGGAACGTCGACATCACCATCCGCCTGGCAAACCCGTACTAATCCCGAGAGCAACCCCTGGGATGTACCGGGCATTGACGTCTTCGAAAGATCCGGCATGCCGGAATCTCCCATTAACAACAAATCTTCCTCCTCTATCGTTGGCTCTTGAGCCAAGGACAGAGAAGGGGCAGGTGCATGACCCTCAGCAGAACTAGCCAGACCACCTAATGGTTGTCCTGCACCAGCTTGCGTCACCGGGACCGTGGACTGCAATGATTCAAACATTGCCTTGAACTGGCCTGCCCATACGCCCAGAGCTGAATCCATCCTCTCATTCAGCCGACATTCCAGTCCCATCAGCGACGCCTGCTGCAACTTCGCTGCCTTATCCTTCGCGATCCTCTCCAGTCTCGCACGCCGATCCCTGTCGAACTCTGCCACCATTGCCGACGACCACTTCACACACACACAGTAAATTATTCAGTCAGCCTTTTTGTCATCTTTTATCAGATGTCAAACATCAAAGCTATGGCTTTTGTAAATTCTCATATGCGCTATTGGAGCCAATGAGGACA
This sequence comes from Chaetoderma sp. LZ-2023a, assembly GCA_034401795.1. Taxonomy (NCBI): domain Eukaryota; kingdom Metazoa; phylum Mollusca; class Caudofoveata; order Chaetodermatida; family Chaetodermatidae; genus Chaetoderma; species Chaetoderma sp. LZ-2023a. Next base: position 8,028,632 of record CM067367.1, read on the forward strand.
GATACCACGTTGGTGGCCGCTTCATTATATTTTGAGTACATACATGTAGGTCATTGGTTCCACCTTGTATTAAAAACAATATTAAAACATTCAATGTCTTCAGTCAGTACATTTAGTATTATTATGAGCTATTTGGAGAAAATGTATTGAAACGACTTGTATTGGGAATTAGACCTTTAATGGTGAACTTTGGTCAAGAAAATTTAAATATCTGTCATTTTACAGGCTAAGAGAATACAATATGGTAAAATTAGACTTTGGCCAATATTATCCCGAAAGTATGTCAGTCTGACCTAGTTCTTATACGGATGGTAGCCATTGCTGAAAGGTACTCACCTACCAAGGTAGAAGTCAACCGCTCTAAATATGACAAAGCGTGCCAACACAGTAATATCTTTCCCAATGGGAGCAATAGATGAGAATATTTTCAAGGTAAATAACTCTGATGTTTGAGACTGGATCAACTTAATTTACATAGCGCACATGTTATATGCCGATAAGTTGAAGATAAACTATTTTGACTGGGCGCTGTTGTTGCCATTAGTTAATTGGTTTCAAAATATCCAATCGCTTACCTGTATAGTTTTCTGGAAATTGAGATTCAAGGAATTCAGGGTTTCATAAGATGTCAACACGGGTAAAGCAATGGCGGAGCTTAGCTAGAGATGAGTGGGGCATGGATAAATGTGGATTCATCCATTCTGTTAAAGGGATGCTAATGTCATCTTAAATGTTGTATTGCACCAATAGATTATGGTATGTAGATAGAATATCATTCATATCCTGTACCATTCTCTTATCTGTATAACAATTATCTGCGTTGTAAAATCGTATAAATGTTGAACAGTGATTGCCGCCATTTTGTCTTCTCAAGCGATAGTGTGTGATGTCATGTAAGTGCCAATGCATTACATTATATATTCTATGAATCTCAATTTCCAGAAAACTATACAGGTTTACCAATTCAGTAGCTAAAAGTTGATACATTTCTACACCCTATGATGGCTGTCATGATTTACCTTTCAACCAATCAGAAAAAACTAGTGTGTCTGCCTCGGTATATACATTCAGTCATAGGGGTGCCATCTAGAGTTTGACAATCTGGTGTTAAAGCAACCATGCAGATAAGCTGTTGAATATTCTGAAACTAATTTGACTGGAAGTTGTTGTTGCCTTAGGCAGCAACAACTCCCAGTCAAATCTGTTCCAAAATATTCAAAAAGATGAGTAATTTCAAACCCAGGAAATGTTCTTATATCATTCCATTATATATACCTTCACTGTGACATCTTCCTCTAGCTCCTCGATACGTGCTTCCAAGCGAGCGATCTCCTGCAAGCAAGAAAACATGCTATTGGAAGCAACAGAAAGCCTCAAAGGTCAGATTAAAACATTTTAATCTCTTTAACTCCTATGGTCAAGATTTGTAAAGAAAATCAAATTAGTTGCTTATTAAATGTTCATATAAAGACAGAAAATGGTTATCAAGGCTGGCATTCCAGTAGAATGTTTTTAAAAAGCATCTTCTCTTGGCCTGCAAATGGACATCCCTGAAAGCCTTCCTGCAGAAGCCATTTTTGGCCAGCTTAGTTATTACCAGGTGACTTCTCACTAGGACACTTTTGAGAGATGAATCCAGTTTGTCAGTCAATCATATGATGTCATAATCAACAAAGTCACGTGTAGGCTGACATCATAATGAATTATGTCATGAATGGCTCGATTTAGTCCATCATAAATGCTTAATAGTCTGTCAATTTGTACGAATTGTATGCTTTTACTATTCAATAACATGCGATTGAATATTTTGAAACTAATATGACTGGGCGCTGTTGCCGCCAAATTTATGAACGACATACAAGCGCTCATGGCATGACTGATATAACTTCACACAAATAGGTCACATATAAGTTAATATTTCAGAAAACACACACCGCTTCACTTGCCATGTTCTCAGTTAATAACATCAGCAGCCTTTCCTGAATCTACCACCAACTTTACAATTGATTTCCAACAGAAAATTGATCAGCTGTATGGGATGTAATCACTCGACGTTGTATAACAATATTTATCTCCCTTCCAATATAATTTCAATGAAAATTTGCAAAACCTTCTGGATTTGGCAGAAACGACTTCGAAAACCAATTTGGGGTATACCAATTTGTTTATTAAAACTTTAAGAATATATATGTACTAGTGCATTCAGCATGGAAAATTATTTTAGAACCAAATTGAAATACTGCCGATAGTAAACCAAATGCAAGCAACACTGTCTCCAGTTTCTGTCTAATTAGCCATGACTTAAGTGTAGAGCTCAATGATTGCGGGAATTGAGAAATGTGAAATCAGGATTCCTCGTTTGCGTATTTTCAAAGTTGCTTTTCTTACTTATTTCTGAGATGGAGTTTGATTGTATTTCATCAGCTTTATCGTATAAATGACTATTAAAATTATATTGGCATGAAGACTAAGTAATCATGGCCTTATTCCTTTGACTGTCTGTCTGTCTGTCTGTATATTGGTAAAACGAATTGTCTAAACAATATAAATCAGCACTATAGGCTAATCCCATTTTTTGTGAATAGCTACATAACAGCTTCTTAAAGATGTATTGTGAGGAAATGAACAACTCTAGTCCAATTAAAGTGCATGATTATTAAAGAGCAATTTAGATTATTTAAATATTACCTCAGCGAGGTTGCTAATGACCTCATCTTTGGAGCGGAGCTGTGTTCGTAATATTGCAGGGTCACTGCTTATGCGAGCCAGACCTGGCTGATCGTCCGACAACTGTAAAATCAGGAACAAACAGATGGCTCATCAATGCTATATAGGTAATCATGTGATATTACAGAATGGATCAATCCACTTTTAGTTATGCCTCACCCATCATTAGCTAAGCTCCGCCTATGCACATGTTGGGATTGATTTATATACTTTGAATCCTCAATGCTCAGAATCCCAATTCCATGGTAACTGTACAGCTGACAGGTTGAATATTTTGAAACTAATTTGACTGGGAGCACCCAGTCAAATTAGTTTCGAAATATTCAACAGAATGTTTATTATAGCAGACATACAATTCCTACAACTGACAGACTATGAAAAGGTCCATGACGGACATAGATTATTATTTAAGTAATTCAGTATGCATGTTGATTGTGACATCAGCCTACATGTGACAATTGATTATGATGTCATATACTTGAGTGACAGATCGGATTCATCAATTGTGATTAATTGAGTATTCACACACCATGAGACGCATCCACTCCGTAACTGACTTCAATCATTTGTAGCTCATCAATCAGTGGTCAGGGCATGGATGATTCTCATGGTATGTGAGTAATTCATTATACTCATCAATACATAATCCTTCACAATAAATCAGGTCAACTTTGACCAGGAACAATAGTTAAGCCTTTAAGAAAAAAATTTGTTCAAATAAATTTCATATTTTCTCATCATTTGGGTACAGGAGTAAGGCACCATTTGCCCCCAGGAGTAATGCATCATTTGATCTAAAGGGGTGACACACGATTTGGGTGCAGGAGTGATGCACCATTTGGGAGCATGATTCAAGCATCATGTGGCATAGGAGTGACCCATCATTTGAGATCGGAAGTGAAACGTTACTTTGGTACAGGATTGAAGCACCATTTGGGTCAGGCGTCATGCATCATTTGAGCACAGGAGTGACACATTATTTGGGTGCAGGAGTGACATATCATTTGAGTGCAAGAGTGACAAATTATTTGGGTGCAACAGTGACACATCATTTGGCCACAGGAGTGACGCATTATTTGGCCACAGGAGTGACGCATCATTTGGCCACATGAGTGACGCATCATTTGGATGTATGAGTGATGCATTGACACATCATGCACTAACCTTATACATCATAGACTAAGCTGGAGCTTGCGGGACCAACTGTCTTATAGAACCACCACAGGTGGATTCTTGAGGCGGTGCTTGACTGATACTTTACCTGCTTCATCATGTCAGATATGGAGGCTTTCATCTTATCATCAAGTGGCGCGATTAATTTCTGCATCTCAGTCATATCAGTTCTGTCCATCGTCGGGACAATGGCGTCTTCAATGCCATCTTTCTTTAACAGCTCTGCAGCAAAGTGCTTCTGTAGCAGCTATAATGGTACAATCACAAACAGAAGTTCACAGCATTGTAAAGATAGATATAGATCTTTGATAGAATGTCTGTTATTTTGTAGAAATACAAATTCTCTTGAACTAGGTTATGGTGACCATGACCTTTGAACCTCATAAAACAAGAGGCTTCTTCGACTGAAGGTGACGCCATCTACCAAATATTATCTTAATATTGTAGAACCATTAGCAGAGTTATTGTGTAGAAAATTCTATGACCTCTTATGGTGACACTCATCATATATCAAGGTCACCAAAGATCACAAAAACAAACGGCTTCCTCCTCTGCTCATATAAATGATTAAAATCAGTTTGATAAAGTCTGAATTACCATGCAGAATAATCTTTAACCAATTTTGAGATTTCAGCAGATAAAAGTTGTGCATATGACCAGATTTTCTTGAAAAGCAAGGTCTTGTTATGAGGTACTGATGGAGCAGTTATAGTAGGCTTGTTAAGCAATGACGTATTTCCGGGTTCATCTCGATTGTTAACCACACAAAACATTGTTTTGGTTTAACAACAAATGATAACATCATAAACACATACTTATGATGTAATAAAGCAAAATACATACTTCCAGGTTGTGAATCACGTGCAGTGGCGTCATACTTGACAAGCTCATAGCTTGTTATAAAGTTCTCATATACCATATTAAGATCTTGTCACATGGTACTCATGTAGCAAATTTATATTTTGTTACAAGGTACCGATGGACCAAAGTTAGATCTTTTTCCAAGATACCGATGGTCCAAAGTTAGTTACGAGGTACTGACGGACCAAAGTTAGATCTTGTTGCAACTTACAAGGTACCAATGGTTCAAAATTAAATTTTGTTACGAGGTACTGATGGTCCAATGTTAAATTTCATTATGAGGTACCGATGGCCCAAAGTTAGATTTTGTTACGAGGTACCATACACCAAAGTTAGATTTTGAATCAATGCTTAAAGTTCTACAACTGTACTGCAGAATTTAAAGTTTTTCAGGGGCCAAGGCCAAGATTTCACAAACGTACAATCCAAAAGGACATCTTTTCACACTGATGTCTCAATCCTGAAGAAATTCCATCCAACCCACATTATGTAAAGCACATTTTATCATTTCATGGGACACAACTCTGGCACATATGAACTAATTTGGCTAAAACGCAAGCACAAGCGATGTCTTGTTATAGCTGGCATTTGAAGCATATACCTTCAGGCATTCAGTTTATGCAAAATGAAAACGTGAAAAATGGGAATTAGGTTCTTGCTATATCTCGAGGCAGGCAAATCCGTGAGCTTAGAAGCAGTATGGCTTGTTATGCGCTGCATGAATCACAAATGTATCTGTACAAGCAAGACACAATGTTAATCATTTCAAATATTGTACAGCACAGCTCAGAAATAACTTCACATGTTACCAATACAAAACTAGAATGATCAGTCAATGGCATGCCATCGCAAATCGCCATACTTTCGCCAACTTTGATGTACTGCACCCACCCCTCACCCAGGTGGCAGAGCATGATGTAAACATTGTTTCGCAATCCACAATCATATACATGTGTAACTAACATAACAAATTTGGTCGCATAACAAATTTGGTTGGACCCTGCCCTCCACCTTCGCCCCACCCCTCCCCACTGGGGATCGCGCCTAATGTAAATGTTGTTTTTCAGTGCACAATCATATGGGTAACCTACTTAACAAATTTGATTGAGTTCCATCACATCATGTCGGAGGAAACAAACAGACAGAAAGGCAGGCAGGCAGGCAGGCAGGCAGGCAGGCAGGCAGGCAGGCAGGCAAGCAGGCAGGCAGGCAGGCAGGCAGGCACAGACAGACAGACAAACAGACAGACAGAGATTTGGACCTGTGGATCTGTTCATGGTTTGGAAAGGATCCAGATACTCACCTTTTCTGCATTTTCGAGTTCTCGATCATATTTTTCAAGGCGACACTTCAGCTCTGCAAGTTCCATCTGTAAATCTCCATTCTCATCCGCAAACTTTGTAACAAGCTAACATAAACAAACAGAGCAATATTAACCCTTTAACACTAGAATTTGTTCAAGAAAAATTAAATTTTCTAGAAGAAAATGGCTATATGCAGACCAGAAGACCATTTTTGAAAATCTACCACTGGAATGACTGGCTCGGTTATCGAGCCAGTCTTTCCAGTCGTAAATTTTCAAAAATAGTCTTCTCTTGGCCTGCAAATGGATATTTCCCAAGACCATTGGAGAAGCCATTTTGGCCGGCTTGAGTATTAACGGGCTGCATTAACCCTTTAACCATTGACATTTCAGTGTCTAAATGGAGGGTTCTAGTTGATCCCTCAATCATATTATGTCATAATGAACTATGTGATGCGTAGGCTGCCGTCATAATCAATTACGTCAAGAATGACTAAGTTCATCAGGAATGCTTAACTGATGACGGACAAAGCCTCGGTTGTACGAATTGTATGGCTTCATTATTTAATAAACACACTGAAAATAATTTGACCAGAGCGCTGTACAGGCAGCAACACTTCCCAAGCAAATTAGTTTCAAACTATTCAACAGAATATTCCTTACAGGTACATCATTACGAATGTGTCGTTTCTGGTTTGTGAGGGTTAAACATCAATTACCCCTTTAACCCTCGAATTTGTTCAAGAATATTTAAATTTTCTAATAAAAAATGTCCATTTGCAGACCAAGAGATTATTTTTGAAAATTTACAACTGGAATAACTGGCTCGGTTATTGAGCCAGTCATTCCAGTGGTAAATTTTCAGAAATAGTCTTCTCTTGGTCTAAACGAAATCACGGATTTCTTTTTTCATGAGAGAGTTGATACTTACCTCCCTAATACTCTTTGATATTGCTAAATATCGGCTTTCACTCAATAAAACACTCAGATTAAAAAAGTTAGGTGCCCCTACTGGGCAGGGAGTCAGAGGGCAGTCCGGCGGATGCCACCCCCACCACCGCGCATGCGCAGACTAGCACTTCCTCTGACTAATTTATTGGCTGACACCATGCAACTTACAAGAGCCTGAAGACCGAGCCTCTGTGGGGTGGAGAGGCCGGATCCGTATTAGGGAGGTAAGTATCAACTCTCTCGTGAAAAAAGAAATCCGTGATTTCGTTTATTTCACTTCAAGAGTATACTTACCTCCCTAATACTCTTTGATATTGCCAGAATTTGTCAGAGAATTCGGCGGGAGGGAGGCGAGGTCAAAAGACCAGCTCTTCCCTATGCGCTTTTCTGCGTTTAAGGCACTTAAACTTCTGAAACTGTGTGAAAGCACACTCAGGATTAGATGCGAACATCGGCTAACACAAACCGATGGATGAGAGATGACCGAATGTCATATGCGCTCCCCCCCCTCCCCCCCCCTCTTCTTGAGAGGAAGACTGAATGACCTCAATGTCCCATACGCTCTCTACGTACAAGTGCCATGTACTATAGGACAAGAGACGAAAAGCCTCCATTTTCGTATACTCTCAATAATGAACCCCATAAAACACATACCATCACCATGTTAATAACAAAGGGTCACGTGACAATACAACTAACAATGAACAACACAAAAAACAAGATTGACCTTGTTGAGTTTGGCTGCTGACATCATCTTCCCAGTGGTGAAGACTGATGCAGTCCCAAATAAGTGGTTGTTCCCATTAATTAATTGTGATATATATAAATAATGAGGAAACCTCATCAAAAATGTACACCTAATTATTTTTTCAAAATCGATAAGGCGAGAGGATTCGAGGTGTCACGGAGATAATGGTCTGTAAAACTTGACTCACAGTGCCACTGAGCTACCGACATAATGTCATCCACAGGGACCCCATTAAATAGGGCAGTGGAAGCCACTACGCCCTGGACACTGTGAGCCTTGGCTATGTCAACTTGTTTACCTGTGGCGGATTTATGACAAAATTGAATACACTCTACAATCCACCTAGAAATGGTGTCCTTAGACGCCCTGCCATGGGGTTCAATATATGACAACCATAATGCTGACGCGCCCGTCCGCCATTCCTGAGTACGTTGTTTGTACCGGTTTAATGCTCGGACTGGACAACATGCTTTAGAATTAGGATCATATCTAGTTAAAGCTGGTAAAAATATAGGTTGACCTGGATATTTCAAAGACTGATTTTTAGCCATGAAAATAATCCTAGGTAGAAGCTTAAGGCCTTCCCCTGTAACCACAAAATGGTCTGCCTCGGCTGATAAGGCATGAATTTCACTTCTACGCCTAGCCGAGGCCGCAGCAATTAAAAATAGTTTTAAGAGTCAACATTTTCATAGAAATGGAACTAAGTGGTTCAAAAGGCTTATCACCTAGTACCTGAAGCACTAGAGATAAACTCCAAGACGGACTCACAGGGGGATTCCTTGATCTTAGATTCCCCATGCCTTTAATTAAAATATTTAATGTACTTACTTCATCACTTCCCCTATTAGCCAAGCAAGGGATAACTGTCATTAAACTGACTTATAACCAGCAATAGAGTTAGGCTTGAGGCTATAGGCATCATACAGGTGACAGAGGAAATAAGCTACTACCTGAATAGATGATTCCATTTGATCAATACATCTTTTTGAGCACCATTCTGCAAATCTGTTGATTTTTTAATTATATGCTCTGGAGGTTGACCCCCTCCTGGCTTTTGCCATAAACATGGCTGCTTGCTCAGAAAAGCCCTCCTTAATTCTAGATTCCTTGACAACATCCACGCAGTCAATCTGAACATTGATGGATTGTTGTGAAGGGCCTTGCCCTGGAAGATAATGTTGTCCATCAGAGGCAGAGGAACCAGATTGCAGACCAGAAGGTCCAGCAGATCCGTATACCATGATCGGCTTGGCCAATTTGGGGCGATCAGAAGCACTTGGCACTCCTCCTGTCTGATTTTCTGAAGAATTTTTGGAATCAGGATTGCTGGAGGGAATGCGTATGCATACATTCCCACCCAGCTGATAGCTAACGCATCTGTTGTGAAAGCGCTTGGATCTGGAATCGGAGAGACGTACGTCGTCATCTTCGCATTCTTCTTCGTTGCGAAAAGTTCTATGTTGGGTTTCCTCCAGTGGTCGAACAGATGATCCGCCACACATTGTTTGATTTAGTTGCCATTCCGTCGGTAAGACACTCATCCTTCGGCTCAATGAGTCTGCTAACAGATTTAACCTTCCCTGAATATGAACTGCTTTCAAGGTAATCCTATAATTCAGGCACAAGCAAAGCAGTTTCCAAGTCATCATACAGAGATTGGGCGACTTCGTTCTGCCCTGGCGGTTTATGTAAGTCACTACTGTTGAGTTCTCTGATCGAACGAGAACAATCTTGCCCTGAACATTCTGAAAGAAATGTTCCAGGCCCAGGACTACTGCTCGTAATTCCAGTAGATTTATATGTTCCCTTGACTGTTCCAGATTCCAAAACCCTGATATCGTAGATTCTTCCAGGCAAGCTCCCAACCCCTCCATCGATGCATCTGTATACATCGTTACCTGAGGGTGAGGAGGGGTTAGCATAACCCCCGCCAAGAGATTCTCTGTCTTCAACCACCATTGAAGGTGGTGAATTAGAGGCTCCAACACTGACACGTTCGAGTCCAGTGAACCTGTACTCTGGGTCCATTGCGCCATGAGAAATAACTGGATCGGCCACCTGCGTAAGGCCCCCTGAGGAATGACTGGTTCCAGAGAAACCATCAACCCCAGCATTCTCAAGTAAACCCGTGCCAGGACATGACGACTGGTGCACACTGACTGTATTACTGAGATGAGTATATGACCCCTCTCCTGAGTAGGATACACATATCCTGTCTCTAGATTGAAGAACATTCCCAGGTAAACAAACTTCTGGGATGGAGTCAGCTCTGATTTTTGGAAATTGATTATCCAGCCTAAGTCTGTGAGAGTTTTCAAAACTATCTCCAGATTCGTTGATAAACTTTCCCGGTTGTGTGCTTTTAACAGCCAGTCGTCTATGTACGTGTGGACTGCTATGCTTCTCCTGCGGAGGTATGCTGTTATCGCAAGAACCACTCTGGTGAAGACCTGAGGAGCCGTGGAAATTCCGAAGGGTAACGCCTTGAATTCCCACTGTCTGCCCTGGAATGCAAATCTCAGGAAGCGACGGAAACTCCTCGCTATAGGAATGTGGAAATAAGAATCCTACAAATCTATTGAAGCTGTCCACATTCCCCTCTCCAACCCCGCCAACACCGATTTCACAGTCTCCATCTTGAAACTGGGTGTCTCTATGAACTTGTTCAATGGCTTGAGGTTGAGAATTGGTCTCCACCCTCCGGTGCTTTTCGTTACTAAGAACACGGTTGATAGAAGCCCGGGCACTTCTGCACTGGTTGAATTGCTTCTTTTTGTATGAGGGAGTTTATCTCTTCCTCTATACACAACCTTTGATCTGGATCTCTTGGAATCTGAGTCCAGATTGGCACCAGAGACAGTCGCGATGGTGGGCCTGTCATCCAATCGGGATGATACCCGACTGAAAGCCATCGCAAGACTAAACGGTCCTGAGTTAACCGTTCCCACTCTTGCTTGTGGTGGGCCAACCGGCCTACCACTGGACCACCTATGGAGAGAGGTGGACATAAGGAGTGCAAGAGTGGCACTGTCTCCTTGGTCTGAAACACCAGAGTGGTTCTCACCATGGTAACCGGCCCATCAGGCACGATTACCACGACCAGATCCTCGTGCGCCATGACCAGCACCGCGCACACCTCGGTACGTGGGTGGCTGCCTGGCTGGCTGTGCTGGAGGAGCCTGCGCCCCCCTCACTGCTGGCCAAATCGCATGTGGCCGAGCCTGACGTTGCGCTGGTGGCTGGCCTCTGACATGGCCACCTCCACCTCGAGCCTGCAGGGGATGGTATGCAGGGGGTGCTGCGCGAATGCGCTCCGTACGAACTGTTCGCGCAGCGCCCTCTGGTTGTTGACCAGAGTGACCGTCTCCTGGAGGTGCTTGCATCCCTCACCTCCAAAGAGACCAGGACCTGCCATAGGCGTACGCAGCAGCCTATTGTACAGGTCCTGGGATGGGCACAGGTTGTCCAACGCAAACGTGCGCCTCGCCCGGACACTTCTGGTCACAGCCTGTGTCAAACAATCCAGAGCCAGGTTGATTCCATCCTGGATGGCTCTCTGGACAGTTATTGGGCTAGGCTGGCACGATGCGGATGCCACAGCTGGGAGACATGAGAAAGCGCCGCAATAGATGCTCTCCCACTCTCCTCCGCATCGAGTAATGCGGTATTGGCCGAAAGCAATGGGTTCGAACACAGCGCTCCTGTGTCAGAACGGGAACCTGGCCGTGTGTCTTCACCCAATGCCGTGCGGTCATCTACGCTCGGCTTAGGGACCACACCGTACCTCTGATACTCCAAGGGTACGATGCGGCAGCGCCTTGCAACCTCGTGAGGGGCCTTTGCGAGACGTCCATGTGCCTTGATGGACGTCTCCACCGCCGAGAACATATCAACAATATGTTCTGCCAGCGGCAGAGATGGCATGGCGCTAACAGTCGACTTACCAGCTAACCACGGCCGGTGGTCTCGCTAGCTAGCCGACTGTTCCACAGGCAGGTCTGGCCTGACGCTTATAAGCCATTGACAAGCGTCTGACCAATCCTCCTCCATGGCTACCTGCGAAAGCTCTACAAGACGAGGGTCTTTGTCTTCCTCCTGAGCATTCGCAGGCGAGCTAGAAGCTGGATAGCCTGACACTCCTGGCAAGCCAGAGAAAGCATGCGGGCCCGAAAGAGCAGGCATGTTAATCTGACTGGCTTGTCCAGGAGCAGGCGCCGTGGTATTGCGTGGGGCGCTTATCGCCACACCACGGCCCTGGCCAGAACCAGCTATACTCTCGGCAAGCCGAGGTACGCGGAACAACTGGCCGTCAGGTCCAACCCGGGCCACCTTCTGAGCCGTGAATTCTACACCTGCGTGAGTAGAACCATGGACAATGTCGCCTGTATTCCCCGTGAGGGGTGCACAGACGTCAATGTCCATGGTCACGACATCAGTAGGGGAACCCAGCAGGTAATCCTCTTCTTCCTGGCCAGAAAGATTAGACTCCGGGTCAGCAAAGAGAGCTAACCCGGACTGGCCAGGAAAGGTGCCATAAGGGGTACTGGCACCTGTGGTGTGCGGATACCCCTGGGCTGATAAGCAGCCACCAGGTTCCAGCGACAACCATCCACGGACCACCGGCGCGGCAAGCCTTCTGCCAGTGTCCTGGAATGCCCCCTCTAATGGGGCCACCTCTGAATCATCGAAAACTGGTAGAGGCCTAAAGAAACCAGATTCAGAGGCGGGGATTACCTCCTCCGAAGCAGATGAAGAAGACAACAAAGGATTTGATCCAGGAAGCATGCTACGGAGCAACTCTGGAACCAAATCCTTGATTGTCCTCTTCATCTCTCCCAACATCTCACTACGGAAGGCCTCCATGTCCACTGAGGACGAGGTCTTCCTCTTACCTTTTTTTCTACTCACAACCTCTCTCTTTTGTTTCCTCTCTTCCTCCACGATCTTATCCTTCGCCTGAAAAGATAAAAAATCCGCCATTAGATCGCCCCCCCCCCCTCCCACTGCTTACATACATCACATTTAAGTAACGGGCCACAAGGACTACACTGGAAACATAAATGTGGAATGAATCTTTCCTTGAGGATACGACCACAAGACGGACAACCAGGTCTCTGAAACAGGCCAGAAGACGAAGACAATGAGTATTTTAGTTAAGGTTAGAAAACTCAAAACCAAAATAAAATGAGAGGAACAAGTGTTCATAAAGAGCACCTATCAGATATTAGAAAACCAGCGTTGGGCAAAACTTTAATTGTTAATAAAGTGCAAGGCTGATTATGACGTCATAATTTCAAAAAAGAAATTAATTCGATCCAAAACAAACATCCAGGTGTAAGGACGAATTGTATTCATATCCAGAACATCCTGACTAGAAAGGATAGAATATTCAGGCTACACAAACATCAAATAAACAATGATAAAATGGCAAAAGTTTATATAATAAGTGCCTCATATCATTAACTAGAATACCTGATTCTTAGCATAGACAAACCATCCAATCTGGTGAACTGGAACACTCCACCAAGACTATGACCTCTTAACTCTCTCCACCTTAAGGGGAAAGGAATTGGACCAAGACGGCAAAGTGAGAAGACCTTCTTACGAGGCCTCCGAATCACTGGACATAACAGTATTAGTAGGAAATGGAACCTTGGTGGAGAGAAACAAACCCTCTGTTGATGTGACGTCCCATACATATCCTAGACAGATACCTGAGGACATAAATACAAAGAGAGATTAGTATTATATAGCACCATTTTGAAATAAAACAACTATATTAGGCGCTTATCTCGATAAACGTGAGTCCCGGAAACACATTACACCGGGATAAACTCGCTAAAATATACTAGAAGTCACCTGATGGATAGGTCCTGGGCACTTCTCTGGCGAATTAATGCGTTCTGCCATCTCTTACAGGTGATAACACTTCTAATAATTTGCTTAAATGACTTAGAATAGCTTAGAAAAGCTTTGAGCATGAAAACAGATGTTGATCCTCTGCCAATAAATTAGCAAAGAGGAAGTGCTAGTCTGCGCATGCGCGGTGGTGGGGCTGGCATCCGCCGGACTGCCCTCTGACTCCCTGCCCAGTAGGGGCACCTAACTTTTTAAATCTGAGTGTTTTATTGAGTGAAAGCCGATATTTAGCAATATCAAAGAGTATTAGGGAGGTAAGTATACTCTTGAAGTGAAATACAAATGTACATTGCTCAAAACCACTGCAGACGCTGTTTTTGGCTGCTATGAGTGTTAAAGGGTTAAAACAAGCTGTCTATATATAACAGATACTGCATGGAGGATGAACAGGTGATCACTAAACACAAGTGGTTACTTCAAATTTCCTAAAGAAATAAAATGTCCATTCGCAGACTAGGAGACTATTTTTGAAAACTGATCACTGGAATGACTGGCTCGGTTATCAAGCCAGTCATTCCAGTGGTAAATTTTCAAAAATAGCTTTTTCATGGTCTGCGAATGGACACTTCCCAAGACCATTGCAAAGGCTGTTTTTGGCTGCTTTGAGTGTTAAAGGGATAATACCGTACATATCCGTTCTCATATGAAATTGGTTTTGGGGCAGGAGATGGTGATTGTCTAAGATTGTCTTATGACTACATGTCTGAAAAAATGTTTTCACTCAAAAATCAAGTGTATGCCATAAACAGGTTTTCCTGTAATTCTACTAAAATTCTGCAATACACTGATTCAACAAGAGGCATTAAAACTATACTCTAGTCCTAGGGGGTCAAGCACAGTAAGGGAGATAATTCTGCTTTTGTTCTGTACTGATCATGTACAGCAAGGGATATTATTCTACTTACATCCTGCAATGATCATGTGCAATAAGGGAGATAAGTCTACTTTAAACCTGTATGACCCATGCATACTAAGGGAGATAAATTGTGACTGCATAAAAAACATGTCTACATCTCACGCCAATTACTTTTTAAACTTATTTGTGATGTGCAGGCCATATCAGTAAGGTTTACAAAAAGTACATAACAGAATTAGGGGAGGCGATTAACCGTGGTGTTAGCATGGTTGACTGTCGTTTCAAATCCCACTCGACTCTCAGGTGATCAGGTGGCTGACGAGCAATCGGTGGAAACATAGGCAGTCTCATTCACTCCTCGTTGACCAGTCTCCACCCAGGAGTATAAATGGGTGCCAGTGTAAAACCGGGGAAGGTGCCAATAATAGACAGACATAAAACCAGCCTAGATATGGCATGAATGGGACCTAGAATCAGGGTCAACAGATGCCAACCAAACCAATAACGTCTTTTAACAGAATTTGTATAAATAAGTAATATGACAGTCTGGGCATTCAGCAACTCTGTTTTCAAAATGACATCAGTTTTCATCCTCTACAAGTTGCTAGAGAATTCCTTCTCTTTGTTTGCCTCATAAGAGCTAGTTTTATTTTATACAGCATCTATGGTATTTTTAGGATATCAATATGTTACTAAGCAACCAGGTAGGTCAGTGTGCACAATAAAAACCATGGTATATTTGTATCCACCTGAGGGTAGTCTTAACCCTTTAATGGTCAAGCCAGCCAAAGCCACATTGGTCTGGAGCAATGTCCATTTGCAGGCCAAGAGAAAACTATTTTTGAAAATTTATCACCGGAATGACTCGCTCGAGCGAATCATTCCGGGGATAAATTTGCAAAGATATATTCTCTTGGCCTGCAAATGGACATTCAATAAACAAATATAAAAGGTTAATAGGGAGCAGATCAGCCACTTAAGTACCTGATGTCATAAACAAATAAACCACATAACTCCATCACAAAAATCAAAGTCTTTGATGACCACAATTTAACTGTCTCACCGCTGCAAGCCACCAGGAAATAATTTCAATGTGCAAAACCTCTTGACTTGCTGAATATTTTGAAAGCAAAAGCCACCAACAACTTTCAGTCATATTGTTTTCAAAATATTTAGCTGGTTCAGAGATATAACCTCTAGAATGTTGTCTGCAAAAACTCTGCAGTCTGTTAACAGACATTGTTTATAGTTACCTTGAAATTTAGATTCTGGAAAGTTTTAAATTGATTTAAAAACTGCATAAAAAGCTGTTTGAGCTTAGTTAGAAATAGGCAAGACATTTCAAGATAATTTAATACAGGTAAGCTATTGAATATTTGAAACTAATTTGACTGGCGGCTGTTACTGTACTTTTAAAATATTCAACATGTTTATTAAACTGTAACTTTATCAAAGACTGCAGGAAATGTCAATTTCCCTTTCTCCGAGATCTAACAATACTCACCATTCTGTTACTTCTGATATACAGCTGGCCTTGACAGCGGCTCTAGGATTATAGACTTAGAAAGCTTTACCGACTCCTGGGAACCGGGTACTCGGCTCCCAACTGCCGAGTACCCGTTTACCATAGAGCTCATATTGTTTGCATAGCCACCAAACAAGAGAAAACTATGGCTTGCCTCCGTGGGGCTGGGAGGCTGGGTCCGTAACAGAATGGTGAGTATTGTTAGATCTCGGAGAAAGGGAAATTGACATTTCCTGCATTCTCCTTCGATCAATACTCACCATTCTGTTACTTCTGATATACACCAGATTTGATCAGTAACCTGGTGGGAAGGGGCAAGCCATACATGCTAATTTTGCCCCTTGGAGAAAGATTTTAGACTTCAAACTTGACTAACGGAGACCTAAAAGGACCGTCAAGTTCACGGAACCGAATCACATTCGCGTCACGGCAACCCCTCCCCCTCCCCTTTTTCCTCCTAAGAAAAGGGAGAGAACTAACGAACATGTATCTCGCCTGAAAACACCAATATGCCAAGAGGGTTAACTACTCCCTGCATATTGCCTGTATTAGCCTGGGAATGAGCATGAATATATAAGATGAATGAACATGATACATATACATGATACAAAAAACTCTCACTTATTGAATTACCTTATGATAACAGGACTTCAGACGTACCGCCTCCAACCATTCACCGGTTCGGCGATCAGTGACACAATCTGGTTGACATCCTCTCGCTTGACCATGCCTGCTTTAGGTTCTGTTCTTACCAAAGTGAAAAAAAGGGGAAAAGCAGTGTGGTCACTAACTATCGTTTCAAAACAGCTAAAGCGAGTGGATTGGCTGAGTCTGACACATCCCTCATATAGTAATCCGTAAATGAGGACTCACAGTGCCATTGTGCAACGGCCATGATGTCCTCTAATGGAACACCATTGTAAAGGGCGGTCGAGACGGCTATTCCTCTAACATCGTGTGCCCTTACGCCCTGCACCTGGTGCCCAGTCGCCATCTCGTGAGTAGTCTGAATGCATTCGACCACCCAACGAGAGATAGTATCCATGGATGCAGCGCCAAAAGGCTTTTTATGGCAGATCCACAGATGTCTATCGTTCGACCGTAACGAGTCAGTCCGTTTCTTGTACTTAGTCAAAGCACGGACCGGGCACCAGACACTGGCATCACGATCAAACCTAGTTAACTTCGGTATAATGATCGGTTTGCCGGGATATCTCAAAGATTGGTTCTTTGACATAAACTCTGCTCTTGGCAGAAGACGCAGACCTTCTCCAGAAACAATAAATCGGTTCCTCTCTGCCGAAAGCGCATGGATCTCACTGCGCCTTCTAGCTGAGGAAGCTGCCAATAGAAAGACCGCCTTTAGAGTCAAATGCTTTAGACTAGCCGAACGCAATGGTTCGAAAGGGTGCTTGGCCAGTACATTAAGCGCTAAAGATAGACTCCAGGCTGGAATGACTACCGGTTATCTCGGGCGGAGATTGCTCATTCCATTCAACATCACATTTAACTGGGCCACCTCTGGACTATCCCTGTTGGCTAGACAAGGGATAACTGATGCCAAAGCTGACTTGTATCCAGCAACTGTGACGGGAGCTAGTCCTGCAAAGAACAGCTCACAGAGAAAGTCTGCTATTTGCTGAATAGTGGATTGAAAGGTATCAATACCCTTTTCTTCACACCAGTCTGCAAATCTGTTAACCTTGTTGTTATATGACTTGAAGGTTGACCTCCTTCTCGCAGCCGCGATGAAATCAGCAGCCTGTCGAGAAAAGCCTTCCGACGTGGAACGTTGTTTGACAACATCCACGCAGTCAATTTGAACATTTCGGGACGCTCGTGTAGGAAGCGTCCCTTGGCCTGGGAGATTATGTTCGGAATCTCGGGCAACTGCACAGGATTTTCCACCCGCAGATCTAGAAGATCCGTGAACCATGCCCTGCTCGGCCAATACGGCGCTATTAGCAGGACCAGACACGGCTCCTCCCTGACCTTCACCAATACCTTCGGTAGAAGAATGGTGGGTGGGTACGCGTAAGTGTGCATCCCTCTCCAGCTTATCGCCAGAGCGTCTGTATCGACGGCATTTGGATCTGGAATCGGCGAGACATATGTCATGATTTGAGCATTTTCCTTTGTGGCGAACAAGTCCACGTTAGGTTTGCCCCAATGCTCGAAGATCCGTCGCAGAACCGGAGGGTTGAGGGACTATTCTGTTGGCAAGATTCTCTGTCTGCGAGACAAAGCATCCGCCAGAATGTTCAATCGGCCAGGAATATGAGCTGCTTTCAAAACAACCGAGTAATTCCTGCACCATTGAATCAAGTGCCACACCCTGATACACAGAGTGGGCGACCTGGTCCCGCCTTGGCGATTTATATATGATACTACTGTCGAATTGTCCGACCGTATCAATATCACCTTGCCCCTGATCATCGGAAGGAACTCTTCCAACGCCAGTTCCACTGCCATCATTTCCAACAGATTGATATGCAGCTGACTCTCCGGGAGAGTCCATGTACCCGAGACCTGGTGTTCTCCCAGGCAGGCACCCCACCCCTCCAGCGATGCATCCGTGTAGACGGACAGCTGGGGGTGGGGTAGGTGCAGCGAAACCCCTAATAGGAGATTCTGACGCTGTTTCCACCATAGAAGATGCGATATTATCGGCTCCAAAACTGGTACCAGTTTTGACAGGGGTTCTGTTCTCTGTTTCCACAGAGACATCAGATACAACTGGATAGGCCTTCGCATTAGAGCAGCGTACGGGATAACCTGCTCCATGGAGACCATCATGCCCAGCATCTGAAGGAACCGCCTCGCCTGAATGTGGTTTCCCACTCGAAAACTCCTGAGGATGGCTAACAGAGACACCACTCTGGGCTCTGACGGGTAAACCCTGCCCTCCTCGAGGTCGAATCGCATCCCCAAATAAACGATATGTTGAGTGGGCGTCAACTCGGATTTCTCCTCGTTGACTATTCAGCCTAGATCTGAAAGTAACTTCAGAGTCAGAGCAGTATCCACGTTCAACCTGGCTGCCGAGTCTGCCTTGAGCAGCCAGTCGTCTATGTAGGTGTGTAGCGCCACGTTCTCTTTTCTGAGAAACGCTGTCACCGCAAGGACCACTCTTGTGAAAACCCTCGGAGCTGTCGACAGGCCAAACGGGAGAACTGTAAACTCCCATACTTGATTCTGAAACGCAAATCTCAGAAACCTGTGCCAACTCCGATTCATCGGAATGTGGAAATATGCATCTTTCAGATCGATCGATACACACCACATTCCTTTCCTCAATCCCGCCATTACCGACCTCGGCGTTTCCATCTGGAACCGAGGCGTATGGATAAACCAATTTAATGGCCTGAGATTGAGTATGGGTCTCCATCCCCTGTGCTCTTGGGGACAAGGAACATGTTTGAATAGAAGCCTGGAGTGTTCCGGTTTGCTGGTTTTATTGCTCCCTTCAGAAGCAAACCTGACACTTCCTTTTGAACGGCTTCTAACTTGTCTGGCTCCCTTGGTACGGGTGTCCAGACAGGTGCCAAAGACAGATTTTATTGGTGGAAAGTCCCACCACTCCGGCATGTAACCCTGGGATAACCATCCCAGGACCAGACTGTCTGACGTCACACCTCGCCAGGCCTCGACGAAACGCATGAGCCTTCCACCCACCATAGACGCCTCGACGTCTAACGGGGTTGTCCGGCTCGCAGTCCGCCCCCCCCCCTCTTTCTTAACGAGAGAGAGAGTGAGAACCATTTCGTTCTAGGCACGACGGGTATAACTGGCACC
Organism: Chaetoderma sp. LZ-2023a; assembly: GCA_034401795.1. NCBI lineage: Eukaryota > Metazoa > Mollusca > Caudofoveata > Chaetodermatida > Chaetodermatidae > Chaetoderma > Chaetoderma sp. LZ-2023a. The sequence continues at coordinate 8,048,493 of CM067367.1, forward strand.
GCTGTTCCTGTCGCACAGGCGCGGTCCAGGCGGATATGAAGGGAGCTTGCGTACCCTCAGGTACGCTTCGGCCCCTTCTGTCCGCCCTTTGAGGCCTTACCCTTACCCTTCCCCTTGCCCTTCCCGCCCCTAGGGCGGTCAGGAGCAACATTGGGGAGGGTAGGCGCCTCTACAACCTTCCTGGGCTTCTTCGCCTGCGGCGGCTCCGAGAACCCAGCTGAAGCAGAAGTCGCAACAGGCCTGGCTTTCGCCTTGCTCTTATGCTTCTTTTGCTTCTTTGAAGGCTGTCCCGTTAGCGGTTTCCCCACAGCCCCTAGTGCGTGCGCTTGCCGCACTAGCTCTAGCTGTAGGTTTACCGCTAACTGATTCTGCGCGATACTGGCGGTATCCTCTAAGATGGCCCGGGCTTGGCCACCGAAGATGCTAGGCCCTGTCAGGGGCGTCCCAAGAAGACGCTCCCTGACTGCCGTAGCCGGACGCATATGGTCAATGACCATTTGCCTCCTGGACTTCGTCACTCGCGCTTGCACCCTTGCCAATGCGTCCATTGATAGCACCAAGCCGTCATTAACACATGAAAGCGCCACAGGTGGCACAGGGTGGCCTGCCCCCGCTTCAGCCCACACCGACAGAAGGAGACGATAAGAATGATTGACAGCGCTCATCGCTGCCCTCACACCCTCATCGCATAGGGACAGGACTTCTTCCTGGTGTACTTGGGACTTATCCACTAGTGCCGGACCGGGGCCACCCGACCCGGCACTCTGGACTCCCAGTACCCATCGGTCATCCTCCGTGACCGACGGGACTACACCATGGGGTAGGTCCGCACGGAAATCCGTACGGACCCGTAACAGTCGCGGAACCATAGCCGGACACGGGCGCCAACGGCACCCCACGTCCGGCTGCCGGACCAGGTGAGATAGGTGAGTACCACGCCTGGCCCGGCACACCCGTTCCGGTGACGGCTGGTGACAAACCAAGCCGCCCGGAACCGGTGCAAGGTAACGGATTGGCCTCAGCCGCAGGCGGAGCCGCTGACCTGGCTTGCGCCAAACCAGACAAATGGAGGCCGGTTCCGTCCAGGACGGAATCAACCTCCATATTCTCCACCTGCGGCTTCACAGGCCGCAGCAACCTCTCCTCCTCGGCCTCCTCGTCTTCAGACTCCGAAGAGCCGTCACTAGACGAGTCAACCGTAGAGCCGTCCTGGCGGACGACTCCCACACCTGACGGACCGGCCACTGCTACTGGACCACCCGGAGGTGGCCGCAGAGAGACAGAACCCATCTGGCCGAAGCCAGACATGCCTGCCAGGGGGCCGTACGAGTTTACATACATGTATATTGAAGCATTGATTAAATATTGTGCTAGCCCTGCTGGCAAGCACATTAAGATGTCACTCCAGGCTGGTACCTTTTTAACACTTTACTGGTCAGATTTGGTCATGAAAGTTTCTCACAGGAAATATCTGTTTGCAGACCAAGTGAAGATAATAATCTGTCACTCAAGAATCTGACATCATAGACAAATACATCACATGTTAGTTGATGTCTTAATTAAAATGACATAGACCTCTGTGATAAAAATTTACAAGTCTGTCACAAAGTATATAAATTGTGTTTCTCCTTCGATCAATACTCACCATTCTGTTACTTCTGATATACAGCTGGCCTTGACAGCGGCTCTAGGATTATAGACTTAGAAAGCGTTACCGACTCCTGGGAACCGGGTACTCGGCTCCCAACTGTCGAGTACCCGTTTACCATAGAGCTCATTCTTGTTTGCATAGCAACAAGAGCAATACATGCTTTCTGCATTAAGGATTTTAGTGGTTTTTAAATAAAATCTAAGTCTTTAATCGGTGATAGTTTGTGTGTTCGTGAAAGGATTAACTAAGGACTATGGAGAATACCGCCCAAGATAACCAGGTTGTATTGTTCTTTATTATTCATAGTTAAAAGACTTAGGTCTCTAAATTTCGTTGTGTCGCATGTTCCAATTTCTGACCCCATAGAATCTGGGACGTGTGCTAACAACGATATATGCCAGACGATCGCCTTCTTTAAGCCCCAACAGGCGATCGGCAGATATGAAAATAGGTGTTTGCTACGGTATTTCTAACACGAATATCGGCTGACGTCGTTCTCCGTAGAATCCGAGCGGGTGACGTCACACCCGGTCGCTCGGATGTTTATGTGAAGAAAAATTTTTCATTAATTCGCGCATCTTATTCTGGGTGCTGCGTACTAAAAATGGTACCGGAAACTTTAGAATGATCAAGTTTACGTGCGATCACGATCGGTTTGCAATGATCGGTGGTTTCAAAATTCTTGAGTAGATGCGTGGTCTGCGGTTTTACCGTGTGATACAGCAGTTTGTTATACATTTTGTTGTTTTCTTCACATATCGTGCTGCTTTCGTTAGGAGTATAATTTATATTGATTAGTAAATATACCCCGAATGCTATGCGATATGATTCCTGGAGCCGTTACACATCCTGGAGGATCTATTATGGGTGTGTTTAATGCCCGCCTCGTTCTTGTCGTCATAATCAATGCGATCGTTGTTGTAACGTGGCGGGGTGGGGTGCGGGGAGGTTGCGGTTAATTTATGAGTCAAAATTACTTGAAAATTAATTGTCTGCCTTCCATCCGGGTCTCGTTCCGCTTGTTTATTGTAGGTTTGTGCTTATTTTATAGGCCAAGCCAGCCCCGCCATCATGTGACGACTGCCATAAGTTGGTCCGTGTAATGTTCAAGGACCATGTCTGTTTTAGGTGTTCCCTGTGTAATATAGATCATAGGTGTAATGTTTGTGCAGTGTGGTCAGTCGAAATGATGGTTAAGTTCCTTGCCCAGAAGGACTTGGCTGGGTCTGACGCGGGGTCAGGCGGTACGAGAGGAAATCGTGGAGCGCCCGGTTCGGCCGGTGGGGGTGCTCCACGTCCCCAGCTGGAGGTGGCGGAGATGGCACCGCCGGCGTGGTTTGGTCCGGCTATGCAGGGTTTTCTGCATAGCGTTCTGCCCACGCTGGTGTCGTCCCTGCTACCAAAGGTTGGAGGGCAGTTTCTCCCCATGCCTGGTATGGATCCTGTCCTCGGACAGGATTCTGGACTGGTTACCGAGGGGGCCGTCTCGTACTGTCTCGTACCGTACTGTACATGTAGTGTACACACGCACGCACGCACGCACACACGCACGCGCACACACGATTACAATGTCCTCTTTCCCATGTTGGGCGACAGTAATAAAGAGTTAATTAACTGTTTAATGGTCAAGGAGGCCAAAACTGGCCCCTGCAGTGGTCTTGAGGAATGTCCATTTTCAGGCCAAAAGAATAAAACATTTTTTTAGTTTACCAATGGAATCACTGGCTCGATAACTGAGCCAGTCATTCCAGTGGTAAATTTTCAAATATTATCTTCACTTGGTCTGCAAACAGATATTTCCTGTGAGAAACTTTCATGACCAAATCTGACCAGTAAAGTGTTAAAAAGGTACCAGCCTGGAGTGACATCTTAATGTGCTTGCCAGCAGGGCTAGCACAATATTTAATCAATGCTTCAATATACATGTATGTAAACTATGTATATATGTTAAATTATAACGTTACAAAATCTCTTGTTACAGTTTGAAAAGGGAACTCAAGGATAAAAAGAAGGTATTATGTCAGTGAATATTAGATATTGATTTCTAATTTAAAATACATCCACATATAATACATGTAAAAATCATAAAACTGTATGACTCATAATGGACGGATCCAATCTGTCACTCAAGAATCTGACATCATAGACAAATACATCACATGTTAGTTGATGTCTTAATTAAAATGACATAGACCTCTGTGATAAAAATTTACAAGTCTGTCACAAAGTATATAAATTGTGTTTCTCCTTCGATCAATACTCACCATTCTGTTACTTCTGATATACAGCTGGCCTTGATAATTTGGGTCAAATCTTAACACAACAATGGACCTTATCATAAATTAAGGTTTCCGGACATTGGCCTTGATCCAGATAAAAAACATGGATCCAGATTTGATCCGATTTGCATCTATGAATATCTTGGACGCTACTGATCCAATCTCGCTCAAGTTTTAACAAAAGAAAGAGTTTGGCCATAGACAAGGATATCACAACTTTGGGCATGGTCCAGGGTCTGTAACCTCTGATTGCTCCTGTTGGCATCTACAGTATTTTTAAGAAATGTCCATTTGCAGACTAAGAGAATACTTGTAAAGTTACAACTGGAATCACTGCCTCAATAACAAAGTCAATCATTCCAGTTGTAGCCTGTCGAAACTGATCTTTTCTTGGTTTTCAAACGGACATTGACGAAGCAAAAATTGTCATTTTCTTGACCAATCATGACCATTAATGATTTAACTCTGGAAATTGGTCAGGAAAATTTAAATTTTCTTATAGAAAATGCCAATTTGCAGACCAAGGGAAGACTATTTTTGACAATTTATCACTGGAATGACTGGCTTGGTTATGGACATTTAATAAGCAACATTTTTGATATTATTGACCAAATTTAGTCAATAAAGAGCTAAGATATTATCCAATAGAGGGATCTGATGTGTTGTTCAAGCATCTGATGTACGTCATAATCAAACATGTCACATTTAAGCTGACATCATGATCAAAATGAGGTAGAGCTCTCAATCATGAAAGTTGAAAAATCCATCAAATGTATGAATTGTATGTCTTTTATGGATTTACAATTTAACAAATATTCTGTTGAATATTTTGAAACTAATTTGACTGGGACATTTTGCTGCCATATGCACCAACAGGCGCAAATTAAATTAGTTTCAAAATATTCAACAGCTTCCCTGTATAGTTACATTGAAATTGGGATTCTGGTAATTCAGCGTTCAAAGGATATAAATTGATCCCAAAACATGTACAAAGTGGGCGGAGCTTAGCCAGAAATGAGCGGGGCAGAGATAGAAATGGATCCCTCAAATAACTTCTTTAATCCAACAGATATATCTTAGATATATGCTTCAAATGTTGATGAATAGGACAATACAAAACTTGCCGCATATTTTGCAAGCAATTTACCTTTCCAGAGTACCCACCCATAATATGATGTCATAATGAACTGCGTGATGTATACAATGGCATCATAATGAATGACGTCGATAAGTACGTCACGAACGCATATTTGAAGACGGTCTATGCGTTGTTGTACAAATTGTTTGCTCTTACTATTTAATAAATATTCTGTTGAATATTTTGAAACTAATTTGACTGGGCGCTGTTGCTGCCAGAGGCAGCAACAGCACCCAGTCAAATTAGTTACAAAATATTCAACAGCTTCCCTGTATAGTTTTCAGGAAATTGATAGCTAGGGCATTCGGGGATCGATCAATCCCAACATGGCGAAGTGTGGGTGGAGCTTAGCTAGTGATAAAAATGGAAAGGTCCATTAAAATGAATGCTGCTTCTTGCTGTCTTAGCCCTTACCACTCTGATGTCAACATTCTATCTTTTACTGCGTCAATAACAAAGAAGCTGGTGTACATTTCTCAACAATTTTGGTGGACGATGTTGCCGTCATAGTTACTGTCTACGACAGTAATACCTTCCACCAAGTTTGTTGAAAAATTAACACTAGTACATAATGTAATTTAACCCTTTAATGACAAATTTTGTTCCAAAAAATTGTAATATTTACTTATTGAATGTCTATTTGAAGGCTAAGAGAAGACCATTTAAGAAATTTTACTACTGGAATGACTGGCTCGTTTATCGAGCCAGTCATTCCTGTGTTAAATTTTCAAAAACGGTCTTCTCTTGGCCTGCAAATGGACATTCCCCAAAACCATTACAGAAGCCGGTTCTGGCCGGCTTCGTCATGAAAGGGTTAATATGAAGATTTAAGATTTTGAAATCAGACTGGTAAGGGTTACGACCAATAACTGATAGTTGAATTGCTTTAAAAATAATACTATATACATGTACATAATTTTAACCCTTTGGTTTTAACAGCCAACAACGGCATCTGCAGTGGTCTTGAGTAATGTCCATTTGCAGAACAAGACTATTTTTGAAAATTTATTGCTGGAATGAACAGCTCAATGACCGAGCCAGTCATTCCAGTGGCAAATTGACAAAAACACTTTTCTTTTTGTCCATAAATGGACATTTTATCTGGGTCATTCCGTGTCAAATCAGCAAATTTCCAGAAATGTCCCCACCTGACCATCTCAGAATTGCTTAATATTTTGTTTACAGCTACCTACACATATTTTAGGTGATTAAACAAAATTATAGAGTCCAGTTTTACATACTTTTCAAAATATTGCAGTTTGAGTAACATAGGGGTGGCGAAAATGTTACAGGATTTTCGCACATGTTATTTTTTCTGCAACTTTCAAGTCCTAATATCTCCCTTATTATACATGCTAGCCATCTGAAATTTTTATCATTAATTTACTGCTATGTGTCTTACTGGAAAATGCAAAGAAATGCCAAATACCTTTATAAATCTTTATTTAATACTTTACCAAAAATGGCAAAATAATCTTCGACATTGTGCATTTTGCAACTTTTATCTGAGAATAAAACACAAACTGTCTGCAGTTAGGGCTTGCCTTTTCACATGCTTTATGTATCCATATAGATGAACATGCACAGGTGTTTGTAACCTCCTAAGTTTATAACTTTTAGAGATATGACTTGTTGAAAACAAGAAAATCTTCACGCATGTCAAGTTTCAGCTGCAAATATTATTAAGAGGGACAGGTGGCACACACTATTGCTATATATCAAAAGAAAGCATATAGTCTAGGCTTTAATTTGATACCTAGAACAACTTGCCCCTATGATTATTTCAGTGTGATACTAATTTAACAAAATAGGGTTATTTTGTCAATTCGCGAATGGTTATCATCCTAGACTTAATTCTGTAAAATAAATTTAAATATTACTTTAAAATGTTTAAGAAATAGGGTGATATATCTAATGAGACATGTTGCTAATATATCTTATTTTTACATTAATATTTATATTTAATACATGTAGATACGCACACAGTGTATATGAACATAATATAGCTTAGCAATTATGTACATATCTACTGACTAGAAAATTTCAAGAAATAAAATTTTACCTAATTTTCTTGTGTCAGTGTTATATTTTCATACCTGCAGCCCACTTACCAAGGAAACTCAATTTAAATCAAACTATTAACTGTCTGGTCATTAATATTTTCTTGTTTGTTTTTCAGATTGAGTGACTATGGCATCTAAGATGGCTGCCTGTACTATTGGCATGAACTGCAAAGATGACTGTCATAAACTGACTTACTGCAAAAAGACAGACTTTGTGAAAATATGTGATTTATCACTTCAAGATAAAGACCTTATGTTTAAACGTTGTGACTTACCACAGAATATGACAGCAACTCAACAAAGTACAGTATGCTTGCATCATAAAAAGTTGTACCTAGACAAATATGAATTCTTAGAAAAGAAGTGCTGTGATCCATATTCTGTTCATGGTCAGCCAGTCAGAGGAAACTTACGTACCTTGAATACCACTGCAACTGAGAAACTAAATAAAACCACAGGGAATAACATTAAACCCGGTCAAAAGTTATGTCCAAAGTGTATGATAAAATTTTCATTGGATACTAAACCTGTTGCAGAACTTACAGATGATGATAATTTAGAAAGTGATTCATATGACACAGATCAGAGTGATGGCAAGCATGCAAGTCAACTAAATACCAGCATAACCTCACTTGGATGCTCTCCCCTCAAAATAAAGGTCAGCCAGAGAGATATGGTTGGTTATGGTAAACGCAAACTAGCCCAAGCAGAGACTGCCATGAAATATCAGCTTGCCAAAAATTTGAAAGTAGAGCCAGATGATTTGGTAAAGAAGACACCAGTTTGTCAGCAATGTACAGATCTTAAAGAACTTATTTTATGTATGAAGCAAAAATGTAGTGTGTCAAATAGACAAAAGCAAATACAAATACTGACAATGGCTCCTCCAAGCTGGTCACTTGAGAAGACTGCTACAGAATTTAATGTGACAAAGTATGTGGTTAGGAAAGCCAGAGAGTTAAAAAAACAACATGGCATTCTTGCGGAACCCTCAACCAAGAAGGGAAATGAATTAACAGAAGATGTCAAGAAACAAGTGACCGTGTTTTATGAAAGTGATGAATACTCTCGTTTGTGCCCTGGAAAAAAGGACTACCTTTCAATAAAAATTGATGGAAATCGTATACACAAACAAAAGCGCCTGCTCTTAGCAAATTTGAATGAACTGTACGTAGCATTTAAACAAAAGTATGAATCCTGCAAAATAGGGTTTTCCAAATTCTGTGAACTGCGCCCACCATGATGTATAACAGTTGGGGCCAGAGGCACCCATTCTGTGTGCATCTGTGAGATCCACCAAAACGTGAAACTTTTGTTAGCTGCAGTTGGTGAACTAAAACTGGAATACACTTCATTAATGTCGCTTGTTGTTTGTGACATTCATTCCAGAGACTGTATGATACACCGCTGTAGCCAGTGCCCAGGAAAAGATGCCCTGCATACACATATAACATAGCTTATCCACAATCAAATGGAAATGGATGAAGATGATGTCATTAATTTTAAACAGTGGGGGCATACTGATCGGACTTCCATTGTTACTAGACAGGAATGTGTGCCAGACTTCATCAATCTGCTGTGTGACCAACTTGATAATCTGACAACCCACCATTACATTGCGAAAGCACAAGCTGCATACCTTTCCAGCTGCAAAGAGACATTACATGAACATGATAATACAATGTTAGTATTGTTAGACTTTGCAGAGAATTACTCCTTTATAATTCAGGATTCCATTCAAGGATTTTATTGGGATAACAAGCAAGCAACGTTGCATCCGTTTGCTGTTTATTACTCCAAAGACGGCATGCTGTGTAAGCCTTTATCTCTGTGTGTAATCAGTGATTGTATGCAACATGACACAGTAAGTGTGTATGCGTTCATTAATGTTGTGGTAAAATACCTTAAAGAAATGCTGCCTCATGTTAAGCATGTAAAGTACTTTAGTGATGGATGCGGAGGACAATATAAAAACTATAAGAATTTCCGCAACCTGTGTCTACATTCACAAGATTTTGGTTTATCAGCTGAGTGGCATTTCTTTGCAACAAGCCACGGTAAAAGTGTTTGTGATGGAATTGGAGGAACAATTAAGAGACTTGCTGCAAGAAGCAGCCTGCAACACACCACAGACAATCATATTCTTACACCGGTAGAATTATATGAGTGGTCACAATCTAATGTTCATGGTATCACTTTCTTTTAGGTATCACTCACTGATGTGGAACAGCATCTCCCTAGTCTACTAAAGCGTTTCGCAAATGCAGGTACGATTCCTGGAACAAGGAGCCATCACTGCTTCATTCCCACCAGTACTAGTGAGTTACGCATTAGTAGAATATCTGCTGATGAAAACAGTGCCAGTACGAAAGTGAGCGTCTCAGGCACAGAAACGTCTCTAAACTTTCAACCAGGACAGTATGTAGCCACGGTTTATGATCAGAACTGGTATCTTGGAAACATTGTAGAGATATCGGAGGAGCATCAAGATCTTCTGATTAACTTCATGCAGCCAAAAGGTCCAGCAAGATCATTTTCTTGGCCACGAAGACGAGATGAATGTGCTGTTCCAATTGATCATATTCTCTGTGCAGTGACAAACCTTACCACAATAACTGGTCGTCAGTATAAGTTGGATCAGAACACAATGACACAAATTACAGAGTGTTTCAGAACATTTTCTGCTACCAAGTTTCTGTCGTAAATAACTTCTGTTACATGTAAGCAACTGTACTATGCTAGTATGCTGACTACCTCCTTGTACATAGTTAGCAACAGAAAGAGAAAGCCTAAACATGATTGATATACAAGATACAATTACATATAATTTAGTGAAGTTACCTTAATGCAGCTTTAATCCTGAGCACACTAGCATTAACATTCTCTTGTTTTTGGCATTAACAGATTTGGAAAACAATTTCCTTAGATGATGATGATGTTTAAGGCAGCAGCATCTTCTGAGAAAGTTGTTTACAAAAGTGGCATCAATTTAACCTTGTTTCAAATTGGAAATTTTTGAAAATTTTGACATTAGTGCTAAAGATTTATATGGAAGCAGTGTTACATACTTATTACTTTAAATTTGTTCTTGAATATTCAATCCACTTTGAAGTATTTCTACTCGAACACTGCCAAATAAAATTTTATAGTCTTACTAAAATTGAAGCAAAGTACGCCAAATTCCATGTTTTATGATGAGTTAGGCAAATTCCCCCTAAAAATCATCGTCAAGCGCAATATGATCCGATATTAGGCTACATTCTCTCTGGGCTATGAGAATTTTAGTTAATGAATTAGTAACTCAAAACCAAAATAAGAAAGATGACTAGCGGTCATAAAGACCACTAACTAACAGATAAACCAGCGTTGAACAAAACATTATAATTGATAAAGGTGCAAGGCTGATTATGACGTTATAACTTCAAAAATAAGAAGTTACTCAGACTCGAAAACAACATCCAGGTGTTAGAACGAATTGTATTCATATCCAGAACATACTAACTGGAAAGGATAGTAAAGGCAGACTATGCAAACATCAGATAAACAATGATAAATTGGCAGCAGATTTCAGAAATATTTTCAGAGGGTTAAGAGGTTATAGTGATTGGTGGAGCTTCCAGTTCATCAGATCGGATTGTGTCTATGCTAAAAGACGCAAGTATTCTAGTTATGATATTAGGCACTTCAATTTATTTGAAAATATTGCTGAAATCTGCTGCCAATTTATCATTGTTTATCTGATGTTTGCATAGTCTGCCTTTACTATCCTTTCCAGTTAGTATGTTCTGGATATGAATACAATTCGTTCTAACGCCTGGAGCCAGAGAAAGCATGCAAGCCCGAGAGAGCAGGCATACTAAACCTACTGGCTTGACCAAGAGTAGGCACCATGGTATTGCGTGGTAATGAATTCGCCACACCGCGGCCCTGGCCAGAACCAGCTACACCTTCGGCAAGCCGAGGTATGCGGTAGTGCTGGCCATCAGATCCAGCCCGGGCTACCTTCTGCGCCGTGAATACTACTCATGCGTGAGTAGACCCATGGAAAATATTGTCTGTGTTCCCCGCAAGGGATGCACATACGTCAATTTCCATGGCCACGATGTTAGAAGGAGAACGCAGCAGATAATCCTCTTCTTCCTGGCCTGAAACCTGTTTTTTTAGGCGCTTATCACATCTAATCGTGAGTCCTGGAAACATATTACATCGAGACTAAGGCGCTAAATTAGACAATTTATATGTAGTTGAAATCATCTGATGACTTGGTTCTGGGCCCTCCTCTGGCGATTTCCCACGCTCGGACATAATCTCAGGTGATAATAATTTCTGAAAGTGTCAACAACAAGCAGAAAACTTTTAGGAAAAATTAACGCATGTGTCTCTTTACCAATAAATTGGAAAAGAGGAAGTGCTAGTCTGCGCATGAGCAAGGTTGGGGCTGGCATCCGCCGGACTGTCATCGGACAACATGCCCAGTAGGGGCACCTAACTTATTTAATCTGAGTGTTTATTGAGTGAGTCGAGGTAAATATACTCTTGAAGTGAAAAGGCCTTTGCAGTGGTCTTGAGGAATGTCCATTTGCAGGCCGAGAGAATACTATTTTTGAAAATTTACCACTGGAATATCGAGCCAGTATTCAAGTGGTAAATTTTCAAACATAGTCTTCTCTTGGTATGTAAATGGTCATGCAATAAGTAAATATTTTGATTTTTCTTGACCAAATTTGACCATTAAGTGTTAAACTGCCAACATGCTTACCTCTACTAAAATGACTTCTATAGTGATCTTGAGAAATGTCAATGATGACACTTTCCACTTTATCCATCAATCATATGACATCAGCTACATGACGTGTAGGCAGACGTCACAATCAATGACGCCATGAATGACATAGATAAGTTCATGACGAATGCTTAATTGATGACGGACTAAGCATTGTTGTACAAATTGTATGTCTTTACTGTTTAATAAACATGCTGTTGAATATTTTTAAACTAATTTGACTGGGCGCTGTTGCTTTCTCCAGTCAAATTAGTTTCAGAATATTCAACAGCTTACCTGTACAGTTTTCTGGAAATTGATAATCATGGCGAAGTGTGGGTGTATCTTAGCTAAAGATGGGCGGGGAATAGCTAAAACTGGATTCATCCATTGACATGCCAGAGAAATAACTGTAGCCCAGTTTATACAAGAGGCCCATGGGTCCTGTATCAGTCACACTCACTCATATTGGCATATCAAGTAAAAAGGATATGCTCTACACATACAGTTCTATACATTTTTGTCAGAAATTCTGGGAAGAAACACAAATTTAAGTTTTGAAACTACAAATTGTGGCTGCACATTTCAAAAGTAATATTTTAAACAATTTCCTTGACATTTTTGGAAATCCAAGATGGCCATCAAAACAAAATTGACAAATCCAAATTCTAGTTAGAAGTGTTGAAGTTACCACACTAGGATTGTTCCACCTAAGTCTGGTTGAAATCAAGACATTGATTAGCCGACTATTTGGCGGGAAGGATCTTACTGTGGTAGGCACCAACATTTTTTTCCTTCATCATCATCATAATGATCATCATTTTCAGAAATTATAACCCTTGAGCTTTTGTCCTTAGCTGACCAAGAGAAGATTTTGTAAGTTTTATTACTAAAATGACTGGCATGATAATCGAGCCAGCCATTTCAGTGGTAAATTTTCAGAAATGGTCTTAAAATGATGATCATGATGATGATGATGAAGAATAAAAATGTTGGTGCCTACCACAATAAGGTCCTTCCCACCAAATTCTGCTTAAAATCTGCCAAACAGTTTATAGGATGGGTGATGGCCCGTTGCCATGGCTCACTTGACCATTCTGCCAAGCAAACTAACAATGCAGTGCACAGTGTGAAGGCCATGACTCTAGCTTACACACTGTTAGAAGTGAAGACAGTGCGACAAATGAGTCTGAGATGGAGAGATCTGTGAAAAGAAATCCAAACTGGTTCATCTATATCATAAGAAAGTGGAAAGATTACTTACCTTCCTCTTTTTCCATTCGTACATTATGGAGAAGTCCGACAATTTCATTGGCCATTGTTTTCCACGGAGCAAAGTCCTCATCCAAGACGGCAGCTCCAGCATTTTGTACAGCATCTAACATGAAAGCACGCACAAGCAGTGAATGGATAAATGATAACTTCATAGATGCGCAAAAAAGGGATTAAAAATCCCAGATCCACAAACATACAGGGTTTAAACATCACAGATCCACAAACATACAGGGTTTAAACATCACAGATCCACAAACATACAGGGAATAAACATCACAAATCCTCAAACATCCATGGATTAAACATTCACAGATCCACAAACATACAGGGTTTAAACATCACAGATCCACAAACACACAGGGAATAAACATCACAGATCCACAAACATACAGGGTTTAAACATCACAGATCCACAAACACACAGGGAATAAACATCACAGATCCACAAACACACAGGGAATAAACATCACAGATCCACAAACACACAGGGAATAAAGATCACAGATCCACAAACATACAGGGAATAAACATTCACAGATCCACAAACATACAGGGAATAAACATCACAAATCCACAAACATCCATGGATTAAACATTCACAGATCCACAAACATACAGGGATTAAACATCACAGATCCACAAACATACATGGTTTAAACATCACAGATCCACAAACACACAGGGAATAAACATCACAGATCCACAAACATACAGGGATTAAACATTCACAGATCCACAAACATACAGGGTTTAAACATCACAGATCCACAAACATACAGGGATTAAACATTCACAGATCCACAAACATACAGGGAATAAACATTCACAGATCCACAAACATACAGGGAATAAACATCACAGATCCACAAACAAACAGGGATTAAACATTACAGATCCACAAACATACACGGTTTAAACATCACAGATCCACAAACACACAAGGAATAAACATCACAGATCCACAAACATACAGGGTTTAAACATCACAGATCCACAAACATACAGGGTTTAAACATCACAGATCCACAAACACACAAGGAATAAACATCACAGATCCACAAACATATAGGGATTAAACATTCACAGATCCACATACATACAGGTAATAAACATCACAAATCCACAAACATCCATGGATTAAACATTCACAGATCTACAAACATACAGGGAATAAACATCACAAATCCACAAACATCCATGGATTAAACATTCACAGATCTACAAACATACAGGGAATAAACATCACAAATCCACAAACATCCATGGATTAAACATTCACAGATCCACAAACATACAGGGAATAAACATCACAGATCCACAAACATACATGGTTTAAACATCACAGATCCACAAACACACAGGGAATAAACATCACAGATCCACAAACATACAGGGATTAAACATTCACAGATCCACAAACATACAGGGAATAAACATCACAAATCCACAAACATCCATGGATTAAACATTCACAGATCTACAAACATACAGGGAATAAACATCACAAATCCACAAACATCCATGGATTAAACATTCACAGATCCATAAACATACAGGGAATAAACATCACAGATCCACAAACATATAAGGATTAAACATTCACAGATCCACAAACATACAGGGAATAAACATCACAAATCCACAAACATCCATGGATTAAACATTCACAGATCCACAAACATACAGGGAATAAACATCACAGATCCACAAACATACAGGGATTAACCCTCTCAATGACAAATCCCCAAATAAATCACATTCTTTAGAATATAACAAGTATTCTGTTGCACACTTTGAAATTAATTTGACTGCAAGCCATTGCTGTCTCAGCCAGCTCCAGTCAAATTAATTGCAAAATAATCAATAGGTTTACTGCATGGCTGCGCTGACATTGAAATATGGGGAAGTTATCAGTGACATGGTTAATTAATACATCACGGGGATTAATGAATTTTATTCATAGATGCACAAACACCCAGGGATTAAAGCATCAGGAATCCACAAATGTACAGGGATTAAGTCTATCCGTTGAATGAGAAATCCCCAAATAAATCACCATCTTTACAATTTAACCCTTTAACACTCATATCAGCCAAAAATGGCTTTTGCAGTGGTCTTGAGAAATGTCTATTTGCAGACCAAGAGAAGACAATTTTTGAAAATCTATCACTGCAATGACTGGCTCGATAACCGCAAATGGACATTTTCTATGACAAAATTGACATTTTCTTCAACAAATTTGAGTGTTAAAGGGTTAAGAAGTAATCTGGTGAATAATTTGCAAATAGTTTGACTGGTAGCAATTCAAGCAGTTTCGTGATGGACCGACGTTCCCACTTTCATGATGGACCTAGCTGTCATTTTGCTAACAAGCAGGGATTCTCATAAGTTTCCCGTTGAGGGTTTATAACCCCAAAATTTAAATTGTGGCACCCAAAAGTTGAGACAGTGGGTCCCATGGGACACTTGAAAATCTTGTATGATTATTAAATATGTATTAGTTTTATTGGTGTTTGCACAGAAATACACACACAATCCAGAATGGGACCCTCATAATTCATAACTGTGAGTCTATGGTAGCTCATAATGGACCTTTCCATTTTTAGCTATGCCCCACCCATCACTAGCTAAGCTCCACCCACACCACGCAGTGTTAGGATTGATCGATCCCCAAATTCCCAAGCTATCAATTTCCTGAAAACTATACAGGTAAGCTGTTGAAGCTGTTGAATATTTATTAAATAGTAAAAGCAAACAATTTGTACAACAACGCATAGACCATCTTCAAATATGTGTTCGTGACATACTTATTGACGTCATTCATTATGTCATTGTACACATCACGCAGTTCATTATGACATCATATGATGGGCGGGTACTCTGGAAAGGTGAATTTTAGCATGGATGAGAAAAACTGCAGGGGAGCCTCAGATTGTCAGCTTGGGACACCCAGATTTCAGGGTGTGTGGTCACTGGGACCTCCAACATTTAGATGCTATGGGAAACAATGCCAAAAAGTGACGTATTTGATTATGATATCAGGTGCTTTAGTGACGGATCTGACCCACACGGTCATACTTACTGCCTTTTAAGTTATTAAACGTGAAAACAACATCACTCTCTAGTTTTCTCTTTTCCCTGCCAAGAAAAAACCATAAAATCATGCTTTTTTATCTCTCTCTCAGTATTTTAAACTTAACAATTCAGTGAATTCAATATTTTGAAAGCAATTTGACTGAAAGGCATTATCAAGTACTTTTAAGCTATTCTCGAGCATATTTCTTAGACTTTAAATAATTCACGGTTAGTAGCATTAAACACCATTCAATGGCAAAAAATTTCCATTTGCTAACAAAGAGAGCCTTATATTTGAAAATGTATCACTGGATTGACTGGCTCAGGTATTGAGCCAATCATTCCAATGGTAAATTTTCAAAAATAGTCCTCTCTTGCTTTCCAAATGGATATTTATCAGGACCACTGCATTAGCCGCGTTAAACGTTTGATAATGTAATCGTCAAGTTTGGTCAAGGAAAATCTAAATGTTTGCTTACTGAATGACCATTTGTAGGCCTACCAAGAGAAGACTATTTTTGGAAAATTTATGACTGGAATGACTGGTTCGATTTACTATCCAGCCAGTCATTTCAGCGGTAAGATTTCAAAAATAGTCTTTCCATGACCTGCAAATGGACATTTCTAAAAGCCACTACAGACACGCCGGTTTTGGCCAGCCGACCTTTAAAACCTTAACACTCAAACACGCTGAAAACAACTTTTGTAGTGGTCTTGGAGAATGTCCATTTGCATAACAAGAGGACTATTTTTGAAAATATACAACTGGAATGACTGGCATGGTAACCGAGCCAATCATTCCAATGGTAAATTTTCAAAAAACAGTCTCCTCTTAGTCTGCAAATATATAATTTTCTTTGAAAAATTGCAATTTTCTTGAAAAGATTTGAAGGTTAAAGTTTTAGTAAGGAGAGGGGTGACTGTGCTTGGAGTATATATAAGGAATATGATTATTTTGTCACACACTTTTAAACCTTTCTCGACGAAGTCGACCAAAACTGGCCTCTGCAGTGATCTTGAGGAATGTCTATCTGCAGGCTAAAGAGAAGACCATTCTGAGCCAGTCATTCCAGTGGTAAATCGTCAAAAATAGTCTTCTCTTAGCCTGAAAATGAACATTTAATAAGCAAATATTGTAATTTCCTTGACCAAATTTTGCTATTGAAAGGTTAGATGTCGTCCATGCAACATTGATTGAGCAACAGAGGGGTTCATTTTTAGCTATGCCCTGCCCATTTCTAGCTAAGGTCTGCCTACTTTTTCAGTGTGTTGGTATCAATTTATGTACTTTGAATCCTGAATTCCCAGAATCCCGATTTCAAGGTAATTATACTGGTAAGCTGTTAAATATTTTGAAACTAATTTGACTGGGTGCTGTTGCTGCCTATGGCAGAAAGTGCACTCAGTTAAATTAGTTTCAAAATATTCAACAGAATATTTATTAAATAGTAAATTCATCAAAGACATAGGTTCATACACTTGACAGACTTTTCAATGTTCTTCGCAAAGCTAGATACGTAACTATGTATTGTGACGTCATCCTACATGTGATGTAATTGAGTGTTGCATCACATACTTGAGTGACAGAGAGGATCCCTCCATTGTATCTCTCTCAATACCTTTTCTCAAAGTCCAAGTTCTTACCATTCTGCTCGCATAGTTGTTTTGAAAATTCTGTCATGCCCAGACATAAAATGAGGAAGACAGACTTATTTCTAATCAGAAATATCTCTTTGAAGGAAAACATCGATGTTAGTGTAAGGAGCATATCAAGTAAAAAATAATGTTGAAAAAGAAAGAAAATTGGGAAAACTGATCAAAGTATTTTTTTCTTCATATGTTCTCTGGGCAGCAGGTTGAGAACAAAAGGAAGAGGAGCTGGAGGCTGTATCTGCAGCTGTGTGGAGGGAGGAAAACTGTCACTACAAACGAAAGTATGTTTTATCTCGTTGGAAGATATAAGGAAAACAGAGTTAATTGCAGTTAGAAAAAGAAATACTTGATATAGATTGAAGTTGAAGTCTGTTAAGTGTGAGTGACAGCTTAGCAGGTAGAGTCAGTTTTATATACAGGTACTCACATTTGAAGCTGCTTGGCGACACCTTTATTAGGTGATTTATTGATTCGATCTTGCAATGCTTTCATTTTCTCAAAGGCTGCGACTGTGTCATTATAATTCTCACTAAAGAAAGCAGAACAGACATTATTCTCATAAGTACAAGAACATACATATGCATATTACGCATGTGTGCATGACCACTCACGCACACACACACACACACACACACGTGCATGTACACACACATGCACTCATGCATGCACGCATGCATGTATGCATGCACACACACGTGTGCGCACGCACGCACACACATACACACACAGACATGCTGACAAACATACACACATGCACGCACGCACACACACACACACAAAACATACATGCACATGAACACATGCACGCACACACACACGCATGCACACAAACACACATGCATACAAACATGCACACACACACACACACGCACGCACGCACATATACATACATGGAAACATATGCATATGAACACACACATGACCACACACACAACACACAAGCCTACCAATCTATATATAATTTAACTTAAAGTTCATTGGATATTTCTGTGGAATTTTCCCACCATGAGAAACAAATGGGCAAATGGATCTGTCCAGCATGGATTGACGTCATAATCAGTTATGTCACATATAGGTTGGTATCGCAATCATAATTGATAAATAATGCTCTGTCATGAAGCTGGACAAGTCCAGCAAGTGTACGAATTGTGCGTCTTTGATAGATTTACTATTTAACAAACATTCTGTTGGATATTTTGAAACTAAATTGACTGGCTGCTGTTGTTGCCATAGGCAGCAACAGCGCAGAGTCAAATTAGTTTAAAAATATTCAGCAACTTACCTGACTCTATAGTTATTGAAAATGGGATTGTGAAGTCAGGTTTCGTAAATCGATCCCAACACACCCAAAGTGTGGGAGGTGCTTAGCTATAAATGGGTGTGGTATAACTAGAATTGGATACCTCTATTGAGCTTTATTTATTGATGCACAGGAACTTTAATCCCCCCCCCCCCCCCCGTGTTACAGATTACATAATTTCCTGCACGTAACAATTAAATCACTATAAATTTGTTGGAAAACAACCCATGTCGCAACAACCCGAGTTGCCACTACGCAGGTCATCACGACCCAGGTCACCATTACCCAGGTCCCCACTATCCATGTCACCACCAAACCAGGTCACCACTACCCAGGTCACCACTACCCAAGTCATCACAACTCAGGTCACCATTATCCAGGTCACCACTTCCGACGTCACAACTACTCAGGTCACAACTACCCAGGTCACCACTATCCAGGTCAAAACTACCCATGTCACAACCAACCAGGTCATCATCACCCAGGTTACCAATACCCAGGTCACCACTACCAAGGTCACCACTACCCAGATCACCACTACCCAGGTCATCATGACTCATGTCACCACTACCCAGGACACCACACCAAGGTCATCACGACCCAGGTCACAACCACCCATGTCACCACTACCCAGGTCACCACTACCAATGCCATCACTACCCAGGTCATCACGACCAGGTCACAACCACCCAGGGCACCACTACCCATGCCACCACTACCCAGGTCACCACCACCTACACCAGCATTACCCAAGTCCCCACTACCCATGTCAAGACTAAGCCATGTCACTACTGCGCAAGTCACCACTACCCAGATCACCACTACCCACATCAGCGTTACTCATGTCACCACTACCCATGTCACCACCACCCAGGTGACCACTACAAATGTGACCACCACTACCCATGTCATGACTACCCAGTATGCTTAGGATTTGGATACATACCCAAGTACCGCAGCCTCTCTGTCATTCATAGAAATATGTCCAGTCTAGAAAACATAAACAATTCATGAATCCATTTCCTCACTCAATCATGTGATGTCACAATCAACTACGTGACATGTAGGCTGATGTCATAATTATGACACCATGAATGACTCGAAATAGTCCGTCTTTAACACGCAAATTAGTTTCAAAATATTCTACAGGTTTCCCTGTATATGTTCTAGAAATTGATAGTCAAGAAGTTCAGGGATCGATCGATCCCAACACGAGCGAGGTGTAGGCAGAGCTTAACAATGGGATGGGCGGGGCATGGCTAAAACTGAAAAGGTCCATTATTAACCCTTTCATGGTAAAGATTGAACAAGAAAAGATAAATATTTATGTAGTCAATGTCCATTTTTTCGGAATTCACCCCTGAAATTAATGGTTTGGTTATCCAGCCACTAAGTTCAATGGGAGATTTCCAAAAAATGTTCATCTCTTGGCGTATAAATGGGCAATTATCATGACAACAGCAGAGCCCAGTTTGGGTCAGTCGCCCATTTAAGGGTCGATAACTGGTACACACATATATGCTAGGCATCAAAACTGAACGGCAGAACACTACCACATGTAGATTGTATGAGTTCAGATGCACCCAACATTATCAGGTTTTGAATTAGTAGCATGTGCTAGCGCGTATCAGATGCCTATCTGGTGTGCATTTAATCGTTTAATAGTTAGGCCACCCAAAACCAGCTTGTCCATTTGTAGTCATAGAGAAGTCCTACTAGTATGTTTCAAAATATACCACTGGCATGCCTGGCTCAATAACATAGACAGTAATTTCACATTTCAGTGGCAAATTTTCAAAAATAGTGTTCTCTTGGTCTACAAATCGAGATTTAATGCGAGAAAATCAAGATTTTTCTTACCAAATTTGATTATTATCTAGCCAAATGCAAGCAATATGAATAGGTATCCAAATATTGAAGGTCACATTGTGGTTGTAAGGTGCCTGCCCTCATCTTAATGAGATCCCCGCTATAAGCTACATTTTGCTGCGATATGCGCAGTGACAATTTTTGTACACATCGATAAAGGTAGAGCAGCTACAGAATGCAAAGTTTATAAAACACAAGGATTCCCAGTTATAGCACACAGTATGGCTCAGAAATAACTTGAAACATAATGTTGAATATTTTGAACATAAATATATCTGTGCTACTAATCAGTAAGTTGTTAAATGGCTGTCAATTGTTCTAGTCTTTATACTCCTTTAACCCTCGAATTTATTCAAGAAATTTCAATTTTCTCATAGAAAATGTCCATTTGCAGACCAAAAAGGGCTACTTTTTAAAATTTACCACTGGAAATGACTGACTCAGTTATTGAGCCAGTCATTCCAGTGTAAGTTTTAAAAAATAGTATTTTTTTGGTCTGCAAATGGAAATTTCCCAAGACCATTCCAGAAGCCATTTTTGGCTAATATTAGTGTTAAAGTGATAATGGTCATACCAACCAAAACCGGCCTCTGTTAGTGTCTTGTGGAATCTCCAGTTACAGGTTAAGAATACAATTTTTGAAAATTTACCACTGGAATGACTGGCTCGATAACCATGCCAGTCATTGCAGCGATCAGTTTTCAAAAACTGTACTCACTTGGCTTGTAAATGGACATTCAATAGGCAAACATCTAGATTTTCTTGACCAAATTTGGCCATTTAAGGGCTAAGCATATAATAGAGGGATCCACTCTGTCACTCAAGTATCTGGTGTCGTAATCGAATACATGACATGTTAACCATCAAAGACGCCATCAAAATGATGCATAGCTAGTTAGCTACATCACAACATTTGATCAGTTTGTCATGCAGTGTAAGAAGTGTATGTCTTTCATGCATGTACAATTTAATAAACACTCAATTAAATATTTTGAAACTAATTTAACTGGGAGCTGTTCTCACAGGCCTCAGTCATATAAGGTTCAGCATATTAAACAGCGTAGCCAAATAGTTACCTTGAAAATTAGACCATGCAAATACAGATTTTAAAGTTTCAAGTTGATTCAACACGCATAAAAAGTGGATCCATGAGCATGGCTAGAAATGGGAGTGGGGGTGGGTGGGTGGGGGTGCCCAGCGAGAAAGGGATCCCTCCATTCCAAGATTCTGATTTGAATGATATATGATACACATGAATATTACATAATTTTGAAACCAGTGTTGTAGGCTGCTGCTGTTTTTAAGCAAAACTGCTTTCAAAATTCCACAAGTTTCGTAATGTGATATAGTGTTCACTCTATGCTGTGTAACTGTTTATCGTTAACTGCATAATAGTTTTACGGTTAACCTTTTAGCACCATTAGCAGCAATGGCTTCCAATCGAATTAAGTTCAAAATATTCAACACTCAACACCATGTTTTATTTAGTTTTGGAAACAAGGTAAGTTATTTCTGAACTGCACCATAAGGTACCATATATATTAAATGCTGTTAAAAAGTGTTAAACAAAATCACACGTACAACTATTGTAGATTTTGTTTTCTTAAACGTTTAATGGTCAAATTTTGTCACATTCTTTTTAAATATTTTCTTATTGAATGTCCATTTACAGGCAAAGATAATACAATTTTTGAAAATTTATCACTGGAATGACTGGCTGTTATTGGGTCAGTCATTTCAGTGGTAAATTTTCAAAAATTGTATTATCTTTGCCTGTAAATGGACATTCCATAAGACCATAGGAGAGGCCGGTTTTGGCCGGTATGGCCATTACAGGGTTAATACTTTAACCCTTGTACTTGTCTATTTGCAGAACAAGAGAAGACTTTTTGGAAATTTACCACTGGAATGACTGCCGTAGTTATCGAGTCAGTCATTCCAGTGGTAAATTTTCACTGGTATAGTCTTCACTTGGTCTGCAGATTGCCATTTCTCACAACCACTGCAAAATACTTTTTGGCTGATATGAGTGTTAAGGTAGGCGTACATTGGAGCTATTAGAAATTCGTAAATTTTCAAAATAGCGTTCTCATTTGCCTGCAAATGGACATTCCGAAAGATGACTATGGAGGTGGTTTTGGTCGGATTCGCCATGAAATGGTAAAAATAAGGATTTGAATACGCTACCTGAAATGATGGCATTTCACATTAAGAGGGTTAATAATGTGTCAAGTTTGACAGCAAAGCTTATCAGTCATATTAACCCTTTTTAAGGCAGCAATCACTCCAATCAAAGTAAGTCCAAAACAGGCAACAAAAGATTTCTTACATCGTGTTCGAGATTGTACTAATTAAAATGTTTCTGATTTGGAAGCAACCTAACTTATTTATTAGCTGTACTGTATAAGCTATTGCCGCCTATGACAAGAACACCTTATAGTAGCATTGTTTTCAAAATATGCACCATCATTTCTATCGAGATATTTATTAATATCCAGGAAACATTTGTCAAATAATTATTAACATTTGTCAAATATTTATTCAATTAGTTCATTATTTCAAAATAATTGTATAGTTTTTTATTTAACATAAATTGTTGAATTAAACACACTTACCTAGCAACACAATTTGTTTTTGTGCTTTGTCATGTGATCTCAGTAGTTTCATCATCTCCATAGCAATGCCCTCAAGATTGGACTCCTCATCAACGCTATCATCAGAATCATAATCAACATCTTCATCATCGACAAGCAGTGAATAATCGTCTTCATCAATTTCCATGGCAACCTCATCAACTTCCATAGCAACAATTTCAACTAATGCCATTGTTGAAATACTATATATATTTTATATTAATCTTTAAATATTATATCCAGTCCTAAATATTGACAAACTTAAACAGCAACAATTAATTAGTACAACTACGATATTGTATCAACTTTATGAAAGTGTTACACATTTTTTAAAGTTCCAACATTATATAACAATTCTTGTCTTTGATGATGCCTACATTGAAAGCTACCTATCTTAAAACTATTCAAGCAATCAGTAGCTTAGACAAATCCTTTGTCTCTATTCCTTTCATCTTTCTTTGAAGCGCTTATAGCTTTTCTTTGTAGATTATAATTCTACTCTATTATCCTGATCACTTTTTGCGTAATTGTAAAGATCAAAGAGAGTACATATAAAACTAGGTGGGTCTTGATCCTATTGTTTCAGTCATCAGCACTGATTAGTTACTGAATAATGGATTGACTACTCTTCCTCTACTCACAAGGTAATATTTTGACCTGCTTTAGTAATTAGTGGTGCTTAAAGAATATCAAAGATCTACCTGAAACTATGGAAGGAGCATGATCTTTGATCTCAATAAATCAAAGAAAATACAAAGTAATACTTTGGTTAAATATTATCGATTTAATAAAGCTAGATATTTCAGAGGTAAATTCTTTTTTTAATTGTCATGGTTTACAGATAGCTATTTACAGCGGGAAACATTGACACTTTCTTGACAAAATCTAACCTTCAATTTCTTGACAAAATCTAATCATTAAAGGGTTAATATTAATAAGATAACTGGTGTTAATTTTGAGAACAATGTTGCTGTTTAACCTTTCATCGACAAATCCCTGAACAACTGAATTCTTTACGATGTATAGCATATTCTGGTGAATGTTTTAAAATTAATATGACTGGAAGCCATTGCAGCAATGACTAAGTAATATTAATTTCAAAATATTCAACAGCATTCCTGTTTGTTTGCTCTGAGATTGAGGTACGGGGAATTTATCGTTGAAAGGGCTAAGCCAACCTTGGGTTAATAATAATCATCATAACTTATCTAACAGACAGACAGTCAGACACGATTGCAATATTCTCTTCCCAAATTTCTATCAATAAATATGTGTAAACAATAAATATGTGACTTGATTGATGACAGATAGATGAATGGAGAGACAGATGGATGGACAGACAGATGGATTGAGACATAGACGAATCAAGAGATAGATGAATAGACTGATAGATGACATACTGGACAGATACATGAATGGACTGACAAATGTATGGAGAAATAGATGGGTGGACAAATGGGTGAATTGGCAGATAGATGAATAGGCATATAGATGGGTGGGCGGATAGATGAATGGACAGATAGATGGGTGGACAGATAGATGAATGGACAGATAGATGAATAGATATATAAATGGGTGGGCAGGTAGATGAATGGACAGATAGATGGGTGGGCAGATAGATGAATGGACAGATAGATGGGTGGGCAGATAGACATATTGACAGATAAATGAATGGAGAGTAAGAAGGGTGGACAGATAGATGGTTGGAGAGATAGATGAATGGAGAGATAGATAAATGGTGTGATATATGGATGGACAGATATATTGGTGGGCAGATAGATGAATGCACAGAGCAATGAATGAACAGATAGATGAATGGAGAGATAGATGAATGGAGATATAGATGAATGGAGATATAGATGGAGAGAGATGAATGGAGAGAGATAGATGGATGGAGAGATAGATGGATGGAGAGATAGATGGATGGAGAGATAGATGAATGGAGAGATAGATGAATGGAGACATGAATGGAGAGAAAGAGATGAATAGATAAATTGAGACAAATGGATGGATAGCCATATAGATGAATGGATAGACATATAGATGGAGAAAGAGATAGATGGAGAGATAGATGAATGGACATATAGATGGAGAAATAGATAGATGGAGAAATACATGTAGATAGATGGAGAGAGATGAATGGAGAAATAGATGGAGAAATAGCTAGATGGAGAGATAGATGAATGGAGAGATAGATAGAGAAATGGATAGATGGAGAGATAGATGAATGGAGAGATAGATGGAGAAATAGGTAGATGGAGAGATAGATGAATGGATGTAGATGGAGAAATAGATAGGTGAATGGAGAGATAAATGGATGGAGAGACATATGAATGGAGGGATAGATGGATGGAAAGATTGATGAATGGACATATAGATGGAGAAATAGATAGATGGAGATATACATGTAGATAGATGGAGAAATAGATAGATGGAGAAATAGATAGATGGAGAGATAGATGAATGGAGAGATAGATAGAGAAATAGATAGATGGAGAGATAGATGAATGGAGAGATAGATGGAGAAATAGATAGATGGAGAGATAGATGAATGGAGATAGATGGATGGACAGATTGATGAATGGACATATAGATGGAGAAATAGATAGATGGAGAAATAGATAGCCGGAGAGATAGATGAATGGAGATAGATGGAGAGATAGATGAATGGAGATAGATGGAGAAATAGATAGATGGAGATAGATGCATGGACATATAGATGGAGAAATAGATAGATGGAGATATACATGTAGATAGATGGAGAAATAGATAGATGGAGAGATAGATGGAGAGATAGATGAGTGGACATATAGATGGAGAAATAGATAGATGAATGGATAGATGAATGGATGGCGAGACATATGAATGGAGAGCTAGATGGATGGACAGATTGATGAATGGACATATAGATGGAGAAATAGATAGATGGAGAAATAGATAGATGAATGGAGATAGATGAAGAAATAGATAGATGGAGAGGTAGATGAATGGACATATAGATGGAGAAATAGATAGATGAATGGATAGATGAATGGAGAGATAAATGGATGGAGAGACAGATGAATGGAGAGACAGATGAATGGACAGATACATGTAGATGAATGGAGACAGATGAATTTACAGATAGATGAATGGAGAGATAGATGAATGGAGAGACAGATGAATGAACAGATAGATGAATGGAGACAGATGAATGGACAGATAGATGAATGGACAGATAGATGAATGGTGAGATAGATTGGTAGGCATATAGATGAATGGAGCGATAGATGAATGGAGAAATAGATGAATGGAGAGACAGATGAATGGACAGATACATGTAGATGAATGGAGACAGATGAATTTACAGATAGATGAATGGAGAGATAGATGAATGGAGAGACATATTAATGGACAGATAGATGAATGGACAGATAGATGCATGGACAGATAAATGAATGGACTGGACTGACTGATGTATGGAGAAATACA
Source organism: Chaetoderma sp. LZ-2023a (assembly GCA_034401795.1). Classification (NCBI taxonomy): domain Eukaryota; kingdom Metazoa; phylum Mollusca; class Caudofoveata; order Chaetodermatida; family Chaetodermatidae; genus Chaetoderma; species Chaetoderma sp. LZ-2023a. Next base: position 8,075,662 of record CM067367.1, read on the forward strand.
TGGGTGGACAAATGGGTGAATTGGCAAATAGATGAATAGGCATATATATAGGCATATATATATATGGGTGGGCGGATAGATGATTGGACAGATAGATGGGTGGGCAGATAGATGAATGGACATATAGATGGGTGGACAGGTAGATGAATGGACAGGCAGATGGTTGGGCAGATAGATGAATGGACAGATAGATGGGTGCGCAGATAGACAGATTGACAGATAAATGAATGGAGAGTAAGAAGGGTGGACAGATAGATGATTGGAGAGATAGATGAATGGACAGATAGATAAATGGTGTGATACATGGATGGACAGATAGATTGGTGGGACAAATAGATGAATGGAGACATAAATGGAGAGATGAATGGAGAGATCTGTGAATGGAGAGATCGGTGAATACAGAGATCAGTGAATAGAGAGATGAATGGAGAGACAAATGAATGGAGAGATAGATGGATGGAGAGATAGATGGATGGAGAAATAGATAGATGGAGAGATAGATGAATGGAGAGATAGATGAATGGAGAGATAGATGAAGAGAGATAAATGGAGACGAATGGATAGACATATAGATGAATGGATAGACATATAGATGGAGAAATAGATAGATGGAGAGACAGATGGATGGAAATATAGATGGAGAAATAGATAGATGAATGGAGAGCTAGATGAAGAAATAGATAGCTGGAGAGATAGATGAATGGAGAGATAGATGGAGAAATAGATAGACGGAGAGATAGATGAATGGAGAGATAGATGCAGAAATAGATAGATGGAGAGATAGACGAATGGACATATAGATGGAGAAATACATAGATGAATGGATAGATGAATGGAGAGATAGATGAATGGAGATAGATGGATGGAGAGACTGATGGATGGATGAAGACAGCTGAATGCAGAGGGATGGATGAAGAGACAGCTGAATGGAGAGATAGATGGATGGAGAGACAGATGAATGGAGAGATAGATGGATGGACAGATTGATGAATGGACATATAGATGGAGAAATAGATAGATGGACAGATAGATGAATGGAGAGATAGATAGATGGAGATAGATGAATGGAGAGATAGATGGAGAAATAGATAGATGGAGAGATAGATGAATGGAGAGATAGTTGAATGGAGAGATGGATGGAGAAATAGATAGATGAAAGATAGATGAATGGAGAGATAGATGAATGGAGATAGATGGATCGAGACAGATGGATGGATGAAGAGACTCCTGAATGGAGAGGGATGGATGAAGAGACAGTTGAATGGAGAGATAAATGGATGGACAGACAGATGAATGGAAAGCTAGATGGATGGACCAATTGATAGATGGATAGAGATCGATGAATGGACAGATACATGGATGATGGAGATAGATAGATAAAACTTGATGCCTACATTCCCAGAATCTAAGTACACACACAAATGCTAGTATAGACATGAGATGAATGGGAGGTTAGATAGATGAATGGAGAGACGGATGAATGGACAGCTAGATGAATGGAGAGATAGATGAATGGAGAGATAAATGAATGGCGAGATAGATTGGTGGGCATATAGATGAACGGAGAGATAGATGAATGGACATTTAGATGAATGGGCATTTAGATGAATGGAGAGACAGGTGAATGGACAGATAGATGAATGGAGAGATAGATGAATGGACAGATAGATGTAATGAGAGATAGATGGGTCGGCAGATAGATGAATGGAGAGATTGATGGGAGGGGAGATAGATGAATGGAGAGATAGATGAATGGAGATATAGATGGGTGGGCAGATAGATGAATGGAAAGATAGATGGATGGACAGATAGATGAATGGAGAGACAGATGGATGGACAGATAGATGAATGGAGAGATGGATGGACAGATAGATGAATGGAGAGATGGATGGGCAGATAGATGAATGGAAACAGATGAATGGACATATAAATGAATGGCGACACAGATGAATGGACAATTAGATGAATGGAGCGATAGATGGGTGGGCAGATAGATGAATGGAAAGATAGATGGGTGTGCAGATATATGAATGGAGAGATATATGGATGGACAGATAAATGAATATGAATGGAGAGATAAATGGAGGGACATATAGATAGATGGGTATATAGTTGGGTGGACATATAGATGAATGGGCAGATAGATGAATGGCTAGACAGATGAATGGAGAGATAGATGGATGGACAGAGGGATGAATGGAGAGATAGATGAAATGACAGATAGATGGGTGGGCAGACAGATGAATGGACAGAGACGGGTGGGCAGAGCGATGAATTGACAGATAGATGAATAGACATATAGATGGGTGGGCAGATAGATGGACAGATAGATGAATAGACATATACATGTAGATGGGTGGGCACATAGATGAATGGACAGATAGATGGGTGGGCAGATAGATGACATGGACAGATAGATGGGTGGGCAGATAGATCGATGGACAGATAAATGGGTGGGCAGAGGGACAGTTTGACAGATAAATGAATGGAGAGTTAGAAGGGTGGACAGATAGATGATCAGAGAGATAGATGAATGGACAGATAGATAAATGGCGTGATACATGGATGGACAGATAGATTGGTGGGCAGATAGATGAATGGACAGATCGATGAATGGAGAGATAGATGAATGGAGATACAGATGGAGGGAGAGAGATGAATGGAGAGAGGAATGGAGAGATCAGTGAACAGAGGATCGGTGAATAGAGAGACAGATAAATAGAGAGATAGATGGATGGAGAGAGAGATAGATGAATGGTGAGATAGATGAATGGAGAGATAGATGAATGGAGAGATAGATGAATGAAGAGATAAATGGATGGAGAGATCGATGGATGGTGGGATAGATGGATGGAGACAGGTGAATGGAGATAGATGGATGGAAAGATAGACGGATGGGGAGATAGATGAATGGAGAGATAGATGGATGGAGATATATAAATGGAGAGATAGATGGATGGAGAGACAGATGGCTTGAGAGTGATGGATGGGCAGATAGATGAATGGAAACAGATGAATGGACATATAAATGAATGGAGACACAGATGAATGGACAATTAGATGAATGGAGAGATAGATGGGTGGGCGGATATATGAATGGAAAGATAGATGGGTGTGCAGATATATGAATGGAGAGATATATGGATAGACAGATAAATGAATATGAATGGAGAGATAAATGGATGGACATATAGATAGATGGGCATATATTTCGATGGACATATAGATGAATGGGCAGATAGATGCATGGCTAGACAGATGAATGGAGAGATAGATGGATGGACAGAGGGACGAATGGAGAGCTAGACAAATGGAGAGCTAGATGAATGGACAGATAGATGGATGGGCAGACAGATGAATGGACAGAGACGGGTGGGCGGAGAGATGAATTGACAGATAGATTAATAGACATATAGATTGGTGGGCAGATAGATGAATGGACAGATAGATGGGTGGGCAGATAGATGGACAGATAGATGAATAGACATATACATGTAGATGGGTGGGCACGTAGATGAATGGACATATAGATGGGTGGGCAGATAGATGAATGGACAGATAGATGGGTGGGCAGCTAGATGAATAGCCATATACATGTAGATGAGTGGGCACGTAGATGAATGGACAGATAGATGACATGGACAGATAGATGGGTGGGCAGGTAGATCGATGGACAGATAAATGGGTGGGCAGAGACGGATTGACAGATAAATGAATGGAGAGTTAGAAGGGTGGACAGATAGATGATCAGAGAGATAGATAAATGGCGTGATACATGGAAGGACAGATAGATTGGTGGGCAGATAGATGAACGGACAGATCGATGAATGGAGAGATAGATGAATGGAGATATAGATGGAGGGAGAGAGATGAATGGAGAGAGAGGAATGGAGAGATCAGTGAACAGAGGATCGGTGAATAGAGAGATTAATGGAGAGACACATGAATAGAGAGATAGATGGATGGAGAGAGATAGATGAATGGCGAGATAGATGAATGGAGGGATAGATGAATGGAGAGATAGATGAATGAAGAGATAGATGGATGAAGAGATAAATGGATGGAGAGATCGATGGATGGAGACAGGTGAATGGAAAGATAGATGGATGGAAAGATAGATGGATGGAGATAGATAAATGGAGATACTGTAGATGAATGGAGAGATAGATGAATGGAGACATGAATGGAGAGATAGATGGATGGAGAGACAGATGGCTTGAGAGAGATAAATGGAGACAGATGGATGGAGAGATAGATGAATGGCGACATATAGATGGAGAGATAGATGAATGGAGAGATATATGAATGGATAGACATATAGATGGATCGATAGATGAATGGAGAGATAGATGGATGGAGAGAAAAAAGGATGGATGGATAGATGAATGGAGAGGGATGGATGGAGAGGCAGATGAATGGAGAGATAGATGGATGGACAGATTGATGAATGGACAGATAGATAGATGGATGGATAGATGGATAGAGATCGATGAATGGACAGAGACATGGATGATGGAGAGAGATAGATATAACTGGATGCCTCCATTCCCAGAATCTAAGTACACACACAAATGCTATTATAGACGTGAGGTGTTCAATATATAGAGAATTTGAATTTTCTAATATATATATATATAATGTCCTTATTGAAAACAAGAACATTACTTTTTTGAAAATTTACCACTGGCATGAATGGCTCAGTTATCGAGCCAGTCATTCCAGTTTAGGGCTAAGGTTCGTGAGGATTTTCATGAATCAAACTGGTTCACGATACAGATGTCCGAACCATGAACTGGTTCACAAACCTTTTTAATATGCTACTGTATACGAGAAATTACTCCTAACAGAAAATAACATTTAAAGGCAGGTAGGTGGCTTTACCCGCTAAATGAAAAACACAAATGACAAGTTCTGACAGCAAATGTTAGAAAATAATATAAGATTCATAGACATCTAAGTTCCATTCATAGTCATATTCGTAAATCACACTTAGAGGACATTCAGAGATTGCTTGTCTATTAGCCGTTTCACCGACAAATCCCTGAAAAAGTAAATTCTTTATGACATACAACTTACTCTGTTGAATCTTTTGGAATTAATTTGACTGGAAGCTGTTGATGCTTAAGGCAGCAACAGCATCTAGTTAAATTAATTTCAGAATATTTTCCTAACATTAAATATGGGAATTCATTGGTGAAAGTGTTAGCTGATATATGGTTCATGAAACACACGAATCGCATGCAAGCAACCCGAACCATAGTTTGTCTTCCCTTGGTTTGCGATTTTCCGAACCAACAAATGTTTGTTACAGACCTATTCCAGTTGTAGGATTTTTTCAAAGTCTTTTCTTGGTCTGCAAATTGACATTTCTCATATGCTTTATATAAAGCCTGAGTGAATAAAACGTAAACATGAACAAGACCAATATGGAAGGTATAATTTTCTGGCTTGAGTATTAGAGATGCTGAGGGGTGGAGGAGAGGCATGCTATTTATAGTAACAGTATGCTTGCATGACAGCTATGAACCATGGATACTGCTAACCATTTACCCATAACAAATTAATGATGGTAAGAATATTCACGAATGTAGTCTTCTCATGGACATAAGAGTAAGTAAATTTTTTTTTACAAATTTGGCCATTAAAGGGCTATGGGTTAACAGTTTAAGGAACTGAACAATGGATAATTTAACTCCATTGTGTGGGGGCGGTGAAGTAGGATGAGGTAAGTCATTAATTAACACCAAGGTAACCAGGAAAGCTAAGATGAAATAATTCATTTTAATGAACAATTCTTATAATACAATACAGCGATATTATAGATATGAGGAGTATAAATCTATACAATGATTTTTACAGTACGGCTACTAAAATATTCTTCACTTGATCTGCAAATGGGCATTTCTCAGTGTCAACAAGATCTTACAGCAAATACTGCATCACAATAGTCCAGTGTGTCTTCATGTTGATCTGTGATGTCATTGATGATGTCACTATCACTTTGCTGTGATGTCACACCCTGGCCGGTCACTTGGTTCATCACGCTGGATGCCATACTCTGTACACGGGTCCATTTATTTAGTCTGTATCGGTCATACAGCTCTCGTATCTCGGATGTGGCGTCATGTTGGTGCTTGCTGGATTCATGTACTGGGTAATTCTCGGTTAGCTCAGCGTGTGTCATGCGACGTTTAAGGCGGTGTAATCGCGAATCTAAAAATAAAACATAAAATACGGATCATGTTAGTGACATATAACTAAGTAATCTGAACAAGTTTTAAATTACACAATGTATAATTTCTGACTGCTGAGCTTTAGCAAACAACATATTTCAGGTGTTATATCTCTGTAACTGCTAAATATTTGGAGACAAATTTGACTGAAAGTTGCTGGTGTCTATGCTACCAACAAATTTCAGTCAAATTGTTTTCAAAATATTCAGTATATCCAGAGCTATTGCCCATTGAATTTATTGTCTGATGGCTTGCAGCCGTGAGATAGTCAACCTATGCAATGATTTTGGCATGACAAGAGAATATTTTGAAAATATATCACTGGAATAACTGGGTCTGTAACATTTCAAGGCTACCTATTTTGGGATTAACCCTTTAACCCTCAAATTTATTTATAGAAAAATTCACCACTGGAATGACTGGCTCAGTTATTGAGCTAGTCATTCCAGTGATAAATTTTCAAAAACACTCTTCTCTTGGTCTGCAAATGGACATTTCTCAAGACCACTGCAGAAGCCGTTTTTGGCTGATATGAGTCGTAAAGGGTTAACCTGACTAGTGGGATAGTACCAATGTGTGGGTTTTTAATGATCCGGACAAAGCTGCCTGTGTCACACCCCTAGGGTGTTAACGCATGTGTCCTCTACCAAAATATCACTCAATGTCACCTTTTATAATATCATTGGATAATTCTACAGAGCAATAACCGTAACAAACAGCCTCTCACAATGTTGAGACTCAGTCTGCCAAATTATTTATAACAAAGCAGTCTCAACTATAGCCTGTCACACTTCTTAACCCTTAAGGCTTCAATGGCTAAATCTTACCATCTTACCATTAAAAGCATCAAGCCTGATATATACAGAAGAAATAACTCAGAAAACCTCCAAAAATAAAATAAGACACTGTTCAGGGACAGATCTGGCTTTTGGAATGTTCTAGCCAATAAATTAGTCAAATACCATTTTTGTTAGCCAAACAGTAAATATTTTAGTCACATCTTTACTTCAATGTCACTTATAAACATGATCACAGTCTGAGTCATCATCAGTTAATACTATAAATTTTATAGTCAAGAGAGAATAGGATCTTAATATATAAGACATGTGTTGAATATTTTGAAACTAATCACTAAAGGCTTTCAGTCATATTAGTTTCAAAATATGTAATGATTTTTTAAAGGAATTTTTTTTTTGCAATTGTAATGCTGGAAATAGAATTCAGCCAATAAAGAACATTACATTAATTTTAATCATTAGCCAATGAATTAGCCAATTCTGCTTTTTATTAGCCAAATTTAGTTTTACTAGCATTTGGCTAATTGGCTAGTGAGTAGATTGGTCCCTGCTGTTGAATATTTTGAACATTGAGGCAGGAATACATGTTGTAACTTCCAATAAAAAAAGTCAAACATATTCAAACGAACATTTCTTGCATTGTGTTCACAATTTTACTAGCTACGTAACATGTTTTCATATTAAAAATATTCTAAAAACAATTTTAACTTATTTATGAGCTGTACTGTATGTAGCACATGTTAATCAACAAATTTGTTCAAAATATTTCAAAATTTCTCATGTCAATTTGCAGACCAAGAGAATATTAGTTCTGAAGATTTATGACTAATTGCTGGCTCATTTATCGTGCCAGTCTTTCCAGTGGTGACTTTTAGGAAAAAAATAGTCTTTTTTTGTTCTACAAATGGACATCTGGTTGATTTTAGTCAGTGTGTTAAAGAGAATTGAAAATTCTTTACATTTCATGTTAACCGGTGGTTTATTCTGGATGCAATGATGCGTGAGTACAAGTCAGAAACAATTTTTCTAAAATAAACTAAAATATACTGTTGAATATTTTTGACGTAATTTGATTGGAAGCCATTGCAAGAATATTTTTTGGGAAACACACTTATTTAGGAGCTGTCCTGTATAAGATGTTGCTGCCCAAGACAACGACAGCCTATAGAAGCATTGTTTTAAAAAATGTGCCTTCATTTCTGTCACGATATTTAATAATATTCAGAAAATATTTGTCAAATATTTATTAATATTGGCCAAATAGTTATTCCCATAATTAGTTAAATATTTAAAAATAATTTTATAATTTTTTAATTTAACATAAATTGTTCAGCTAAACACACTTACCTAGTAATATAATTTGCTTCTGTGCTTTGTCATGTGATCTCAGTAGTTTCATCATCTCCATAGCAACACCCTCCAGAACTTCCTCATCATCAACGCTATCATCAGAGTCATAATCAACACCTTTATCATCAGCAAGCATTGAAAACTCATCTTCATCAATTTCCATGGCAACCTCGTCGACTTCCATATCAACAATTTCAACTGATGCCATTGTTGAAATACTATATATATATTTTATATTCAGCCTTAAATATTATATTCAGTCCTAAATATTGACAAACTTAAACAGCAACAATTATCTAGTACAACTATGATATTGTATCAACTTTATGAGTGATATAAAAAATTTCAACATTATATAACAATTCTTGTCTTTGATGATGCCTACTTTGAAACCTACCTATCTTAAAACTATTCAAACAATCAGTAGCTTAGACAAATCCTTTGTCTCTATTCTTTTTATCTTTCTTTGAAGCGCTTATAGCTTTTCTTTGTAGATTATAATCCTATTCTTTTATCCTGATCCCTTTCTGCGTAATTGTAAAGATCAAAGAGAGTACATATAAAACTAGGTGGGTCTTGATCCTATTGTTTCAGTCATCAGCACTGATTAGTTACTGAATAATGGATTGACTACTCTTCCTCTACTCACAAGGTAATATTTTGACCCGCTTTAGTAATTAGTGGTGCTTAAAGAATATCAAAGATCTACCTGAAACTATGGAAGAATAGAAGACAATCAGTGGCATACAAAGCTAACCATTATTGCAAAGACGATGATGATCTTTGATGCGAATGAATCAAAGAAAAAGCAAAATAATACTTTGGTTGAATATTATCGATTTAATAAAGATAGTCATTTCAGAGGTAAATTTGAAAAAATAGCCTTTTCATGGTTTGATATATGAATAGATAGATGAAAGGATAGATAGGTGAATGGACAGATAGATGAATAGATAGGTGAATGGACAAATATATGAATGGGCAGACAGATGAATGAGAAGGCAAATGGGTGGACAGATAGATGAATGAAGAGGCACATAAATGGAGAGATAGATGGATGGGCATATAGCTGAATGGGCACATAGATGAATGGAGATAGATGGATGGATGGATATATAGATATGGACAGATAGGTGACTGGTCAGATAGATGAATGGACAGGCAGATGAATGGAGAGATGAATGAAAAAAATAGGTGACTGGGCAGATAAATGGATGGACAAATAGTTAAATGGACAGATAGATGAATTGACAGTTAAATGGATGGGCACCTAGATGGTTGGACAGATAGATGGTTGGAGAGATGGATGAATAGGGAGATAGATGAATGGACAGACAGATGAATGGACAGATAGATAAATGGAATGATATATGAATGGACAGTTAGATGGATGGACATATAGATGGGTGGACAAACAGATGAATAGACAGACAGATGAATAGAGAGATAGATGACTGGGCATAGAGATGGATGGACAGATAGATGGATGGATATATAGATGGAGATAGATAAATGGAGATAGATGAATGGACAGAGCAATAGAGAGATATATGGATAGAGATATAGATAGATATGGACAGATAGGTGATCGAACAGATGGCCAGGCAGATGAATGGTGAGATAGATGGAGAAATAGGTGACTGGACATATAGATGGATGGATGGATAGGTAGAGATAAATGGAAAGTTAAATGGACGGACACCTAGATGGGTGACCATATAGATCAGTGGACAGATAGATGGATTGAGAGATGGGTGAATAGAGGAATGGATAGACAGATGAATGGACAGATACATAAATGGAATGATAAATGAATGGTCATATAGATAGATGGAGAGATAGATGGATGTAGATACAGCTGAATAAAGAGATAGATGGTGGACAGATAGATAAATGGAGGCAGGCGAATGGGTAGATAGATAGATAGATAGATAGATAGATAGATAGATGGATGGATGGGTGGGTGGGTGGGTGGGTGGGTGGGTGGGTGGGTGGGTGGGTGGATGGATGGATGGATGGATGGATGGATGGATGGATGGATGGATGGATGGATGGATGGATGGATGGATGGATGGATGGATGGATGGATGGATAAATGAATGGACATATCTATAGATGGATTGAGATATAGATGAATAGAAAAAGATGGCAGACAGATAGCTAAATGTGGAGGTAGGTGAATGGGTAGATAGATAGTCTATGAATGGATGGATAGATAGATGGATGGATGGACAGCTAGATGGATGGACATATAGATGAATGGATAGATAGATGGCTGGATAGATAGATGAATGGATAGATGGATGAATGGACAGATGATAAATGGAGAGGCAGATGAATGGAGATTAATGAATGGATAGATAATTACATGAATGGACAGATAGATGGATGGGAAGATAGATGAATGGAGAGAGAGATGCATGAAGAAATAGATGGATGGTGAGACAGATGGATGGACACATAGATGGATAGCACTCTAGATAGATGAATGAAGAGACATAGAGAAATGGACATATAGATGAATGGAGAGGCAGATGAATAGATAGATAGATAGATGAATGAATGGACAGATATATGAATAGACAGATAGACTGATGGAAGATAGATGAATGGAGATATAGATAAATGGAGACAGATGAATGGAGAGATAGATGGAGGGAGAGATAAATGAATGAACAGATACACAGATTGGAAGATAGATGTATGGAGAGATAGATGAATGAATGAATGGGCAGACAGACAAAAGGATTGATGTATGAAGCAATAGATAAATGGATGGACAGATAGATGAATGGAGACACATGAATGGAGAGATAGATAAAAGGAGACAGATGGATATATAGATAGATATGGACAGATAGATGAATGAAAAAGCAGATGAATGGAGAGGTAGATGAATGGAGAAACAGGTGACTGGACAGATAGATGGGTGGCCAGATAGATCAGTGGACAGATAAATGAATGGAAAGATGGATGATTAGAGAGATAGATGAATGAATAGACAGATGAATGAACAGATAGATGGGTGGACAGATAGATGAATAGACAGATAGATGAAGACAGATAGATGAATAGACAGATAGATGAATAGACAGATAGATTAATGGACAGTTAGCATGCTGTACATATTTTGCGACATACAATACAAATCCATTACACTGCCTTGAATTCTCAGCTGATCAGAATATTGATTTAAAATAGAGATCTAAGCTTAGATTACCAAACTGCTGGTACATGTACATGTACCTACAAGTATTGTCTATTTAGTTAGCCTTAGATTTCTATGTAAATCAATGCTCTGAGCTAGGCTGTCTCTCACACTGAGCTCATATACAGGTGTGATATTGTCTCACAAAGGAAAGCCATCAATGTGTCTAATTGGGGATTAACTGATGGAGATGGTAACACATTTCATTTTGTTATATACGATTATATACTAATATTATGTACTATTTAGTATTTATACTGCTACATGCTACAATATGACTGATTGAAAACAACAGACTTTCACGTTATTTTGTCTTCCAATCCAATTATATTCAAAATATCCAACAGTAGGTTTTAGTTTGTTTTTGGAAACATGTTAATTTATTTCTGATGTACACTGTAATTCAAACATTTATATTTCATTGTTAATGTCCCAAGCAAGGACTCTGTTCCTGTTGCATCTGGAGCCACAACCTGCCACGCTAATTCCTGGGGTAGGTGTAGCATTCATTACAAAAATATTTCTGTTCCACACATTTCTATAAAGATTGTGATCATTAATTGCACATTAAACAATTATCCCAACACGTTTTGAAGTTATCGAAGCGATATTGCCATCCCATCTGTCTGGCTGCCCCGTCCGGCTATCTCCTCCAAAACTGTTTGGTAGAATTCAATCACATTTGTTATGCGAGTTACCCATAGAATGTATCGTTGCGTACTGTAAGACAATATTTACACTATGCGCCACCCCCTCCCCCACCCCCATGGTGGGGTGGCGGAAGGGTGGAGATTTAGCAGAGTCATGGGGTGACAGAAGGGTGGAGAATTGGTAGAGTCAATGTTGGCAGAATTCAACCAAATTTGCTATGTTATTTACCCATATGAATGCAGTTTGAGAGACCATGTTTATATTATGTTCCGACCCCAGGGATAGGTGTGTTGGCATGGGGCATCGGGGTGATGCAGAAACTGGTAAAAGCGTGGGGATTTGCGATGGTGTTCCAGCAACTGCACATTCTAGTCTATACAGCCATTTAAAGGTATAGTACCTTGTTTTTCGCCTGGTGAAACTGTGGAGATGACTTAAACCTGCCCTCTGCCATTACTGGTTCCACGTCAAAAATCCAGGTCTGCGAAAACAAAGCATAAGCCATATATAATAAGAGCAATCTGAGATTACAGTCTCACCCTCCAGATCTGTTACATTGTAAAACGTTTACAGATTTTTCAGCTTTTTGCAGTTCATACAGGCTTGAGTACAAGTGCAAATGCATTTGTATTTAAATGCATTTGCACTTGCATTTAAATGCAATTATGAAATTTCTGACACATTTCTCATATATTTGCATTTGCACTTGCATTTGCATGAAAAGGTTTGCATTTGCATTTGAGTTTTCAAATGCATCTGATTTTTTTCAGACACTACGTTTCTCATTTTGCATTTCTTTCAAAATTGGCTGGAACCTGTTGATGCAAATAGCAACAACAGCTCCAAGTCAAATTAATTTCAAAATAGTCAAGTATTGTTTAAACCATACGAATGGCATTTCTGTTGCTAGAAATTATAAACTTAATTCTCTGTGATTTATTAACACATTTCACTATGAAGTTCTTATCATGCAGCTCTAGTCATCAATATACATATGTAAAATCATGCATATTTTTTAATTAGTTTGACTTAAGTCTGCTGATATCTTAGCAATCCAACAAAGTTTAGTTAATTTGTTTCTAAAATAATCTCCCTTAAATACAAGACCCCTAGAATGATGATTGACTCCGTGGTTTACTTCTCTTCGCCTGCAAATGGGCATTTCTAAAGACCAGGCAAAGGCTGGTTTTGACCACCAAAGGGTTACTATAACAATTGGACCAAACGTTGTTGATTTTCAGGAGTATTAATAATATTCATACGATCATCTGTCTTAAAGAATCACAACAATCTTTTGGCACCGCCTCCCCCAAAACACAGGTGGTCACTCAAGCACTTTTGACTGTACAATCTATTCAACAAGTGCTCTATAATTGTCAAGATCCTTTCAAAATAATTAGTGTGATCTTAGTAATATATCTCTACTTGCTCAGTCTATAAGGGTGTTAACTCCATTCATTCAAAAATCTCTTAATCCTTTAGTTGTCAAGATTGGCTTATTGGATGGCCATTTGCATTACAAGAGAAGATATATTTGAAAATTTATGAGTGACTGGCTTGGTAATCGAGTCAGTCATTCTAGTGCTAAATCTTCAAAAGTTATCTTGTTGGATTGCAAATGGATATTTCCCATGATCAATACAGTATAATAGATGCTGATAATTCTGTGTGCCATGGGTTAATTTACTGTTTTCCCATTGTGATCAAAAGCGCCAGTCATTCAGTCTAACTATAAGCACATATTCAGTCATGTGTGACTAAGATGATCTTAGACAAAGTTAAGATTTAAACATCTGAATCTTGAAGTGCCAGAATATTAGTTCAGGTCTTGAATAAGCTGATGAACAATTTGAAACAAATTTGACTGTAATCTTTGGGCCACAGCTGTCAGTCAAATTATGTTCAAAATATTCAAAAGATTATTTGTTAAATTCATACAGATATTGCCTAAGCTGATAAATATTTTGACTGGAACCTGTTGCTGCCATATGCGCAATCACTCAAATTCCTTTCAAAATATTGAATATAATATTTGATAATTATTTTGAAAGTAATTTGACTATCGCATGTTGCTTCCATAGGCTATCAATGAAATTACCTTCAAAATAGTTAACATAATATTTAGGAATCTGAAAATTAAATTCTCTAATGGTTACCCTTTAATGGTGACATAAGTATTATTTCTTTCATAGTAAAGTTCCATGTGCAGATAGATTATTTTTTGAAATTTTTACACTGGAATGACTGGTTCAATAAGCGAGCCAATCATTCCAGTGGTAAAATGCGTAAATGTAATCTATAATTTTGCTAAAATAGTGCCATTAAGTGAGTTCCAGGAGTGAGTCTTTCCGTGATTTGACGTAATTATTTACCTATATTTATATATTTTAACAAGGTGTTTGCATGAGACAGAGACATGGATTAACACGTTAGATTCTACTGCAACATTGATCATTTCCAGGGGAGCCGGAAGCACGAGGGCAGCTGCCCCCATTGCCCTGTGGGAAGGGGGCTGTGGGGGCAACTGTGCCCTTTACCTGTTCCTATGCGGAAAATGAATAAACTTTACTTTAGAACTTTAAACAAGATTTTTAGAATATTCAGAGCAGACTGAGCAGTTGTATTAAAGTTAAGTTGTCTTGACATTAACACAAGTTCATAAAGTAATATGGCAGTGCTTCTAGGCCGAATCGAATCATCAATGCAAATGCTATTTATATTGGCAGTTACATGTGACATATTGACTTTTTAATCTGTAGACATTGCACGTATCCTTGTGAGTAAAGGTAAGATACAGTCATAGGCTATTTGAATTTTTTAAGTGATACTGGTCCACGCTCAGTTAATGCCTTGCTTAGTGGGTAGAACAGAATATATGTGCGATGATGGGCGGCTGGGTGCAGCAATGCGGAAACACTAAGGGATATTAGAATTAACAGCAACTCTCAAATTCAAATTTTTTATTGACGTGTGAAGCAGATGCAAAGGTAGAGATAATTTGTATACACATGACCGATGTGCGATGTTGGTTAGTGTATTTGAGCAATGTGTCTGCTGTCTAAGATTTGTTACCCCACCCCATGCCCTCCACCCACCCCCTACCCACTAGTATGGTCGTGATACACATGTTTAGCCATGTCAAGCCCTTTGATATCTAACCATAATAGATGATACCATCATCCACACGAAAACAAAATCAGACATTGGAAGGCCTCCTCTGAATAGTCCGATCCAAATGTACCTCTGACACACCACGCCATATCACACACCCCAATATGGCGTAAGTAAGAGGCTGCGAAATCATAATTTAAATTACTTATTCCATACACGCTAGCTGTTGAATAGTATGTTACTAATTTGACGTAATTGTGTTGCTACCTCGTCTGTCTATTCATCCAGTATATGTCCATCGTATTCTTTACCGCTCACTCACATTGTGAATTGGGAATAGGTTCAATTGACCAAAGAATACGTAAGTTCTTTGCTTAACATTGCTCTAACATTTAGACATAATCATAAGAAACACAGAATGCAGGACATCGAGTCATGAGCCTGCATGTTTTTTTCTTGTGGTTGTTAGGTAGGTCTGTATCTCCGAATACCCTTCTATGAGAGGCAAGAAGGGGGGGGGGGGTGCACCGATTTCATATCTTCCTCCAGACAATGTCATCCAGCGTGCCATTTTCTGGAACCTGCACCCGCCCCTCAAATTTGCTTCCGGCGCCCCTGATCGTTTCCAAAACAACTATAGCTCCTTCCATCTGATGGAAGTGGCCTACAAATATTTCAATGTTGTGAAAAAGCAAACCTTTAGTGAATAAACAAATTTTAAATAAGTAAACCAGATGTTTAGAGATCGCGAGCGTATCGTCTTTACGTACAGTGAAGCTCATAAATAAGTTTACATGTTTCCGAAGCAAAAACAGAAACATGTTAACTCGTTAGTATCATATGAATACGATGTAAGAAACGTTCTGTTGAATATTTTGAACATAAATAGGTTGGAATCCAATTATGTTCAAAATATTAAACAGTATGTGTAAGAGAGTGAAATAAATAAATTATATATTTCATGTTTCCATGTATGTGTTGATATTGGATGCCAAAGTGTACCACTTGACCCCAGTTAGAGTGTTGTTTTCGCGTATGTGTTAGACAATAGTGGTATAGGAATATATGTTCCCCGGTGTGTAACAATTTGGTCTTGGAGTAGGGAAGTGAATATAGTGCGAGAGCCAGGTCTGGTCATTCTCTTTTGTTTCTATGGTTTATTTGCTCACTGTTCTGAACCAAAATTTGCATATTTAAATAGATGCCATTTATCTGCCGGCTACCATATCTACCATTGAATATTTTGGGCGTGACTTGACTGGGTGCTGTTGTTGCATGTGGCAGCATCAGCTGCCAGTCAAATTAGATTCAAAATGTTCATCAGATTTGATTAAAATGTAAAGACATACAATTTCTATTTGTATAATTAAGGAGAAGCTTGTACTTGAACTTGTCACTATTATGGCATTGTGTGCTGCCAGATTACCACTTATATTTTACTGCAATCCCTGAATTCCCAGTCAAATTGGTTTCAGAATATTCAATTAACTGTACACATGTATCAAATAGGAAACATACAATTCAGATATGCATAATTAAGTAAACCAATATATTTGAATTTATTATTATTTTCCCCAATCAAATTAGATTCAAAATGCTCAACTGACTGCTGATTAAACTGTAAAGACAAATCTAAGCCATACAATTCTGATATGCATCATTAAGCAAAAGCTCATATTTGAACTTATCATTAATTTGTCATTGCCAGGTTATCATTTATATTTTACCCCAAACCCTGAATTCCCAGTAAAATTGGTTTAAAAATATCCAATTGACGGTGTCAAATAGGAAACATACAATTCAGATATGCATAATTAAGTAAACCCATATATACACCTGTGCAAAAGTTAAGCACCACCCTATTTTTACGCACATGCGAGGGTATATTCATGTGCTATGAAGAAAGCAATAGCATAAACATTTATGTACCCATCCATCTTAGTGCAAGAGGTAATAATGCAACTAGAGGAATGCTGATTATGATGGTGGGGAAACACTGTATGTTTTTGTTTGAACATGAAAACGAGGCCTGAATATGGTTACGTTGACACAACTGACAACTATTGCCCTACAGTTGACACACGTGGCTAGATTGTCATTAATGGTGTCTGAAAACGAAGTTTAACATCTGTGCACGAGTTTGAGACTGTCATTATTAATACCGGGTATATCCACCTTGTGCCTGGATGACGGCCTGGACACGACGTCTCATGCTGGTCACCAACCGACTGATACGCCATTGTGGTATTCGTTGCCATTCAAGATGGAGTGCGTCTGTTAATTCATGTAGGTTCTGCACAGGAGGATCCCTCCTTCTCACCATGTTTCCCAGAATGTCCCAGATATGCTCAATAGAGTTCATGTCAGGGCTCCTTGCTGGCCATGGTAGGGTTTCGATGGCATTCTGGCGGAGGTATTCATGCACAGCTCTAGCACGATGTGGACGGGCGTTGTCATCCATGAATATAGGGTGGGTTCCAGGTGCATGATTTACAAAATGAGGGACCACAACTCTATCCAGTATGGAATCTTGATATCTTTGTCCATTTAGTGTTCCAGGTACAGTCAACAGATCCAGCTTACAATCAAATGAGATGCACCCCCATATCATAACGGAACCTCCACCAAATGGAACTTCTTCCATGATGTTACGTTGGTCGTACGCCGTGCGTCTGGACCTCCATACACGAGTTCAACCATCTGTGGCATGAAGCAGGAACCGACTTTCATCGGACCAGTGTACCCGTCTCCAGGATCTCATGTTCCAGTGTCTTCTTTCGTCGCACCACCTCAGACGCTCCTCTTTGTGGTGTGCAGTGAGGAGAGGACGTCTGACAGGTCTCCTAGCTGTCATGCCAGCAGCATACAGTCTCCTTTTGACGGTAGACATTGACACTCTATTGCGCGTTTCCCATTGCTGGCTGAGCACTCTGCTGTTGGTGAATGGAGATCTCCTAACAAGGCATACTAGGGCTCGATCATCACGGGCAGTAGTCTTCTTCGGTCTTCCAGATCTAGGCCTGTCCTTCACCTCGTTAGTTTGCCCATGTTTTGCAATCAAACGACTGATTACAGTATGGTTAATGTTCAGCTGTCTGCCAATCTCTCTGCATGACATACCAGTGGTATGCATGCCTATGATTTGCCATTTCACACGATCACCTAACCTTCGTCTTGCCATAGCGGTTCACAATCAAGAGCTAATTCTCTCTGTACAAATAAACCACGGTCATGAACACAAAATTCCTAATCTTGTCGCCTAAATCTGTATGTAATGTTCTACACCTCAAACTGGACTTTTACATAACTGAACACGTGTGCTGTTTCCCGCCACGCACGGACATCAAGCGGCGTGAAGTCATGCATGCATGTGCATTTCGTACTTGGAATTATGTCAGCTAACGCGGGGACAAAAAGTATGGCAGCCTAGTTGTACCATCATGTTTCTACGTTCTATTGTTTTTGCTGGTGCTTAACTTTTGCACAGGTGTATATTTGAATTTATTATTTTTTGGGGCTGATCTGACTGGGTGATGTTGCTGACATAGGCAGCAATGGTTCCCAGTCAAATTAGATTCAAAATCTTCAAATGACTGCTGATTAAACTGTAAAGACAAATCTAAGACATACAATTCTGATATGCATAATTAAGCAAAAGCTTATATTTGAACTTATTTTGTCATTGCCAGACTATCATTTATATTTTACTATAAACCCTGAATTCCCAGTCAAATTGGTTTCAAAATACCCAAGTGACTTTATTAAATTGGAAATGCATATAAGTCAGTTCCTTATAATTTAGCAAAAGCTTATATTTGAACTGGTCATTATTTGTGATTGTGTTCTGCCAGGTTAACTTCTATATTTACTTCAAAAATGCTATCCTCAGTCAAAACACATACAATTCAGATATGTATGGTTAATTTAATCAAATCTTTTCAAAATATCTCTTAATTCTTGGGGTGACTTGACTGGGAGCTGTTGCTGCATATGAGACTAACATCTGCCAGTCAAATTAGATTCAAAATTTTCAACAGACATTATTAAACCGAAAAGACATACAACTCAGATATATGTATAATTAAGCAAAAGCTTATATTTGAACTTGTCATTATTATTTTTTTTGTTGTTGTATGCTGCCGGATTACCATGTATACTTTACTGCAAAGCCTGCATTCCTAGTCAAATTGGTTTCAAAATATTCAATTGACTGATTATCAAATAGGAAACACATACAATTCAGATATAATTAAGTAAATGCACATACTTGAATTTACTAATTTTGGTGGAATGATCTTACTGGGTACTGTTGTTGCCTATGGCAGCAATCGCTCCCAGTCAAATTAGATTCAAAATGTTCAACTGACTGCTGAATAAACCGAAAAGACATACAATGTATATGTATAAGTAAGCAAAAGATTATATTTGAACTTGTCATTATTTTGTCATTGTGTGCTGCCGGGTTATCATTTATATTTTACAGCAAACCCTGAATTCCCAGTCAAATTGGTTTCAAAATATTCAATTGACTGTGTATCAAATAGGAAACACATACAATCTAGATATGTATAATTAAGCAATCCCATATATTTGAATTTATTATTCTCGGGGCTGATCTGACTGGACGTTATTGCTGCCTATCAATCGCCCCCAGTGAAATTGGATTCAAAATGGTCAACTGACTGCTGATTAAACTGTAAAGACAAAGTTAAGACATACATTTCTGTTATGTATAATTAAGCAAAAGCCCATATTTGAACTTATCATTATTGTGTCATTGCCAGGTTATTATGCATATTTTGCCTCAAAACCTGAATTCCCTGTCAAATTGGTTTCAGAATATCCAACTGACTTTATTAAATTGGAAACACATATAATTCAGATATGTATAATTAAGCAAAAGCATACGTATGAACTTGCCATTGTGTGCTACCAGGTTATCATCTATATTTTACCACAAACCCAGAATTGCCCCGTGAAATTGGTTTCAAAATATTCAACTGACTATTAAATAGGGAACACATACAATTCGTACACTTAACAAAATTCAATGTCCATGATTTATCTAGATACGTAATTTATTACGCACTTTGATAACAATGTCGTATTCCCAAGTGACAAACTGATCTGATCAATCCATTACTGTCAAACACATATATATCACTTCACATGGATTCATGTAAAGCAACACTGGGCAAATCTAAATGAAAATGCGTTTTCAAGTTCTCTTCAAAATTCAGCTTGACCTGTCATGTATTATTTTATGCTATTTTCATTGCAAATATATTCTCTGTTCCCAGGCATTGAAATGTAAAGGCTGGAGAGTGTTTAACTACAGCACTTGAGTAAACACCCATATGGTAACAATAAGCAATATTATAAATTATAATTCCGTTATTAACCCACATGGATTCCCATCCAGCTGTTCACTGCGATGAATATTATATATGCAGCAGCCTGTTGGCCTGTGATGCCGATTAACTGGAAGCTATGATGCTTTATAATCAATGCGGAAGCTTCCAGTAACCTAGTATCAGTAGCCTCAACAATGTACTTTAACATGATTATCCTCCTCAAGCCTAACATATGAATATGAATATAGTAACTAATCTCCTCCTCTAAATCCAAACCTAAAACTGCTGTTTATCCACAGAAACCGGTGTTAATCACCTATAGCCGCCCAAAAACTTGTTTGTATGTATTTGTATTGTTTGTTTTGTTTGTTTCCATATGCCAGTCAAGTTCCCCTGCGTATCTTGTAGCAAACCAGTCAAGACCAACCAGCATGCAATACTCTGTGATTGTTGTGGCAACTGGGTGCACCTAACTTGCTCCAAACTAACCATATCTGATTACCAATTATTAGAAAATACTGAAGAGCCATGGTGGTGCATAGAATGCAATAAAAGCTTGTTCCCATTCAATCACTATGAAAATGATATCGATTTTATGTTGACCATATTAGGTGTAAATTACAATGATAGCTGCTTGAACCCTAATACACACACAATTTCAAATATATTTATAAATCCATTTCAGGTAAATACACAAGACCAATGCACATTCTCTGAAGCCGATGCTGAAGACGGAGAAATTGATTTTCAACAGCCTGAATGTAACTATACACTACAGAATGAATTCAATGAAAAAATGACTAAGAGTACAGAATCTGTTTCCTTTTCAGCCCTTCATATTAATACTCGCTCTATTTTAAAGAATTATGATAAACTAAGTAATCTCCTCGATTCTAGTATTCATGAATTTAGTATTGTAGGGATTACTGAGACATGGCTAAAGCCGGACTCTCCACTCAACTTAATTAATATGCAAAACTATAAATTCATAGAAAAACCTGGAGGTGGTGTAGGCATCTATATAAAGAACAACATACAGTATAATATGAGGGAAGATTTGTCAACAACTGAAGAATTCATTGAAACAATATTTATTGAAATTCCCGTGGAAAAATCAAAGAATAAAATTATCGGTGTCACATACAGACCTCCTGCAAGTGACAATGATAAATTTATTAAAACCCTAGAAAATATTTTAAAAACAATTCAAAATGAAAATAAAGCAGCCTATATATTGGGAGATTTTAACATTGATTTATTGAAACAAAATAATTTCTATACCCAGGATTTTTTGAACTTACTAAAACATTTGGATTCTATCCATTTATATAAAAACCAACAAGAATCACTGAGTTCACAGCTACTGTTATTGCCAACATTTTCTCGAATGCCTCTGTAATCACCAAGAACCAAGCAGGTGTTTTCGTCGTGGACATTTCAGACCATCTACCTATTTATTATATGGAGAAAGAAAAAATAAGACAAAAATCATTCATAAAGGAAGAAATAACATGCAGAGATTTTAGAAATGATAACATAGAACAATTTAAAATGAATATGGCAAATATAAACTGGAATCAGATAATAGAGTGCCAGACATGTGAAGATGCCTACAACGCATTCCATACTCTTTGCACTAACATTTATGAATCAAGCTTTCCACTAAAAAAACTAAAAAAGTTTAAACAAAACCCTACTAAACCCTGGTTAACAATAGGATTGATAGCTGCCTGTCATAAGAAGAATAAGATGTATTTAAATTTTATAAAATTTCCAACAAGAAATAATGATGCACAATTTAAAAAGTACAGAAACGGATTAAATCAGATAATCAGAACTATTATCATTATAAATTTGAAGAGCAAAAGAACAATATAAAAGAAACATGGAATTAATAAAAACACTATTGAATAAACAAAAAAGCAGTTCAGAAACACCCCGGTTCATTTATAATAATACAATTATAACTGACAAAAAAGAAATTGCGGATAAATTTAATGAATACTTTATAAATATTGGGCCTAATTTATCTAAAAAAATACAGACCAGTCCTGGAATAAATGTGCAAGGCTATCTGACAGGCGACTACCAATCCTCAATGTTCCTGACCCCTACTGACAATGAAGAAATTTACAAAATCTTAATGAAAATTAACCCAACTAAGAGTGCCGTCATTGATAACTTTAAATTGAAAATCTTTAAAAACTGTGCTAGAGAAATACTAACTCCACTGAATCACATCTGCAATCTGTCATTTTCACAGGGTATATTTCCATCCCGATTAAAAACTGCATGCGTAACACCTATATTCAAAGCTAAAGACCCATCTGATTTTACTAACTATAGGCCAGTCTCAGTACTTCCGCTTTTCTCTAAACTTCTGGAAAGATTATACTACAATAGAACTATAAAATATCAGGCTTCAGAGAAAAACACTCTACCATGCTTGCCATTTTGGATATGGTAGAAAAAATAACCACATCCCTTGAGAGAAATGAACACACTCTAGGTGTATTCTTGGACCTCTCCAAAGCATTTGATACTATTGATCATGAAATATTACTAAAAAAACTATCCCACTATGGAATTAGGGGCATTGCATTAAATTGGATATATAGCTATTTAACTAACAGAATACAATGTGTAAAATTCAGTGGGGCCATGTCAGGAGACAGGAAATTAGTCTGTGGCATTCCACAAGGATCAATTCTTGGACCTCTGTTGTTTTAACTATACATGAATGACCTACCCAGGGCATGTAATCACCTCTCACTAATATTGTTTGCGGATGATATCAATGCCTTTTGTAGTCACAAGGACATAGACACTGTATACAAGTATGTAAATAATGAAATGAAAAAAATCATAGACTGGTTTAAAGTGAATAAATTATCTCTGAATGTCGATAAAACTAACTATACTTTTCACCAAATCTAAGAATTTAAAACACATAGCTCTCCCCAAAATGCATGTAAATAATCAAGAAATTCACGAAGCACAATGTGTCAAATTTCTCGCCGTCTATCTGGATAAAAGCTTAACCTGGGAGAAGCATATAGAAATAGTGAGATCCAAGGTAGCAAAGAACATCGGTATCATGCGCAGACTTAAGCCATATCTTCCCCCTAATATTCTAAAAACTCTATATTGTACACTGATCCTTCCACATATCACATATTGCAATGTAATATGGACTAACACGCATAAAACTAAACTAGCACATCTAAAATCACTACAAAAGCAGGCAATCAAATTATTCGCACAGCCAGCAGAGGGCCAGGATGTCTTTAAAACCGAAAAAATGCTAAAACCTGAAGACATTGGAGCTGTCCAACTATACACTATCTTTAGGGACTACCATAATGGCAATCTACCCTCCTCATTATCAAACCTTTTTAGGAACAGCTCCGATATACACTCGCACAACACACGAACTAAGAATAACCTACACCAAACCTATTACAGAGCAATGACAGCTACACAAAAACCATCCCACCAAGCAATACAACTCTGGAACAACACAGATATAAATATACGCACACAAATTCTTACACAAAGCTCTTTTAAACAAAATATTAAAAAAATAATCTTAGTCAGATATTAAAAATCCAAACCAATGACATGAATGCAGAAGTCACCACCATGGCAGTACAAAACCAAGTATGTACCCAGTTGCCAGGATAACAACTAAAATGTAAAATACACATCTGCAATAGTAATAATGCATCCGTAATTGTTTATGTGGATGATGCAGTTGTGTATAATAATACTAATAATAATAATAATAATAATAATAATAATAATAATAATAATAATAATAATAATAATAATAATAATAATGCACCAAGAAATGTTGGTACAAATTAGGCCGCATTGTTATATATGACAATAATAATAATAATAATAATAATAATAATAATAATAATAATAATAATAATAATAATAATAACAATAATAATAATAATAATGCTGCACCAAGAAATGTAGATACAAATTAGGCTGTATTATTATATATGACAATAAAAATAATAATAATAATAATAATAATAATAATAATAATAATAATATTGTAATCAAGATATGCATGTGTTTTCCCCATATGTCCGTGTGTGTGTGTGTGTGTGTGTGTGTGTGTGTGTGTGTGTGTGTGTGTGTGTGTGTGTGTGTGTGTGTGTGTGTGTGTGTGTGTGTGTGTGTGTGTGTGTGTGTGTGTGTGTGTGTGTGTGTGTGTGTGTGTGTGTGTGTGTGTGTGTGTGTGTGTGTGTGTGTGTGTGTGTGTGTGTGTGTGTGTGTGTGTGTGTGTGTGTGTGTGTGTGTGTGTGTGTGTGTGTGTGTGTGTGTGTGTGTGTGTGTGTGTGTGTGTGTGTGTGTGTGTGTGTGTGTGTGTGTGTGTGTGTGTGTGTGTGTGTGTGTGTGTGTGTGTGTGTGTGTGTGTGTGTGTGTGTGTGTGTGTGTGTGTGTGTGTGTGTGTGTGTGTGTGTGTGTGTGTGTGTGTGTGTGTGTGTGTGTGTGTGTGTGTGTGTGTGTGTGTGTGTGTGTGTGTGTGTGTGTGTGTGTGTGTGTGTGTGTGTGTGTGTGTGTGTGTGTGTGTGTGTGTGTGTGTGTGTGTGTGTGTGTGTGTGTGTGTGTGTGTGTGTGTGTGTGTGTGTGTGTGTGTGTGTGTGTGTGTGTGTGTGTGTGTGTGTGTGTGTGTGTGTGTGTGTGTGTGTGTGTGTGTGTGTGTGTGTGTGTGTGTGTGTGTGTGTGTGTGTGTGTGTGTGTGTGTGTGTGTGTGTGTGTGTGTGTGTGTGTGTGTGTGTGTGTGTGTGTGTGTGTGTGTGTGTGTGTGTGTGTGTGTGTGTGTGTGTGTGTGTGTGTGTGTGTGTGTGTGTGTGTGTGTGTGTGTGTGTGTGTGTGTGTGTGTGTGTGTGTGTGTGTGTGTGTGTGTGTGTGTGTGTGTGTGTGTGTGTGTGTGTGTGTGTGTGTGTGTGTGTGTGTGTGTGTGTGTGTGTGTGTGTGTGTGTGTGTGTGTGTGTGTGTGTGTGTGTGTGTGTGTGTGTGTGTGTGTGTGTGTGTGTGTGTGTGTGTGTGTGTGTGTGTGTGTGTGTGTGTGTGTTAATTGACTATTGTCTTAAATGTATACATGTGTCATATATATGTTAATGTATAAATGTTTTGTAATGTGTGTAAGGAGTCCATCGATCAATAGGCCATGCCTTTGATGGACTGTCTGTTTAGATTGTATTTACATGTATAGAAAAACCATGAAATAAAGCAACTTTGAACTTTGAACTGTAAGTGCGGGTTTAGCCAGTCGATGATCCAGAGATTCTCCATAGCTAGTTCCTGGTAGTTCACGGTCGTTGGGCTTCTGATGCCATCCCAAGTTTGAGTATTTGGACCGCCATCGAAAGGGGATGTGCCAGGCTCTTCTTCATCGTGGTTGATGGTCGTACCGGAAAGAGGAGCTGCCATCGTCGTGGTGATGGTAAGTGGCACTTTTGCAGAGACTGGCACTAATTTATGTAGGGTGTCGATGCAGAAGTAGGTGTTGGTACTGTGACAAGGTTGGAGTTGGTTGCTGTTGGTGGCTTTTAGATGTAATTCTCCCTGGTCGGCGGGTTCTTTCGGAAAAAGGGGTCTGGTTATCAATGGGAAGAGGAGGGCATTTGCAGATGGTGTGGGGTGGGGGGGCGTGGTTTGGTGGTTGTGATATATGGTGTGACTGATGTATGTATAAACGCGGAAAGTGTCGCAGGTGATTTCTTATCATTTCTTGACACTTTTGAATACAAAGATGAAATCACAGACATGATGATGACACTTCAAGCTGGAGTAGGAGAAGAAATTTGGAGAGAAATTGAATCATCAGAAATGTTTCAAAAGTGTGAAAATGACTACAAGCTGTATAGCCAGAAAACAAGAGAAGGTGAACATGGGCAACAGCCAGATTTTGGCTTATGTATATAGACTAAATGCACGATTTCCACAGGCTGGAGGGGGCAATTATGACAAATGACATTGACTTATTTGCTAAGTCTCTTACACCAATTATCAGACTGCTCTCTATGACAAATCACATGTACTATGCTCGCTGGCTATCTAATTTTCAACTGGACATTGACAATATTAGCAGTTCTCATTACGGTTTATATTCTATACTTCAACAAGAAGCATTCACAGTTAGGCCTACAGATCATTCCATCAGTAGAATACCAGTAGATCTCGCCCTTGAGCAAACAATTAATGCTGATGCTGCCTCGAGGGTCACTGGTATTTCCGCCGTGACAAACAGCTACAGTGCACGTTTAAGATGGATGCTTACTAAATCGGCTCGAGCAGCATGTGTGACCAAATTTCAAGAAATGGTGGGAGTCGTTAAAAAGATGTTACAGCTGATCTACGATCATCACGGCTCAGGCGAAATGCTGATGACCTGTAGAAAGTTCTCAACCACTTACAGGACAATTGTAACCCATTTATACAAGAGAATGAGGTTCAAGAAGTACTTCTGAACATCAGAACTGGAAAACCTGCGTCGGAAGAAGTGAAGACATGTCTCCATTCCAGAGAATGGAAAACAAATGCGGCATACAGAATTTGTGAATGGGTGTAAAGTGGATCCAAACAGATTTGAGGAACCAATCACCAGGGTGAAACTTCTGACATTCAAATATGAGTGTGTGATAAACAAACGTACCAGAAAACCTAAAAAGTCCAAGACTTGAGATGTGCAAGGGATTTTAAGGTGGCTTGCAATTATAACCTCACAAAAGCTACTTGATTTAGAAACAACATTGTCCTATCTGTTGCCTCCTGTGCCACTGTCGTTGTTTTCAGGAGATGGAACCATGTCTAAGACTGAGAAAAATACCCTTTTCCGAGAGTTGGAGAAGAAAATTGAGCCATCATCTCCAATTTCTATTGATGCTTGCATTATTGATGGAAACTTTCTCTTGCATATTTACCATAAAATAAATCACAAACTTAGATCCCTGGCAAGAATGATCCTCATTCAGGCATTTTCTCTCTCACGAAAGCGAGTTGATCTCATCCTTGCTTGCTACTCAGAGCCATCTATAAATGATAATGAACGCAGTTATCATAGAATTCAAGACCAAGAATATGTGATAATAGAGCAGAGGTGTCCAAAAAATCTGCAAGAAGCATTAAAATCCGAGATCTTTCAAGGTGAACCTGCCATCATTTCTGGCAAGTGAATGGGGAAAGCCTGAGGAGCATGCAGTGGTGATTGGTGAATGTCATCTCTATGTGGGCGACCAAGCTGACGGCTATCATTTCTATGTGGCAGGTGCATCAGTCAGAAAAGACTAATCATGATGAAGCTGCACTAGAATTTGTCTTCACGCAAAATCAATTGACAGCAACACTAATTTCAAGGACATCATAATTAGAGAATCAGACAGAGACATTGCAGTCATCATGCTGTATCATGCTCACGAATTCAAATAAAAAATTTGGATGGACATTGTTGTAAGCACAAAAACAATCATCGCTTCGTTTGCCTGAGTGATATTGCTGAAACCCTAGGTGGACAGTTATGTGCATCTCTACCAACCTTCCATGCATTCACAGGATGCGACTATACATCTGATTTTGTATGCAAGTTGATGATTAGATCCCTGGCCCGCTTGGAAAAGGATACAGCAGCACAGAAAGCATTCTTAACATTAGCACTCACTGTCACGATTGACGGAGAGACATGGAACACCATTCAAATGTTCACTTGTGGTATGTATGGTTCCAGGAGTAACCCACAGTCATTGAACACATTTCAGATACACTGTGGTTGAAAAAGCATATTGTCCAAAACCGAATTAAAAAAATCCACTGGAAAAATTGACCGGAATAGATGGCTGTGGTATTCCTCCATGCCAATCAGAATTGAAACAACATATCAGCAGGACAGCATTTGTGGCCAGGATGTGGGGACATGCTGATGAACTGATGATAAATCAAAAACCACAGCCAGGTAGCGATGGATGGTAACTTGTTGATGGCGTGTACGAGGTAGTGATATTCTCAGCCCCACAGGTTGCAGAAGCTCTTACAGAAAGTGATGGTGACACATTGCTAAGCAACAATGACACTGGTGATGATATCAGACGTCTATCAGATAGAGAAGATAGTGATTCTGAAGATAGTGGTACTGAGAATATATTGTAACAATTATCACATGAAGTACACAGATACTTGTTATTACCATCTTGAAGTGTGTATTTTGATAGCGCACAATTATCTAATTATCTAATAATAACGATAGTTTTTCTGAAGATAGTGATTCCGTGAAGGTCCTATGACAATGAACGTACTGTAACAACCAGCACGTGAAGTACTGAGATACTTTTTAATGTCACCATGAGATGTGTGTAATTTGATGTATGTAATTTTATGTCCGACACTTGTCTGCTAATAACAATAGTAATTCTGATGATAGTGATCCAGAGTAGGCCATATGGCAATTCTGAATTCTGTGACCATCATAATGTGAAGTACAAAGAGACGTACGAGTGTGATTTTGATGTATGTAATTTGATATCAGACAATTAACGAAAACCAATGATAGTGATTAAGAAGATAATGATCCCGTGTGAGTCTGCGTATGCCAATGAACAAAGATACTTTTTATTGTCATTTTCATGTGTGTAATTGGACAATTATCGGATAATAACGATAGTGATTCTGAAGACAGTGATTCCGCATGCACCACATAACCATGAATGTACTGTAACAATCTTCACCTGAGGTACCGAGGTACTTTTTTACTCTCATCTTGATATGTTTGTAATTTGATGTCTGTAATTTGATATCAAACGTTTATTTCATAATAATGATAGTGATTCTGAAGATCGTGATTCAGAGTAGGCTATTTGACACTGACCATGCTTTAACAATAGTCATGTGAGGAAGAAATATAACTTTTATTGTCATTTTGATATGTCCTTAACCCGTCATGTGTCAACAGCGCCTAAGAGTTCAAAATGCCACTTATATCAAAATAGCCCTTTAATGGTCAAGATGTGTCTCTAAAATAAAACATTTTACTAAGTGAATGTGCGTTTGCAGGCCAAGAGAAACTATTCCTGTAAATTCACCATCGAAATTTACAGTTTAAATATCATTCTGTTGTCCTGCAAATGAATATTTCTTAAGCTCACTGCAGATGCTCGACCATTAGGGTAATTGTCAATAAAATCAAAGTTCCTGTAAAATCGCTGTATATTAGCAGGCCAAAAGATTATTAAAAAAAATTTACCACTGGAATGACTGGCTCTGTTATCAAGCCAGTCATTCCAGTGTAAAATTTTCAAAAATAGTCTTCTCCTCGTCTGCAAATGGACATTCCTTAAGGCCAATATTTTTGTTGGCTTAACCATTATAGCAATAAGTTGGCACAGCAGGGGTCAATTTGATAACGGACGTTTATCTGATAATAACGATAGAGCTTCTAAATATAGTGATTCCGCATCAGTCACATGACAATGAACTATTTTAGCAAACGTCATGTGACGTACAGATATATATATATATATATATATATATATATATATATATATATATATATATATATATATATATATATATATATATATATATATATATATATATATATATATATATACTAATTATTATACGCATTGCAAATCAAAGGTATAATTAAAATGGTTAATTTATTAGTCACGTGCCTGTTGACATTTGCCCTATGCCTAGGTATAGAATGCACGATCAAATTTGTTCTTAAACAACGGAGTGTTGTTCTTGGTAACTCAGGCTACCCTCTTAGCTTAAGATACTAATTAAAAATACTAATTAAATTGTCACGTAATTAGCGACATTTGACCTTTTCTGAAGCATCGAGTGCATATTACAATTTGTTCTTAAGCAATGAGTTTAGTCTTGGCAGCATTGGCTACCTTTAAAACTAAACTTCAGGCGTGTACTCCAAAGTCTAATTAAAATGCTAATTAACCGGTCACATGGCTGGCGATCGTTGACCTGTTCTTAAGCATGGTATGAACCATAAAATGTGTTCTTAAGCAAAGGTTTTTGGTTCTTGGCGACATAGACTACATTGTGAACTTAATTTCAAACTTGTACTCAAAAGTATATTTAAAAGTGTGAATTAACAGTAATTAACACCGTTCTTAATTAACTCTGCACCGGCTTATTCGTTTTTAAGTTTTTGCAAATTACATGAATTCTGAAAGATTAAGCTTGTACATCAAATTTTGATTAATTGGGGGTTGGGAGGATGTTCTAGTGGCACCACCTACCTTAAGCACAAATTCCGAAACTTAAGAATGGCCATTCTTATTCCAGGACTGGTCCCTAAGTAAATTTCTGCCATCAAATCTTTTGTACTCAAATGTCTAATTAAATGCCACTGGGCTCCAGCACTAGAACTAGTGAGATGTACCTGCAAGTCTGACTGATGCACTATGGGCTGCGGTTGCTGTCATCACGGACTTGATTGATTGTCGCGTTGTTCTGTATGCAGAGGCATTTATATAAAAAAAAATGATTACCTGGATAATAATGCAAACTAAACACTGCCAGTGAATGTAGAAATTGTTTGAAAATAATTAACCTCAGTGCCAACTGTTGGGTTGTGATGTCATAAAGTGGTCATAGGGTGCAGAAGACATCAGTTTTTGGTAGATTGGGGAAATACATTTGGTACAAAAAAGAAATATCAGGGTAAAACTGTGACAAATAATACACAATGGTTTGGTAAAGATTGCGCTCAGAAACGGAAGGTATATCATAAAGCTAAAAACAATACCATATTATTAGAACTGAGAACAACATGCAATTATTAAAAGATGCCAGCAAGACCTTCAAGAAATCAATAAAGAAACATACAGAGCAATCACAAATAAAACTTCATTCAAAATTAAGGAATTTAAAAATCTCGAAGTCAAAACAATTCTGGAAAACATTAAATGGAAACCATCGGGAGCAGAACACAAAAATTGAAATATCAAGTCTGTTTGAGCATTTCAAATTAATAAATGAGCAAGAAGATGAAGAAAATGGCACCATAGGCCTAAACACAGATGATTCTATAACTCCGTGCCCGGAGCTTGATATTCGGATAACACAAGAAGAAATACGAGATGCAATCAATAGAATGAATAACGAAAAAGCGAGTGGAAATGATGGAATATTAAATGAATACATAAGGATATAATGCTACCTATTTACGAAATGTTATTTAATATCGTATTTAACACAGCATGCATACCCGAGTCATGGACATTTGGCAAAGTAATCCCGATCTATAAAAACAAAGGTGACCCAACAAACCCGTCTAGTGGACCTTTCCATTTTTAGCTATGCCCCGCCCATCACTAGCTAAGCTCCACCTACACCTTGCCGTGTTGGGATTGATTGATCCCCCAAATGCCCTAGCTATCAATTTCCTGAAAACTATATAGGGAAGCTGTTGAATATTTTGTAACTAATTTGACTGGGCGCTGTTGCTGTCTATGGCAGCAACAGCGCCCAGTCAAATTAGTTTCAAATTATTCAACAGAATATTTATTAAATGCTAAAAGCAAACAATTTGTACAACAACGCATAGACCGTCTTCAAATATGCGTTCATGACGTACTTATCGACGTCATTCATTATGATGGCATTGTACACATCACGCAGTTCATTATGACGTCATATGATGGGTGGGTACTCTGGAAAGGCGAATTAGAGGCCCATAACTTTACTCAGCTTTCTCGGTAAATTATGTACTTCAATTCTCAATGATAGGTTAAAGGTAGTTTAAAGAAATATGTGGAACTTCATGATACTATTACTGAAGCACAAGCGGGATTCAGGAAGGGCAGATCAACCATGGATAATATATTTCACTTTCATGCAATAATACAATTACTTCAGTTTCAGAAAAAAACATTATTTTGCCGCTTTATCGACTTCAAACAAGCTTTTGGCACGGTTTGGCGAATAGGGTTATGGCAAACCTAAACGGGAAATGTTATCGTGTTTGTAACACACAATAATCTAGATTCTGCCATTTTCCTCTGTACAACTTGAGTGAGGCAGGGAGAAAACCTCTCCTGTTTTTATTTTCAATCTTTATAAATGACTTAGAAGAATGGTTACATGACAAAAATATTTTAGGCCTGCACACGATTAGCACATTAGCAGACAGCAAATTACATCTCCTACTTCACTTGGCAATATTACTGTATGCAGACGACTTGGTCATTATGGCAGATTCTGCAAGCAACCTACAGAGTACATTAAATAGTTTTAATGAGTATTGTAATCAGTGAAAATTAGTAGTAAATTTAAGCAAAATAAAACTGATGGTCTTCTCCAAAAAATAAACGATTAAAACAAAGTGACATTTTGCCTAGGAGATAAACAGATTGAAACTGTAGATGAATATTTATTATTAAGAACACTTTTCAAAAAGTCATAGTAGTTTTTACCCATGCAGAAAGGGAAATATTAAACAGGGGAATAAAGCTATGTTCCAATTACTCACGATACCACACGATATACCGATTGACCTCCAATGCAGCCTATTCGACAGCATGATAACGCCAGTTATCTTATATGGGTTCGAAGTATGGGGGTTCGAAAATCTAGATATATTCGAAGTTTGCCAAATTCAATTTTAAAAATATGCGCTATATGAAAATAAAAGCACCCCAAATGTGTTGATGTATGGCGAAACTGATCGCTATCCGTTGAGTATAATGGTCAAAATGAATACGTTATGGTTCTGGGCAGATCTGGTTAGCGCAGGTTATGGCAAATTGTCATCAATCCTTTAGTTTGTCTGCCAAGAACGGGAAAATTAACAAAACTTTAACTTCAAATGGCTTGAGAAAATAAAATCGATACGTCGGGAAATAGGAGAAGAAGACTTAATTAATACAGACTTTATCTTTAAAAAATCGCTTAGTGAAACTGACAAAGGAAAAGTTGCAAACATAGTATGTCCACGCCTGGAAAACTGCTTTAAGCAACTACCAGGTTAGCTTTCTATAAGTTACCTGTTAAGGACATCATTATACTTTTCACTTTAGGACTTTGAACCATAAATTGACAATTAAGACTGGACGATGGACAAGAACAGACAGAAATGACAGACTATGTACTGTTTGTAATAAACTGGATGACGAAAAACACTTTCTCTACGACTGCAGCAAATACAATGACGTAAGGACAAAATATATGCCACAGTACTATATCACAAGTACAAATGCAGAAAAAACAAAGGAACTTCTAAGAATAGGCAAAGGATCTATCGTCAGAAATTTATGTAAATTGCTTAAATTTGCTAAGAAACTCATCGCACAATAAAATAAATATAGCCTGCGAAATAAAAATACAATAGAATAATTATAGTATAGAACTCTAATTAGGTAATGAAAGCAACTAATGTTCTACATTTTAAAATAACTGCATGATCTGTATTTAAAATGTAATGTATTCACTACCGCCACCATTATTTAGTGAATATCTATCCTCATATGCTCTTGCGGGGCCTGAGTGTAATGAAGTGAACTTGGGACATGTTTCCATCTACTCGTACTATGTTTATGTGGTCTAAAATGAAGCGTTCTCGAGATGTATACCACATTATACTCGATTTGCGGCCATCTTGAATATAACATGTTCCGCTCAAAAGATTTTCTTAGATTCCTTTTTATATCAGCTATAGGGGACCTACTGAATAGATACTATGTGGTTTCATTTCTGTTGCAATTAGTGGACGGTTTTTATTAAATTTGTGTTATTTTGTCTGGACTACAAGAGAGTGTATTTAGTAATTTCTATATAGGGACTGAATTTACAAATAATGAAGAACGACATTCTCAGTTCACAAGATGGACAGCAGTTCCAGGGTTATTGCCCATTGAAATTAATGTCTGGTTGCTTGAAGCAGTCAGACAGTTAAAATGCAAACATTCAGGATTGTTTGCGTCAATTTGAATGTTTCTATCACATTATCCAAGACTTATGGATAGAATCTTGTATCCAGTAAATGCGTTAAACGTCAGTCTTGTAATATTGAATATGGTCACCATTTTGACAACTTTGAAGGCCAACACATTTTCCTAGAAGTGCACCCCTTAATCCCACTTGCGTCAACATAACCCTTTAATCGTCAAGTTGATAAAAAAACACCCTCTGCAGTGATCTTGAGAAATGTCCATTTGCAGGCTAAGAGAATATTTTTGAAATTTACCACTGGAATGACTGGCTCGGTAACTGAGCCAGTCATTCCAGTGGTAAATTTTCAAAAATACTCTTCTTAGTCTGCAATTGGACACTGGCTAAGCAGTTTTTTGAATTTTTTTTACCATTACACTTTTGATGAATGTCCATTTGAAGGATAAAAGAAAAATATTTTTTTATAAAATTTCGTTACAAATTTACAAAAATACTGTTTTTGGCTGCAAAAATCAAAATGTCCTTGAAAGGAATTAAATGGTTAATTAAAATAAATGGTATTTTGAGCGCTTTAATGCGCCATTGATACAAGAGTGGTTAAGGATAACCTGTGCCAAATCTGTTGCTTCTATCACAACTCACCTTTCCAGAGTATCTATCCATCATCTGACCTCGTATGACGTCATAATCAGCTCAGCACGTGTATAATGGCGTCACGATCATTACGTCACAAAGGGTTCCATATAGACCGTCCTCAAATCTCAAACAGTCCGACACGTTGTATGAATTCTATGTCTTTGTAATTCTTTGCTATTTAATAAACATGCTGTTGAATATTTTGAAACTAATTTGACCGGGCGCTGAGCGGCAGCACCCAGTCAAATTAGTTTCAAAATATTCAACAGCTTACCTGTGTAGTTTTTTTGGAAATTGATAGTCAATGTGTTCAGAGATCGATCGATCCCAACACGAGCGAGGTGTGAGTGGAGCTTAGCTAGAGAGGGGCGGGGCATAGCTAAAACCGGAAAGGTCCATTCGCGGGACTCGGCCCATATATAAAATTATCAAGTGTACTATCATAACGACGTTAACATTATCCTATATGTGGCTTTCCGTAATTCTATGATTATATTATTGACCTCGAACGTAGGCTGTTTATTCAATGAGTTATGAACTAATATGCTAGGAGATAGATTTTCACCACCACCCACCCCCTCCCCCCTCCCCCACCCTCACCCCCAGATCCCCAGGGATGCTAATCTCATCTCAAATGTTGTATTGCACCGATAGATTATGGTTTATAGATTCGATATCAATCATATTCTGTCGCGCCCCCTTATCTGTATCACAATTATCTGCTTTGTAATATAGCATAAATGTTGATCAGTGATCGCCACCATTTTGTCTCCTCTATCGCCAGTGCGTGATGTCATGTAAGTACCAATGCATTACATTCTTTATTATCTAATAATCATCTTGTTGAATATTTTGAATATTTTGAAACTAATTTAACTGGAAGTTGTTGTTGCCTAAGGCAGGATATCAAGATATTCAACAGGTTACCTGTACGTTTGCTTTTATACCACATTGTCACGATATATATGGCACCTCTATGACTGAGCGCATATACCGAGGCAGGTACGCTCGTTTTTTTCTGATTTGATTGAAAAGTAAATCATGACAGCCATCATAAGCTGTAGAAATGTATCAACATTTAGCTACTAAAGCCTGAATATCTTTTTTGACGGGATGACAACAAGCTTAAAATTCCATACATAGTTTATGAGTGGCCTATTAGATCATCTGTATAGATATCATTAGATGAGGTTAGTTATCCTTTAAAGGGTTCGTTTGGATTCATCCGAATCTGCTCTGACTCTCAACCGGCCTTAAGACAAACTGTCGGGGTTGTCCAAATATGTGTTATAGGGCCGGATGAGAGTCAGGGCAGATTTGGACTACTCTGAATTTAACATTATAGTACATAATTTTGTGTTAGGTCGACATTGCTATTGGTTTTATATTTGATCAGTTACCTTAATATAGCCTCTCTCCAGATAGCATGGAATGCCTTTTCTAGGGCAACAAACTCACAAAATTAACCCTTTGATGGGCAAAATGGCCAAAAACTGCATTTTGCATTGGTCTTGAAGAATGTTTATCTGCAGGCCAAGAGAAAATTTTTTTGAAAATTTACCACTAGAATGAATTGCTCGTTAAAATGTCAAAAATAGCATTCTATCGACGTGCAAATGAACACTTACTAAGCAATGAATTTCATTTTCTAAACATTTAACCATTTCCATTTAATCATTGCACTGGTCTTCAGAGAAAGCTACTTTTAATAAATTTCAGGGATAAATTTATTAAAAAAAATAGTCATCTCTTGGCCTGCAAATCAACATTCGCTGTAAAAATGTAAATTTTCTTGAAAAAAGTCGGAACCATTTACGGGTAACTACCCATCAGGCACATGACGTTTCAACGTTGAATCCACATTGAAATCATGTCATGACATGATTTCAACGTGGATTCAACGTTTGAAACAACGTCATGTGCCTGCTGGGTAGATATAGGTATTTTAGAGCTTTGTGGCGCCATAGACACAAGGTGTGTTGGGTAGGGATGGGGTGTGGTTAGTTAAGTAAAGCTTATATTATTTGTATTAGCGAATACAGGCCGAAGAAGATGTTCGTCTAGTCGGCAGAGCTTTTATTCTGTATAAGTATGACATCTGCTGAGGATATAGGTAAGCAACTTGCCGCCTAAGGACGAGACAGATCTGTCTCAGGTACGTCTTCAGTTTTTAACTCTTTACACCCACCTGACCAAAAAAACGGCATCTGAGGTGGTCTTGAAAAATGTCTATTGGTAAGAAGACTATTTGTGAAAATGTACCACTAGAATGACTGGCTCGATAAGCAAGCCAGTCATTCCAGTGATAGATTTTCACAAATTAAATTTATCTTAGTCAGCGAAGGCCATTTTTATGAGAAAATTGAAATTCTATTGAACAAATTTTTGGGTTTTAAGAGTTAAGTAGTTAATAGAATAAAGTACAGTAAAGTACGTAATGTTTTATTGGAGATAAATACATTTATATAATAGCACATGCGTCGTTGTAATACTATGAAAATTCAATACCCAGGATCTAAATTTCAAGGTATGTCCCTAATTATACAGGTAAGCTGTTTCATAGTTTGAAAGTAATTTGACTGAGGGGCTGTTGCTGCCTATGGCAGCAACAGCTCCTAGTCAAATTACTTTCAAAATATTCAACACAATTTTTATTAAATTGCAAATCTATTAGAGAATACGATTCGTACATTTGACGGATGTTTCGAGCTTCATGACGGAGTTATAATACGTCATTATCATTGTGACGTCTGCCTACGTGTGACGTAATTGATTATGACATCATATACTGTCGCCCATATGTAAAAGACGGCACTACATTTGTGTATGTTTGATTGATCCGGCTACGTTCTTCAATAGCCTATCTAATTTCTAATTTTTACCTCTGTGATTATTGAGGTTGGATTATCAGGAGACAAGGTAACCTGCCACAAAATTGCCAAATATGAAAAAAAGCTGGAAAGTGCACTGGCTGGCCTGTCATTTCTGGTAGCACTAAGCCAGGCAAAATGTATTTTGATCCACCGAGCCATTTGGTCTCGTGGGTTTCAATTTTCTTTATGATTGGTGAAGTCATCTTCCAACTTTCTGCCATGCGTACTCTGCTCATAAAATCAACCAGTCTAAGGCCGTATTCTCATTATAGACCTAATCAGGAATAACGCCATACTGAATTATGACATTATTCCCGATTAACTCTCTAATACAGCCACTATTTCGGTAAATACCAGGTATATCGGTCAAGGTTCTCATTGAACTGGCTCCTTTACCAGAATAAACACGTCATTTATTTAGAAATTGAATCCCACAAAATCGGTGGTTTATCTTCCGATATATCATTATATCTTCCCTATGTGACCGCAACAGTAGAGGTGAGGCGATTTGGACACACACCTTTTAAGTAGTTGCTGTGTTAGAGTAACCAACTTTATTTGCATGATTATCACCCTTTTCCCTTTGATCTCTACCGCCCTTTGAAAAGGTGTGTAAAAAGCGTCCAGGTCTCCTCCATTCTGATTGGATGTTAGATGTAGAGGGTGACCATAAGCACCTCCCCTCATTAAATCATGTGCCTCCTGTCACACAATGAGGTGAGCTTACAGGGTAATTAGCATAATGATTGACAAGGGTCAATGAGGGTAATTAAGGATGATTGACAGGCTACATGTCTCGACTCGTCTTTTCTGACTCTGTGAACTCATTCGAGTGCGAAGCCTCGCCCCCTCGTTAAGTCATGCGTCTCCAGGCATCCAATGAGGTGAGCTTAAAGGGAAACACCAGACCCTCTATACTACTTTGTATTAAATGAATCTACAGACCGTAACGTTTAAAAAAATATAATAGTATGCTATGGGCTCAAATTAGAAATATATATTTTCGCTATTTAACTGTGATACACTAGTTAAATTTCTATTCCCCGAGGAGGTGTATGACGTCATAAGTTGAACGTTTTTCTCGCTGTCATCCAACGCTATCACAATTTTATATTGCGAATTGCATTTTATAAGTGGGTTCTCTTCAAAGGTGTTAGGAATATATAAACGACATTTGCAGAAATGTTGAAGAATACATAATAACAGTCTTTGTCTGACTTCTCTGATGGTGCCGATTTTGACATCATGTTTTAATCTTGAAATAAATGAATGACGCGATAGTATAGGTATATCAATATAATTGCAATTTTTGAATTAATTCTCTCACTGGTGCTACGGCAGATAATGTTATTAAAGTTTCATCTATTAATATGAGAGTTTAAATATTTCTTACATACATCCAGTCCATCTTTAGGTACTTATGTTTTCATACTAGCCTAAGAAATTCCTGAGATATTGTAATATTCATGCAATTAGTGTGTATCTTCATAGAAAATGGCCATCTTAAGGTTTGGCAACTAATGTATGAAAATAACAAATATATTCCATAAATTTGCGATAGTGTGATAAGTGTCTTAATCTCTTCAATCCGTACATAGATAAATGATGTCGATAGCATTATCACAGATAGATACATCACCATCCAAATGCATGCACTCCTGTCTTTAGAGTGCAGTTATCATGTTTCTTGTCAGTGGGATTCAACCTATGACGTCATAGGTTTAATTAGCTCTCAGAAATTTATAGTAACATAGCGGGTTTTAACACCATTTTAATCGGATTTATATATAAATGTTGGAAGAAAGTTTTACACAGTAGCTTAAATATGTGCTCTACGATACAACTGCGTGTTTTATGCAAAAAATGGTGACCCTTCTTGTGTTCCACTTTAAGGGTAATTAGCGCAATGCTGATTGACAAGGGTTAATGAGGGTAATTAAGGATGATTGACAGGCTACGTGTCTGGACTCGTCTTTTCCTGACTCTGTGAACTCATTCGTGCGTGAAGCCCCCCCCCCCCCTCGTTAAGTCACATGCTTCCCGACACCGAACGAGGTGTGCTTAAGGGTAATTAGCAAAATGACGCATGACGAGCGTTAATTTATAGGCACTAGAGTATAAAAGCTGCGTTTTAAAAATCTGATCTGCTAAGCCTGAAATGTTTTGATTTTTGTTTAAATGGTTTGTTCAGCATTTATTATAATTATGAATACAGAGTATTTTATTGGTTGTTACATGTCCGTCATGCATTGGTTGTTACATGTCCGTCATGCTCGGTAACAATGTACATGTGCACATCATGAAACGCAATGACGAATTTGCATTAGACATATGTGAGTTTAGTGTTGGTAGTGTTTAACCCACCAAGCACACCATGTTTATATACGGTAATACGTTTCGAAAGTTCGCTGCTGTGATTCCTGCATTCGAAGAACTAGAGAAGATTAATTACATATACGAATTAGAACTTCAATTAAAGGTCACTATCAACACTAAATATCTGTATGTCAAGCTAACTTGGTACTTTACTTTGCCAGGTCAAACCGAGATGAAACCATCATTCAGGAGCGTAACATTGCCTAGCGACTCATAGAGAATTCTGC
Organism: Chaetoderma sp. LZ-2023a; assembly: GCA_034401795.1. Lineage (NCBI taxonomy): Eukaryota > Metazoa > Mollusca > Caudofoveata > Chaetodermatida > Chaetodermatidae > Chaetoderma > Chaetoderma sp. LZ-2023a. The sequence continues at coordinate 8,116,404 of CM067367.1, forward strand.
AGGAGAACTTGCACGAAATTCTCGGAGCTATAATGAACTCTACACTCATATAAGCATTCTATACCCGAAAAACAAAGCTTGCTATTACATTTTAATGTGATCTAGTGCGGTCGCGCAATATTGATAAAGAATCGACAGTCGATCGTCAATATCTAGATAAAACTCGCGATGGTTGACGCGATACTCTCCAAAGATTCCAGAGATCAGTTATTAGGTATTAGATTAATGGCTGATTCGTGTCACTCTAATAATGGGCAGAGACAAATCGGACTATGCGGTAATGTACCTTTCCTCTCCGGCTCTAGAGTTAATGGTTGACAAAGACGTTTGGTTTATATTTATAGCCTGAAAGAACATATCTGCTAAATTTAGTTTTAATCCATCAACAACTGATGAAGCAAGTGTACATTAACCATATAGTTGAATATTTTGTCTTAATGAACGAGAGTTATGGTCCTTATTTAAGGGTGTAGACTCGTTATATTCATAGTTCAAATAGCTATTTGACTGAAAGAAAATATCTTCTAAATTTGGATTTAATCCTTAAACAATTAACGGAGCACTGTATTTCCTCATAGGGTTTAATGAACCAGAGCTATGGCCCTTGATTAAGGGCGTGGCCACTTCATATTCAAATATCGAATACATGTTGCATGAAGAAACATATCTGCCAAATCTAATCTTAATACATAATGACGAAACATGGCACAAACACATTTTCCCTATATCCTTCAATACTTTGAAAATATAGCAAGGACCATAACTCTGCTATTTTTGGGTGTGGCTACTTAATTCTCATAAACCCTATAGATTTTTCTGAAAGGAACATATCTATTAAATCTATAAATGACGAAACGTGCTATAAACATATTTTCCCCCCCTAGGCTTCAATGCTTTGAAAATATAGCAAGGGCTATAACTCTGTTATTTGTGGGGCGTGACCACTTCATATCAATAGGACAAATATATATTGTCTAAAGGAACATATCTGCTAATTTGGTTTTAATCCACCAACAATTGACGAAAGAACAGTATTTTAACCATGCATATAGGTTTGAATAGTTTAAGAGTTAATGAACCAGAGCTACATTCCTTATTTAAAGGAGCGGATTCTTTATATTCATAGTATAAATAGATACTTGACTGAAGAAAAATATCTGCTAAATTTGGTTTTAATTCATTAACAATTGACTAAACCCCTGCATTTTCTCCATAGGTGTCAATAATTAAGAACACCTTAATGAACCAGAGTCATAGTCCTTGTTTAAGGCTGTGGCCGCTTCATATTCATAATTCTATAACTTTGCTATTTGAGGGTGTGGCCACATCATCTTCATAGCCCAGATAAATATTGCCTAAAGGAACGTATCTGCAAATTTAGTTTTACTCCATCAACAAATGGCGAAATGTGCCACAGTTATTGACAGGAAACAGACAGACAGACAGAGAGACAGGCATGCAGGCAGGCAAGCGGGCAGGCAGGCAGGCAGGCAGGCAAGTGGGCAGACAGGCAGGCATGCATGCATGCATACATGCAGGCAGGCAGGCAGGCAGCATGCAGACAGACAGGCAGGCATGCGTGCAAATCTGTTGTATAACCTCACCTAGGTGGGCTAAAAAGACAACGGTGACCGAATATTTATGAGCAAATTTGTTAATGCTTTTGATTCTATGATTGGAAAACTGACTTTGAAGTTAGTAAACATTTTATAAGCATGAAATTCAAAATTCCACAAAAGTGTTTGATTGGACAGAGGCATTATTAGCCATATCTTTATTTTTGCAAACTCTCCTCGATGGGCCAGCCAACTGACCTGAAACAAGTTTTTCACTCTATACTTACTGGTTCAGAAGAAGCTGGTCAAAGCCACGATGACAAAATGTGGTGGTGGTGGTGGTGCTGGAGTTGGTGCTGGCGGTGGCGGTGCTGGTGGTGGTGGCGAAGGCGGTGTTTGCAATTGGAGCTCTTGTACTCTGCAGATAAAAACTTTCTTTATTAATCAATGTGTATGACATTGATCGAATGCTCGTCCTTTTCTTTGCATGCAGAAACAAATTAATCAAGTAAAGACAGAAATGGAATACCATAAATGTACAAACATAACAATACCTCTATATTCTTTTGTGACTTTCTTCTACATCTTCTGCTACGATTAAAACAATGAAGGAATGTGGTGGTGGCGGTGGTGGCGTTGCTGGTGGCGGCAGGGGTGGTTCTCTGGGATCAATACAGGTGTCAGAGTACAACTTCCCTTACCAGGTTCTGTGTAACATAAAATAAAGCTAAACAACCAGTATGCCTGCTAATGCATGTTGCTGGGTCAGCACTGGACCAATACCAGGCCATATAAGGGATATGTTAGTGATTCATATAATCAAACGTTTTAAGATACATTCATATATAACATAATAATAACTCATTTCAGATACTTTCCTGTTTACTAGTATGCTGTGTATATGATAAGATGGAATTCTGGTATATATTTAAAATACTTTTAAATATCCTTTTAACTTGAGTAATATTTTTCGTAGGCAGAAGGCACTACTTGATGTCCGAATTGAGTGGTACATTTCTAGCTCTTCACCCCCACCCCACCACTCTACTTTTAGCTGAGCTCCACCAGCATTTTGCGTGTGTTAGAATCGAGTTTAAACTTTGAAACTTCAGTCTCCAGTATCTAAATTTCAGGCTAAAAATAGAGGTAAGCCGTTGAATATTTTGTAACTAATTTGACTAGGGGCTGTTGCTGTCTGTGGCAGTAACAGTTCCTGGGGATATTGACTGGCAGCAACAGATCTCAGGCAAATTAATTTCAAAATATTCAACAGAACATTTATGAAATTGTATATTCATTAAAGAAATACAATTCCTACACTCCCTGTCAGGTTTTTTGATTTTAGTAACGGACCTATGCGTTATTTTGAGTGTGATGTTCGCTAACAAGTGATTATTTGATTATGGCATCAGATACTTGAGTGACAGATCGGATATATGTCATTCATAAGTTTACTTGATGAGTCAGTTTACAACTGGATTTTACAAAGATATCTTTCTGTTTGCAAATGGCCTGATTAACCATTAAAATGCCAATGGTAAAGAAAATCCACATTTTTACTTAATCAGTGTCCATTTACAAGTCAAGAAAACACAATATTTTGAAAATATACCAGTGCAATGGCTTGTTCAATTATCGAGCATATTATTTCAATGGTAAGCTTTCACAAATATTCTTCTCTTGACCTGCAGATATACATGTTTCTTTACTGCAGATGCCTTGATGATTAAAGAGCTAAGTTGACACAAAAGGGGTTGAAGTTGAAGAGTTGGCAAATGTTTCTAGTGCTTCGGGTAGCCTATAATAACATATCAGTGTCAAAGCAAGTACATATTTTTCTTCAACATGAAAGATATCGCTATTCTGTAATTGTTCCGTGTCAAGAATCGTTAACTCCAAGGATATTTAGTAGTTTTACTTGCCCTTCTACACGTGCATGATGTATGTGGACTATGTAACCAAAGGTATAGCTTGGAATTCTGTGAATGACACAGAAGTGGACATAGGACAGATGAATACAAACGCCCCAAGTTATTTATATCAAGAGATCCCAAAAGTTTTTGAAGTGATCAGCATTTTGCTTAATATAACAATGATAATCTACTTTATTAAGTCTAAAAGATATCAGTCACCTGTATTTACCATTCTCACAAGCCTAGCTGCCATGGATATGTGTTGTTGTCTTGGGGGAGTTATGTGTATACTCGCACATCCGACAGTGATAGCGCCAACAGCAAGCTTCATGTGTGGTCTATCGGCATTTGTAATTATGCCTAGCCTTCTTGGAAGCGAGTACCATCTTATTTTCTTTGCGGGTCTTCGTTTATATCAAGTTATGTCACCTCTAAAAGCAATGGTCAAAGTGACAGCTGCCTTGATGATGAAATACTGTGCTATTATTGTGTTATCTACCTTTAGTGGTCTAACTTATGCTACATACTGGCGCTCAGAAACCACGTCTATTGATGGAGAACTGGTTACTTTCTGTCTCGATACAAGCAATGTCGTTGCCAAAGATATGGCAGTTCTTATCTTTCTTACCATCACACCTTGTTCATCCATATTTGTAATCCATGTACTGAAATGTTTTGCTTACAGCAGATCCAAAAACACGGTGGAAGCTCAACCAGCGAGACAGAAGAGCCCGGATGCGCAGGCCATTGTCATAGTGATCACTCTATTTTATATATGCTTTTTCCCTGCAATGACATACATGGCAATTCAAGGTTCACGTATAGATGGATATGCACATGGTAAAGATCCTCTATATCTGGTGCTCTTACACGTGTTGTTTTCTAACAGCATCATGAATCCATTGGTGTATGTACTGGCCATGAATCCAATTAGAGATGACTTTATTAAGTTATTTTGTTTCAGAAATCAGCAACCTTCAATGTAGAGACATCCATGCAGATTTAACTATTTGTAAAAGTCGAAAATATCCACACTAATTATTCGAATATAGGAAGCCGAGCATTAAATTGCCTCTTATTATGTACGTACAATTGTAGCTAACATCTAACAACGTTTTCAATTCCATGCAATAAAATAAAATTAATTATAGATTGCAATATGTAGTTTATACTATAATGGAAGTAAATATCACACCGAATGCAAATTCTATATGTACCTATATATTCACGTCGACATATTACAATGTCATAATGAGACTATTTGTAATTTAGTTATAGCACTGAAACAGCGCCTGGAAATTACTGGATGATGTTTACATAAAACACGTGAATTTAATTAGTATAGCGGTCATGATGAATACCCCAAAATTCTCGGATAAGCCGAGCATTAAATCGCCTCTTATTATGTGCGTACAATTGTAGCTACTATCTAACAACGTTTTCAATTCCATGCAATTAAATAAAATTAGTTATAGATTGCAATATGTAGTTTATTATAATGGACGTAAATATCGCACCAAATGCAAATTCTCTATGTGCCTACACACACACACGCACGCACGCACGCACGCACTCACTCACGCACGCACGCACGCACGCATACACACACACACACACACACACACACACACACACACAAGCGCACACAAAGGACGATGGATCTCCAGAACATTGACTATTTGTTTATGCTAGCAACAGAACCTATATGTTTATCATATCTAACATGCTGAATCCTATAATATTATAAGTATTGACGGCGATCGTAACGTCACCACGGACTATTAACACAGACGCCACACACGCGCACGCACACCTGCCCGCATGCCCATCCGCATGCCCGCCTACATGCGTGTGTAGCGCTGACTGACCGGATAGGTACTGACCGTCCCAGCAAAGCTGGGTACGGAACGGCCCCTCCGGATTCTCTCCAAGCACGCCCCATCCCTGGGTAGGATAGTATGCATACATAAGCCCTATAAGAGAGGTTCTTGTTAAAATCGGCTAAGTCCGATAAAGCACATGGTGCGCATGCACGCGCGTCAGAGTTTCCCTGACAACATGTCAGGGGATTGAAAGAGAGTGCATGTCAATAATGTACCGAGTGGGTACTCGTAAAACCATTTACTTATTCCGTTCTCGTTGTTCTTGGTACCGATCATGACCAGAATAAAACGAGCTTTCTAGAACTGTTAACCGTTTCAAAATCCGCCCAGAAATGTCTGAGTTATCCACGGAAAACCACTTAAATTATATTCAAAATATTACTTTTGACGTCGTAACCACGTGTATGCATATAAAAATCTAGAATTTTCTAGAACATGGCAAATACGTCACTGATTTAGCTGCACGCTGATTGGCTACTGTTCGGCCGCTGATTGGCTGAGGCATCTGCCTCTGACGTCACGAGTAGTATAAAAGTGGTGAAAAACCAAGAATCAGGAGCATCGTCGGCGTGTTGCCGCACCCCCCCCCCCCCCGACCCAGCACCTACCCCATCTCTTCCCCACCCCCGTTAGGTCCAGGTTAGGCCATCCACATCACCCACGCCCAAGCATGAGGAGCAACAGAAAAGCCATGGACAAGAACAGCAACATGAGACAAAATCGAGAGACAACGATCAACACACACACACACACACAGAGACACAAGCTAATGCACAAACAGACGTCACAAGAATTCACAAGAATTCAACAGAAACCATAAAGGCCAGGCGTGAGTCCAGACCCTAGCATTGGGAACTAGCATATAAACGCCTTAAATATTACAACACACATCGTCGGCGTGGAAACTGACCCGTCTGTAGGACTGGCTGGAAGTGCGGGACTTGACGAGTGACCCGGAACACTGACGGACGATACAGCACATCAGCGCAGGTCCAAACGGTTTTCAGCTCACCCACACCGGAAAGCAGTTCTCAGACTTTTCGCAAACACACGTGTCATGC